>CM076846.1:40542605-41161886 GCA_039519185.1 Astragalus membranaceus
TCGCAGCGGTCCTCAATGGAGGAATGTGGTTTTGGTTTTTTTATAGTACTTGGGAGACAAGCTTCATACTTTTTATTTAATACTGTATTTCCACCCAACTTCTCTAATGCATCAACTTGTTCATCTGTCCATTCATCTAGCTTCAGTGATGCAACCTGTAATGGTTTCAAATTATGTTAGAATTCCTTTTGCATGTGTGTCAATAAATGTATGCCAACACCAATAAGCACCGACACAAACATGTACACTAGACACGACACTAACACGGACACTGGACACGACACTGTCACGGTGCAAGAAGCAACTGAGGAGGGTGAATGGGACCATGAGGATGAATTGGATATGGTGGTGCCAATAGGAAGGCCCAAGAGGAACAGGACTAGGCCCAAGTGGTTCAAGGACCATGTTATGCTCTGAATTCTGCTAGTGACCGTTGCCACCTCTTAGTACTAGGATTACTAGATCCTTCTTTTATCATTACAGCTGTATTATTTCCAATTGATTGTACTGTGACAGCTGTAGAGAATATTGGTACTACCATTGGCTATTTAATGCCACTCATGAATAATACAAGGCAGCAAAAAGAATTGAATGAATGTTAGATGTTAGTATAATAGTAGCTCATTTTCTCTAGTCCACCCTCTATCTGCGTTTTTCATCTCTCTCTCTAGCTTACATTGGTGCTTTCATCATGACCTCACCTTCCCCAGAAACACCTGACCTAGCCGCCACATTAAACCAAATCCTTCAAATGCAACAAAATTTCCAGCTTGATATCAACAACCTCACCACCGAAATGAACCACATCAGAACCCGATTTCCTCCACCTGGTTTCGGTCCCGACCTCCATCAACCCTTGCTTACCCACCCGTTATCTGCCACCTCCATCAAACTGGACATTCCCAGATTCAACGGAACTGACGCGCTCAGCTGGATATTCAAGATAAATCAATTCTTTGATTTCCATCTCACCCCAGAGGACCAACGCCTTCGCATAGCATCCTTTTACATGGAAGGCGAAGCTTTGAGCTGGTTTCAATGGATGCACTCCAACAATCAGTTGCTGTCATGGCCGATCTTCCTCCATGCTCTGGAGACGCGTTTTGCTCCTTCTCAGTTTGAAGACCCTAAAGGGGTATGGCATGGGGTATGGCATGGCCCATCAAAGCACTCTTCATTTGTAAGTGCACCATCTCAAACTGAAGCCAACCCAGCTCAAATTAGTTTACATGCTTTGATGGGCCATGCCATACCCCAAACCTTGCGTGTGCTTGGCCACATTGGCACACAACCTGTATCTGTTTTGATTGATAGTGGGAGTACCCACAATTTCATCCAAGACCGTATTGTGAAGCAACTTGGCCTTGCAACCAAACCCACTGAAAATTTTGAAGTATTAGTAGGTAATGGAGAAGAACTTCACTGTTCCACTATGTGTCACCAGCTGCACCTCCGTATTGGTACCAACCTGTTCTCTGTGGATTTTTATGTTTTACCCTTGAGTGGTGCTGAATTGGTATTGGGTATCCAATGGTTGAGAACTCTTGGTCCTGTTCTCACCGATTATGACAATCTTACTATGCAATTTATGGTGAATGGTGAGATTGTCCAATTACGTGCTGAACCTACACCTCAAGCAACTGAAGCCTCATTACATCAGTTACAGAGAATGGTTTCAACACATGCCATTGACACTGTGATACAATTTAACCTCTTAGACCAAACACCTACCCCTACTGTTGAGCCTACCATTCCTCCACAAATCCAAGACCTTATATCCACTTTCAAAGCTTTATTTGAACCCCCCACTCACTTACCCCCCCCCCCCCAAGACTAAATGACCATCAAATTCCTCTCATATCCACCTCAAGCCATGTCAATGTGCGTCCCTACCGTTACCCCCACTTCCAAAAACAAGAAATTGAATCCCAAATCCAAACCATGTTGAACCAAGGCATCATTCGACCTAGCTCTAGTGCTTTTTCCTCACCTGTGCTACTAGTTAGAAAGAGAGATGGTACATGGAGATTTTGTGTGGACTACCGGGCATTGAATGCAATCACCATCAAAGATCGTTTTCCAATCCCGGCTGTGGATGAGCTACTAGATGAACTACATGGTACATCATTCTTTTCAAAGCTTGACTTACGCTCTGGTTACCACCAAATCAGAATGCATCCAGGTGATATCCCTAAAACCGCTTTTCGTACTCACCAAGGTCACTATGAGTTTTTGGTTATGCCTTTTGGTTTATGTAATGCACCTTCTACATTTCAAGCTACTATGAACAATTTGTTTCAACCTTATTTACGTCACTTTGTGATTGTTTTTTTTTGATGACATTCTTGTTTATAGTAAGTCTTTGGAAGATCATTTGCATCATCTTCATATTGTTTTCTCCTTACTGCTTGAGCACCAATTTTTTCTTAAGCAATCTAAGTGCTCCTTTGGTCAAGTTTCTATTGCATACCTAGGTCACATTGTGTCTTCTGAAGGCGTATCACCTGATCCTGAGAAAGTTTCTGCCATGACAAATTGGCCTGCACCAAAGACTTTGAAGCAGTTACGAGGATTCTTGGGATTAACCGGCTTCTACAGAAAATTCGTGCGTCATTATGCTTCCATTGCTGCACCACTAACTGAGCTTCTCAAGAAGGATTGTTTCCAATGGACACCAGCTGCACAAATTGCCTTTGATGCTTTAAAGGTTGCCATGACTGAAGCACCAGTTCTGCACCTTCCAAACTTTGAGCAAGACTTCACCATTGCTACTGATGCCTCTGGCAGTGGAATGGGTGCTGTCCTTTCTCAGCAAGGCCACCCAATTTGCTACTTTAGTAAGAAATTTTGTCCTAAATTGCTCCATGCTTCTACATACGTTCGTGAGTTGTGCGCTATCACCTCCGCCGTCAAAAAATGGCGCACCTATTTGCTTGGACGCAAGTTTATCATTTACACCGATCAACGAAGCTTGCGTGAACTCATGACTCAAGTCATTCAAACTCCGGAGCAACAATTCTATCTTGCCAAACTTTTGGGCTATTCATATGAAATTGTTTACAAACCTGGTTCTCAGAACAAAGTAGCTGATGCACTATCACGACTTGAAGATGTTCCTGCCTCCTGTTTGGGCTTCACTGTTGCTCATTGTGAGTTCTTTGACAAGGTGGCAGCAGTATGCAAGACTGATCCTACTTATCTCACCTTGAAGGAACGCGTCCAGCAAAATTCTGCTCAATTTCCTCACTTCCAGATTGTGAATGACATGTTGTTCTTCAAAGGTAAACTCTATATTCCTGCTACCTCTCCTCTGAAATTTATTCTTATGGAAGAATTTCACTCTTCATTGATTGGAGGACATAGTGGTATTACAAAGACCTTGGGTAGATTGAGGGAAAATGTGTATTGGGATGGTATGACTAAAGATGTTTCCACCTTTGTGAAATCATGCCTCACTTGTCAACAAACAAAAATTCCTACACACTTGCCTTATGGATTACTTCAGCCCTTACCCATTCCTGTGAACATTTGGGAAGATATCTCTCTAGATTTTATTATAGGGCTTCCTTCATTCCAAAACAACACTGCTGTTATGGTTATTGTGGACCGATTGTCCAAAGATGCTCACTTTGGAATGCTGCCTGGTAATTTTACTGCAGTGAAGGTGGCTGAACTATTTGCAAAGATGGTTTCGTGTGTTCATGGTATGCCCAAGAGTATTGTTTCTGACCGAGACCCTATCTTCATGTCTAAATTTTGGCAAGAACTGTTTCGCTTGAGTGGCACAAAGCTGCGAATGTTTTCATCTTACCATCCTCAAAGTGATGGTCAAACAGAGATTGTTAACAAGGCGCTTCAACAATATCTTCGCTGTTTTGTTCACCACAAACCCAAAACTTGGGGTAAATACTTGCATTGGGCTGAATGGCATTACAATACCTCAATCCACAGTGCCACTGGTTTATCTCCTTATCAGATTGTGTTTGGGAAACCACCTCCTACACTACAGCAATATGTCTCGGGTTCCTCGGCATTAGAAGCTATCGATACTGAGCTTACAAACAGAGATGACATACTTAAAACACTGCAGAAAAAGCTTCTCAAAGCTCAAGAAAGCATGAAGTTCTTTGCTGACAAGAAAAGAATTGATCATCCTTTTAAGGAAGGTGATCTGGTTTTCGTAAAACTTCGGCCTTATCGTCAAGTATCTGTCGCTGGTCATCGAGTACAGAAACTAGCAAAACGTTTTTATGGTCCATATAAGATACTTCGCTGCATTGGTGAAGTTGCTTGTGAACTACAGCTTCCTGCTGCTAGCAAAATTCATCCAATCTTCCATGTTTCACAGCTGAAACCATGTTATGGAATCAATGAATCCACTTTAGAACTGCCACCACAAGAGATTGACAATCAACCAGTTCTAATTCCTGTTGCTGTTCTTGCTCAGAAAATACTCCAAAACCGACTCAAAGTGCTTATTCAGTGGTCTGGCTTGCTGCCCGAAGATGCGTCGTGGGAAGATTGGGAGGATATGAAGCTGACATACCCATCTCTCAACCTTGAGGACAAGGTTGTTGGCCATGGGGGAGGAGATGTCACGGTGCAAGAAGCAACTGAGGAGGGTGAATGGGACCATGAGGATGAATTGGATATGGTGGTGCCAATAGGAAGGCCCAAGAGGAACAGGACTAGGCCCAAGTGGTTCAAGGACCATGTTATGCTCTGAATTCTGCTAGTGACCGTTGCCACCTCTTAGTACTAGGATTACTAGATCCTTCTTTTATCATTACAGCTGTATTATTTCCAATTGATTGTACTGTGACAGCTGTAGAGAATATTGGTACTACCATTGGCTATTTAATGCCACTCATGAATAATACAAGGCAGCAAAAAGAATTGAATGAATGTTAGATGTTAGTATAATAGTAGCTCATTTTCTCTAGTCCACCCTCTATCTGCGTTTTTCATCTCTCTCTCTAGCTTACAGACACTGACACGAAAACACCGATTTTAATTTGAAAAATGCAAGTGATTGAAATGTCAGTGTCGATGTCGGTGTCCGACACGACACGTCTTCAACCTGAAGTATCGGTGCTACAGAGCTAATAATAAAGAAGGAATACCGCCTTAGAAAGATAGAAGGTACTTTTACAAAGTAACTGAGCTGTTAATATGGAAACATACCTTTGATATGTGGACTCCTAGACTTCTATGTATACCGGAACACTTGATGCAAATAAACACTCCAAGACTTGAAGATCTGATGGTCAATACATGAAATGAATAAGAACAAGTTTGAATAATAAGAACTAATGGTTTTAAGATAAGATTTAATTCTTAATGATCTCTGAGCATAACATTTCATATTTAAATGCAACATTGAGCAATTGTTGCATAAATCATCCAACAAGTCAAATAAATAGCAAAAAAGCAAGTCAGTTATTCTAGTTATCCAGACCAAATCTCAAAGGGTTGGTCTAGTGGAGCATGACCTGATATCATATTTGACAGGTTACAGGTTTGAATCCCCACTAGTCTCCTTCGGGTGAGGTAAATATGAATTCATTTGTAAGTGCACTTAGTGCCCAAAGGTAAAGACACACATACTCGACAACAACCAAGTCTTGTTGCCAAAACCTGAAGGACTATCATGATACAAACAGTCAAAGCACTATCATCTAAGAGACATGCCACCATGGAGTAAAAGCATTATCCATTATTTTTATAAGAAAAATCATTAACAATACTTAGTTCATGATCAATGATAATGTTATTTCGACAATTGTGAACATCCTAACAAATTGAATTCCTGTGAAGATCAGGTTAACACTTACACCCATTTAGGCTCTGGAGTTCCACAATCAGCACAAAACCTGTTCCCGGCATGGTGCATCAGACTTGTTAGCCTTTTATGTGGACCTGATGATTAGTAAATATAAGGAAAGAGGTTAAAATATCAACTGAAACTAATCAAGTAAAGAAACTTGTGGGGATAAGTCTCTTAAATATGGAGATATATTAAGACTAAAACCTAATTCAGCAGATGGAGATGGTGACAAACTAAGATACAAGTACAGCACCAATAGTTAATCTTTTTCTCAGCATTGTACATAATAAAGTTTTGTACTTGAGGAATTTTGATCCTCTCTACTGTCATAAATTCTCCTATCATATTATGTAATTCATCGTTCTGTATTCTATGTTTCTATTGCCTTCAAGGATTCAACTATATATTTATGAGTTCAATTCGTATGCATGGGCGGTGTAAAAAAATTTACACTATAAAATTTTGTTCGATCTATAATTCCAAGTACAGAAGCTAGTGCAGTTTGGTTTGACAAGAGAAACTTCACTAAATTACGTTGTACAGAAGTCGAAATTCTTCATACAAAGAAAATAAATTCACTAATTATATTCTCAAAAGTCAAAAGAGGAAACAAGTTTGTGTAATTTTGTTCTGTTGAAAGCATATGTGAATTTGAAACTTCGCTATTTTCAAATCAATAGCAATCCACCTCAATTGAGAGTTATATTTAGTTCACTACATTGATGAAGAGGGTACAACAGTTAACCAGTGAGACTCTAGTGCAGTAAGGCTAATCCTTTGTTTAGGTAACAGAAGACCTTATACTTCAAAAACCAAAATAGAGCATGAAATATAGATTATTTGTAAAAATAAAAGCTATGTTATCTGAAGACACCCATCGATCAATTTTAGAGTTCAAAAAGCAAGATTCCAACAATATAGTTGAGACATTTCATTGCCCTACCACATTATCATCCCTAGTAACTTAAATTAAATTCATAATTTTTCTAGTTCCTTAAAATTACATACCATCAAGTGGTCTTTCATATAACATTTTTCACAAATATGGGGGAAAGGAAAAAGTGAATGAAGAGATTCTATCATATTATTATCATATCATATTATATGAACGAATCAATGCTTGTTATCATTCTTACCTGATACTTCTTTTGTATCAGGATTTTCATGTGAAGACATATCTAGCCTTCAATATTTGAAACCCAAATGAAGAAATAATGCTAGAATATGCAACCATCCATGTGAGAGTCACTTCTCTGCATGTAAACACAAGGCATTGCACATATCAAATCTGTCATCATCATACACAAAGGACATAGAAACTAAAATGAAAAAGAAACATTTTTTGAGTAGATATTCTTGAAATATCAGAACATACCTTTCTCCTTTTAAATTTTATCATTCAATTAGGAGTCAATGGCAAATTATGTTCTGCCACAAACCAAAAGGGTATATATGGAAAAGAAAAGGCCAAATCAAAGAAATGGTGTGCAATTGATGGGGTTGTGAAAAATTGAAATAGCATTCCAATAGAAAAGCTGAAAATGTTTAAAAGGGTCTTTGAAAAATTTGTTTTTGACGACAATTGAGGGTGAAAGTTTGAATCTTTGAGAAAACTGCATTGAAGAAAGAGAAATGCAGAAATTGAATTGACAAGGTAAATGTGTTGGGAATGTAGGAGTGGTAACAAATCAGAGGCTTCAGGGTAACGAGATCGGTCAAAATTTGTTTTGCTTTCTAACTAACTTGATTATTAAAAAAAATGTACTAATACTAAGGTATCAAAGGTCAAGGTGGGATTTTCATCTCGAGTATTTTCTCCAAGGTGGAATTTGCATGGTGTGGTAGAAAAAAATTATGTACGATCTCAACTCAATTATAAGCAAAAGAAACTATTTAATTTGAATTAACTTAAATGTAAATAAACTTAAATGTAAATAAATGTCAACTAAACCACTTTTTTAATGTTATTATTTTAAAACTACTCTTTAATTAGTTCATTAATAATGTAAGGAGACGACTATTATAATTAGAGATACTTTAGTAAATGTCTTTTTTTAACATGAAATCAAGGAAACTAAAATGCACAAAACTACCGTTTTTTTTTGAAGAAAATTATTATTCTTAATATAAGAGTGAAAATATTTATTTATACTTATAATATATTATATATTATTTATACCATCTATAACATCCGGCCAGTCTTTCGATTTTGAGTCCTTAGAAGCAAATGAGTTGATTCTTGTCATGTTCTGTATATATAAAGGAAAAAAATGTCTTCCTAAAGTTAACACATTTTAATAGGATTGTTTTGGAAAAATAAATAAATTTGAGATGAGGGAGAGTATATTACCAAAAAAATGGGGATGCAAATCATAAACACAACTGTGTGAGTCCCCAAACAAAACAAACCCGAGGTCCCAAATAACAATGAAATCATAACAATGAATCCTTCAGCATAGAAGATTCAATCTCATAATACCAAAATGACAATATATCGAAGCTTTCTTGAGATCCTTTAGACATCCGAGAGAATAGATAAACTGGAATCTGTCTAACAGGTCACAGCTATCTAAATATACCAGAATTTGCCTTTGAGCACTAATGAAGATCACTATGCAACATGAAAAACAAACCCAAGGAACGTAAAAAGGTTGCACATTGGCACGCCATTCGAGTAATCTTTGCATTTTAAGACACAAAATCGCATTTGAATGAAGATATAGTTCTATTTATGCCAGAACAACAATGAGCAACTTTTATTATTCTAGTCTTCTGGAGCATCTTCAATTTCTTCATCCTCTGGCACTCCGCGAAGGTAGAGAACATTGTTACACCTATCAAAGCAGATAATGAAACAAGACTTGACGATCATTTGAGAAATTAATTTTCTAAAAGGAGAAATAATTGAAACACAAAAGCTTTAAAACGAAGAAATGTATTAATATGCTTTCTAGTGTTAGATATTTTGGAGAGAAACAGACAAGACCGAATTCGAAATATAATTATTTGACAAAATCGAGATAGCTCTTGCCTCCCATTATAAAAAAAGATCACAAAGAAGACTCAGGGAAGCTGGAAAAGACTCAAAGAAGCACATATAAGGAAAATGGACTAGATAGAAGATAAAGATAAAGGGAGAAAAAACATATGGGCCAAACCATTAAGAGAAATTTAAAGTTGGTATATCATAATGGCACGTAATCGGAAATTATGCCATCGCGACATGGACCATGGTATGATCCATGTAGCCAATCCAAATGAATGGAATAATGGAATAAGACTTTGTTGTTGTTGTTGTTGTCGTCTAGGATCAGACATTTTGACCACGTTTTGGATACACAAAACAACATAATGTCATTGCTTTTAGTTTAATTCATAGTTAATTTACAGCATGACTACTTACACTTTCCACCAAAATTTATTAAATTAAGCAAATTACCACTTATTGAAACTTCCAGTATAAATCTAAATTCACAGTCAAAATAACAAAAGAAAATAAACAAGATTGTTGAAAGGACACGATATCCAGAAGCAAGTGAATGAAATATCTTGGGATCAAGGTGGAAACAATGCTTGTCGTGCTGAAGTATGTTCACTGCAGAACAAATCTCAATCCAGCACTAGAATATATGCAGCATTGCTAATTACAGCAGAGATGCAATAATGCAATATCAAAATTTTAAAAGCAATCAAATAGTTGGTTGCCAATCTGAAAAGCAGCTTGAGAATGGTCATGTATTTCTGTATTTCACTTAACGTAGACTCCAGTGGTTTGTGTCAGATTTGTTTGTCACTAGATAGGAATGGTAATGACAACTTGACAAGTTTTTCTGGTTGATAATCACTCTTTCGAGGTATTACTCACTTCGAACCAAGAGGTTGAATTTCACAACTTTACCCGAGAAAATGCCTTTAATAACATCACAGAGAGAGTCATACAAGGGCATTGCGGGCTCCAGCTTTGAAAAAGTGGGCATGAGAATTTACTCAACTGAGAAGGCTTTTATTTATGGGAAACATGTACCAAGAGAGGATGTGATTTATCATGATAGGTTGTTGCCACTAAGATGGCAAAATATCCGTTCAAACTACAGGGGTATTAGTGAGGATTCCTTTTGACCGGGTTGATAAGGACACAAACTGTCTCCATAGGGCCTGGCAGTAACAAAATGGAACATGGAAACTTGAATTCCAAAATATGCATCCAAAATCCTGCTTCTGCAGACTACTCGAAAGCGATTTATTAAAAGCAGCGATTTATCTCACTAGTTGACAAAGTTTCATCATGTAATTGAGTTTTCTATGGTACGTCTACCAGTGTGATAACTCTCAATAAAACACGCGACTGAATGCAAATGTGTGTTGCCTTCACCAGTCACAAGCAATAGTTTATAACTTCTTCCATATTTAGATTGAGGTTGTCACTGACACCTCTAATTGCCGGGAATGCTAATCTCAGTTTCAGTCTAAAGTGTAGCTGACTTGTAAAAACCAATTGACAGTTGGTTCTCAGGAAGAATGTTATTAAGATTTCAATAGCCTTCTTTTTACTTCTATTATATAATTATATAACTATATAATGTGTTTGTTTTATATCATTATCTTTATCAATTAAGTTAGTAGGGGAAGGTGCAATAAGTTGTGTTAAATTAGTTGATAATATGATTAGTTTAATAAATTCATGGAAAGTGCAGCTAGACTTACTACAAATCATCTGAGTATAGTGCCATTTGACCTCAAATATAACATGCTAGAGAAACAAAATCTAATCTCCAAAGTTAAAATCACTGGAAAAATATAGAGAAAATGTGTGGTACAGTAATAAGACATGAAAGCTGCTAGCAAGAAGAATAATTAAGATTGAGGTTACCTTATTAAAATCTCCCCCAAATTTCCAGTAAATTGTCCCTCAATATACTCTTCAGTGTTGGCCAGCTACAGACCGATTCACAAATATAAAAAATAAAGTAAGCATCTAACTACTGCATCAATACTTCACAAAAACATCGAAGTAATAGTGAAAACATATTTATATAGGTTACTGATTATGCATGCAGCATTTTGATCAAACAAATCAGTAACTCTGATGCTGCTGAGCTACAAGCATATCTACTTCATATGTTTCCAAACATGATTATGCATTCTCATAAAGGAAGGAAGAATAAGCATAATGCTAAGAAAATCTACAATCTAAACATAGTCAGACAAGAGAAAATGTTTTCAAAGAGAATTAAAAACGCTACCAACAAATTAATAACAGGCACAAACTTTCTTATGAGAGTTTCTAGCTTATGACAACTTTCCATTAGCCAAACAAACAGGAATACAAAAGCAAAAACCGAAAAGTTAGTTTAGAAACGCACCTGCAAGTTCATATAGGAATCAACTGAAACAAGATAGCCTGAAAGAAGAAGAAAAAAACATAATATTCAACTTTATACAATAAATGATGACCAAATGAATAATAATCACCAAATAAGACTATAAAGTGAAATGATTGCAGAATAAAAATTGAACATACCCTTGTACTCCATTCCCCACTTTAGCTTCACAATAACAGGCTTCCCAGTCAAATTGTTCAAAAAAGGCTTGGGATTAACTGGTATGGTCTGCAAATTCACAATTTTAATTACTTGTTACACATCAAGAGAAAACCCTAGAATAATCAAATTCCTAAAACTCTATTATTAAATAACCTAGGAGAAAATAAAATCACTAAAACTAAAAAAACGATTTGCAGTATCACGAGATAGAAGCATATCTGTAAGCATAAATAAATCCACAATCAAAGAAAAAGATAATTATTTTTAAGTATCAGCGAAGACATAAAAAATGGGTAGCGTATTCTGTGCCGAATTTGAACTGCAATGTTGATTAGCAAAGAAAAAGAAGAAGTATAAGGTGCGGGGGAAGTAGGTAATAGATACTTACGGCCATTGTTAGAAAAGAGCGAGTTGACTCTGCGAAAGATTCAATTCAACAGAAGCAGGGTTTTAGAAGAGTTTTCGGTATAAAAAAGAACACCGTGATTTAGGGCATACGAGTAAGGTTTTTTTATTTCATTTTATTTTTGTAAATTATCTAGTCTACTACCAAAATACAAATAACTTCCTACAAAAAAAAAACAAAATACAAAATACAAATAACCCTCTTTCATTTCCCGCCACATCATTAAAATCGTGATTTTTTTTGACAAAGATCAAAATCACGAGTTAGAATCTACTTCTACTTTCTAACTACGGCAATGCTAATTTCCCTTCCAACAATATTATCATACCAATCAAAGGAAAGCTTTTAAACGCCGATGAGAGAAAGAAGAGTAGGAGGGAGAGTGCAAGGAGACTACGTAGGCAGAGGAAGGTGGAATGGAGGACTTGATCGCGATGGCTGGTCGAGAAGGGGATATGGGGATGAAGAGAATTGAAGGGGCTTTAGGAATCATGTGGTGAGATACGAGAATGGTGTTGAGCCAAGAGACGACATAGGAGGATGACAATTGGTCCGGGGACGATAGGAACGTGGAGGTTCATGGAAGGGTGCATCAGAGGTAGATATTGAGTCTAGACATAGTAAGGGGTGAGGAATGATAACATCTCATTGTTCTTCTTCACCAATTTCCCGGTTAGGTTCAAGGCAAAGATATGTTCCATGTCTTCTCCATTCACGGGAGAGTGACAGAGGTGGTGATCCCGACAAGGAGTGAGGAAAGGGGGAAACGTTTCGGTTTTGTGCGGTTTCTTGATGTGAAGGAACCAGAGAGATTGGCTACAATCCTAGACAACATCTTTGTAGATGATGTGAAGCTACATGTGAACGTGGCCAGATTCAATCGCAAAGTGCGCAAAGAAAACAAGTACTTTGAGGCTCAACCGAAACCTAACTTGAAGCAAGATAAGATCGAAGGTGTGGGTTGCAAAGAACGTTTCGTTGCCTATTCAAGGAAGGTCGCACAAGGAGGGGATTGAAGGGGAGGGTAAGTGTGGTCTCAGTGTTGTTCTGAATATGGAAGGTTTGCAAGATCTCTCCAAGGCCATGGTGGAAGAGGTGTTGCAACCAGGAAAATCATTATTCATTCATGATGAGTTCGTTCGTCAAGGAGTGTTTTCAATTAAGGCAACTCCGATGGAGTCCAATTTGGTACTTCTTGAAGGCAGTAGTGATTGTAACATCCCCAATTTAGCTAATTTCATTTATTGAAATTAGCAAGAGGTTATAATTAAGTAATTAGCTAAACTGAGTATGATTAGCATAAATTATTAATTATGAGATGGTGTCATTGATTGAGTGAATTATGTTGTGCTTATGTGCTAAAATATATTAAGTACTTGAATTGTTGATTGATTGGGATTTTAAATGAGAATAAGAGGACAGGGGTATTTTCGTCTTTTCCACCCATACGTGACTCTCAGCTGACCCATCTTTCACAAAACCCACACATATGCATTACTTGATTATTGTATAATTATTGTTTGATTATGTGATTAGAAGTGGATTAAGATAGATTTAACTGAGATTGTGGAGGATGAATCACTTAAGGGCATATTGGTCAATTCCCTAGCTCTTTTACCTCAGCTCACCAAAACACTCACATGACCAACACTAACCCCACATGTTGCTGAAGTTGAAAAAACAGAAAATAGAGAGAGAGCTTGAGAGGAGAGAGTGTGAATAGGGAGAAGAAGAGGGAGAGGAGGGTTTCTCAAAACCTTGATGCATGCTCTATTTCTTTGCACCATTTGATTCAGTTTTTAACCCTCTTCCTAATGATACGTGAAACAACACCCACATATTCATCATTCTCATTTCACCATTTCTGAAATTCAAGCTCTACTTTGGCTAGAAATGGAGTTTTGAGAACTTAGAGTGTTGCATGTTCAAGAGGAGAGTAGATTGGAGTAGAGCTGAACCAACTTTGTGGTTAGAAGCGCATTTGAAGAAGGTTCAGTAGCTAGAGGTGTTGGAATTCGAATTGTAGTGTTTGGGTTAGCTATGGAACTCTAATTCGTGGAGACATGAAGGATTGATCAAAAGAATATGTTGCTGGAAAAGCTTTGCAGCAAACTCGTATGGAGCAGTGTCTGGTAATTTCGATGTATATCTCACCACAGACCTCCTTTAAAGCTCGTTTTAATTTCTTTAGAAACTAGACTCAAAAAGATTCAAGTTAGGCACAAGAACCATCTTATTTGACTGAGTATTGAGGGAGAAAAATTAGTTACAAGTTTTGCTTTCGTAAAAGTACCGATTTTGAACCAGTCACCGTATTGTAGCCATAAATCCCTGAATACTCGTCGAAACAGTGTGGGACTTGAACCATATGAAAATAGACAAAGCTATCTACACATTAGGCACTGGTTTGGATAGTTTTGGTTAATAATTGACTAAATTATGCGCGCTCCAAAACTGCTCCCAGATGCTGTCCAAAGATAATAAGAATTCGGGATCATTCAAGAGGTTTTGCTCGTGTGTAAGCTTCGCCGATTTCTATGGTTTGCGATTTTCATCGCAAGAGGTGAGTTCTTTACTCGCTTAGGGAATTGTTGTCGAAATGTTAAATTTCATGTTCTGTTATTGTTTTCAGTTCGTAAGTTATAGCGTCAAAAACCGTATTTTGCAGTCGTAACGTTTAATGTGTTTGGATGAATGATTACGTGATGATATTGTGTGATTGATTGGATTGATTATGATTGCTGTTTGGTGCCAAGTTAATGTGTTGTTATGTTCGGGAATCGATCGGGATGAATATTGGAATCAAACGGGATGGTAATGTTTCACGAAAGCACTCATGCTTACGCCCGGACCGTGCGCCCCTGCGTACGGGTCATGTGCGTCCTATGCAAAACATTTTTAAAACACGCCCGGGACGTGCGCCTTAGTGCATGGACCGTACGCCATGTTCGGTCTCTGCGTGTCAAAATTTTTAAAACATGCACGGGTCGTGCGCCTTAGCACACGGGTCGTACGCCTTAGCGCACGGACCGTGCGTCCGCTTCTGTTAACCTCTTTCAAAACATGTTCTAAGTTATTCCAATTGATTCCAAGTTCATTCTAATCCCTTCCTCAACCCTATGTATTGACAAATAAACCGTAATTCGCATAAATAAGTGTAGGTATGAATGAGATATTGGAAATTTGTCCAAGTATGATAAATGTACGATAACCGATTAGGGTTACGAGTGAGAAAACACAAGTATATGTTAATACAATGGACTAAAGGTTCATTGAGGTTTTGGGAACCACTAAAATGACTTGATATAATTCAAGGTATGATAAAGAATTTATTTGATATAATTCAAGGTATGATAAAGAATTTACTTGATATAATTCAAGGTATGATAAAGAATTACTTGATATAATTCAAGGTATGATAATTTATGATAAAGAATTACATGATATAATTGAAGGTATGATAATTAATATAAAAGACATTAATTGGGGTGACGACCTCTATGATAGCACACTAGGGGAGGGAAGTCATGAGCCCATAACCTAGGCCCCTTCTATGTTTGCCCACTGATGAAAGGATTAGTGGATTGGGTTCACCAGGGGACTGAAACTGCAGGTCTTCGGTGTTGTGTTTGTATGACATGTCACACGTAGCTATCTAGACTTGGGCTACGGATGAAAATGATGCATAATGAACCGCTAGTGTTAGTAAGGGGTCTCGATAGAACTCACTGAGATAATGTTATCTCATCCTTTATTATTGGGGTTTTTACAAAGAAACAGGGAAAAACAAAGGCGAAGAAGCACGGTTAGCCGGTGTGACTCATGGAGTTATTGAAGAATTAGTTTTATGATTATGCCTTTTTCCCTTTTGTTGTCTTTGTATTATCGATTGTATAGCTATTATTCGCTAACAGTTGTAAATCGTTTCTGCTACTTATGTTTTGGATATTGAACACCAGGTTGTATAAGTTTTAAGTCGTGAGACTTAAGTACTTTATGTTAAGTTTAATGAGGTTCATGGAACCGTTTGATAATTATTTATCAAAGTTTTTAGTTGTGTTCAATATTCCAGGCATACAAGTCAACTCGGATGCATGCCATGCTGTGCATTTTGGTATTTCTACAAGTTAGAAACACTGGGGTGTTACATTTTGGTATCAATAATAGTTATGCAATCGATAGTACAAAGACAACAAAAGGGAAAAGGCATAATCTTAAAACTGATTTCTTCGATAACTCCATGAGTCACCTCGGCTAACTATGCTTCTTCGCCTTTGCTTTCCCCTGTTTCTCTGTAAAAACCACAATAATAAAGGGTGAGATAAACATTATCTCAGTGAGTCCTATCGAGACCCCTTACTAACTCTAGCAGTTCATTATGCTTTGTACTTTGAACATCATGGCCCTAATAAGCGACCATGTGGACATATCTTTCTTTATTCCGTCTTGTAGCCCTAATAAGCGACTACATTTCATGTCTTATCTTTCCTTTGACTTAGCACAACACCTCGAGCCTACCTTATCCGGTTATTTCTTTGGCTTTTGGTGAACCCAATCCACTAACCATTAATTAGCAGGCAAACCTCATGGGGCCTAGTTTTTGGGGCTCATGACTTCCCCTCCCCTAGTATGCTAATCCTTAGGGTCGTCACCCTTGATATACATATATTATTATATGTATGCCATTCTACCTTTCCTTTATGGAAAGTAATCCTTCCTTTCCTCACGGGAAAGTAACTTGACTTGTATTTACATGGATTCAGAATTTTTCATGACTTGTATGGACTTATAGTCCTTTATCTTGACTTGACTTGTTTGGACTTATAGTCATTTATCTTAACTTAACTTGTGTACACTCGCGTATACTAAAGTATGGTTTTCGTAACTTTCATAACTTAAGAATTTTTATCTCAAGCATACACCATTTCATGATAATCATACATTACAATCATTGGGAAACCTTGGGGAAATGATTAGAAGGCACTTGGAATCATTTGGAATGGACTAAGGTGCATTTTAAAAAGGGGTAACAGAAGCTTACGCACGGTCCGTGCGTGTAGGCGCACGACCCATGCGCATTTTGTAAAGATTTTCAAAAAGTTACAGAACTTGGCGCACGGTCCGTGCGTGAAGACGCACGACCCGTGCGCATCTTGAAATTTTTCCGCACAAGTAACAGACGGTGGAGCACGGTCCGTGCGCCAGGGCACCCGACCCGTGCGTCCACAGCAGTTTTCCAGAAAAACTATTTTCGTGTAATTTTCCATTCAGTTCCGATCCCAATGTCCGTTCCGATCGATATCCTAACTCAATCATACATCATTCCAGTCCAGAACAACAACCACATTAACACAAATCATCAACCATGCATTCAAACAACATGCACACAAATTAGATTTCCAAAATTTACGGTTTATGACTCGACGTTCAAAAATTAAGATACGAATCGTTAGAAAACAGTGACACGAATTCCCATTTTCGAAATAACTTCCCTAAGCGAATATAGAACTCACCTTTGGCGTTGAAAATCGCAAAAAACAACGAATCCATGGATTGCAACGATGATGTAACCTCACGAACGATCCCCGTACTCGAACTTCTCACCACAACTCGAACTCAAATCTCTCCAATCACCAAGAACAAATTCTGACCTTGACTCTATTGTTTCCCAAATTTCAATGTGGTTGGTTAAGGTGCTCTAGCTACTGAGTATTTAACTCCAAACACAACATGCAAGCTTCAAAACTCTCTTTTGGTCAAGTTGAGTTTGAAATGCTCAATAATGGTGATTCGTGATGGAGAAGGATGTTGGTTTCAAAAGTAGTACCAGTGGGAAGAGGAAGAGAAGCTGAGCTAAAAATGTATAACATGCATCAAGAATTTATGGGTTTCCTCACCTCTCCTTCTCCTTCTCTCTCTCGTATCTCTTCTCCCTCTCCACTCTCTTTGCTTCTATTTTTGATTTTCTGAATATGGTGTGTGTGAGTTTGTGTATATTTTGTGGAAATGTGGGAAAATAATGGTGAGGTAAATTGGTTCAGCTGAAGGCTCACTTAAACAAGGTAAAAGACCACATTACCCTTATTCCCCAATTCCCACTTAAAGCCAATTTAACTCACTTATCAATCATCAAAACACACACTCATATCATTGGTAATTAAATTACTTATGACATACTATCAACCATGCCTAACTATTTTAAATTAGCTAATTAATTATCTTATAACTTTCTTGCTAATTTAAATAAATGAAATTAGCTAAATTGGGGATGTTACAAGTTGTAAATCGTTTCCGCTACTTATGTTTTGGATATTGAACACCAGGTTGTATATGTTTTAAGTCGTGAGACTTAAGTACTTTATGTTAAGTTTAATGAGGTTCATGGAACCGTTTGATAATTATTTATCGAAGTTTTTAGTTGTGTTCAATATTCCAGGCATACAAGTCAACTCTGATGCATGCCATGCTGTGCATTTTGGTATTTCTACAAGTTAGAAATACTGGGGTGTTACAGTGATGAAGAGGATTTTCCGGGATATGTCGAAGAAGCGAGGGAGTGGCTGCATCAATGGTTTAAGTGGATACGTCCTTGGAAGCCCACTGATGTGGATAATGAACATATCGTCTGGATTCGATGTTTCAGTGTTCCAATGCATGCTTGGAATGCTGAGTTTTTTTAATGATCTCACTACTTCAGTGGGTACTTATCTTTACTCAGACGATAACGCGGATAAGAAACGGAAAATGGACGTTGCGCGTGTCATGATTCACACCCAGTCCTTTGAGAACATGAACCTTATGCTGGTGTCTATCAATAAGGTTGTTTTCAACATTCGACTAGTGGAGGATTGGTGTGGGCCTCTCCAATGGAGTGGTGCTATTTCGAAAGAGAAGGTTGCTGCAGTGGTGTATGACGGAGAGTCCACTGATTCCGAGGAGGAGTGGAATAATAACTTCGGCATCCCTATCGACGGCGCTGATCACGATGGTGATGAGGAGGGTGGGATCGGTGATGGCGTAGGGGGAGGGAGTTATTGTTGTTAATGATATAAATGAAGGGTTGCAATTTTCAGGGAAAGATATGAGGCTAGCACAAAACGGCAGTGATTCAACAAGATACAAGGAATAAGGGGGTGGCCAACAACGGCGTACTATGAATATACTATATATGAATATGTGTGGGTGGAACGACAGAGCTAAGCGTCGCCAATTGTCTTCTTCGATTAGAACTGGTAATTTTGACTTTATTTGTTTACAGGAGACGAAGAGGGAGAATATAGTCAGATAGGTGTTTTATGGGGTAACGAGGCTTTCGATTGGTCGTTGGTACATTATCGTGGTTTTTCCGACGATATTTTGTCTACTTGGTCGACAGGTGCGTGGTCCGTTTGTTTTTCTTTTAAAGGCACTTGCTTTATGGGGGTGTGCGCTGTTTACCGTAATGCAATCATATATGTGAACACCCAATTTTAACCATTACATTTTTATTTACTTTTCCTTCTACGAAAAAATAATAAAATAAATCCATTTGACAAATATTTGGGTTGTACGCGTATTCATTGCGTCGGTGTTTTTAGCTTTCTCGTGTTTTAGCTTTTTCCCGTGTATAGTCCGATATGTTTGTTTAGTAAATAATAATAATAATAATAACAAAATAGGAGGTGTGTGAAAAATTTTATTACAGAATGTCCAGTTACACTAGGCCCAAAAAAAATAGTAATATGGAGGCCCAAATAGGCCTAGCCTCCCAGTTGCGGCTGGTTCATGGCGGCTACTGCTGCTAAGGGTTTTCCTAACCCTAGTCTTGGTGAGCAAGTCTCCTAGCTGGATTTGAGCTGGCCAGGACCTGAAAAAGGAAAGAATGGATTAGGAGCAATTAATTTTGATCCTATTTTTCACCTATAAAAAACTAGCAAGAATCAGACAATAAGGGGGGAGAACAATTTTCACGACAACCATTCATACAGAAAATTCTTCACTAAAAAAAATAGTCAATCAAAAACACTGAAAGAAAAGTTATACGTTTTTATTTGATTTGATTCAAAATTCTGTAGAAAGTAGGGTCCTGTCAAAAGCAGCAGTAGCCGTAAAGATCAGTAGAAAAAAACGCGTTCAAGAACAAAGCTTGGAATCCAGGTTGGTCCTTCTAACTACTAGATAGAAAATAGGGCCCGAAGCTTTTTTTTCTTTTAGTATGTAGAATTTTGAATCTGAATGTGCCTAAACTAGTTAAGAAGAGTAGTAATAACCGTAAGGCTCATGTGATAATGCTAGTAAAAAAACAATTTAAAATAAACATTAGATAAATAAGTAAATAGGTAGATAAGAAAAAAAAATGATTTTTGCTGTCATAAGAGGAGTTGTCGTTGTTGTTATGGGAACAGAACATGAGTTCTTTTTTTTTTCAAATGTAGTTTTATTTAGATTAGAAAAAAATGATTTTTGCTGTCATAAGAGGAGTTGTCGTTCTTTTTTTTTCTTTCACGCCGCCGGAGGTTTCACTGTCACTGCCGCAGACGACCGGAGATGGTCCAGCGTGACCTCCTCCTTCTCCATCGCATTTTCCTCTTCTCCTCTCCCTTCTCCTTCTTCCTCTCTCTTTCTCTCTCTTCGTAAAACTCTCTCTCTGTTCTAAAAATTGAAAACGGTGCTGGAGATGGAATGGGAAGGATTAGGGTTCTGTTGGTGTTTGTTTCCTTATATATCTCCTTTATTTGCTTATATTTTTATTTTAAAAATTAAAACATCAGAGTTGATAATTGCACCCACCTGTTTTAGTAGTGCTACACCCCTGTAAGCCCAGATTCGCAGGCCATGAGTCCAAAAATCAAAATGCCCAAACTGGACTTGCAGCTATTCACACCACCACTGTTAATAGCGCAGCGCCCCCTCGTGTACAGATCTGGATTGCACAGGCCAAGCCCAAATGTGCGAACTGGGCTACAGCTATTCGCAACCCTTTTATTTCCGTTCTGCACCCCCCCTTTATTAGTGTTATTATTTTTACTATCTTTTTTTTTTCAAAAAAATGAAAATTAATGTTAGATCACTTCAAAGTATTTTTTCTCTTTTTTTCATATAAATAAATAAATTTTTTTTCCCTTTTTTCATATAAATAAATAAAAAATGGGTTCGACTGAGATGTACATCTTGTCATTCCCGGTTTAAGAGACTTTAGCTGTACGGCTTTGATCTTAAACCGTTTCAAAAGTTAAAATCAATCAACACACAAATATTTTCTAGAAGAACTACGTAGCCTTTGATTTTCCGCACACGGAGATACGTAGGAGCGGGGTCTCCCCGTCAAGCCAAATTAACTTTTTCCCATAAATAATTAGCTTTTTTTCTTTTAACACCTATTTTCCTAAAACTAATAAAAATGGGTTTGACTGAGATGTACATCTTGTCAATCCCGGTTTAAGAGACTTTAGTTGTACGGCTTTGATCTTAAACCCCTTCAAAAATAAAATCAACCAACTGTAGCGACCGAAAAATCCGGGCGAGGATTCCTCGAAGGTTCAAAAATGAAGCCGCCACCAAAGTTTAGTTTAAGGGCAAATATTGGAAAATCCCTTTGGAATGGATAAAGGTCCTTGAGACCAGATTAGGGTTCGGGAGTCAGTTATGCATGGGGAAGGTGTTAGCACCCCACGACATCCTTCCTAAGGAAGGTTACCTGCTAATTAGTTGTAGGAAAAAATAT
Organism: Astragalus membranaceus; assembly: GCA_039519185.1. Lineage (NCBI taxonomy): Eukaryota > Viridiplantae > Streptophyta > Magnoliopsida > Fabales > Fabaceae > Astragalus > Astragalus membranaceus. Next base: position 40,564,085 of record CM076846.1, read on the forward strand.
TTATTTTGAAGATGTTAATTTTTACCCTTTTATTGAAAGAAAAAGACTTAATAAAAATTTTGGTTTTTTGTGCTTGACAGGAGTGGGCCCCTGCTCCTACGTATCTCCAGGTGCGATGGAGAAATCAAAGCTACGTAGTTCTTGGGTAGAAAATGTTTGTTGATTGATATTTTTTAATATAGGGGTTTTAGGACTGCGTGATCTATGTTGAAGGACCACTGGGGGTCTGATGGAGCGCTAAGGCTCTGAAGGGCCATAGTTCACTTATCCTAAAACGGTGACTAACCCGGCCGTACGACCGACTTAATTCCCTATTTTGAAAATAAGATTTTTATTTTTGAAATGAAAGAGATGTGTTTGTATTTTTTTTTAATTTAGAAATTGTTTGTTTTAAATAGGGATTTTAGGACATGATCCGTAACGGCTCATTAGGGACCTAAAAAGCAGACTAACCCGGCTGTACAGTCGACTTAGTCCCCTATTTATGTTTTTTTTTTAAAAAGAAATGTCTATTTTCATAGAGAAAAATGGATTTGTGAAAGAAATTATTTATTTGTAGAAAAAATAAAAAATGAACGAAAAAAAGAAAAGAAAAAAAAGGGGTGTAATGGTAAAATGGGTTGCCATTAACTGCAGGGTACTAAGTCGGCTGTGAAGTCGACTGTCATTAGCTACAGGGGTTTGTATTTTTAAAAAGCGGGTGTTAAAAGGAGCAGAAGGTGTATTTCTTTAAAAAAGGGGTGTAATTAGAAATAGGGGTTGTATTTTAAAAAAAAAGTGGGGTGTAAATAGCGAGCCCAGCTGGGTTTTTTTTTAATAGACTGGGCTACATTGAAGATGGGCTTGCGTAGGGGGGGAGGGGGGGCGCAATAACGAAACGGATGGGTGCAAACTATAATCTGAAATAATAAAAAAAATAAAATTAACTAAAACCCTACATATATAAAGCAAAACCTAAAAATCTAAACCTAATTCCTAACCTTCCTCAGCGCCGCACTCTTACCCCTTTACCCTAATTTCAGTCTTTCATCACTCTCTCTCTCTCTGCAACTGGGACTCACCCGTTCTCAACCTATCCGCCCCCAACTAAGCTTTCGCCCTTCTTTCCCTTTCAACGACCTTCTCCCTCTCTTTTCCTAAACTCGCCGTGCTCCTTCCCCTTCACTCAAGCTCTCTCTCTCTCAAACCTAACTCCGTCCCCTTTCTCTCCACCTCACTGACCTTAATATCTTTACTCTCACTCTCTCCCTCCCTCACCAAACGCGAAGCATTTTTTTTTCAAAAAAACGGAGGTGAGAGATCTGGAGGAATGAAACGGAAGAGAGTGGGTGGTCTACGGCGGTGGCTTGGTTAGATCCAGACTTGCCCCGGGTTCATGAGTGGTGGTGGTTCGGTTGGCGTTGGTTCGTGGAGGGGGAAGGGTGGTGTTTGGGCTACGGTTTGGTGGTGGGCCGTGGAGTGGCTACGGCGAGGGGCGACGACGGATGGATAGGAGGGTATGGTGGTGTTTGGCGTTGGGTGGTTGTTGCGAAGGGGGCGAGGTGCGACAGTTCGTGGAGGTGGTACGGTGATGGTTGAAGGTGGTACGGTTAGTGACGTTTGAGGGTTGCACGGATGGTTTAGGTTGGCTACGGTGAGAGTGGTTGCGGTTTGTGGATGTGGTGGCGGAACTGGGTGGCTTCGGTGTTCTGATGGCGAGGGGTGGTTGCGGTGGTAGAGGCGGCTCACGGCGGTGGCCACCGTAAACGGTGGCCGAAGGTACAAACTCCCCTTTTTCTCACTGTATCTCCTCACAGTATCCTCTCCCCCTCCCCATGTTCTGTTTCCTTTCTTTTTTTTTCAAAAAAAAAAACCCTACTTTTACTCTGAAATAAATTTCACAGAAGAAAAAGAAACTCGTTTGTTTTTTTGCGAAAATCCAATGAACAAATCACGTTATGTAAATAAAACTGAGCAACATTGAGTAAAAACATAGTTTAAAAATCGACCTTGGTTCCCTAAGAATTGAAACAGAGGAGTCGTTTTCCTTTTCTACCTCAGCTGCTGCCTGCCTTTTCTGGACTGATTGTTGTGAATTTTTTGCTTGTGTGTATATTTAGTGTGTATATTGCGTATCCTCCTTTTTTTTCACTGTGTGTCACTGTTTGGTATTTATAGTGCTGCTGTGATGTAGGGTAAAAGGACAGCATCAGAATTCCAAGGAAAAACAAAAGGACAGTCAACAATTAGTGCAGAAAAAGGACAGCATTTGGGGAGGAATCAAAAGGACAAAGGACAATAGGTGGCAATGGGCTGGCAATGGAGGACAGCAACAAGGAAAGAAAAATGATAACCCTAACCCTAGATGGGGTAGCTGCAAGCTGCGCCCTTTTCCCCTTTTTTGAATTTTGTATTATATTTTTATTTTTTATTTTTTTTAATGAAACTGTACTATTTGTTTCTTTTCGCTTTTTTTTGTATATATGTGTAAAAGAAACTGATTATATAATAAAGGATATTTGTTATTGTTCAGCTTCAAAAAGAAAAGATTATTACACTTTTAATTTGTTTTTGTTGTATTTTATGCCAATAACAATAGGCCCATAAAACAAAAGAAAACATCAAAATAATATTGCGCGCACGAGCTTACAATGATACGTGCCTCAACCAGAGAGCGGGAAAAAACTCTTTTTTGGGATTTTTTGATTAATCGGACAAAATTAGGGTATGACAGCTGCCCCTCTTTATTTTATTTTACTAGAAAATTCTTGGATTTTCGTAGTAGAAATGGAAATGAAGATCGAACAAACGCTAATTTTGTTTGATAAAAAAGGAAAGAAGGACCGTTGGGGGTCTGAAGGAGCACTGGGGCTCTGAAGGACTGATTAGTCTGAAGGTCGAGTTCTCAGGCGACGCTTGGCGCACTGGTTTGAATTAAACTGAAGGACCGGCAGGTCTGAAGGGCTGCCTGAGCCTGACGGACCAAAAATGATCTGATGGACTGCAACTAGTTATGGCACTAGTAGAACAATCGGAGGGTGACCTACGTCGGGGCGGCCGTGAGGGTCAAGATCAGATTCGGAACTGATATGTTGACCACGAAGGATTTACGCTATGCCAGGCAGACGCAGCTAATCTGAAGGACCACCGGGGGTCTGAAGGATCTGTCACGCTCCGTGGCGACGTTATGATCTGAAGGTGCAGCTCGAAATAGCGTTTGACGCACTAATTCAAACTGAACTGAAGGACCGATTTGGTCTGAAGGATCTATGCTACATTTTGCTAACACTGCGATCTAACGCGCGATATAGGATTCAACACTAATCGCGTTGGCTTAAGAATTGGCTGTAGATAAGTGTCGACACAGGGAGTCGATACGAAAAACCACATATGATATGTATATGACATGTATGCGATGTATGCATCTGCGGTGATTAATTTTGAGTGAGATGATGAATGAAATGCTGAATGATTTTTTTGTTTCTTTTGTACTTTAGCTTTTTCCTTTGTTCTTTTGCCCTCTTCTAGCTCCTTTTTTTTTAGTTTTGCTCTTTTGCTCTTTTGGCTTCGTTTTACTGGTTCGATCAACTTGCGAGGTCTCAGTCGTGGGGCATGAGGGTAGTCCAGAGCAGCAGTATTGCTAAATTCGGCGCAGACTTATTATGATTTGTTGTTTGAAGTGATTATGCAGATACTCGTCCTCATCGCAAATTTGTTAATGAGAGATTGTTTTATTTCTGTGATTTTTAGGAATTTCGTAAAGATTGTAATGCCCCTTATTTCATGCACATGTTCCACAATTCAGTATCATTTATCATAAAACATCACTTTAAAGCAAAGAAAGAAAAACAAGTAGGAGAAAGAAAGTGTTTAATATGGAAACCGAACGTACAGAAGGTCACGCCGATTGAAAATTACATTGAGAGTTTAAACTAAAAAAAACGAGAAAAAGGAAAGAACAGATCTGTTGATTGTTTGTATTTTGAAATGACGGTGCCAATCACTCATACGCATAGTTTTGACTACCCACCATCCCACCTTTGGGAGTGTTGACTGCCTTTTTATTTCTTCCAAGTCCAACTTTTTGACCCTAATTTTTGCCTGGACCGCTCTTTAGAGTTTTCGATCCACCGGGTCGCTCTAACTTTTGCCTAGGCAGCCCTTTCGGATTTTCAACCTAGCGAGCTCATTTTGCCTGGCTCATCTTTTTCTTTTTTCATATATTTCTTTAGGCATAGTACTTCTTAACTGCATCTGAATTTACCGGGAGTGGGAGATCTTCACCATCCATTTTTGTGAGAATTAAAGCTCCACCAGAGAATGCTTTCTTTATCACATAAGGTCCTTCGTAGTTTGGGGTCCATTTTCCCCGGGAATCTTTTTGGATAGGCAAAATTTTCTTGAGCACGAGGTCTCCTTCTTGAAACTGTCGAGGGCGAACCTTCTTATCATAAGCCTTCTTCATTCTTTGCTAGTACAGCTGCCCGTGACACAACGCAACCATCCTTTTTTCCTCTATGAGGTTCAACTGATCAAGACGAGTTTGAACCCATTCTGCCTCGTCTAATTTCGTCTCCATTAGCACCCGTAGAGAGGGTATTTCAACTTCGATGGGAAGAACTGCTTCCATCCCATATACTAGTGAGAACGGAGTTTCCCCTGTTGACGTGCGAACCGAGGTCCGATACCCATGCAAGGCAAAAGGGAGCATTTCATGCCAGTCTTTGAAGGTCACCACCATATTTTGCACAATCTTCTTTATATTCTTGTTTGCCGCTTCAACTGCCCCGTTCATTTTTGGACGATATGGGGAAGAGTTATGGTGCTGAATTTTGAAATCTTCACACAGCTCTTTCATCATTTTGTTATTCAAGTTACTCCCATTATCAGTGATGATCTTATTTGGAAGGCCGTAACGGCAGACCAAATCTCTTTTTATGAACTTGACAACCACAGATCTTGTCACACTGGGATAGGAAGCAGCTTCGACCCATTTGGTGAAATAATCAATAGCAACCAAAATGAAGCGATGCCCATTTGACGCCTTAGGTTCGATGGGACCAATGACATTCATCCCCCACATTGAGAACGGCCACGGTGCTATTAGGACATTCAAGGAGGTTGGTGGCACATGAATGTTGTCAGCATAAACTTGACATTTGTGACACTTCCTCACATAGTTAAAGCAATCAGCCTCCATTGTCAACCAGTAGTAGCCAGCCCTTAGGATTTTTCTTGCCATGGTATGCCCATTGGAATGAGTTCCGAACGAGCCTTCATGGATATCTTTCATAATTCTTTCCGCTTCCTCTTTTGCTACACATCTGAGGAGGACCATATCATGATTTCTTTTGTAAAGCACCTCCCCATTCAAGAAGAAACCCATTGATAACCTTCTAAGTGTTCTCTTGTCGTTCTCTGAAGCACCAGGAGGGTATTCTCTACTTGTGATATAATGCCTGATATCATAATACCAAGGCTTACCGTCAGGCTCTTCTTCAATTGCCATACAAAGGTGCGCTGGTAATTCCCAGTGTTGGATCCTGATCAATGTCAGATTCTTGTCGCAATTGACATTGAACATTGAGGACAGAGTTGCTAAGGCATTGGCCAACTGGTTTTCTTCACGCGAGAGATGACGGAAAGTGATCTCGTCGAATGGCTTGATCATCTTTTGGATGTGATCGCGATAAGGGATCAATTTGGAGTCTCTAGCTTCCCAGTCACCCTTAACTTGGTGGATGACCAAGGCTGAGTCTCCATATACATCGAGTCTTTTAACTTTCCATTCAAGGGCCGCTTTGATGCCTAGAATGCACGCTTCATATTCTGCAATGTTGTTGGTGCAATAGAAGCTCAATCTAGCGGTAAACGGTATGAAGCGGTTATCCGGGGAGATTAATATAGCTTCGACCCCATGCCCCCACACATTGGAAGCGCCATCAAATAACATCCTCCATCTTTCATCATCTTGAGATTTTCCTTCTTCAAATAGAGCCATTATATCTTCGTCTGGGAAGTCGTATTGCATTGATTGGTAATCCTCGACTGGTTGGTGTGCTAAGTATTCGGCCAATGCACTACCCTTGATTGCTTTCTGCGTAACATATAAGAGATCGTACTCGGATAGTAGCATCTGCCATCGAGCAATTCTTCCTGTGAGTGCGGGTTTTTCAAAGATATACTTAATCGGATCCATCTTAGATACCAACCAAGTCGTGTGGCTTAGCATATACTGCCTCAGACGACGCGCAGCCCAGGCTAGAGCGCAACATGTTCTTTCTAACAACGAGTACCTTGTCTCGCACTCAGTGAACTTCTTACTCAAGTAATAGATGGCATGTTCTTTCCTTCCGGATTCGTCATGTTGCCCCAACACACAACCCATCGATTTGTCTAGCACTGTTAAGTACAGGATGAGAGGTCTGTCTGATACAGGTGGCATTAGAATTGGAGGGTTTTGGAGGTACCTCTTGATCTTTTCGAAAGCTTCTTGGCAGTTATCGTTCCATTTGGTTTCTTGATTTTTGCACAACAGTGTGAAGATAGGCTCACAGGTAGACGTTAATTGGGATATGAATCTAGAGATGTAGTTCAATCTTCCCAGAAACCCACGGACTTCTTTTTCAATTTTAGGCACTGGCATTTCAAGAATTGCTCCTACCTTGTCTGGATCTACCTCTATTCCCTTCTGACTGACTACGAACCCCAACAGCTTTCCTGATTTTACGCCGAAGGTGCATTTAGCAGGGTTTAATCTGAGTTTGAACTTCCTTAAACGTTCAAAGAGTTTCCGCAGATTAACAATATGCTCTTCCTCAGTCTTGGACTTGGCAATCATATCATCTACGTATACCTCTATTTCTTTGTGCATCATATCATGGAATAAAGCTACCATCGCCCTTTGGTATGTTGCACCGGCGTTCTTCAATCCGAATGGCATTACTTTGTAACAGAAGGTTCTCCAGAGAGTGATGAAGGTGGTTTTCTCCATATCCTCGGGGGCCATCTTGATTTGATTATATCCGGAATATCCATCCATGAAGGAAAATAAAGAGTGCTGCGCTATGCTATCCACCAGGACATCAATGTGGGGTAAAGGGAAATCATCTTTAGGACTTACTCTGTTCAGGTCTCGATAATCGACGCACATTCTGACCTTCCCATCCTTCTTTGGAACCGGGACAATGTTGGCTACCCACTGAGGATACTTTGCTACTGCTAAAAATACGGTATCAAACTGCTTTTTAACCTCATCTCGGATTTTCAGTGACATGTATGGCTTCATCCTTCTTAGCTTCTGTTTCACTGGCGGGCATTCAGGATTTACTGGTAACTTGTGTTCAACTATGTTTGTGTCTAGCCCTGGCATATCTTGGTATGTCCATGCAAAGACGTCGACATAGTCGAATAAGAGTTGAATCAATTTCTCCCGTTCACTCTCCTTCATTGTGGTGCCTACTTTAACTTACTTCTTATCTTCTTCTGTGCCCAAGTTAATCGTCTCAGTAGATTCCTCGTGAGGTTGGATTGCCTTTTCCTCTTGTTCCATCATTCTCATTAAGTCTGGAGGGGCTTCCCAATGATCTTCAACATCTTCCTCGGTTTGGTTAATGGGGTGATCAAAGTTATGGTATGAATGATTGTCGTTGTTATTTTCAAAGATGATATTTTTAGATCTGCATTAGCGAAAATTTACGGAATGAAAACAAATAAAAGAGAAAGAACAAGGCGAAGTGAATTTAGAGAATTCAAAATGCTATTTTATTGATACTGATATTGAAACGAAACATGCGTGCCCTTATGAAATGTCCTAAGGCCTTGGGCAGAGCCATAGGATTGCATTACAGAAAATTACTTTGCACTAAAAACTGTAGGAAAATCAACAATCTCCCAATTCTTGAGCTTTTCGTTGGCAGGACAACGGCGCACAAGACCGACACCGCCATTTTCGGCACTTGAATCATCTTCAATAGCTGCAACCTGGTTAGGATCTAGTATTCCTGCGCTTTGAAAGCTTTGCTTTATGTCGCAGATGAAAATCTTCTTCATATCTGGCTCCCGACCTTCAAGTTTGGCCAACCTCCGCTCCTTCTTTTCTGCGGCGATCCTTCCTTTGTCAGCACGACTAGGCCGGTACCCTATCCCACGTCTGTCTTTGTTTTCATGCAGCTGTATGGGTGTTAGGATCCCTTGTTCAGTCTTCTCTAAACCACTTCCAGCTTGATAACCCTTGCTTGTCATGACTTTAGCGATCATCAGTGCAGCTTTGGACAGCTTTGGTTTTAGCGATGGGGCCCCGTCCCCCACAAAGATTGCATTTGCAATTTCTAGTGCTTGGAAGGCGGTCTCGAAAGATTCTTCTGCAGCCTCAACATAGCGGATAGGAAACGGCTTGTTCACTAGCAACTCTTCTTCCCCCGAAACGACCACTAACTTGTTGTTGATTATGAACTTGAACTTTTGATGTAGAGAAGAGGGCACAGCCCCTGCGGAATGGATTCAAGGTCTTCCCAGAAGACAACTTTAAGACGGATTGATGTCCATTACTTGGAAACTCACTATGAAGACCTCTGGACCTACCTATACAGGTAACTCCATCTCTCCGATGACCTCTCTTTTAGACCCATCGAATGCCCTGACCAGTGTAGAACTGGGTTTCATGTATGAACAATCTACGTCTAGCTTGTTCATGGTTGATTTGGGTAGTACATTCAGGGACGATCCGTTATCGATAAGTACTCGAGCTAGAGAGTATTCTCCACATTTCACGGAGATATGCAAAGCCTTGTTGTGCCCTCTTCTCTCAACGGGGATCTCGTCATCTGTGAAGGTGAGGTAGTTGTTTGCAACGATATTTCCGACGATCCCATCAAACTGACCAACTGTGATGTCGTGAGTGACATGAGCTTCACTCAGCACTTTCATCAGTGTTGCGCGGTGGGCTTCAGAATTGAGTAATAGTGATAGCAGGGATATCTTAGCGGGGGTCTGATTCAGCTGATCCACTACCTTGTACTCACTCTGCCTCATAATCTTTAGAAACTCACTGGCTTCATGTTCAGATAGTGCTTTCTTGCCTGTATTTTTGTTAGATGGCTCTTCCTCTATGTTTTTTCCTTTATCAATCCTTTCTCTTTCATTTGATTTTCTTTCCCCGGGTCCTTCAGGGGCATAGACGCGCCCGCTCCAAGTCATTCCGCTGCTTCCCGAGATGTTGGTGACATCAGGATTGCTCTGAACTTTCGCACTGTAATTCCACGGGACTGCATTCGTATCTTTGAAAGGGAACGGAGTCGGTACCCGGATGGTTATTGCCTTTGGTGTAGCAAGGGCCATCCTTGAGTCTTTGCTATAGAGAATCTCTAGCGGCCGTCGAGTATCTGTGTTCTTGCCCCTGTTTGACTGAATGGTTGATACATCTTCTTCTTTCTTTAGAGAGCCTATTTGTATTATGTGCCAGTCTAACAGGTCCTGAAGAACTCGTTTGAACGCCTCACCATTTCCAATGCAGTGATGGTCATTGCATGGATTCTTTCCAATGCATTCTCTCTTGATAATCCCAAAGGAACACAAACTAGCATGAATCGCTTCCAGGGGTGTCTGGATGCATTCTACCCTCCTGATTAGGGACTGTCATACCCTAATTTTGTCCGGCTTAGGTCAAAACCCTAATTTTCCACAAAAAATAAATAAATTGAAGAATGAAGAGCATCATGCATTGCATTTTGGGTCCTAGAAGTCGTTCCAAGGTCTTTAAAATCATTTTTAGGGTTGGAATGCACTTTTTAGGCAAATTAGGGTTTTAGGGTCAAAAAGGACATTTTGGTCATTTTTCGCAAAAAGATGATTTTCTCGCCAAAAATGCACATCCACAAAAAGTACATTTTTATTCTATCAAGGATAATTTTTGTACAATTTTTTAGAAAGAAAACCCTAGTCAAAAATAATTAAAAATGTATTTTTCCATTTTTAGTGCATAGAAAAATAAAAAAGGACCATTAAATATCCCTCAATTCTTAAGTGACAATTTTTATTGTCATGGGTGACTAGAGGAAATATTTTATGGTGCCCAAAAACATGTGACACTTTTTAATAGGTGCACATTCACTTCCATGCCCAAAATTCAAAAACTCAAAAAAAAAGGAAGTGTCCTCAATAAGACAAAAGACCAAAAACAAGTTTTTTTTCTCTCTCTCTCTCCCCCCCACAATTTCGAAATTCTCTCTCTCTCTCTCTCCCCCACCACAATTTCGAAATCCCCTCTCTCTCCCTCTTCCTCTCACACAATTCTTCTACACTCTTCTATTGTACTATTATTCTTTATCTTGAAGGAATATGCCTTGTACCATCCTTAAACCTTCTCCTTTGGTGCATATCACCAATTCTCACTCACTCTCATGAGGATTCATGCCCTCTTTGGTAAATTACCTCACTCACTTACACTAACCTCTTCATAAGGAAACACCAATTTTCCACTTTGGTAACAATCCATCCCTAAAATGCCCTTAACCCTACCTCACATAAAATATCTCTTCCAAAATAAGAAATTCCTTCTTCATTTTCGCCCCCCTCTCTCCCTCTCTCTCATTTTGTGTTTTCTTCCTACCCTCAATCCATGTGAGGATCAATCCTAACCCTCCATTTAATTTTAAGACTCAATCCTAGAGCACATCAAAAGCACAAAGACTAAACTACCCTTAGACCTAGTTTCATCCTATAAATACCTCCCTCATTTCCACACCTAAGGGACTTTTTTTTTTTGGCTTCTCATTTGATCCTTTGGCCTCTCATTCTCCTACACTCTCATTCTTTACCCTAGCACACCAAAAAGACTTCTCCCTCTTCCTCTCTTCCACGAAATCTCTCTCACTCCCTCACTTCATTCTTTTCATCTTTCACCATAAAATCTTCCATTTCTTACTAGATCATCATCATTACTTCCATTCTCTTCAAGGTTGCATCATCAAATTGCTAAGAGCTAGCAAGCTTTGTGGGCTCAAGGGTAGATCCAAGTTCATTTTGAGTCTATATCATCTCCTTCTTCATTTCTTTGTGATTTTGAGGTAAGCCTTGAAACCTTGCATCTCATATTTAGTTCTTCTTGCATAATCTCTCTTCAACTCCCAACTCCTTCTTGATTGCTTGTTGTTGTTGCTTTGAGGATCCATTTCAAACATTTTGACAATGACTTAGGGAGCCTTGGGTGTTTGAGATGGGTCCTTGGCCTTGAAGGAGTTGTTCTTGTGCTTGAATGATTTCCCTTGCATCTTCACATATTTTGCACTAAATTTCATGAAATAAGAGTTGTTTTATGGCATTGTTCATTTCGCATGTTTGTAGAAAACTTAGGGTTCATGTGAGTTTTAGGCCATCCTTTGCTTAATCATATGAATCCTTTGCAAAAAATGGATCTATGTTGTGTTACCAAGTGGCTTCAGTCTCAAGAGGGGGGGTGAATTGAGATTTAAAAACTTTTCAGATCTTTCGAAAATCTTTCCCCTTTTTCAAATAGCTTTAGATCCGGTTTTCGCGCAGGTAGAGTGGAAGCGAAGGAATTAGATTATTTTAATCACAATAAAGCGGTAAAGCAGATTATAAGCACAACAGAGATATAATAAGAGAAAGCAAGTAAAGCACACAGAGATTTATACTGGTTCAGCCACCTCCTAGTGACCTACGTCCAGTCCTCACACCCTTGTGAGATTTTTCCACTAACCACAAGGCTTACGGGTGCCTTGGAAACCTTTACAAAGATTTGGGCACTCCTTCACCTAGGATACCCCACCTAATGAAGAGCCCACAAATCTACCCAACAAGAGATACCCCACCCTTGTTACAACACATGCAAATAGAAAGATACCCCACTTCCTAAGTACATGCAAATACCCTAGAGAGATACCCCACTCCCTAGTAACAGATCTACATATCTAAAGTAACAATACAGTGAAACGAATATACCTCTTAGCAGGCGGATGTTACAACTTGAAGATCTCAACCCCACACTAACTCTTGCAATAGATCAGCTCTTTGACGGACCAACGGAACGAATAGAGCACCAGAGAAAATATAAGAGTTTTTGTAAAGAGATAGGAGATGATATGCGAATGGGTTGATTGATTTGAGAGTGAAAAGAGGCGCCCTATTTATAGGAGATTAAGTGTGAATCGATTCATGTAAGATTACAAAGAAAGAAGGAATCGATTCATGCCATTGCCTTTTTCACAAAAACTTTCCTTTTTAAAGTGTGAATCGATTCATGGTTTAGTTGAAACTTGAGTGAATCGATTCATGGCTCATTTAAAACATAGGTGAATCGATTCATACTTTAGTTAAAATAGGTGTGAATCGATTCCTCACCTGAATTGTTTCAGAGGTGTGAATCGATTCATGCTTTAAGAGAATCGATTCTTAGTTTCCAAAAAGCCTTAGGACTTGCCATATAGGGATGAGAATCGATTCATGCTTTGGTTTAAATCATGGTGAATCGATTCTTTACTTTGTTTTTAGTTTGGAAAACTTGTTTTAGGTTTTTCAAAAAATGCTTTTAGGGTTTTATATATTATGCATGCATTTTGAAAACCGCGAGACTTGAGATATGAGCCGACCTCTGCGAGAGCTTACAAAATTCCTAATCACTCACCCAAACCCTAAGGACTACCCTCAATTTTAGGACAACCCTAAAAAGTCTTCAATTCTTCATTCTTTGGGCTTGCCTTGACTTGGATGATTTGTTGCTTGATTGCTTTTCTTTTTCCTTTGCTCTTCTAGGTCTTCACTTGCTCATTCTTCTTTATCTTGTTTTTCATCATCAAAATCAATTAGGCTCTTTGTCCTATAATAAGTTTCCTGCATACAAGGTATCCACATTCTCCCCCTTTTTGATGATGACAAAACATTGTTCGTCTCAAGGTGGGAGGTTAGTTCAAACAGATAATATATATGTTACTCCCCCTATCATGATGCTCCCCCTGAATTATTGACTAGATGCATAATATGCTCATGTTCTATATGCTCATATGCAACCCTATATTTCTCTCCCCCTTTTTGTCATGATCAAAAAGGTCGACGTAAGATAGAGTTTGCGAATCGAGCGTCACAGCTATTTGAAGGACCATTGCGGGTTCATGAGTGATCATCAAAATCATAGAGAATTTATTTTTGAAATAGTTGTTTAAGCTTCACATTTCTTTACAGGATCACTTTGAGAAACATTTAATTTAAATAAAAAATCAGGTTTCCTTTTGCAATGGGTTTGTAAAAGTATCAACTAGCTGATTTTGACGATTCAACTTGCTCAATCATATTACCGCCTTTCTAGCCATAACCTCTAAGAAGGTGATATGATAATTCTACATGCTCAGTTTTAGAGGGATGATCAGAATACTTTATTTGTTTTCATGTCTTAAAAAAAATGTTCCCTTAGAGATGCATGAAATGCGGTTTAGAGATCAATTTGTTTCACAAGTCACATGTTTGACTAAGTAAACTATGATTTAAGCACATTTTCAGTTTAGAGGTGAATAAAACTTTTCTAACCTTTACCAGTGATTCTCCCTCTATTCATCACAAGTCACATGACAGATTTTTCTCCGAGGTGAGAGTTGATAACTTTATTGCGTTTCCGGTCATGTGCTTTGAGTCTTTGCTGTCAAGGTATCCACATGTCCCCATACCTTGCAGCGTACCTGCAATGATCTAAAACAAGGTTCTAGGTACCCAAATCTCTTTGGGTCCTTGTGGGTTAATGTTTGGTATGGTCCTTTTGGGAACCCATACCTTCTTCATAACTTGTTTACCTCTTATTCTGCAAACAGAAGCTGTATGTCCAGGTTTACCACAGTAATAACATTTAATGTATGGTCTAGTGGAAAAATTAGATTTGTAATGAACATGCTTTTCTATGGTTTTGATTCTAGATAGTTTTTCAATAGTCAACTCTAGTTCATGAACTTTCTTTTTGCTTTCAACACATTTATCACATGTATGGTTTTCTTTAAAGCATGCAAGACTATCATTTTCTTTTCTAAGTTCTACTATTTCTTTGTTTAAAGAAGTGATGTCTTTTTCCAGATGAGTGATAGCTTTCTTAGATCTGTCTAACGCTTTAGCTAATTTTAATGATTTATCATGTAATTCAGTAAAAGCTTCATATAGATCATCATAATCATTTTGCAAAGTTTCAGAGTCAGAAGATACCTCAGTTTCACTTTTGCTGTCGTGGTCGGCCATGAGAGCAACTTGATCTTTTTCACTTTCTGAATTATCTGATGAGTTCATGTCATTGTCTTCCCAAGCTATGTAGGCTTTTCTACCATTGTTTCCTTTGGACCCCTTTTTCTTGAATTTTGACAATTTTCTTTCTAAGTTCGGGCACTTCATCGTCAGGTGTCCGGATTTACCACATTCGTAGCAAGTTGGGGAACTTGAGAAGTTTTCTTTACTTGAGCCTCTTTTGGTTGGAGAATTCTTTTTGAGAGATCTTTCCCTTCTCATGAGCTTTTTGAATTTACTAACCATTAGTTCCATTTTCTCCTCGTCTTCATCTTCATCTTCCGAATCATCACTATCGTCGGATGAGCTTGAACTGGAGGCTTTGAGAGCTAAGTTTTTGTTCTTCTTGTCTTTTCCTTCATGCTCTGCTAGGCGAGTGAGCTCTAACTCGTGCTCTAGTAATTTCCCAAACAGGGTGGCGAGAGTCATGCTAGTCAAGTTTCTTGACTCAGTTATTGCAGTCACCTTTGGTTGCCATTCTCTGTTCAGGCATCTTAGCACTTTGTTGATCAAGTCTTCGGGAGGAAATGATTTTCCTAATGAACCCAATTTGTTCACTATGTGGGTGAACCTTTTCTGCATTTCTGATATTGTTTCACCTGTATTCATTCTAAACAATTCGTACTCTCTGGTGAGAGTATTTATTCTTGCCCTTTTCACTTCATTTGTACCCTCATGAGTAACTTGGAGATTATCCCACATTTCTTGGGCAGATTTACAGTTTGAAACTCGAAAAAATTCATCAGCACTCAAAGCAGAAGTAATAATATTTTTAGCACGAAAATTAAGTTGCACTTTTCTTTTCTCATCATCAGACCATTCATTTCTATTTTTTATTGTAAGAATACCATCTACTATATGTATGGGGACGAAAGGTCCTTTTTCCACAGCATCCCAAACATCTAAGTCTACCCCTTCAATAAAAATTCTCATTCTTTCTTTCCAATATGCATAGTCTTCTCCGTTGAATTCCGGAGGACGGAAAAGAGATGCACCCTCTTGCGTAGACCAACCTGAAGCCATTTCTCTTGAAGCTGCTAGGCCCTTTATACAAGAGTCTAGCTCTGATACCACTTGTTACCAAGTGGCTTCAGTCTCAAGAGGGGGGGTGAATTGAGATTTAAAAACTTTTCAGATCTTTCGAAAATCTTTCCCCTTTTTCAAATAGCTTTAGATCCGGTTTTCGCGCAGGTAGAGTGGAAGCGAAGGAATTAGATTATTTTAATCACAATAAAGCGGTAAAGCAGATTATAAGCACAACAGAGATATAATAAGAGAAAGCAAGTAAAGCACACAGAGATTTATACTGGTTCAGCCACCTCCTAGTGACCTACGTCCAGTCCTCACACCCTTGTGAGATTTTTCCACTAACCACAAGGCTTACGGGTGCCTTGGAAACCTTTACAAAGATTTGGGCACTCCTTCACCTAGGATACCCCACCTAATGAAGAGCCCACAAATCTTTGTAAAGGTTTCCAAGGCACCCGTAAGCCTTGTGGTTAGTGGAAAAATCTCACAAGGGTGTGAGGACTGGACGTAGGTCACTAGGAGGTGGCTGAACCAGTATAAACCACCTAATGAAGAGCCCACAAATCTACCCAACAAGAGATACCCCACCCTTGTTACAACACATGCAAATAGAAAGATACCCCACTTCCTAAGTACATGCAAATACCCTAGAGAGATACCCCACTCCCTAGTAACAGATCTACATATCTAAAGTAACAATACAGTGAAACGAATATACCTCTTAGCAGGCGGATGTTACAACTTGAAGATCTCAACCCCACACTAACTCTTGCAATAGATCAGCTCTTTGACGGACCAACGGAACGAATAGAGCACCAGAGAAAATATAAGAGTTTTTGTAAAGAGATAGGAGATGATATGCGAATGGGTTGATTGATTTGAGAGTGAAAAGAGGCGCCCTATTTATAGGAGATTAAGTGTGAATCGATTCATGTAAGATTACAAAGAAAGAAGGAATCGATTCATGCCATTGCCTTTTTCACAAAAACTTTCCTTTTTAAAGTGTGAATCGATTCATGGTTTAGTTGAAACTTGAGTGAATCGATTCATGGCTCATTTAAAACATAGGTGAATCGATTCATACTTTAGTTAAAATAGGTGTGAATCGATTCCTCACCTGAATTGTTTTAGAGGTGTGAATCGATTCATGCTTTAAGAGAATCGATTCTTAGTTTCCAAAAAGCCTTAGGACTTGCCATATAGGGATGAGAATCTATTCATGCTTTGGTTTAAATCATGGTGAATCGATTCTTTACTTTGTTTTTAGTTTGGAAAACTTGTTTTAGGTTTTTCAAAAAATGCTTTTAGGGTTTTATATATTATGCATGCATTTTGAAAACCGCGAGACTTGAGATATGAGCCGACCTCTGCGAGAGCTTACAAAATTCCTAATCACTCACCCAAACCCTAAGGACTACCCTCAATTTTAGGACAACCCTAAAAAGTCTTCAATTCTTCATTCTTTGGGCTTGCCTTGACTTGGATGATTTGTTGCTTGATTGCTTTTCTTTTTCCTTTGCTCTTCTAGGTCTTCACTTGCTCATTCTTCTTTATCTTGTTTTTCATCATCAAAATCAATTAGGACTCTTTGTCCTATAATAAGTTTCCTGCATACAAGGTATCCACATGTTGCTTTATGTTAACTTTTGTGTTTTTTTTTTAAATAAAAGTGTGGATCTATGTTCTCTTTGGGTTCGCATGCTTATGTTTAAAAAAAATTTTCAAATTAATTTTGTTGTTGTTCTTTACTTGATGATGTTTAATCTTGTTGTTAATATTTTATTTTAGTGTTAGATGTTATTTTTTTGTTGTTAGTTGATGATCTAGCAATATGATTCCCACTAGTGCCTAGTGCACCTTGACCTAAGTGGTTAAGATTGCTAGAAATGACTCAATTTAGTTTATGTGTCCATTCATTCTTGTGTCTTAGTTTACTTGTTGTAAATTGTTGATGATAGGCAAGTTGATTCTCACTAGTGCCTAGTGCACTTTGCTCAAAGTGGGAGGATTGCTCTAGGTGATTCAACTTATTTGTGTGTTTAGTTAATCTTTGCATTTTCATTTGCTTATTGTTCATTGTTGATGATAGGCAAGTTGATTCTCACTAGTGCCTAGTGCACTTTTCTCAAAGTGAGAGGATTGCTCTATGTGATTCAATTTGGTTTTAGTGTTTATTTACTTTTTACCATTTTACTTTACCATTCATTAACTTTTTACTAAAACATAAAAATATTTTACCACTTCCCATTTACCTCATGCATTTTTACTTTACCATCTCATTAAATAATTACCATTTACTTCATGCGTTTTTACTTTACTTTTCACTAACTTTTTACTTAAAGTTTTACAACTTATCAACTTGCAAAAATACCCAAAACATTTTCACATTCATGCATCTTCATTCATACTTAGTTTATGTGACACTCTCATGCATCCTCATATGCTTATATCTCTTGCATCCTCTTATGCAGCCTTGTATGCCATCCATTCATAAATAAAGTGCTATGCATCCATTCCTTGTACACTCATGCACTTACATGCTTACCTAATCATGCATTCTTGCTTACATATTCAATCATTTAACTTAGAATACTCTATGTTTACAATCAATTGTATTCACTTGTTCTTGATGCCATGTAAATGTCTTGACTTGATTGTGTGCCCTCCTCTCCACTTGTATGACCTCCTAATGGAGACGTAAGTCTACATGCATGTTGTAGCATAGAGCCATTAGGGTAAATACAATCCATCTTGCACACACACAATTACTTTGAGAACTTTGTTTTGCATCTTTAATAATTGAATCCTTTGATTGTATGGGCATGTTTAATTTTGGTTAATGAATAATATGTTCATGTTTGCTTGAGTATTATTCATTCATTTGCATTTGGTTATGGATTTAGAATTGACTTGAAATGTTCTACTTCTTTTCTAAAACCCATTTCCTAAAATCATTTCAAAACAAAAAGAAACATTTACTTTCAAAACAAAAATAAATCAATCGTCATTAAACACCAATCGCGCCGTTGCCGATTAGGTTGTTAATGATGATATTGTTTTCAAAAGGAGTTAGTAGCGAGACCATTCTAACCGTTGTTGTTCGGTCTTCGCAAAAGCTCTACCCCATTTTCGAAAACTTATTCATTTCTCAAAAATAAACCAATTGTCATTAAACACCAATCGCGCCGTTGCCGATTAGGTTGTTAATGATGATGTTGTTTTCAAAAGGAGTTAGTAGCGAGACCATTCTAACCGTTGTTGTTCGGTCTTCGCGAAAGCTCAATCCTTTTTCAAAACCAAAAGCCGAGAACTACGTAGCTTTGATCCCTCTTCCAGTGATGGTACGTAGGAGCGGGGTCCTGTCCCGTCAAGCACGCTTTTAAAAAAAAACTTTGTTTTGTCTTGATTTTCAAAGATAACCCGAGAACTACGTAGCTTTGATCCCTCTTCCAGTGAGGGTACGTAGGAGCGGGGTCCTGTCCCGTCAAGCACACTCTTAAAAAAAATCTTTGTTTTGTCCTGATTTTCAAAGATAACCCGAGAACTACATAGCTTTGATCCCTCTTCCAGTGAGGGTACGTAGGAGCGGGGTCCTGTCCCGTCAAGCACGCTTTTAAAAAAAAACTTTGTTTTGTTCCGCTTTTCAAAGATACCAAAAGTATCCCTTTCCCCCTGTTTTCAATAAAACAAATCTCAAAGAAAAGAAAAGAAAAGAAGTAGAATAAATTGCTTTCAACTCGCACTTTTGTCCAAACCACACATCAAGTTAATGGTTCCCTTTCGGTAGAAAGGAGGTGCGGGGTGCTAATACCTTCCCCGTACCTAACCGACCCCCGAACCTACATCTCTAGTTTTCAGAAGACCATCCGCCTTGTTTAAAAGACCTTTTTTCAATGTTTTGGTCTTAAAATTAAAATATTGGTGGCGGCTCCAAACTTTTTCCACATTGTCAAACGAAAAGTCCCAAACCGAATTTTTCGGGCGCAACAGCTGGCGACTCCACTGGGGGCATTTTTTTTAAAAAAAAGACGAGGGTCAAGCCTAGTTAACTTTGATGTGTGGTTTTAAAATTAATTGAGTTGAAAGCTTTGTTTTGCTTCTTTTCTATTTGTTCACAATGCCGTGTTCATGCATTCCTCAAATCCCATGTCCCCTATTCTCCGCTCCCTTTCTTGAGGTAAGCAGTGCATATGACTGTTGCTGAAACCTAGGTTGGATTATTGGTATTGTGATATTGAACCCTAGGGTAGTCGACATGTTATTGCTTGCTATTGTTTGGACTGTTCTGGGTTTTCCTTTGCAGGTGGGGTATATGTGGGTAGTTTTAGGCGGTATGCCCTTGCTGCACACACTCACACCTTATGCTTACTATGCTTTGAGAGGGGCCTAAAACCCAAGGTCTGACAAAACTTAGGAGAGTGGAAACGAGTAGTGACTGGCAATTGGACTGTTGTCCTTCCGACTCTCACGAAAGTTTCAGCCAGAGTATGCTCTTTCATGAGGCCTCACACCAGATGGCGTTCCATCATTGTGGGTGTTATTGTGAGAAAGAATTAGCTCTGGTAACCTGGTGAGGAAGTGACTAGAACCCACATGGGAGGAACATTTGAGTTGTCCTAGAACTTAGGTCCCCACCTTCGTAGGACACAAGGGGCATACCAAATTGTGTGTTGCATGGTAATATAGACATGTTTTCAAAAAATAGTAGGAGGTCTTTCAAATAAAAAGTAGAGAAAGAGCTGCCGTTGTAGCCTTTCTTCTGCCGGTCCGTACGAAGTGGCATATGACCCACTCTTTTCAAAAAAAGAGAGAACGAGCTGCCGTTGTAGCCTTTCTCTTACTTGGTCCATATGAAACCACGTACGGCCCGCATTTTTTCAAAAAAAAAGAAAAAAAACTTGAACTAATGCCAATAAAGGTTTTGCCCTAATCTGCATATGCATAAAACATTATCATCATTTTGCATGCATCCTCGCATTGCATCCAACATAAGCTTTTACAGCTCATGCATGCATCCTTGCATTTCATCAAAGTTTGTTTGCCGAGAATCCCAAAGTGACAAAGAATCTTGCCATAGGTACAGTATGGAATCAAGAAGTGAGACAGTGCACCCCCCGAGATATCCGGTTGAATGTATGGGGCATGTTTTGTTTCATTTGTTGATTCCACTCTTGTTATGTTCTAAACAAATCAAAATTCACTGTTAAATCTATGGCAAGATATGACACGTTGGGGTTCACGGCATAAGACAAACTAAAACCAACACTCATCTGCATTGCACGCATTGCATTCATTAATTTGCTCCTTCACTTAATAAAAATGTTCTACCAACAGAAGCGAGAGGCAAGCTGGTTCGCCGCCACCGATACTTCACCCGATTACAAGCAAAGCTGATGGCTGATCCTCAAGGGTATCCAGAGATTAAAACTGAAAGTAATCCAGAACATGAAGATTTGGGCTTACAAATTCTGAATCCTGAGCAGCTGGCTCAGGAGAACCAAGTGCTTAAGGATAAGGTTGGGGCAATGGAGGCCCAGATGCATGAGATGATGGTCATGCTGCAAAGTTTAAAGAGTGGGACAGCTGCTGAAGGTGTCGCCGTCGTGGGTCCAGATGGTGTCACTTCTTTCGTTCCTCCTCCAATATCAGCCACAGTTCCTCCGGGATCCGGGGTCAGTCCTCCCGTCTTTGCTTCAGGAATGAATGGGCCGAATCAATACTCTTCACAAAGATATCCTTGGGGTATGCCTACTGGGTACATGCCGCAAACTGTTGGACCTATCCCCGTCAGTATGGTTGCGCCTAATCAGGTCACTGCCGCCGTGTCCGGAAGAGCTGCCGGAGGACCGCAGATCCAAACTCCTAGTCCTCATGCTGTGCTCAGTCCTGCTCCGGGGCTTGCAGCACACCCTCACAATGTTCCTCAGCCTGGAGGGTATTATTACAGTATGGGGAGTCACCCCCAAGGACATATGTTTGAGGGATCACAGCCAAATGACCCGATTCGTGCACTTGAAGAAAGAGTAAAGGCAATGGAGGGTGTTGGTGTCAGAGCCAAGGAAGCTCGTGAGCTGTGTTTAGTCCCAGATTTGGTTTTGCCACCAAAGTTCAAAGCTCCCGAAGTGGACAAATACAGAGGAATAGGCTGTCCGGAGAGCCATGTTACGATGTTTGTCCGAAAAATGGGTCCTTACGCCAATGATGACAAACTACTGATTTACTGCTTTCAAAACAGTTTGGCTGGAGCTCCTCTAGATTGGTACATGAAACTGCAATCCTCTGAGATTCATTGTTGGAAAGATTTGTGCGAAGCATTCATGAGACAATATAAGTATAACATGGACATGGCTCCGGACAGGTCGCAATTGCAACACATGAGTAAGGGCGAAAGGGAGACTTTCAAAGAATATGCCCAGAAATGACGAAGCCTAGCCGCCCAGGTCCAACCTCCTTTGACTGAAAAAGAAATGGTGTACATGTTCTTGGAAACTCTGCCGGCAATTTACTATGACCGGCTGATTACAAGTGTTTCAACTAGCTTCTCCGATATGATAGTCTTCGGGGAAAGACTTGAGCATGGTCTCCGAAGTGGGAAGATTTCGAATCACCTCAGTAATGCAGGAAACTCTGGTGGTTCAAGCAATCAGAAGAAGCCTCACTCCCATTTCCCGAAGAAGAAGGAAGGGGAAACAAATGTAATATCGGGAGGAAATTCATCCTTTGGTACCCCTCCACCACAAACTGTTCCATTTTCTGCTCCTGTGCCATCCCAGCAAGGCAGTGACAGTTACATGGCTCAGGGTTATCAGTACAAGAAACGGACCAGTTTTGATCCAATACCAATAACATACACTGAATTGTTTGATCACTTGACTTCCAAGAACTTGATCAACACTCGGCCAATGAAGGCCCTGCAGCCGCCATTTCCCAGAAGTTACAACGCTAATGCTACCTGCAGTTTCCACGAAAACAGGGTCGGTCATACTGTGGAGGAATGTAAAGCCTTCAAGCATGTGGTGCAAGACCTAGTAGATGCTGGGTGGATCTCGTTCAAGCAGAGCAGCCCGAATACAACAACTAATCCATTGCCAGGTCATCAGAGGCCAGCTACCAATTCTATAGAAAGTTCCGTTGGGCAATTGGTAAAGGATGTGCAGAAGATCAAGACCCCGTTGGGTGTTATTTACTCTGAGTTATGCCATGTTGGGGTGGTTAAGAAGGGGTGTTGCCATGAAGAGGGGTGTGCTGACTCCACGTGCGTGGGGAATTGTGAAAGCTTTGAGATGATCCTGCAGGACCTGATGGATCGGTGTGTGGTCCAGATAGGAACCCATGATGTTGAAAAAGAAGTGTTGACTCTACATTCTGATAAAAGTAGAGGACCCAGAAGACCTGTCGAAATTCCTTCTTCTTTACACCAGCGGGTCAAATTCGTGGTTAACGGCCAGGTCGTGGTAGTATTTGGTGAGGAAGAGACACTGGTTAATAAGCCATCAGAGTTCAAATATGTGGAAGCTACCGAAGAGTCTTTGGAAACAGCCTTTCAGTCTTTGGAGATCGCCAATGTAGTATTTGAGAGGACCAAGGAGGAGGAGATGGTTTCTAAGATCATGTTAGCCCAAGGATATAAGGTTGGTTCTGGCTTGGGAAAGTTTGGTCAGGGAATTCTAGCTCCCATTCAACTGAAGGAAAGCAAGGACCGTTGCGGGCTGGGATACACCCCAAGTGAGGAAGAAAGAAGAAAAATGGCAGATGAACGAAGGGGTAGATGGTTGACCAAGTCTAAAGGCCAGGATCCATGGCCCCAGAGGATTCCAATTTGCGATATCAGTCAAAGTTTTGTGAGTGCTGGTTTGTTGGATCCCAATCAAGTTGCTGTCATCAAGGATGGTTCTAAGTCTGAAGAGGGTGGTGCAAGTTTGGTTCGACGCTGCGGTGCCGGTGAAAAATTAAAGAATTGGAAGGTTGCTGATCTTCCTGTGACCTTTAATTTAAAGTAATCATTTGTAATGCAACTCTGTGGCTCTGCCCAAGGCCATAGGACAAGTTGTTAGGGGCGAGCATGTTTTTATTTTCAGAATCATCATCATTAATAAAAACGTTGTTTTTGAATTTCAATCAATAAAAATCAATCCTTTTCATTTCATGTGTCTTTTCCTCGCTTTATTATTGTTTGCTTGCTTGTCTCGCCTTTCATTCTGCTTTTTCGCTTCGGAAAAATGCAGATCCACAGCAATTGTCTCCCAAAATAACAGTGCCAACAGTCCATATTTTGACTTTGATCACCCTATTAATCAAGCTGAGAGGGATGTTGAGGAAGACTAGGAAGCTCCTCCAGAACTCATGGGGTTAATGAAACAGGAAGAAAAGGTAATTCAGCCACACGGAGAATCTACTGAAATGATCAACTTGGGTGCAGCTGAGAGCAAGAAAGAGGTCAAAGTGGGTACCGCCATGAATGGCGAGGATCGCATGAAGTTGGTTCAGCTGTTGCACGATTATATGGATGTGTTTGCATGGTCCTACCAAGATATGCCTGGGTTGGATACCGACATTGTGATGCATAAGTTGCCAGTCAAACCTGAATGCCCGCCTGTGAAGCAGAAACTTAGAAGGATGAAGCCTGAGATGTCCCTAAAGATTGGGGATGAGGTAAAAAAGCAGTTTGACGCCGGATTCCTAGCGGTGGCCAAATACCCACAGTGGGTTGCCAATATTGTCCCGGTTCCGAAGAAGGACGGGAAGGTCAGAATGTGCGTTGACTACCGAGATCTGAATCGTGCTAGTCCTAAAGACGATTTTCCTTTGCCCCACATTGATGTCTTAGTGGATAGTACAGCTCAACACTCGTTATTCTCCTTCATGGATGGATATTCGGGATATAATCAGATCAAGATGGACCTTGAAGATATGGAAAAGACAACTTTCATAACGCTTTGGGGAACGTTCTGTTACAAGGTCATGCCATTCGGGTTAAAGAACGCTGGTGCAACCTACCAAAGGGCCATGGTCACGCTGTTTCACGACATGATGCATAAGGAGATTGAGGTTTATGTGGATGACATGGTCGCAAAATCTAAAACCGACGAGGAGCATATTGTCAATCTGCAGAAGCTCTTTGAACGGTTGAGGAAATATAAACTCAAGTTAAACCCGGCCAAGTGCACGTTTGGGGTGAGATTAGGGAAGTTGTTAGGCTTCATTGTCAGCCAGAAGGGAATCGAGGTAGATCCAGACAAAGTAAAAGCCATCCTCGAGATGCCGGTGCCCAAAACAGAGAAAGAAGTCTGTGGTTTCCTCGGAAGGTTGAATTACATCTCCCGATTCATCTTCCAGTTGACTGCTACTTGTGAGCCGATCTTCAAACTGCTGTGCAAAAATCAAGAGTTGAAGTGGAATGACCAGTGTCAAGCTGCCTTTGAGAAAATCAAGGTGTACTTGCAGAATCCACCAGTCTTAATGCCACCTGTGTCAGGCAGGCCTCCCATCTTATACCTTACAGTGCTAGATAATTCAATGGGCTGTGTGTTGGGGCAGCATGATGAATCTGGGAAAAAGGAGCATGCCATATACTATCTTAGCAAAAAGTTCACCGATTGTGAGACAAGATATTCTATGCTGGAAAAGACTTGTTGTGCTCTAGTTTGGGCTGCTCTCCGTTTAAGGCAGTACATGCTGAGTCACACCACTTGGTTGGTGTCAAAAATGGATCCAATCAAGTACATATTTGAGAAGCCAGCTCTTACAGGACGAATTGCCCGTTGGCAGATGCAATTATCAGAATACGATATCCTGTATGTCACACAAAAAGCAGTTAAAGGTAGTGCACTTGCTGAGTATTTGGCATGTCAGCCGATTCCAGACTACCAACCAATGCAGCATGATTCTCCTGATGAAGATATCATGGCACTGTTTGATGAGGGGAAGTTCCAAGATAGTGAAAGGTGGAGAATGATCTTCGACGGTGCGTCAAATGTATGGGGGCATGGGGCAGGTGCTGTGTTAATATCTCCTGACAATCGCTTCATTCCTGTCACTGCAAGGTTGAGCTTCTATGTCACAAACAACATAACAGAGTATGAAGCGTGCATCTTAGGTATTCAAGCAGCCCTAGAATGGAAAGTTAAAAGGCTAGATGTGTATGGAGATTCAGCCCTGGTTATTCATCAAGTAAGAGGCGATTGGGAGACCAGAGATCCCAAACTGATTCCTTATTGTGTTTATGTGCAAGAGTTGATGGAGTCTTTTGACGAAATCACTTTCAAACACATCCCTCGAAGCGAAAACCAGCTGGCTGATGCATTGGCAACTTTATCATCCATGTTCAATATCAATTGTGATAAAAGCTTGACTCATGTCACAATCCAGCACCGGAGTCTACCTGCGCATCACTACTGCACAGCCATAGATGAAGAGCCGGATGACAAGCCTTGGTATCATGATATCAAACAGTACATCATCAGCAGAGAATACCCTCCTGGGGCATCTGAAAATGACAAGAGAACTCTTCGGCGACTGTCAAGGAATTTCTTCCTCAGCGGTGAGGTTCTCTACAAAAGGAATTATGACATGGTCCTCTTAAGGTGTGTTGCTAAAGAAGAAGCTGAAAGAATCATGAAAGATGTACACGAGGGCTTATTCGGAACTCATTTCAGTGCGCATACCATGGCTAGACAGATTTTAAGGGCGGGCTATTACTGGTTGCAGATGGAAGGTGACTGCTACAGCTTTGTCCGAAAGTGCCACAAGTCCCAAATCTACGCTGACCACATTCATGTGCCGCCTGCCAAATTGAATGTTCTGACTGCATCCTGGCCGTTTTCAATGTGGGGAATGGATGTCATCGCTCCCATTGAACCCAAAGCATCAAATGGGCATCGCTTCATCTTGGTCGCCATTGACTATTTCACGAAGTGGGTTGAAGCTGCCTCATACTCTAGTGTAACCAGTTCAGTGGTTGCCAAATTTGTGAAGAAGGATCTGATTTGCCGTTATGGTCTTCCTAACAAGATCATCACTGGTAACGGCAGCAATCTGAATAGCAAAATGATGAAAGACCTGTGCGCAGAGTTCAAAATTCAGCATCATAATTCTTCCCCCTATCGGCCCAAGATGAATGGAGCAGTGGAGGCAGCTAACAAGAACATAAAAAAGATTGTGCAAAAAATGGTGGTCACATACAAGGATTGGCATGAAATTCTTCCCTTTGCTTTGCATGGCTATCGTACTTCAGTGCGTACCTCAACTGGGGCAACTCCTTTCTCTCTGGTATACGGGTCAGAGGCGGTCCTCCCAATCGAGGTTGAGATACCATCCCTACGGGTACTCATGGAAGCTAAACTGGAAGAAGCAGAGTGGGTGCAGGCTCGTCTGGATCAGCTAAACCTCATTGAGGAAAAAAGAATTGCAGCTTTGTGTCATGGGCAGCTGTACCAACAGAGAATGAGAACAGCTTTTGACAAGAAAGTCCGGCACCGTGAATTCAAGCAGGGAGATTTGGTGCTTAAGAAGATCTTGCCCATCCAGACTGATCCCCGAGGGAAATGGACACCCACTTATGACGGCTCGTATGTGGTCAAGAAAACCTTTTCTGGAGGAGCACTGATACTCACGAACATGGACGGAGAGGATTTAAGGAACCCAGTCAATTCCGATCAAGTGAAGAAGTATTATGCTTGAAAGAAATAGACGGAAAAAGAGAAAGACAAGCCAAGTAAGAGTTAGCTCGCTAGGTTGAAAACCCGAAAGGGCGGCCTAGGCAAAATCAGAGCGACCCGGTGGATTGAAAATCCGCAAAGGGCGATCCAGGCAAAAATTAGGGTCAGAAAACTTGGGCATGAAAAGTAAAGAAAGGCATACAACTCCTCTGAAGACTTGGATGAGGGAGTGATCAAGGTCAAGGACATAAATGTTTAGCACTGTTCCACAGAGACGGACAGTCAGAATTTAACTTCTCTCTTTTTTCGTGTCTGTTTATAGTTTAAACTTTCAAGTGTAATAAACAATCGGCGTAACTTCTTGTGTGACCGGTTTCCACATTAATAAAGTTCAACTTTCTCATATCTGTTCACTCTTTTTTTTCTGCTTTTTTTTGCTCAAAATAAACGTTTTATAATGATGGTGATGATGACCTGTAAAACATGTGCATAAATCATGGAGCATTACAATTATTGCAAAGTCCCTAAAGGTCGCAGAAAAAAGCAATTCCCCAAAACAGTTAATCATGCAAGAGAAAGCGATTGCACTCACGATTGCTTCAAACGG
Source organism: Astragalus membranaceus (assembly GCA_039519185.1). Taxonomy (NCBI): domain Eukaryota; kingdom Viridiplantae; phylum Streptophyta; class Magnoliopsida; order Fabales; family Fabaceae; genus Astragalus; species Astragalus membranaceus. The sequence continues at coordinate 40,591,631 of CM076846.1, forward strand.
CGAAGTCAAAGCCAACATGCACTCGGCCCATGAGCCCCGCAATTCCAGTGGGTTCCTCAGTCTCTTGCCATGAGTGTCGCGGGTTGGCTGAACCAGCAAAAATAAGCCAAAAGAGCAAAAGAGCGAAAGAAAAAACAAACGATCAGAAAAAAGAAAGCTGATCAAAGAATGAAAAGCAAAAAAAAAAAACAAACAGTCAGAAAAAAAGAAAAGATGACAAAAGAAACGAAGAATCAAGAATAGCATCCCATTGCATTCATCATTCCACTAAATCATCACATCGCATGCACTCACATGACATGCATTTGCATAACGGACTTTGCATGGCATGCATTCATATTCCATGCACCATGTCTTGCATCTGCTAACGTGTGCAGGTGTCCTGGATCAGGGCAATGGCATTGATCATCAATCAGAGCAAGCTGAAGAAAGGTCCACTAACCTGAGCAGACATCCTGGATCAGTGCAATGGCATTGATCATCAATCAGAGCAAGCTGAAGAAAGGTCCGCTAACTTGAGCAGACATCCTGGATCAGTGCAATGGCATTGATCATCAATCAGAGCAAGCTGAAGAAAGGTCCGCTAACTTGAGCAGACATCCTGGATCAGTGCAATGGCACTGATCATCAATCAGAGCAAGCTGAAGAAAGGTCCACTAGCCTGAGCAGACATCCTGGATCAGTGCAATGGTATTGATCATCAATCAAGCGAAAGCTGAAGAGAAGTCCTCTAACCTGAGCAGGCATCCTGGATCGGTGTGGAAGCATTGACCGACTAAAGGAAACCAACTGGATTTTGGAATCCCCTCTGGACCCACGTGTCCCCAGCAAGATTGACTTCACCTTGTATTCGAGCTACAGGTAAGTCCCCCTGACCTCAATAGGTCCAGTCGAAGAGGATAGTTGTGTTAGCCTAAAACATGGCGCAGTCCTAGGGAAATATCGAGATCCGGACTTGATATAGTACCCTCCCCTGGTCGCTCGCAAGACCACCCCTTTGGAGCCCACGTGCTCCCAGGCCCAAGTGCAAGCTCGGATCATTCGCGATTCGTTAAAAGGCTTTAGGCAGCCTCCGTTGCCGGCTTAACGAGGGCCGGCACCCTTTTTGCTTCCCTTTTTATTGCTTTCCGCTAGCTTATTGAGGGTTGGCACCATTTAGTTTCCTGCTTACTGAGAGTTGACGATTCATCCATTGCATTCACCTCGGGCTAACACCCAATAAAAATAGAAAAAGAAAAAAGAGGAAAATTCGGGTTTCCCTAAGTAGACAAAATCGGTATAAATTCTGAATTCTTTATCTTCATTTTGCCTTGGAATATGTTTCGGCCAATTCATATTCCTCGTTAAAGTTCAGATAAAGAGGGGCAGCTGTCATACCCTAATTTTGTCTGGCTTAGGTCAAAACCCTAATTTTCCACAAAAAATAAATAAATTGAATAATGAAGAGCATCATGCATTGCATTTTGGGTCCTAGAAGTCGTTCCAAGGTCTTTAAAATCATTTTTAGGGTTGGAATGCACTTTTTAGGCAAATTAGGGTTTTAGGGTCAAAAAGGACATTTTGGTCATTTTTCGCAAAAAGATGATTTTCTCGCCAAAAATGCACATCCACAAAAAGTACATTTTTATTCTATCAAGGATAATTTTTGTACAATTTTTTAGAAAGAAAACCCTAGTCAAAAATAATTAAAAATGTATTTTTCCATTTTTAGTGCATAGAAAAATAAAAAAGGACCATTAAATATCCCTCAATTCTTAAGTGACAATTTTTATTGTCATGGGTGACTAGTGGGAATATTTTATGGTGCCCAAAAACATGTGACACTTTTTAATAGGTGCACATTCACTTCCATGCCCAAAATTCAAAAACTCAAAAAAAAAGGAAGTGTCCTCAATAAGACAAAAGACCAAAAACAAGTTTTTTTTCTCTCTCTCTCTCTCTCCCCCCCCACAATTTCGAAATTCTCTCTCTCTCTCCCCCACCACAATTTCGAAATCCCCCCTCTCTCTCTCCCTCTCAAAAAATTCTTCTACACTCTTCTATTGTACTATTATTCCTTATCTTGAAGGAATATGCCTTGTACCATCCTTAAACCTTCTCCTTTGGTGCATATCACCAATTCTCACTCACTCTCATGAGGATTCATGCCCTCTTTGGTAAATTACCTCACTCACTTACACTAACCTCTTCATAAGGAAACACCAATTTTCCACTTTGGTAACAATCCATCCCTAAAATGCCCTTAACCCTACCTCACATAAAATATCTCTTCCAAAATAAGAAATTCATTTTTCTTTTCCTTTTTTTTCCTTCTTTATTTTCGCCCCCCTCTCTCCCTCTCTCTCATTTTGTGTTTTCTTCCTACCCTCAATCCATGTGAGGATCAATCCTAACCCCCCATTTAATTTTAAGACTCAATCCTAGAGCACATCAAAAGCACAAAGACTAAACTACCCTTAGACCTAGTTTCATCCTATAAATACCTCCCTCATTTCCACACCTAAGGGGCTTTTTTTTTGGCTTCTCATTTGATCCTTTGGCCTCTCATTCTCCTACACTCTCATTCTTTACCCTAGCACACCAAAAAAACTTCTCCCTCTTCCTCTCTTCCACGAAATCTCTCTCACTCCCTCACTTCATTCTTTTCATCTTTCACCATCAAATCTTCCATTTCTTACTAGATCATCATCATTACTTCCATTATCTTCAAGGTTGCATCATCAAATTGCTAAGAGCTAGCAATCTTTGTGGGTTCAAGGGTAGATCCAAGTTCATTGTCTATATCATCTCCTTCTTCATTTCTTTGTGATTTTGAGGTAAGCCTTGAAACCTTGCATCTCATATTTAGTTCTTCTTGCATAATCTCTCTTCTACTCCCAACTCCTTCTTGATTGCTTGTTGTTGTTGCTTTGAGGATCTATTTCAAACATTTTGACAAGGACTTAGGGAGCCTTGGGTGTTTGAGATGGGTCCTTGGCCTTGAAGGAGTTGTTCTTGTGCTTGAATGATTTCCCTTGCATCTTCACATATTTTGCACTAAATTTCATGAAATAAGAGTTGTTTTATGGCATTGTTCATTTCGCATGTTTGTAGAAAACTTAGGTTTCATGTGAGTTTTAGGCCATCTTTTGCTTAATCATGTGAATCCTTTGCAAAAAATGGATCTATGTTGCTTTCTGTTAACTTTTGTGTTTTTTTTAAATAAAAGTGTGGATCTATGTTCTCTTTGGGTTCGCATGCTTATGTTTAAAAAACATTTTCAAATTAATTTTGTTGTTGTTCTTTACTTGATGATGTTTAATCTTGTTGTTAATATTTTATTTTAGTGTTAGATGTTATTTTTTTGTTGTTAGTTGATGATCTAGCAATATGATTCCCACTAGTGCCTAGTGCACCTTGACCTAAGTGGTGAAGATTGCTAGAAATGACTCAATTTAGTTTATGTGTCCATTCATTCTTGTGTCTTAGTTTAGTTGTTGTAAATTGTTGATGATAGGCAAGTTGATTCTCACTAGTGCCTAGTACACTTTGCTCAAAGTGGGAGGATTGCTCTAGGTGATTCAACTTATTTGTGTGTTTAGTTAATCTTTGCATTTTCATTTGCTTATTGTTCATTGTTGATGATAGGCAAGTTGATTCTCACTAGTGCCTAGTGCACTTTTCTTAAAGTGAGAGGATTGCTCTATGTGATTCAATTTGGTTTTAGTGTTTATTTACTTTTTACCATTTTACTTTACCATTCATTAACTTTTTACTAAAACATAAAAATATTTTACCACTTCCCATTTACCTCACGCATTTTTACTTTACCATCTCATTAAATAATTACCATTTACTTCATGCGTTTTTACTTTACTTTTCACTAACTTTTTACTTAAAGTTTTACAACTTATCAACTTGCAAAAATACCCAAAACATTTTCACATTCATGCATCTTCATTCATACTTAGTTTATGTGACATTCTCATGCATCCTCATATGCTTATATCTCTTGCATCCTCTTATGCATCCTTGTATGCCATCCATTCATAAATAAAGTGCTATGCATCCATTCCTTGTACACTCATGCACTTACATGCTTACCTAATCATGCATTCTTGCTTACATATTCAATCATTTAACTTAGAATACTCTATGTTTACAATCAATTGTATTCACTTGTTGTTGATGCCATGTAAATGTCTTGACTTGATTGTGTGCTCTCCTCTCCACTTGTATGACCTCCTAATGGAGACGTAAGTCTACATGCATGTTGTAGCATAGAGCCATTAGGGTAAATACAATCCATCTTGCACACACACACAATTACTTTGAGAACTTTGTTTTGCATCTTTAATAATTGAATCCTTTGATTGTATGAGCATGTTTAATCTTGGTTAATGAATAATATGTTCATGTTTGCTTGAGTATTATTCATTCATTTGCATTTGGTTATGGATTTAGAATTGACTTGAAATGTTCTACTTCTTTTCTAAAACCCATTTCCTAAAATCATTTCAAAACAAAAAGAAACTTTTACTTTCAAAACAAAAATAAATCAATCGTCATTAAACACCAATCGCGCCGTTGCCGATTAGGTTGTTAATGATGATATTGTTTTCAAAAGGAGTTAGTAGCGAGACCATTCTAACCGTTGTTGTTCGGTCTTCGCAAAAGCTCTACCCCATTTTCGAAAACTTATTCATTTCTCAAAAATAAACCAATTGTCATTAAACACCAATCGCGCCGTTGCCGATTAGGTTGTTAATGATGATGTTGTTTTCAAAAGGAGTTAGTAGCGAGACCATTCTAACCGTTGTTGTTCGGTCTTCGCGAAAGCTCAATCCTTTTTCAAAACCAAAAGCCGAGAACTACGTAGCTTTGATCCCTCTTCCAGTGAGGGTACATAGGAGCGGGGTCCTGTCTCGTCAAGCACGCTTTTAAAAAAAACTTTGTTTTGTCTTGATTTTCAAAGATAACCCGAGAACTACGTAGCTTTGATCCCTCTTCCAGTGAGGGTACGTAGGAGCGGGGTCCTGTCCCGTCAAGCACACTCTTAAAAAAAATCTTTGTTTTGTCCTGATTTTCAAAGATAACCCGAGAACTACGTAGCTTTGATCCCTCTTCCAGTGAGGGTACGTAGGAGAGGGTTGACTCTTCCCAATTTTTCTTCCAGTGAGTATCCCTTTCCCCCTGTTTTCAATAAAACAAATCTCAAAGAAAAGAAAAGAAAAGAAGTAGAATAAATTGCTTTCAACTCGAACTTTTGTCCAAACCACACATCAAGTTAATGGTTCCCTTTCGGTAGAAAGGAGGTGCGGGGTGCTAATACCTTCCCCGTACCTAACCGACCCCCGAACCTACATCTATAGTTTTCAAAAGACCATCCGCCTTGTTTAAAAGACCTTTTTTCAATGTTTTGGTCTTAAAATTAAAATATTGGTGGCGGCTCCAAACTTTTTCCACGTTGTCAAACGAAAAGTCCCAAACCGGATTTTTCGGGCGCAACAGGGACTGCTCTGCGGAATCCTCAATTGCATTAGTTGAGGGCACCCCATGTCCTGGTAATGGGTTGGTAGCCACATTAGGACCATTTTCCTTGAAATCCAACCAGCCCGAGGCGATTAGATCTTGGACAACATACTTCAATGCCTTACAGTTTTCTATGGAATGGCCGACCGTTCCTGAATGAAATTCACATGTGGTGTTTGGGTCGAAGCCTCTAGGAAAAGGGGGATGGATCTGCCTCATTGGGCGGGTGGTGATTAAATTATGACTGAGCAGGTGGCGAAATAGGTCGGAGTATGACATAGGGATTGGATCAAACTGGACGAACTTCCCGTCTGAGTAGTTTTGTGGTTTATGGCCTTGGTTGTTTTGGGCAGGTGAGGTAGTTTGTGTTTGTGCTGAGAACGGATTGGTGTGAGAGGGATTGGAGTAGGAAGTTTTTCCGGTTCCTGTGATGGCGTTGGCTTCTCCTTCCTTCTTTTTAGGAAATCCGGAGAAGGGCTTTCTCTGGTTAGTGGGAGGAGTATAAGCGATTTTCCCATTCCTCATTCCGTTCTCTAGCCTTTCCCCAATAATGACCATATCCGAGAAACTTGACGATACACTCCCAATCAGTTTTTCATAGAAGGGTGAAGGAAGGGTTTCCATGAACATAGATACCATTTCCTTCTCAAACAGAGGGGGTGCTACCTGAGCTGCTAGTCCTCTCCAACGCTGAGCATATTCCTTGAAGGACTCATTATCTCTTTTAGCCATGTTTTGTAGCTGAGTCCTATCAGGAGCCATATCCGTGTTGTATTTATACTCCTTAAGGAAAGCATCAGCAAGATCCTTCCAACACCGGATGTGAGTGGGTGTCAACTTCATATACCAACTTGAAGCTACCCCAGCTAAGCTGTCTTGGAAGTAGTGGATAAGCAGCTTATCGTCATTTGTGAATGCAGCCATTTTCCTGCAGTACATAGTTAGGTGGCTTGCCGGACATGTTGCTCCTCTGTACTTATCAAAATCTGGCACCTTAAACTTAGGGGGAATAACCACGTTGGGAACGAGACATAAATCATGTGCATTTCTTGCCCCAATATTAGTTCCCTCTATGGCCCTTAACCGTTCTTCGAGCATTTGATATCTGTCCCTGGATTGAGGGTCCCACGTTGGGTAGTTATAATGATGGACCATTGGAACAGCAGCTGAGCTCACATGTGGGATATATAAGTGAGAGGAGTTCCCGGTATTTTGCCCAGGAGTCTGATGACTCATCACTAACGGCGGAGTGTAATTCTGTAACATAGCCCGCGACATGGTCGTAGGGATCTGGCCTTGCGGTGCTTCATTCAGTGCTTGAGTCATATTGTGATTCGGATTCACGACCCCCGAAGGGCCACCCTCTAAAGTGGCGTCCATCGTAGGAGGTGTGTAGCCGGCTGGAAGTCCATAAGGGGGCCAGTATTGGCCCTGACCATCAAACCCAGAGTTGTGCGGCGGAGGAAGGCTTGTAGCAATATTTCTGGTGTTTCTTACTGGGACATTTTTGTCTGCAACTCTCTTTTCAAGAAGCTTCATAATATCGGCCATCTGCTCCTTCATGGCCATCATCTCGTTCATCTTCTCCTTCAGCTGCTCGATATCATCTCTCAACGCTTGGTTGTCTTGATTCTCAGTCATTTTCCGGGCTTGCAAGTGTAACATCCCTAATTTTTAAAAATATATATTGTAAGCGAATTTTATATAATCGCTAGTCGATGGAATTAATAATTCGCAATTCGAAATCGTTAGAGTCGAGAAATTCTAATGCCGAAAGAGTTAAACATAGAACTGATGAAGTCTTAGCCTCATAAACAAAACTTAGATGGACTAAGGGGAAAATTGGTAAAAACTACCACCACTTAACCTTCAGCCTCTTTTTCCACCTCATATAGCTGACTCATCTCCTCTCTTTTACCTTCAGCCACTTAACCATTCCACCAGAAATGTTTAAAAGAAAGGAAATGAGAAACTGAACTCTAGGAGAGAAAAGAGAGAGAGGGTCGCGAGCTTGAGGAAGGAGAAGAGCAAGGTCCAGCTGAAAACCCCATTGCATGTAAGTGGTTCTTACCCATTCCTACTCCATTTTCGTTTCTGAATCCAATGATACCACTTTCAGAAGCTAACTCCCCCTATATCATTCACTACCATGATCAACCCCCCTTGAAGCTCCAAGAGAAATAATGGAGTTTTGAACCTTGATGGTGTTGCATGTCATGTTGTAGTTGTGGAAAGTGGAGTATCAAGCTTCCATTTTCGATTTGGGGGAAGAGGTGAAAGACTAGGTTGCTGTTTCAGTCGCTCTAGTGGTGGAGATTTGCCGTTGGAAATCGGTTCGAGTTCTAGCGGGGATCGTTCTTATACTCTTCGTTTCGGTGACTTCGCCTTCGACCCAACTCTCGAACTTCGGTGTAAAGGTGAGTTCTACTCACGGATTAGGGACATTTTGTGTATTCTGAAAACTTGTGATTTCGAACGATAAGGCAACAATCCCGTTTTCAAAAGACTTAGAACCGAAAAGTGATTTTTGAGTCAAAACGAGTTTTACGGTTTATTGAAAATTTTAATGAATCATTGAAATGAAACACTTTATATATATTCTGGAATAGTTGGAAATTTTCTGAGTTTCAGGTGATTGAAATTATAAATCGAATTGGACGAAAACGGAGAGCGAAAATGAGAAAAATGTGAAATTCTGGTAACAGACACAGGTCGCACGGACCGTGCGCCCCTGGGCACGGATCGTGCGCCTGCTTCGGGTTGGAAGGATTGGAAACCGAATGGGACGCACGGGTCGTGCGCCCCTGGGCACGGATCGTGCGTTTCTTTCTGGTAGATGGGTTCTGAGTAGTGCACCACGCACGGGTCGTGCGCCCCTGGGCACGGGTCGTGCGTGAGGTCCTGTTACTGACTTCCGTTTTCTCGTTTTGTCGCTCCGTTCGATCCCGAACCTTTTCTAATTTCTTTCTCAACCATTCAAAAAGGGATTGCCTTATTGAAAACCGTATTTTGAACTTGTTCAACTCTTGGTTTTGAAAAAGAGCTTTGAAAGCCTATTTGATTGAAAAACCGAAACCCTAGTACGCGTGTGAGTATACCGACTGATGGACCGACTAAATATATATATGTTTATATATGTCCAATGAAAATGATTATAATGCCAGATGTTATAAATTCATCAAAACGGGTTATAAGTCAATAATACGTTAAATACGATTATAATGCCGGAGGTCTAAATTATGAATTTCCTCAAAACGGGTTATAGATCGATATGGATATTGTGTATCCGATTATTTATGTAATTGATCCATTTGGTGATCGAAAAGATATAAATTATCTAACTCTCGAGAACTCGATGCGTATTGTCATATGTATTACGTTGGGTGACGACCCGACAAGTAGCATACTAGGAAGGGAAGTCATGAGCCCTCACCCTAGGCCCTGAATGTGTTTTGGCGTGGTCAACTCACGGGTTACCGGGATTAGCAGGCGTTGTGCGGCCGGTTTGTGCTAAGTAATTCTTGAATTGCCGGGATTAGCAGTCGTTGTGCGGTCGGCATTCGAATAATAAATGAAATTCACGAATCGCCGGGATTAGCAGTCGTTGTGCGGTCGGCATTCGATTAATGAATAAGACATTGTTATGTCAGCTTTTGTTATAACGGTTTAATAAATTAAACCGAGTGTCAGTGAGGGGGCACGGTAGGACTCACTGAGATAATGTTATCTCACCCTATCCATATTTGTTGTTTTTCAGAGAAGCAGGGGAAAAGGAAGACTATTGTGCACGAGTAGTTGATATACTCTTGGAGGTGCTGAAGACTTAGTCATTTGATTCCTTGTTCTTTTGTTATCCTAATTGGTTGTATAAACTTGTATTGATTATGAGTTATATGAACCGTTTTATGTTTCTGTTTGGTATTTGGACTTGGATATTGTAATCCATTCGGTATGAAACCGACAAACTTCTATTTATGAAGTAATGTTATTTCCGTTTATGTTTTGTCTCGGAAAAAGTTTGTATGTCCAAAACTTAAACAGGAACTGTGTCCTCTGAATATTCCGCATCTGTGCACTTTCAGTGTCTCTACATGTTAGAAATACTGGGGTGTTACATTTGGTATCAGAGCGGTTCGACCTAGTCGGACTTAGATGTTAAGAGTCTTTTACGTCTTCTAAGTCTGATTTTTCTTAGTATGCTATTAGACATTGAGCCTGATCAACTTAATACTTTGTGCATACTTCGCAGAATCATGGCAGGAAGAGGTAGGAGAAACCCACCTGTTGATCCTCATCAAGAATGGATGCAGAATGTCATCGAAACTCAGCAAAAGATGATGAACGACATGATGCTAATGCAACAGCAACAGATGGCTCAAATGGCTCAAATGCAGCAAATGCATCAGATGCCTCAACCACAACCAGCTGAGCCAGTCAACGTGCCAACACCTGAGGATCCTAACAGGATGTATTTCCGGTTTCTGAAGATGAAACCCCCAACCTTCAAAGGAGGATCCGAGGCAATGAAAGCCCATTTCTGGGTGGATGCCATGGAACGGATCTTTGATACCTTGCAATGTAATGAAGGAGAAAAGGTAATTTGTGCTGCTAACGCTCTGGACGAGGATGCTCACACTTGGTGGGTTAACGCTCGTAGAATGCTTCAAAATCAAGGAACTCCTCTTGAGTGGGATAACTTCAAGGAGTTGTTTTTGGGTCATTATTTTCCCGACTCCCAAAGACTTGACAAGCAGATGGAATTTCTGAGTTTGAAACAGGGAGAGATGACAGTTGGGGAATACGCTGCAAAATTTGAGAGGTTGTCACAATTCTATGAGTTGGGGACCACCGCTACTGATGATAGGTGGAAAATGGTAATGTTCAGACAAGGTCTCAGAGGAGATGTGAATCAAGGTCTCAGTTCTTACTCCATGACCACTTATCCTGCTTTGGTTCAACAAGCTCATTCAGCTGAGAGCGATCTTAAAAGAATGTATGCTGAGAGGAAAGAATTCTGGAAGGATAAGAAGAAGGGTAATGAGCCAACTTCTTCAAACCCTAGATATAGAGGGAATAGGTATAAAGGGAAACAAATCCAGTCAAGTGACTCTGCCAGGCCTAACAGGTGCGACGTCTGCAAGAAATTTCATAGAGGCAAATGTCAGGTGGGACCGAACCAATGCTACCTTTGCAAAGAAGTGGGCCATTATGCTAATAATTGTCCGTCAAGGAAAGCTTTCTTGGAGTCTCCTGATGCTCCGAGACAGGCTCGAGTCAACACCTTGGATGCCAAGACCATCAAACCAGCTGATAATCTCATAAGGGGTACAGGTTCTCTCTTTAACCAAACTGTTAATGTTCTGTATGATTCTGGTGCTACTCACTGTTTTATCTCCGAAGCATGTGCTGAACGGTTAGGATTAGAAGTATCTCCTATATCTGAACCGATCACAATTCGTACTGCGGCAAGGGGTCGTGTTCGAACCCAATCTTTATGCCTTAATTGTTTGCTCACCATAGGAGACAGGGACTTTGTTGTTGATTTTATCTGTCTGCCTATGAGAGGAATGGAGATCGTGTTGGGAATGAACTGGATGACTTCCAATCACATCACGATTGACTGTTTCAATCGTGCAATTAATTTTCCTTCTGAAGCAGCGGGGCATTCACTGCCTACAGACGATGGTGTTATTTCATTCGCCTCAGCTAGCCAGTCTCTATTCCAAGGTGCGGAAGCTTTTGTTGTTATTTTATCTGCATCAACTGAAGCAAATTTGGATTTATCCTCTACTCAAGTTGTTAATGAATTCTTAGATGTTTTTCCCGAGGAAGTCTCCTCTTTACCTCCAGAACGAGAGGTAGTATTCTCTATAGATCTGGCGCCTGGTGCAGGGCCAATATCCATAGCACCTTATAGGATGTCTCCTCTCGAACTGAAGGAATTGAAGTCTCAACTTGAGGAATTAATTTCCAAGAAGTTTATTCGACCGAGTGCTTCTCCATGGGGTGCTCCGGTGTTGCTAGTCAAGAAGAAGGACGGAAGCATGAGATTATGCATAGACTACCGTCAGCTGAATAAAATCACTATCAAGAACAAGTATCCATTGCCAAGGATAGATGATCTACTTGACCAACTTCGAGGTGCTAAAGTTTTCTCCAAAATTGATCTGAGGTCAGGGTACCATCAAATTAGGGTAAGGGCCTTAGACATTCCGAAGACTGCTTTTCGTACGAGGTACGGACACTACGAGTTTGTGGTGATGCCCTTCGGATTGACTAATGCTCCAGCAGTATTTATGGATTATATGAATAGAGTATTTCATTCTTGCCTAGATCAGTTCGTGGTCGTCTTTATTGATGATATCTTGGTTTACTCAAAGTCAGATGAGGAGCATGCTCAGCATCTCCGCTTTGTTCTAGGAGTACTCCGAGAGAAGAAACTCTATGCTAAACCGTCGAAGTGTGACTTCTGGATGTCTGAAGTAAAGTTCTTGGGTCATGTGATTTCCCAGGAAGGGGTTGCAGTTGATCCTAGCAAAGTGGAAGCAGTGTTGAATTGGGAACGACCAACGTCGGTGACTGAGATCAGAAGCTTTCTAGGTTTGGCTGGTTACTATAGAAGATTCATTGAAGGTTTTTCGCAATTGGTACTTCCACTTACTCGATTGACTCGCAAAGGTCAACCGTTTACTTGGGATGCCGATTGTGAAGAGTGTTTTATTGGATTAAAAGAAAAGTTAACTTCTGCTCCAATCCAAATTCTTCCGGATCCGTCATTGGGATTTCAGATTTACAGTGATGCATCTGGGAAGGGTTTAGGATGCGTTCTCATGCAGAATCAACATGTTGTGGCATATGCATCGAGGCAATTGAAGACTCATGAACGGAATTACCCAACTCATGACCTAGAATTGGCGGCTATTGTGTTTGCACTGAAAATTTGGAGACATTACCTTTATGGTTCTCGTTTCGAAGTTTTTAGTGATCACAAGAGCTTGAAATATCTGTTCGACCAAAAGGAGTTGAATAACAGACAGAGAAGGTGGACTGAATTTTTGAAGGACTATGACTTCGAATTGAAATATCATCCTGGAAAAGCCAATGTGGTAGCAGATGCTCTGAGCAGGAAGTCTATTCACACGGCAAGGTTAATGGTTCACGAGATGGCTTTGTTGGAGTCGTTCAGAGACTTGAAACTCAAGGTGGTAAGAAAGAGGGATCGCGTAGTGCTGCGGCATATACGGATAGCCAGTGTGCTAAGGGAACAAATCCGCGTAGCTCAAGGAGCTGATATAAAGTTGCAGTCTCAGAAGGGATCGCCAGATTTCACTGAGGATAGTGATGGCATGATTTGCTTTAATGGGAAGATTTGTGTTCCCGACGATGATGATATCAAAAGACAAGTATTGGAAGAAGCTCATAGGAGTCAGTACTCTGTACATCCGGGATCCACTAAGATGTACCGAGACTTGAAGCTAATGTATTGGTGGCCTGGGATGAAGGCCGGGGTTGCAGAATTTGTTTCTCGGTGCTTAACTTGTCAGAAGGTTAAGGCGGAACACCGAAGACCGGGCGGTCACTTACAACCGCTAGATGTACCAGTTTGGAAGTGGGAAGATATCTCAATGGACTTCGTCATGGGTTTGCCGAGGTCACAGGCAGGCAATGATTCTATTTGGGTAGTAGTGGACCGATTGACTAAATCCGCTCACTTTATTCCCGTTCGCTCGACTTATAAGGTTTCCAAGTTAGCAGATGAATATGTGAAGAACATTATCAGACTACATGGGGTTCCAACGAGTATCGTGTCAGACCGAGATCCCAAGTTTACTTCCAGGTTCTGGAGAGCATTAAATGAAGCTTTGGGAACTAGAGTGCTGGTTAGCACTGCTTATCATCCTCAGACTGATGGTCAGACGGAGAGGACTATCCAGACTCTTGAGGACATGCTTCGGGCTTGCGTACTCGATAGCGGGAGAAAATGGGAGGACCATCTTCCGTTAGTTGAATTCTCCTACAACAACAGTTACCACTCCAGCATTGGAATGGCACCGTTTGAAGCACTTTATGGTAGAAAGTGTAGGACTCCGTTGTGTTGGTGGGAGATTGGCGAAGATAAGTTTTTGGGACCCGATATGGTTCGCGAAACTACTAAGAAGATCAAGTTAATTCGAGAAAGGATGAAGGTTGCTCAGAGTCGGCAGAAGAGCTATGCTGACAACCGAAGGAGACCGTTGGAGTTTGAGGTTGGTGATCATGTGTTCTTGAAAGTCTCTCCAACCATAGGCACTGGAAGAGCCTTGCGAGCGAAGAAGCTCAGTCCTCGATATGTGGGACCTTTCCAAATCATCGAGCGGATTGGGCCAGTTGCTTATCGCCTCGCATTGTCTCCGGCCCTATCAAATCTCCACGATGTGTTCCACGTGTCTCAGTTGAGGAAGTATGTTCCCGATCTGCATCAACCATTGAGTGTTGATACCATTGACCTGCAACCGAATTTGTCATTCCAACCTTATCCTAGTTATATCTTGGAGCGTGGTATGAAGACTCTGCGATCAAGGTCAATTCCGATTATCAAGGTAGTTTGGGATGGCTTTTCAGCCGAAGAGGCTACCTGGGAACTGGAAGAAGACATGCGTACTCGATATCCGTATCTCTTTCAGTAAGGTACGTCTTGTCAATTTTGAGGACAAAATTTTTAAAAGTTGGGGTGATTGTAACATCCCTAATTTTTAAAAATATATATTGTAAGCGAATTTTATATAATCGCTAGTCGATGGAATTAATAATTCGCAATTCGAAATCGTTAGAGTCGAGAAATTCTAATGCCGAAAGAGTTAAACATAGAACTGATGAAGTCTTAGCCTCATAAACAAAACTTAGATGGACTAAGGGGAAAATTGGTAAAAACTACCACCACTTGACCTTCAGCCTCTTTTTCCACCTCATATAGCTGACTCATCTCCTCTCTTTTACCTTCAGCCACTTAACCATTCCACCAGAAATGTTTAAAAGAAAGGAAATGAGAAACTGAACTCTAGGAGAGAAAAGAGAGAGAGGGTCGCGAGCTTGAGGAAGGAGAAGAGCAAGGTCCAGCTGAAAACCCCATTGCATGTAAGTGGTTCTTACCCATTCCTACTCCATTTTCGTTTCTGAATCCAATGATACCACTTTCAGAAGCTAACTCCCCCTATATCATTCACTACCATGATCAACCCCCCTTGAAGCTCCAAGAGAAATAATGGAGTTTTGAACCTTGATGGTGTTGCATGTCATGTTGTAGTTGTGGAAAGTGGAGTATCAAGCTTGCATTTTCGATTTGGGGGAAGAGGTGAAAGACTAGGTTGCTGTTTCAGTCGCTCTAGTGGTGGAGATTTGCCGTTGGAAATCGGTTCGAGTTCTAGCGGGGATCGTTCTTATACTCTTCGTTTCGGTGACTTCGCCTTCGACCCAACTCTCGAACTTCGGTGTAAAGGTGAGTTCTACTCACGGATTAGGGACATTTTGTGTATTCTGAAAACTTGTGATTTCGAACGATAAGGCAACAATCCCGTTTTCAAAAGACTTAGAACCGAAAAGTGATTTTTGAGTCAAAACGGGTTTTACGGTTTATTGAAAATTTTAATGAATCATTGAAATGAAACACTTTATATATATTCTGGAATAGTTGGAAATTTTCTGAGTTTCAGGTGATTGAAATTATAAATCGAATTGGACGAAAACGGAGAGCGAAAATGAGAAAAATGTGAAATTCTGGTAACAGACACAGGTCGCACGGACCGTGCGCCCCTGGGCACGGATCGTGCGCCTGCTTCGGGTTGGAAGGATTGGAAACCGAATGGGACGCACGGGTCGTGCGCCCCTGGGCACGGATCGTGCGTTTCTTTCTGGTAGATGGGTTCTGAGTAGTGCACCACGCACGGGTCGTGCGCCCCTGGGCACGGGTCGTGCGTGAGGTCCTGTTACTGACTTCCGTTTTCTCGTTTTGTCGCTCCGTTCGATCCCGAACCTTTTCTAATTTCTTTCTCAACCATTCAAAAAGGGATTGCCTTATTGAAAACCGTATTTTGAACTTGTTCAACTCTTGGTTTTGAAAAAGAGCTTTGAAAGCCTATTTGATTGAAAAACCGAAACCCTAGTACGCGTGTGAGTATACCGACTGATGGACCGACTAAATATATATATGTTTATATATGTCCAATGAAAATGATTATAATGCCAGATGTTATAAATTCATCAAAACGGGTTATAAGTCAATAATACGTTAAATACGATTATAATGCCGGAGGTCTAAATTATGAATTTCCTCAAAACGGGTTATAGATCGATATGGATATTGTGTATCCGATTATTTATGTAATTGATCCATTTGGTGATCGAAAAGATATAAATTATCTAACTCTCGAGAACTCGATGCGTATTGTCATACGTATTACGTTGGGTGACGACCCGACAAGTAGCATACTAGGAAGGGAAGTCATGAGCCCTCACCCTAGGCCCTGAATGTGTTTTGGCGTGGTCAACTCACGGGTTACCGGGATTAGCAGGCGTTGTGCGGCCGGTTTGTGCTAAGTAATTCTTGAATTGCCGGGATTAGCAGTCGTTGTGCGGTCGGCATTCGAATAATAAATGAAATTCACGAATCGCCGGGATTAGCAGTCGTTGTGCGGTCGGCATTCGATTAATGAATAAGACATTGTTATGTCAGCTTTTGTTATAACGGTTTAATAAATTAAACCGAGTGTCAGTGAGGGGGCACGGTAGGACTCACTGAGATAATGTTATCTCACCCTATCCATATTTGTTGTTTTTCAGAGAAGCAGGGGAAAAGGAAGACTATTGTGCACGAGTAGTTGATATACTCTTGGAGGTGCTGAAGACTTAGTCATTTGATTCCTTGTTCTTTTGTTATCCTAATTGGTTGTATAAACTTGTATTGATTATGAGTTATATGAACCGTTTTATGTTTCTGTTTGGTATTTGGACTTGGATATTGTAATCCATTCGGTATGAAACCGACAAACTTCTATTTATGAAGTAATGTTATTTCCGTTTATGTTTTGTCTCGGAAAAAGTTTGTATGTCCAAAACTTAAACAGGAACTGTGTCCTCTGAATATTCCGCATCTGTGCACTTTCAGTGTCTCTACATGTTAGAAATACTGGGGTGTTACAGCAAGCGAGTACGGTAGCGGTGTTGATGAACCAGTTTGCCTTTTCGTTATGTTTTTTTCCAAAAATTTTAACATAAGTTTGTGAATGAATGAATGAATGAATGTGCATGAGATGCATATGCATGATCGAGCCTGTGGAATTGTAAACCACTCATTCGACAAGTGAAGGATAAACCAGGATCGAGATTTAAACCAAACGAATTTTCTTGATAAAAGAAAGTACAACCAAACGAGTTCTTCAGGGATTACAACGGAAACTACAGCAATTTAAACTCAAACAACTACGCCATCCAAGCCATCTTTCTTTTTTTTTACACCGGGCCATTTTGCCTTAATCTTTAAGAAGGCAATAAGCTCTTTCGTATACTGAACAAATTTGAAGACTTCGACTGGGGTATTCTCCCTGGACATGACGATATCAGCATCCTTCAAATGATCTGGGACATCTATGATGGCTTCATTGCATAGTTTAGCTAGATTTGAGAACCTGTCCTGGAGGTAATGACAATGATCATTCAGCTTTATGTATTCCTCTTTTAGATATGCGTGCTCTTTCTCGGTTGTTTCATAGAGGTTCTTCTGGTAATCAGCGAACTCTTTCAATTCATTCGCATTTCTGAACTCCTTTTGGAGTGCTGCTTGACATTCTTCGAGTCTTCTTAGTATCACCCCTCTGGCTTCTCTTTCGGTCGCAAGCCTACCCTCATACTCATCAACCTTTTCTTTCAACTGCTCCCTCAAACTTTGGAGCTGAGTTTGAAGATCCTTTTCCTTCTCCACAGCTTTTGTCAACTGACTCTTCCATACATAAGCATTGTCAATGGCCCTGTCTCGGTCTCTGTTACGTACTTGGAGCTCTTCATTGGCACCTCTAAGGCTTTCTTGCACACGAAGAAACTTGGCCTTCCCGACCTCTAACCTTTCTTCGCATTCTGCAATGCGTTTACCTTTGGCGATATTTTCTCGCCTCAGGCCTGCGTTTTCTTGAAGTGCTCTTTCTAGCTGGGCTCGTAGCTCAATCGTTTCTTGTTCAGATTTGGTTAAGGCAACTTTGACTTATTCTACTTCTTCATTGAGGACGGGAACTGGTTCAGGAATTTCATGGCCGGCGGGAAGTGCGAGGCGAAAACGTAGCCCAACCTCCCGGACTCTAAGTGCAACCCATTGAAGATAGTTTTCCCCAGGATTAATAGCTCTAGGGCCTTGTTCACGTCCCTTTTTGACTATTCTGTCCCAGGCTCGGCTAACCCTTCTTAACATGTCAAGATTTTTAGAGCCTCTGCACTCTAGCTCAAATGAGGATAGATATTCTCTTGGAGGTGGATTCATCATGGGATAACCGAATTGCCTTAAAGCAATGGCTGGATTGTAACTGATGCAACCTTTCGTTCCTATGAGGGGGACATTTGGAAAGTCTCCACACTAATAAACAAATTCATCGATGTTTTGATCTCGAGAATACCACGAGATGTCACTCCCTGTTAGGCCGGCGAGGTACTGGGCCCACTCAGTCTTACCCCTAACTTCCATATGATGACTTCTCTTGAATATATGGGAGGTTAGCCAACGGTACAACACAGGAAAACAACACCATATCACACCTGCTCTTTTCTCATGACGTTCCCAGAGAGAAAAATAAACATCAGCCAGAACGACTGAGGCAGGGTTTTGTCCTCGGAGCTTGAAGGTCAGAAATACATCAATTGCGGTGTTTTCAACAAAATCTTTGTCATTTGGGAAAAGAACAATCCCATAGATGAGGAGAGCAAAAACATCCATGAAAGTAGCCCAATCTTTCTTTTTGGCCCAGAGTGAAGCTTCCTTCTCTAGGTACTTTCTGGTTAAACCCTTTTTGCCACCTATTTCCACTATCTTTGTAGCTAATTCTGGCGTTGGCACCTTCAATATCTTGGATAAATTTTCAGGTAGGGGATAATGTTCTACGTACCGATAAGGCTTCTTCTTCTCGGGAGGGAAACGCAAAATATTTTCAAACTCTTCCAATGTTGGAGCCAGCTGATAATCTTGGAAAGTGAAACACCGTAACGGTGGATCAAAATATTGGCCCAGTGCAGTGATAGCTTCAGCTGGTACCTCAACGTCCAGGAGGCTTAGGAGATTCCCATACTTGACAGTGAATAAGTCACGACGCCATGCTGGCATTTCATTGCCAAGGTCCCGCAGATTTCTCAAGTTTGGTTGTCTGACTTTCAAATGCATGGTTCCTTTTAATTTTATGGCCCGATCCATCTTTCCTTGCCGAAAAGGTCTTACAATTCCCTGGCGGTCATAAAAATGCATGCGAAATGAGATGTCGATGCATATATTTTTGTGTCATGCGAAAGAAAAAAAAAAGGAACGCATGAGGCATTTTCTTGGGATAAATTTTAAAAAGCGTTTTCTTGGTTTTTTTTTGAGAAATTTTGAAAAAAGAAAAGTATTAGGTTTGTTTGAATGCAAGGGGTATGATGCTCCTTTGTGTCCTAACGAGGCTCCTTGAGAGATGTTCTAAAGCTGTTCTATTAAGTGAACCTTCCAAGGGGTGGTCTCCATAGAGTCCTAAATAAGGTTCCTAGAGCCAACGACCCCGTTCGAGAACGCTAGCCACAACAATAGGCAAGCTATTAGAAGTGATAGCACCCTCGAAGGGACCAAACTCTAGGTGAGACTTTCGTAACCACCGAGCTGGACGTACATCCAGAGGGCCATTACTACGCAGTCTCGTTCTAACTTAGTTTATACTCCAGTTCGGGTAAAGGACTATTCTCACGTGTGTGCAGAAAGTGTAGTAGTGCAGTGTGTGTAGGAGCAAAATGACAGATATATCCCCAAGCTGCAAAACAAGCAAACACATATACAAAAAGTGGTCTTCTATCCTAATGTTTACATATCACATCAAAAAGAATATAATATGCAATAAAAAAAAAGACAAAGTTGGGTAAAAATAAAGCATTAAATTAACAACTATTCCTACAACTAATTAGACTAGGTTTGACTCTCTAAAAAATGTCCCCAGTGAAGTCGCCAACTATAGCGACCGAAAAATCCGGGCGAGGATTCCTCGAAGGTTCAAAAATGAAGCTGCCACCAAAGTTTAGTTTAAGGGCAAATATTGGAAAATCCCTTTGGAATGGATAAAGGTCCTTGAGACCAGATTAGGGTTCGGGAGTCGGTTATGCATGGGGAAGGTGTTAGCTCCCCACGACATCCTTCCTAAGGAAGGTTACCTGCTAATTAGTTGTAGGAAAAAAATATTAATTTTGAAGATGTTAATTTTTACCCTTTTATTGAAAGAAAAAGACTTAATAAAAATTTTGGTTTTTTGTGCTTGACAGGAGTAGGCCCCCGCTCCTACGTATCTCCAGGTGCGATGGAGAAATCAAAGCTACGTAGTTCTTGGGTAGAAAATGTTTGTTGATTGATATTTTTTAATATAGAGGTTTTAGGACTGCGTGATCTATGTTGAAGGACCACTGGGGGTCTGATGGAGCGCTGAGGCTCTGAAGGGCCATAGTTCACTTATCCTAAAACGGTGACTAACCCGGCCATACGACCGACTTAATCCCCTATTTTGAAAATAATATTTTTATTTTTGAAATGAAAGAGATGTGTTTGTATTTTTTTTAATTTAGAAATTGTTTGTTTTAAATAGGGATTTTAGGACATGATCCGTAACGGCTCATTAGGGACCTAAAAAGCAGACTAACCCGGCTGTACAGTCGACTTAGTCCCCTATTTATGTTTTTTTTGAAAAGGAAATGTCTATTTTCATAGAGAAAAATGGATTTGTGAAAGAAATTATTTATTTGTAGAAAAAAGCAAAAATGAACAAAAAAAAGAAAAGAAAAAAAAAGGGGTGTAATGGTAAAATGGGTTTCCATTAACTGCAGGGTACTAAGTCGGCTGTGAAGTCGACTGTCATTAGCTACAGGGGTTTGAATTTTTAAAAAGCGGGTGTGAAAAGGAGCAGAAGGTGTATTTCTTTAAAAAAGGGGTGTTATTAGAAATAGGGGTTGTATTTTTTTAAAAAAAAAGTGGGGCGTAAATAGCGAGCCCAGCTGTGTTTTTTTTTTTACAGACTGGGCTACATTGAAGATGGGCTTGCGTAGGGGGGGGGGGGGGGTGGGGGGGGCGCAATGACGAAACGGATGGGTGCAAACTATAATCTGAAATAATAAAAAAAATAAAATTAACTAAAACCCTACATATATAAAGCAAAACCTAAAAATCTAAACCTAATTCCTAACCTTCCTCACCGCCGCACTCTTACCCCTTTACCCTAATTTCAGTCTTTCATCACTCTCTCTCTCTCTGCAACTGCGACTCACCCGTTCCCCTCCTCCCTTCCGTTCTCAACCTATCCGCCCTCAACTAAGCCTTCGCCCTTCTTTCCCTTTCAACGACCTTCTCCCTCTCTTTTCCTAGACTCGCCGTGCTCCTTCCCCTTCACTCCAGCTCTCTCTCTCTCAAACCCAACTCCGTCCCCTTTCTCTCCACCTCACTGACCTTAATATCTTTACTCTCACTCTCTCCCTCCCTCACCAAACGTGAAGCATTTTTTTCAAAAAAACGGAGGTGAGAGATCTGAAGGAATGAAACGGAAGAGAGAGGGTGGTCTACGGCGGTGGCTTGGTTATATCCGGACTTGCCTCGGGTTCATGAGTGGTGTTGGTTCGGTTGACGTTGGTTCGTGGAGGGGGAAGGGTGGTGTTTGGGCTACGGTTTGGTGGTGTACGGTGGTGGGCCGTGGAGTGGCTACGGCGAGGGGCGGCGACAGATGGATAGGAGGGTATGGTGGTGTTTGGCGTTGGGTGGTTGTTGCGAAGGGGGCGATGTGCGACGGTTCGTGGAGGTGGTACGGTGATGGTTGAAGGCGGTACGGTTAGTGGCGGTACGGTTAGTGACGTTTGAGGGTTGCACGGATGGTTTAGGTTGGCTACGGTGAGAGTGGTTGCGGTTTGTGGATGTGGTGGCGGAACTAGGTGGCTTCGGTGTTCTGATAGCGAGGGGTGGTTGCGGTGGTAGAGGCGGCTCACGGCGGCTCACGGCTAGGCCACGGCGGTGGCCACCGTAAACGGTGGCCGAAGGTAACCCTACTTTTACTCTGAAATAAATTTCACAGAAGAAAAAGAAACTCGTTTGTTTTTTTGCGAAAATCCAATGAACAAATCACATTATGTAAATAAAACTGAGCAACATTGAGTAAAAACAGAGTTTAAAAATCGACCTTGGTTCCCTAAGAATTGAAACAGAGGAGCCGTTTTCCTTTTCTACCTCAGCTGCTGCCTGCCTTTTCTGGACTGATTGTTGTGAATTTTTCACTGTGTGTCACTGTTTGATATTTATAGTGCTGCTGTGATGTAGGGCTGAGGAGGATTTAGGGTAAAAGGACAGCATCAGAATTCCAAGGAAAAACAAAAGGACAGTCAACAATTAGTGCAGAAAAAGGACAGCATTTGGGGAGAAATCAAAAGGACAAAGGACAATAGGTGGCAATGGGCTGGCAATGGAGGACAGCAACAAGGAAAGAAAAATGATAACCCTAACCCTAGATGGGGCAGCTGCAAGCTGCGCCCTTTTCCCCTTTTTTGAATTTTGTATTATATTTTTATTTTTTATTTTTTTTAAAGAAACTGTACTATTTGTTTCTTTTCGCTTTTTTTGTATATATGTGTAAAAGAAACTGATTATATAATAAAGGATATTTGTTATTGTTCAGCTTCAAAAAGAAAAGATTATTACACTTTTAATTTGTTTTTGTTGTATTTTATGCCAATAACAATAGGCCCATAAAACAAAACGAAACATCAAAATAATATTGCGCGCACGAGCTTACAATGATACGTGCCTCAACCAGAGAGCGGGAAAAAACTCTTTTTTGGGATTTTTTGATTAATCGGACATAATTAGGGTATGACACCAACCAACAAAATTTTTCATAAAGAACTACGTGACTTTTGAGTTCCTCATTGCACCTGAGGATACGTAGGAGTGGGGCTTCCCCGTCAAGTCAAAATTAAAATTTTTTCAAAGTAGTTCTTCTTCTATTTCTTTGTAAACAATTAGTTATTATTCTACTAAATAATTATTTTCTATTTTTGAGGTAAATAAAATTAAGTAACTCATTAATATTTGCACAATCAATTTAGGGTAACTGTCTTAGGATAGTTGTATTGGGGGTGTAGTGTAATTTAGTTTACGCCATTCCCTATGCATAATCGACTCCCGAGTCCAATCTTGTTACGCAGACCAAATAATCTAAAGTAGGTTTTGTCAATTTTTCCTATTTAATAAGTTGAATGGCGACTCCCAAAAAATTACAATTTTTGAGCCGTGTACGTCGGGATCACGGTCACGACAATATATGTGGTCAATGTTTATGCTCCTTGTTCGCTTGTTGATAAACAGAAAATGTGGGAGGATTTGAAGGGAATGAAGCACAAGTTTGAAAGGGGGCGAGTCGTGTGTAGTTGGGGATTTCAACGTTGTTTCTAGGGTCGAGGAAAGAAAAGGCAGGAGTGTTGGGGGATGTTGGCAGGAAATTGTTGAGTTTAATAATTTCATTAATGATATGGAACTTATTGATGTAACTGTATCTGGGAAGAAGTTTTGTTGGTATTGCTCTGACGGCGTGTCCATGAGTCGTTTAGACCAGTTCCTTCTATCGGAAGGGCTTATTTCATTGTGGAATGTCTCGGGGCAATGGATTGGCGACCGAGACATATCAGATCATTGTTCAATTTGGCTTATTTGAAGCCTCAAAGATTGGGGACCTAAACCATTTCACTTTATTAATGGCTGGCTGGAGCATTCTGAGTTTCATTCGTTTGTGAACTCCTGTTGGGCTGAGTTTGCTATTAATGGTAATAAGGCTTATGTATTGAAGGAGAAGTTGAGGTTGCTCAAAGCCAAATTGAGAGGGTGGAACAAGGAGGTGTTTGGTGTGCTTGATTTGACTATTGAGAGCATGGTTAAGGATCTTAATGGTCTAGATATCTTACTTGAGGACTCTTTTGACAATAAGGTGGTTTGGCAAAGGAAAGAAGTTTCTAATACGTTTTGGAAGGAAATCAGGTTGAAGGAGAGCTTGTTGTTTCAAAAATCTAGAGCTAGATGGATTAGAGAGGGGGATTCTAACTCCAAATATTTTCACTCTCTTTTGAAGACTAGACAGAGAAGGAGCAATCTCTTACTTATGGGTGAGAATGGGGTGTTAATTGAGGATGTGGAGAAGGTAAAGTTTAGAGTGAAAAGTCATTTTGAGAATTTTTTTGAGGAACCGTGTAACACCCCTTTTCTACCCGGAAAATTTTTGACAAAAATCAGAGTTTCAAAAACATTTTTCACTACACCCACAAGGGATGCCACATTTACACCGTTAAAACACCACACGCCAATAATAAAGTTCACCATTAAAATAGTACGTTACATAGCACGTCATAAATGGGACGAATCCCCAAAACACCTGTTCAGTCTACATGACAGTACTCCATCACCACGCAGCGGAATAAAATAAGGGTTTCAATAAATAATCATAACATCACCATAAAAATTCAGAAATTAAATAATAGTAACAACTAATAAAACTAGCGTTCATCCCCCCCGAGTGCTACGTATCAGAGCGACGACACCGACTCAACTAGCGAAGGTAGACATGCCTTCACTCGCAATCACCTGCACATTACCAACATAGGGGTAACATTCAAACAGAAAGGGTGAGATATCTAACATTATAATAGCATATATGATAGGCAATATGCTAGAGTTACGACAACTATATCTACCGCTTCACAACAACATCAAATTACAAATCACCGAGAATCATCACCAACATCATGAGTAAGTATATGAGATGCAACCCACACCAACGGGCATATGCATGTGGTACCAATAATCACCAATAAAATAGCCAATAAGGGCATCATCACATGTATGAGCATCACCATCATCACCTATAGCTCCAAGGCCGAAGCCTTCTTCACCAAAATAATGCATATGAATTGTATGCGACACCATGAACAATGCACCAGGGACAATCAACAACAATAGTCATCTATGTGACACAACAACAACAATATCAACAAATGGTCATAGACCCATCACCTATCACCTTAGCCAATAAAATAGGCACATCACCTGTTATATCATCACCAATAACACCAATCATCACCAATAACACCAACACCTATAGGGCAGTCTAACAATTTGACCGTAACATCAACAACCATCGACACCAAAAACACAAATAGATTTACAACATCGGTGGCAACAACAATTATACGACACCAGTGACAATACCAATTTACGGTAAACAGCAGCAATAGTTTACGGCAACAACAACATTTATTTTACTGCAACAGCAACCTTTATTTTACAGCATCATCAACATTTATTTTACAGCAACATCAACATTTATTTTACAGCAACATCAACATTTATTTTACAGCAACAGCAACCTTTATTTTACAGCAACAACAACATTTATTTTACAGCAACAGCAGCATTTATTTTACAGCAACAGCAACAACCAGAAACTGGCGCCCAGCAACAGGGCGCCTTAACAGGCAACAGCACAACAGAAACTGGCGCCTAGCAACAGGGCGCCTTCACAGGCAACAGAACGTGACACAGACTTGGCAGGAACTGGCGCCCAGCAACAGGGCGCCAACAGACAATAGCAGCAGATAGAAACCGGCGCCCAGCAACAGGGCGCCAAGAGGCAACAGCAACAACCAGGAACTGGCGCCCAGCAACAGGGCGCCAAGAGGCAACAACAACCAACAGGAACTGGCGCCCAGCAACAGGGCGCCTAGTGCAACAGCAGCACAAACAGACATGGCGCCCATGAGCAGGGCGCCTTCACAACAGGCAACATAACAGACTTGGCGCCCAGGAGCAGGGTGCCTAGGACAACAATGGCAACAACAGACTTGGCGCCCAGGAGCAGGGCGCCTAGCACAACAGTGGCAACAACAGACTTGGCGCCCAGGAGCAGGGCGCCTAGCACAACAGTGGCAACAACAGACTTGGCGCCCAGGAGCAGGGAGCCTAGCACAACAGTGGCAACAACAGACTTGGTGCCCAGGAGAAGGGCGCCTAGCACAACAGTGGCAACAACAGACTTGGCGCCCAGGAGAAGGGCGCCTAGTACAACAGTGGCAACAACAAACTTGGCGCCCAAGAGCAGGGCGCCTAGCACCACAGCAACAGAAACAGATTTGGCGCCCAGGAGCAGGGCGCCTAGCACCAGCAAGCAACATAACACCAGCACAGGGCGCCTAGGGCGCCAGTTTCTGCAGCAACACAGGAACCACACTGGCACAACACAACAACACCCAGAAACAACACAGGACACCACTGGGCGCCTAGGGCGCCCTTCACAGCAACACAGAACCACACAACACAGCAATGGGCGCCTAAGGCGCCACTTTCAGCAACCCAGAAAACACAATGGGTGCCTAAGGCGCCATTTCCAGCAGTAGCCAAAGATAGAACACAATGACTGGGCGCCTAGGGCGCCACTTTCAGTACAACCACCAACACTGGGCGCCTAGGGCGCCTTTCTCAGCAACACCCAAAACAACACTGGGCGCCTAGGGTGCCACTTCCAGCAACCAAGACAGCAACATGTGACAACATCAATGGCGCCCATGGCGCCTAGGGACCAATTTTAGATTTCCACCATGACCAATCATCAAACACCAAATTCAATTATCATGCATACATTCCAACGTCACCAAACAAACATCAAACGAAATCAAAGAGGCAACATAGAGCCTATCTCCCACATAACCCCCATCATACACCCTATTATAAAGTAAAACCCACCCTTACCTTAGATTTGCCAAATACGCGATCCCCTTGCACGAAGACTCCAAAGAACCACAACAACAAGAGCTCCTCTCCTCTTTCTCCTTGGTGCGCCGTCCCCTTCCCTTCTCTTCTCTCTTCGCAATCTCTCTTTCTTTTTCTCAAAAATTCGCAAATGACCAAACCCTAGCCAATGCCTTCACCTATGCGCCTATGCCATTGGGCTCTTGGATCACGGGCCCCCGTCTACTACTCAGCTTAATTACTAAACACCACTCCCTGATTTAAATAAAACATCATATTATTATTTTAATATGACTATACTAATAAAATACCTAAATAATTTAATTAAATAAATAATTAAATTATTTGGGCGTTACAAACCGCTCTAAGATCGCCCAATTCTTGGAGGGTTGGAATTCAAACAGATTTCTGGTGACGCCAATGGTCTTTTGTTGATGCCTTTCACGGAAGAGGAGATTAAGTGAGCAGTTTGGGATTGTGATGGTGATAAGAGTCTGAGGCCGGACAGGTTCAATTTGAAGTTCATAAAAGATAGTTGGGGATTATTGCGTGAGGATATAGTGGCTTTCTTTAATGAATTTCACGTGAAGGCATCCCTCCGAAAGGCTTTTTCGGCTTCTTTTATTGCTTTAATCCCCAAGAAAGACAACCCCCAAAATTTGGGGGGGAAATTAGGTCTATATGTTTTATTGGGAGCATGTACAAAATCTTGGCAAATGTGTTAGCTAGCAGATTGAAGAAGGCACTCCCTAGTGTTATATCTAAATGCCAATCAATTTTTTTGGGAGGTCGGAAAATTTTAGATGGTGTATTGGTGGTGAATGAAATCGTTGACATGGCAAAGCGAAACAAGGAAGATTGTTTGCTTTTCAAGGTTGATTTTGAAAAGGCCTATGACTCTATTTCCTGGAAGTTCTTGGTATTCATGATGGAGAGGATGGGTTTTAGTTCAGAGTGGATTAGAAGGATGAAGGCTTGTGTTTTTTCTAGCTCTTTGTCGGAGTTGGTCAACGGTAGTCCTACTAAGGATTTTCAAGTTAGAAGAGGCCTTAGACAAGGCGACCCTCTTACAAAAATTCCTTTTCTTGATTGTTGCCGAGGGTTTGTCGGCTATGATGGATATAGGCTCATTTGTTGATTATAAGGTTCATGATAATCTCCATTTTTCTATGTT
Source organism: Astragalus membranaceus (assembly GCA_039519185.1). NCBI lineage: Eukaryota > Viridiplantae > Streptophyta > Magnoliopsida > Fabales > Fabaceae > Astragalus > Astragalus membranaceus. Next base: position 40,619,323 of record CM076846.1, read on the forward strand.
GCAATTTGCCAATGATACTATTATGTTGGGGAAAGCTAATTGGGGAAACTTTTCGAGCATAAAATCGATTCTTAGAAGCTTTGAGCTTGTATCGGGGTTGAAGGTCAATTTTTACAAAAGCAAACTTATAGGGATTAATGTCTCGGAGCATTTCTTAAATTCAGCTTCTACTTTTCTTCATTGTCATACGGAATCTATTCCTTCCAAGTTCTTGGGCATCCCCGTGGGAGCAAACCCAAGATGCTGCTCAACTTGGAAACCGGTGATTGATAAATTTCGTAAGAGATTATCTTTGTGGCAAGGGCGCTATCTCTCGATGGGTGGTCGGGTAACACTTATTAACTGTGTTAAATAGTGTTCCTTTTTACTATTTATCGTTTTATAAGGCGCCAAAGACGATGTTGAAGAGATTGATTAAGCTACAACGAGACTTTTTGTGGGGGTATTGTAGCGACCGAAAAATCCGGGTGAGGATTTCTCGAAGGTTCAAAAATGAAGCCGCCACCAACGTTTAATTTTTAGGGCAAACATCGGTAAATCCCTTTGGAATGGATAAAGGTCCTTGAGACCAGATTAGGGTTCGGGAGTCGGTAACGCATGAGAAAGGTGTTAGCACCCCACGACATCCTTCCTAAGGAAGGTTACCTGCTAATTAGTTGTAGGAAAAAATGTTAATTTTGAAAATGTTTATTTTACCGTTCTATTGTGAATTGAAAAGAAAGAAGACCTAATAAAAATTTTAGTTTTTTGTGCTTGACAGGAGTGGGCCCCCGCTCCTACGTATCTCCAGGTGCGATGGAGAAATCAAAGCTGCGTAGTTCTTTAGTAGAAAATGTTTGTTGGTTGGTGTTTTTTAATATAGGGGTTTTAGGACTGTGTGATCTGTGTTGAAGGACCACTGGGGGTCTGAAGGAGCGCTGGGGCTCTGAAGGGCCGCTGAGGGCTGAAGGAGCTCTGGGGCTCTGAAGGATCACAGTTCACTTATCCTAAAACGATGACTAACCCGGCCGTATGACCGACTTAATCCCCTACTTTGAAAATAAGATTTTTGATTTTTGAAATGAAAGAGATGTGTTTGTATATTTTTTTAATTTAGAAATTGTTTATTTTAAATAGAGCTTTTAGGACATGATCCTTAACGGTTCATTAGTGACCTAAAAAGCAGACTAACCCGACTGTACAGTCGACTTAGTCCCCTATTTCTATTTTGTGGTTTTTTTGAAAAAAAAATGAATTAAGAAAGAAAGGTAATGGAAATTGTTTATTTGTGCACTTGACAGGGGCGTGACCCTGCTCCTACGTATCTCTTGGTAGAGAATCAAAGGCTACGTAGTTCTAGGGTAGAAAATGTTTGTGTGTTGGTGTTTTTTTTAATATAGGGATTTTAGGACTCTTGAACTTTGCTGCTCATTCATCCTAGAACGATGACTAACCCGACTGTAACAGTCGACTTACTCCCCTATTTTCTGAAAATAGAGTTTTTTGTAGTTTTGAAAATGGTTTGATGTGTGGAGTGATTTGATTTTATCTAAATAGGTATTTTAGGACTCTTGAGCCGTACGGCACATTCATCCTAAAATGATGACTAACCCGACTGTACAGTCGACTTAATCCCCTATTTTGAAAATTTGATTTGTGAAAAGAAATGTGTTTGTATTTTTTTAATTTAGAGATTATTTCGGTTCATTCGTGGTCCTAAAAAGCAGACTAACTCGACTGTACAGTCGACTTAATCCCCTATTTATATTTTTGAAAAAATAAAATAATTTGTGTATTTAAAAAATTAATGACGACACTAACAATTAATAAAGAGTAAAGTTAATAAATAAATAACTATACATATAAATAAATAAATGAAATAAATAATAAATAATTATTTACATAGATAAATAAACAATATAAATAATAAATAAGTATGTACATAAATAAACAGTATATATAATAAATAAATATGTACAAAAATAAATAAGTAAAATAAATAAATAAATGCAAAACTAACCTCAAGCTGATCAATGCAATCAACGCCGAAACGGACCGAGCAATCTGACCATATCAACCGCGAACCGGATTCCTATCTGGTCCGTTTTCACCCGAAAATCGCCAAGTAAAGGACCTCAACGGCCATCCCAAAAATAACTAAAGACGGGCTTTTAATCTAATGGACTGCGAAAGCTAGCCCAAAAGAATTAAATACAGGCTTTTAATCTAATGGACTGCAAATGCTAGCCCAAAAGATCACTTACCCCATCAATCACCCATGTCCATAGTCTTTGCATCTCAACCTCTTTTATAGCCAAATGCTAGGTAGTTCTTGCTTCTCCCAAGCAATGTGGGACTAAAATAAGATAGAGAAAGTCATTTCCGTTTTCCTCAAACCAGCCCCTGTAACAGTGTGGTTCCGGATTCGTTAACCGTTGGATCATCGGTGTTTTTTGACACCAGGTTCATGAGACATCCATCTTCACTTCTACCGTTCGAATCGTCGAAACGAGGTCTGAGGAGAGAGAAATTGCCTTCGCAAAAGTAGAAAAAACAACTCCCGTTTTTCTCAAACCAGCCACCGTACAAGTGCGATTCTGGATTCGTTAACCGTTGGATCATTTTCGTTTTTTGCCAGAAGGTTTTTGAGACATTCATCTTCACTTTCACCGTTCGGATCGTCGAAATGATGTCCGAGGAGAGAGAAATCACCTTTGCAAAGTAGCTGCAGTTTTGGGCACTTGGTTTATTTTTGTATTTTTGTAACTTTGGCATTCTTGGGCCAAGTCATGTACATGGACATTCTCCTTTTTTGTAATAATAATTTTTTATTGCACCTCCCTTTTTTTATTTTCTTTGTAATTTGTATTATTTCTTATCTATTTTATTTTTTATTTTTGTTTTTTAATTAAAGATATTGTAACAAGAAAAATAAAATAAATCTACTATGTAATTTTTTGTGTTAGCATATTTTTTTAATTTTTGTTTAACCACTAAAAAAAGTAATAACAACGCAAAATTAGTAAATTAGCGCAAAATGACCTATTCGAGGGATTAGGAATCAAATATACGCGAAAAACATTTTTTTGGGATTTTTTTAATTAGCCGGACAAAATTAGGGTATGACAGGTATTAAAGAAGATGTCTGGGGAACGTATTGGGTGGCCTGGAAGAAGGTGTGTAAGTCTAAGGAGGAAGGTGGCCTAGGTGTTAAAATATTGAGTTGTTCAAAATATCTCTTTTGGCTAAATGGAAGTGGCGTTTTTTGACGGATGATGAGGCTTCTTGGAGGGGTATTTTTCCTTTTAGATATGGTGATTTGAGTTCTATTCTATTCAATGGTTCAACATCATCAGTGAGTCCTATCGAGACCCCTTACTAACTCTAGCGGTTCATTATTCTTTACTTGATAACTCATGGCCCTAATAAGAAACCATGTGGACATGTCTTTTACCTCTTGTAATTTGTAGCCCTACTAAGCGACTACGCATTACCTTTCCTTTACTTTCATTATCTTAGCATAACACCTCAAGCCTACCTATTCTTAGGCACTTCTTTGGCTTTCGGTGAACCCATCCCGCTATTACTAGTGGGCGAAACCATTTGAGTCTAGGTTTTGCGGCTCATGACTTCCCCTCCCTTAGTATGCTAATCCTCTAAGGGTCGTCACCCTTGACCTCAATTATATATTTTATATATACATGTACCCGCAATGGGCCGTCTAGAATTCATTCATGTACCGTCTACCCTTCCACAAGGGAAGGTATCTTGTCTTGAATTAAACATTTCTTATCTTGACTTGTATGAATTAACATGTGTACACTCGCGTCTTACTAATGTACGGTTTTTCCTTAACATTTATAACTTGTGAGATTTACCTTAAATTTCTTTCATTTCATGACATAACTGTGTTTCCATTCTTTGAAAACATTGGGGAATCAATCGGAAAGGAATCAGAATCGTTTGGAACGGATTAAAAAGGGTTTTGAATTAGGGTAACAGAAGGATCCGCACGGTCCGTGTTCCAGAGGCGCACGACCCGTGCGTATCACTGAAAACTCAGTTTAGAAATGTTACATGGCACACGATCCGTGCCACCAAGGCCGGGCGTGTTCTAAAATTGTAAAAACCATATTTGCGTAGGTCACGCACGGTCCGTGCCCAGGGGAGCACGACCCGTGCTGTGTCAAAAATCCATTTTCTTGGCTACTGCGAACAAGGCGCACGACCCGTGCCCTTGTGAGGCACGATCCATGCGTCCATGACAGTAGTAAAATTTCCAGTTTGTGTAACTTTTTCCGTTCCGTTTCGGTTCCAATTTCGTTCCGATCGATATCCTAACATATTAACAACAGTCCAGTCAAGATAACCTGTCAAACAACACATAAGATCATATCATCAATCAATAATTCAATCAACTCGAACAATTCACAATTAACGGATTTTCGATAAAACGGTTTCGTCTAATTTTCACAAAGCGGATTTTTAAAGGGATATCGTTTCAGAAAACATAACGACTCAACATTAAACATCCCTAAGCGAGTATAGAACTCACCGTATTGTTATGAAAATCACAAACCAACTCGAAGACAAAGCTCACGAAAAACTGAAATCACACGAACGATCCTCGAAATGCTCTCTACTTCGAACTTGAACTAACCCCCAACGAAACAGCTACTGGAATCCCTTCTAATCTACTCCAATACACAAGGTAGGTTCTGTTTTACTCCGAGCTAGCCTTAACTTTGACATGCAAGCTTCCAAAATTCTCAAAACTCCATTTTCTCACTTTGAGCTTTGAAATTTCAGCAATGGTGAAATGAGAAAGGAGATGAATGAGTTGTCAAAATTGGTACCAATGTGAAGAGAACGAAAAATGGGGAAGAATGGTGTGAATATGACTTACATGCAAGCTGAAATCAGGAACTTCTCTTCTCTCCTTCTTCTTCTTCTTCTTCCCTTCTCGACTTTCTCTCCCCTCTCTCCCCTTATTCTTCTGTTTTTTCTAAAAATGAAGTTGTGGCTGAGAGTGTTGGGTTGGATGGGTCTTGGGTGACTAGCTGACTTACTCACAAGGAATGGACAAAACTGCCCCTCATTTAATCATGTACAAAGACCACTATACCCTTCAGCAACTTGTTCACTTCCTATACTATGACATGGCCTAATCTAATGAACTTAGCCAAATCCCATTAACTTGACACAAGATTTTTCTTATGCACAATAATAAATCACCTATTTCAAACCTCACATAATTAAATAGTTATGCTAATTAATCGAATCTTAATAACCTCATGTGCTAAATATTCGATTTAGCCAATAATTCACCTTAACCTTTTCGCTAATTTAAATAAATTAAATTAGCTAATTAGGGGATGTTACAATCACCCCAACTTTTAAAAATTTTGTCCTCAAAATTGACAAAACGTACCTCAATCGAAAAGATGGGGAGATTTCACCCGCATGTTCTCCTCTACTTCCCATGTCGCTTCGTCAGGTGTTGCACCGTCCCAAAGCACATTGACAATAGGAATTGATCTCGTCCGGAGCGTTTTCTCGCTACGTTCGATGATCCTGACTGGAGTAGGCTGATAAGACAAATCTGGTTGGATGTCGATCGTTTCATGATTCAACGGCTGATTCGGGTCATGAATATACTTCCTTAACTACGATACATGAAACACATCATGTAACCTGGACAATTCTGGAGGTAATGCAATGCGATATGCTACTGGCCCAACTCGCTCGATAATTTGGAAAGGCCCAACATATCGAGGACTGAGCTTCTTCGCTCGCAATGCAATACCAGTACCAATGGTTGGAAATAGTCTAAAAAACACATGATCTCCTTCATCAAACTCTAAAGGCCTTCTTCTTTTATCGGCGTAACTCTTTTGCCGACTCTGAGCAATCTTCATTCGTTCTCTGATCTGACGGATCTTCTCTGTAGTCTCACGGACCAAATCCGGTCCCAACAATCTCTGCTCACCTACATCCCACCAACACAGTGGTGTCCTACACTTCCTCCCATACAATGCCTCGTATGGTGCCATTCCGATACTAGAATAGTAGCTGTTGTTGTATGAAAATTCCACCAATGGAAGATGATCCTCCCATCGGCCTCCACTATCAAGTACACAAGCTCTCAACATATTTTCTAATGTCTGAATCGTCCTCTTTGTTTGCCCGTCTGTCTGTGGATGGTAAGCGGTGCTGGCACACACTGTTATTCCCAACGCCATATTCAATGCTCTCCAGAATCGTGATGTAAACTTGGGATCACGATCACAGATGATGCTTGTAGGAATTCCATGCAACTTCACAATATTTTTGAGATATTCCTCTGCTAACCTAGCAACCTTGTGATTCGAAGGCACCGGAATAAAATGGGCGGACTTGGTCAGGCGATCCACCACTACCCAAATAGATTCATTTCCGTCTTGGGACCGTGGCAATCCCATGACAAAATCCATAGAAATGCTTTCCCATTTCCATTCTGGCACATTCAACGGTTGCAACTGGCCACCTGGCTTCTGGTGCTCTGTCTTGACCCTTTGACAAGTCAAGCATCGAGACACAAATTCTGCAACTTCTACTTTCATACCCAGCCACCAGTACAATTGCTTCAAATCTCGATACATCTTGGTAGACCCAGGATGTATTGAGAACTGACTCTTACGAGCCTCTTCTAAAATCTGCCGCTTAATGCCCTCATCATTCGGCACACAGACTCTACCATCTAAACAAATCACACCATCGCCATCTTCGGTGTAATTCGGCAACCTCTTCTGCGCTTGCAGCTCTAAATCAACCTCTTGGGCTGAGCGAATCAGATTTCTCAAGGAACTCGAAATCTGAATATGGCTCAACACCAACCTGTTCCTCCTCGGCTTCACTTTCAAATTAAGGTCTCTAAACGATTCCAACAATGTCATCTCGTGCATCATCAACTTTGCAGTGTGGATAGACTTTCTGCTCAAAGAATCGGCCACAACATTAGCCTTACCAGGATGGTACTTCAATTCAAAATCATAATCTTTCAGAAACTCTACCCATCTCCTCTGTCTGTTGTTCAACTCCTTCTGGTCAAACAAATACTTCAGGCTCTTGTGGTCGCTAAAGACTTCGAAACGAGACCCATACAGGTAATGTCTCCAAATCTTTAGAGCAAACACGATTGCCGCCAACTCTAAATCATGAGTTGGATAATTCTTCTCATGCGGCTTTAACTGTCTGGAGGCATAAGCAACTACTTGTTGATTTTCTGCATTAGAACACATCCTAAACCCTTACCAGATGCGTCACAATAGATCTGAAATCCTACAGATGGATCTGGAAGAATCGGGACAGGTGCAGAAGTTAAACGATTCCTCAATTCCGCAAAACAGTCATCACAATCTGAGTCCCACACAAACGGCTGACCCTTGCGCGTTAACCGAGTGAGTGGAAGAACCAGCTGGGAAAATCCTTGAATGAATCTCCGGTAATACCCAGCTAATCCCAAGAAACTTCTCACCTCAGTAACCGTAGACGGTTGTTTCCAGTCTACCACAGCTTCAATCTTACTGGGATCCACTACAACACCAGCCTGAGATATTACATGGCCCAGAAACTTAACTTCGGGCATCCAAAAATCACATTTGGATGGCTTAGTGTTGCGTGAAAACGTAGATAATGCAAGTATACACTGTCAACAAGTAATATAGAGTAAGTGAGATCGTTCCCACGAGGAATTATGCTAAATAACGAGAGTTTAATTTGATTAACAATTTAGTGAGGAAAGTAAATGACACACAAGTTTTGGGCAACATAAACAGTAGTAAAAAGTAAAGGGTAATGGAAATCAGTGATGAGAACAAGTCAAGATGCATTCACTTTAGTAGCTTCATTAAAATGTGATTAAGGGTACGTTCAATGCTACAGCATTAGGTGCTGCAGCAATAAGACGTTATTCTCTCGAATACTTCACACTAGGTTTCCTTGCAAGAGTTTATCTCTAAACCCTAAGAAGTACCTCCTAGGCTGCTTGAGCACCGGCAGTATTCACCTTATGGGTTATGCCCTCCTATCTCTAGGGTTAAGCAAGGAACATCAAGATCTCTCGTTAATGTTCACTACTCATATTACCTTGTGACATAAATTTACAAACCATCTCTGAATTTATAAATGCTATTTAGAATAGGCGGACCATTCCTACTCTAAAATGGAAATATTTTCACACACAAGATAAAATGCATAACATTGAACATACTTCATTATTCACATAGTAATTTAGCTACATCAGATCCAGCATCTCAACTATGAGTATTTAGCTCATATTGAGCTTGCAAAACATGGAAAATAACTTAAACAAAATAGTAGAAGTCATATTACAAATTTCAAGGTAAGAAAAGATACTACGAAGAGAGAACAGTAGGAGAGCTCCAAGGATGACAATGGAGGACTGATCCAGCTCGTCCAAGTAGAATCCACCGAGAAAAATGTAACTCCAGTGATGCTGCAGCAATAGTCTCAGCAATGGAAGTGTTTGGTAGTGAAGGGTGAGCTTTTGCACGCAAGAGGAGCTATCTCTAAACTTCCCCTGACGGCAGAGCATGCTAATGAAGAAAGGGAAACGTCCTTATATAGTGTCTCCTTGCACACAACCCTAAAATGATGTCCTTTTTGGGAAAATGCTGCCTAGGTTAGAGGGCAATTGTGGGAAACCCACATTAGGTCATATCTTTCCGTGCCATACAGCTCTGACACCTGTCCTTGCCTTGATTTCCGTGTTTTCCGCACTCCCCTTGAGCTTTCTCTCTCATCTTCCGCATTTCCACTATTGTGCACGCACCTGTTGCTGCACCACTTACACAAGACACAATTAAATGCACAAAGGGCATCAAAATGCCCAATTAAAACCAAATCATTCCTACACCAATATTTCTAACCAAAACACTTATTTACATACTACTTAACACAACAAGTTTATTAAATCTCCTAAAATCAAGCTTAGAAAGCAAGTAATAACCATCATAAAAGATGGTTATCACTTAGCGTACAACTTCTTCTCCCGGAGTACGTTCAGAACAATTCGGAGATGTTGCACATGTCCATGAATATGGCTAGAGCATTGGTCAAACCGAAGGGCATCACTACAAATTCGTAGTACCATACCTCGTACGGAAAGCGGTCTTCAGGATGTCCAAAGCTCGAACCCTGATTTGGTGATAACCGGACCTCAAATCAATCTTTGAAGATACAGAAGCTCCCCTCAATTGGTCTAGTAAATCATCAATCCTCGGTAGCGGGCACTTGTTCTTAATAGTCACCTTATTCAACTGACGGTAATCAATGCACAACCTCATACTTTCGCCCTTCTTCTTGACAAGTAACACGAGAGCACCCCATGGCGAGGCACTCGGCTGGATAAACTGTTTGGAAATTAGTTCTTCCAATTGGACTTTCAATTCTTTCAACTCTAATGGCGACATTCTATACGGAGCTATAGAAATTGGCCCCGTGCCAAGAACCAACTCTATAGAAAACTCCACCTCACGATCCGGAGGTAACGAAGGAACTTCATCAGGAAACACATCAAGAAATTCATTAACAACTTGCACAGTAGATAAATCTAGACCTGTCTCAGTGGATGCAGACAACATCATGACATAAGCTTCTGCGCCTTGAAACAAACAGTTACTGGCTGAAGTGAAAGAAATAACAACTTCAGGATTGGTCGGCTGTAGCTCCACTGACTCGGAGGCGAAACCGATAGTCCGATGGAAACAATCTATAGTCACATGGTTGGCCGTCATCCAACTCATACCTAGGACCACGTCCATACCCTTCATTGGCAAACAAATGAAATCCACCACAAAATTCCTGTCTCCGATAGATAGAAGACAGTTTTCACATAAAGCTTGGGTTTGAATACTACCCTCAGCAGCAGTCCTAATGGAGATTGGTTGAGGCAAAGGTGTCAAAGCCAATCCCAACCGTTCAACACAGATTTGAGATATAAAACAATGGGTAGCACCCGAATCATATAAAATACTAACGGAGTTATTAAAAAGAGATCCCGTACCCCTTAGTAGATTGTCTGAAGGAGTGACCTTCTGGGCGTCCAAAGTGTAAACTCTCCCATGAGTAGTAGTAGCAGCAGGGCTATATCCTTGACTCTTCTCCTTTGCTGGGCAGTCCCGTGCATAATGACCATCTTTCTTGCAGAAGAAACACTGGTTGGATCCCATTTGACACTTACCCTGATGGTACTTTCCACAGTTGGAACATGTACTGAATCTTGAGGAGTTCGACGACTGAACTTGTTTCCCTTTGTTGGAGTTGTGTTTGGGACCCATCTGATTGTTGGATGATCCAACATTCTTCTTATTCTGATTGAATACTCTCCTGCTTGCATACAACCTTTTCAAATCACTTTCAGCTATGTACGCTTGCTGAACCATGGCGGCATAGTTGGTATATGCAAAAGAACTTAGAATTTGGGCAATGTCTTCCCTCACCCCATATTTGAACCTATCAGTTTTCCACTTGTCATTGGGAGCATACCCGGCTAAACCGAAGAATTGATACAACTCTTCAAACTTAGCCGCGTACTGACCCACAGTTGAACCTCCTTGAGTGAGAGTCAAAAACTCGTTCTCCTTGTCAAACCTCATAGCTGTCGGAAAGAACTGTTCCAAAAATACCTGCCTGAAATGTTCCCAAGTCTGGGGAGTATCCATGGTGACCATCATGTTCCGAACATTAGACCACCAGTTGTGAGCTTCTCCCTTTAGCATGTGTGTTGCCAATCTCAGCTTGTCCTCATCAGTGACTTGCATAGTTAAGAAAATCTTCTCTATGTCATCTAGCCAATGCTGGGCTTCCATGACATCTGGTCCTCCTCTGAACTCGGTAGGTTTCATTTTCAGGAACTCAGAGTAGACCTGTCGCGGGTTAACTTGTGGCTCAGGAATTGGTTGAGGCTGAGTTTGAGCATTCTGTTGCATTAGCAGCATATCTTCCATCATCTTTTGCTGCTTTTCGATCATATTCTGCATCCATGCGGAATGTGGATCAATTGGTGGGTTATTCCTCGATCCTCCTGCCATAATTCTGCAAACGATACACCAAGTATTAAGTTGATCAGACTCAATGTCTCTTAGCATCATAAGAAGAAAAATAGCAGAATTACTCGAGGGATAAAACCACCCTAACTATCTAAGTCCGACTGGGTCGAACTGCTTTGATACCATAATGTAACACCCCGATAAATTCTAACATGTAGAACTACCGAAATGCACTAAATGGCATACATCAGAGTGACTTCCTGTTAATGAGTATTGAACACAAACTAAAAATTTCGATAATACATATCAAATGGTTTTCCGAACCGTACTTAACTTCATCAAAATGCTTAAGTTTCATAACTTAAGACTTATACATAATCCTGGTGTTCAATACTCAAAACATAAAGTAGCGGAAACGATTTACAACTGATACATGATCGTTATACAATCGATAACATAGAAACAGTAAATGGGACAAAGGTCTAAACATGAAACTCAATCTTCAATGACTCCAAGAGTCGCACCGGCTAACCGTGCTTCGTCGCCTTTGCTTTCCCCTGTTTCTCTGTAAAAACCACATATATGAAGGGTGAGATAAACATTATCTCTGTGAGTCCTATATTGAGACCCCTTACTAACTCTAGCGGTTCATTATTCTTTACTTGATAACTCATGGCCCTAATAAGCAACCATGTGGACATGTCTATTACCTCTTGTAATTTGTAGCCCTACTAAGCGACTACGCATTACCTTTCCTTTACTTTCATTATCTTAGCATAACACCTCAAGCCTACCTATTCTCAGGCGCTTTTTTGGCTTTCGGTGAACCCATCCCGCTATTACTAGTGGGCGAAACCTTTTGAGTCTAGGTTTTGGGGCTCATGACTTCCCCTCCCCTAGTATGCTAATCCTCTAAGGGTCGTCACCCTTGACCTCAATTATATATTTTATATATACATGTACGAGCATTGGGCCGTCTAGAATTCATTCATGTACCGTCTACCCTTCCACAAGGGAAGGTATCTTGTCTTGAATTAAACATTTCTTATCTTGACTTGTATGAATTAACATGTGTACACTCGCGTCTTACTAATGTACGGTTTTTCCTTAACATTTATAACTTGTGAGATTTACCTTAAATTTCTTTCATTTCATGACATAACTGTGTTTCCATTCTTGGAAAACATTGGGGAATCAATCGGAAAGGAATCAGAATCGTTTGGAACAGATTAAAAAGGGTTTTGACTTAGGGTAACAGAAGGATCCGCACGGTCCGTGCTCCAGAGGCGCACGACCCGTGCGTATCACTGAAAACTCAGTTTAGAAATGTTACAGGGCACACGATCCGTGCCACCAAGGCGCACGATCCGGGCGTGTTCTAAAATTGTAAAAACCTGATTTGCGTAGGTCACGCACAGTTCGTGCCCAGGGGCGCACGACCCGTGCTGTGTCAAAAATCCATTTTCTTGGCTACTGCGAACAAGGCGCACGACCCGTGCCCTTGTGAGGCACGATCCATGCGTCCATGACAATAGTAAAATTTCCAGTTTCGTGTAACTTTTTCCGTTCCGTTTCGGTTCCAATTTCGTTCCGATCGATATCCTAATATATTAACAACAGTCCAGTCCAGATAACCAGTCAAACAACACATAACATCATATCATCAATCAATAATTCTATCAACTCGAACAATTCACAATTAACGGATTTTCGATAAAACGGTTTCGTCTAATTTTCACAAAGCGGATTTTTAAAGGGATATCGTTTCAGAAAACATAACGACTCAACATTAAACATCCCTAAGCGAGTATAGAACTCACCGTATTGTGATGAAAATCACAAACCAACTCGAAGACAAAGCTCACGAAAAACCGAAATCACACGAACGATCCTCGAAATGCTCTCTACTTCGAACTTGAACTAACCCCCAACGAAACAGCTACTGGAATCCCTTCTAATCTACTCCAATACACAAGGTAGGTTCTGTTTTACTCCGAGCTAGCCTTAACTTTGACATGCAAGCTTCCAAAATTCTCAAAACTCCATTTTCTCACTTTGAGCTTTGAAATTTCAGCAATGGTGAAATGGGAAAGGAGATGAATGAGTTGTCAAAATTGGTACCAATGTGAAGAGAACGCAAAATGGGGAAGAATTGTGTGAATATGACTTACATGCAAGCTGAAATCAGGAACTTCTCTTCTCTCCTTCTTCTTCTTCCCTTCTCGACTTTCTCTCCCCTCTCTCCCCTTATTCTTCTGTTTTTTCTAAAAATGAAGTTGTGGCTGAGTGTGTTGGGTTGGCTGGGTCTTGGGTGACCAGCTGACTTACTCACAAGGAATTGACAAAACTGCCCCTCATTTAATCTTGTACCAAGACCACTATACCCTTCAGCAACTTGTTCACTTCCTATACTATGACATGGCCTAATCTAATGAACTTAGCCAAATCCCATTAACTTGACACAAGATTTTTCTTATGCACAATAATAAATCACCTATTTCAAACCTCACATAATTAAATAGTTATGCTAATTAATCGAATCTTAATAACCTCATGTGCTAAATATTCGATTTAGCCAATAATTCATCTTAACCTTTTCTCTAATTTAAATAAATTCAATTAGCTAATTAGGGGATGTTACATGTTGGTGACATAGAATTATCATCTTAAAATGTAAATTACCACACTTTTTTCACACACTCTCTCTCTCATTTTTTGAAACTTTTCTCACTTTTTCGCTGTTCTGACACTATTTCTCTCTCTCTCTCTCTCAGCCATCTTTCTTTGAAACTATCTACATAATTTTCTTTATCTTTTTTTGCCCTCATTTCTTCCTCTAACTCTCTCATTTCTCTTTACTATTTTAAATGTTTTAAATTTTGATAAAATTTTAATATTCGGGTTTCTCTAGCAATAATTTTTTTTCTTTCGAAAATTTGAAATTTTAAAACAATTTTGTTTTTCAGTCTTTTCGGAAAATATTACATGTTGTTGGTGTTGTCGTATATGCAAATACGGAGATGCTGCGAATCTGCTGAGACAGATGTAGTCGAATCTGCTGAGACAGATGTGGTCGAATCTGCAGAGACAGATGTGGTCAAATCTGCTGATAGACAGATGTAGTCGAATCTGCTGCTGAGACAGATGCAGTCGAAGTCGAACCTGATGAGACAGATGCAGTCGAAGTCGAACCTGCTGCTGAGACAGATGCAGTCGAACCTGAGAGACAGATGCTGTCGAATCTGAGAGACAGATGCTGTCGAATCAAAACCTGCGAACAAAGCAAACGTTAGATAAACAACCGGAGGCGCCTTGCGACTGCCCTGGAGAATTTATTCGCCTCTACAGCGCAAATTCCCCAAGGTACAACCGGTCTCGTCCCAAACGCAGAAGCGATTGAGGTCTCCGAACTGGCAAGAACAATTTGAGATGAAATAGGAGATGAACCCAGGAGAGCGATATATTTAGAAGATGGAAATGGATTTTTCAATGAAATGAAATCGGTTTGTTTTTCGATTGTCCCTCAAGTGGTACCTGACCACGTTTATATAGGCTTATGAATTTAGCCGTTTGAAGCATACGCTCCAGCGATTTTATTTTCGGTCAACAACCGTTTCAAAATAAATGTAATAAAACTGAGATTAATTTAGCTGTTACAAAATAATTGTAATAAACAAAAGAGCTGTTACAAAATTTAAAACGGATTTAATTTTTCGGTTACAAAATAATAAAATTATATTTTGTAACTCCCTCACACTTGAACGCCATTATTCCAACAATCCCCCACTAACAGGAAGCAAGTGGGAAAACATATTTAGATGTTGTAGAAAATGGAATTTTTGGGTAGGCTCAAGTAAGCCCAAAAAATATAATTATAAAATAATATATCGGTAAATAAAATTTGATATGTCCAAAGCCAAGCAAGAGACTTCCACTTTTGAAATATCTCTTAAGGTAAATAAAATTACAACAGTTGGCACTGTATTATCCTTTTAAAACGTATATTAAGACACTTTTTTTCCACTTTTTTTAACCCTTTTCACCTTTTTCACACTCTCACACACTTTTTGAAATATTTCTCAGCATTTCACTTTTTTCACTCCCTCATGATTTTCACAGTGTAATATTTGAACTAA
Organism: Astragalus membranaceus; assembly: GCA_039519185.1. Taxonomy (NCBI): domain Eukaryota; kingdom Viridiplantae; phylum Streptophyta; class Magnoliopsida; order Fabales; family Fabaceae; genus Astragalus; species Astragalus membranaceus. The sequence continues at coordinate 40,634,489 of CM076846.1, forward strand.
CAAATTCTATTTGAGCTCATTAATAGAAAGAAAATGTGGGTACCTGTGCATATATGCACAAGTGTAATGCTAGTTTACCAAGTTATAACACAAGTTCTAGATACTTCTGCTCCTAAATCATTTGGTCAATGATCAAGGTCAATGGTTTGATCATTGACCAGTGTGTATAGAAATATTTGATACTGAGTAATTTAAATTAAATTATTTATTTATTATTTATTTTATATTTTGATTGAATTGTGATTGCGGATAAAGTTTGTGACTCAACAATATCTCTAGGTTTAAATGTCCAAACATAAATGTTCAAACTTTAACCTTCTCATATTTTGCCGATTCCTTGTTTACTGCCTATTCGTTTGTCCATTCTTTTAAGTCAAAATAATCCCAAAATTAAATGATTTTGATTTTAATTTAGAATCGTTAAAATTAAGAAACAATGAATTTGATTCCTTAATTATAATAATTATCCGTTATAAAGAAACAATGAATATATACTGTATTAAAATTTTGAAAAATACACTCTCCAACAACTTTCATACATTAAAGTACCCTGCTTAATTATAATAATTATCCGTTATAAAGAAACAATGAATATATATACTTTATTTCGTTGCCATAATTCTAGACTTCTCGTATTCTCATTCTGTATACTGCCATAATCATGGTTGTATTGAAAAAAATCAAATTACTTTAATTATGACGCGTTAAAGAAAAGCAAAAACTTTATGTTGAGATTTTTATTAGCAAAATTTGTGTGAATATTGATGTGTTTTACTTTATTTCCTACAATTTTCTTTCTTTTATGAATGAATATTGAATAGTCACTACTTTTCCATACATTCACATCTAAGTCCGCGTACATTCTTCATTCCATCAACACTCTCTCACTCACAAAGACTCCTATAAAAAGCCACTAAGAAACAAAACAAAACCATAATCCTTTCTCACCACTATCACATTCATAGCTACCAACAATGAAACGTTATTCTATTTTTTTCTTTTGTCTTTGTTGCTTCATTGTTTCTCATTCTCATTCTCTAAACAATGGTTTCACCGTTGAACTAATCCACCGTGACTCATCAAAATCACCACTCTACAACCCCACACAAACCAAATTCCAAAGAGTTACCAACGCTATTCATCGTTCCATAAACTATGCCAATTACTTCAACAAAGTCTCACAAACCGATCAAACACCGACAACCACCGTAATCCCTGATAGAGGTGAATATCTTATGGAATATTCAGTTGGTACTCCACCATTCAAAGTCTATGGTATTGTTGATACCGGAAGCGATATTGTTTGGCTTCAATGTAAACCTTGTGAAGATTGTTTCAACCAAACATCACCTTTGTTTGACCCTTCAAAATCATCATCATATAAAACCCTTCCTTGTAATTCTAACGCATGTCAGTCTCTGCAGAATACTCAATGTTCTAATGATAATAATTGTGAGTATCAGATTCAATATGGTGATGGTTCAGTTTCACAAGGTGATCTTAGTGTTGATACTCTTACGTTGGACTCCACAAATGGTCATCGTATTTCATTTCCTAAAACTGTTTTGGGATGTGGACACGAGAACACCGTGTCTTTCCAAGGTCAAAGTTCTGGTATTGTTGGGCTTGGAGGTGGCCCCGTTTCTTTTACAACTCAATTGAGTTCTCCTATTGATGGAAAATTCTCGTATTGTTTGGTTCCATTATTGTCGGATACAAACGTCACTAGCTCACTACACTTTGGAGATTCTGCTTTGGTTTCTGGTAAAGGAGCAGTTTCAACTCCCTTAGCAGTTCAACCTCAAGGTAGCACAACTTCAAGCATCTTTTACTATCTAACCCTTGAAGGGTTTAGTGTAGGGAACCAAAAAATAGAGTTTGGATCCGACGGTGGGTTTTCTGAGGGTAATATAGTAATTGACTCAGGTACGACATTGACTCTATTGCCTGATGACTTGTTATCTAGGCTGGAAGCAGCAGTGGCTAAGGTTGTTAAACTTGAGCGTGTTCAAGACCCTTCTCATCATTTGAGTCTTTGTTATGAAACCTCTTCACAAGAGAATTTTAGTGTTCCGGTGATTACAGCACATTTTAGTGGTGCAGATGTTGTGTTGAATAGTTTGAATACGTTTATTCCCGTTCGGGAAGGGATTGTGTGCTTCGCTTTTGCAACAGGCCCATCAGAACTTGGTTCCATCTTTGGGAATGTAGCTCAGCAGAACTTCTTGGTTGGTTATGATCTTCAAAACAAAGCGGTGTCTTTTAAACCTACTGATTGTACTAATCAGTAGTACTAAAATTGATTCTCCTTGTGTACTTCTTTATATTAATAAGAGAATTATAATTCTATTGTAATGTATTTTTGCTTTGTTATTTTTATTGAATTATTTGCTTCATTATCAATATCAATATTAAATATGTAAAGGAAGCTTTTCTGGAGGCTCTAGGATGCACCTCCATATTTTCACTTAATTTTTTAAATTAAATCTCAACTTTGAATAAAAAATCTCCATTCAACATTTATGACATCCAAATCGTGGTGTTAAATATTACTTAAGTAACAATTATTTAATATCATTATATTATTTTAAATTGTCTTCCTTTTGACCGAAAATGCATGCTTAATAAAAAAAACTAAGAATAAGTATATATATTATTTGTAAATTTTTGATAAAGAACTTTAATTTTAGTTATTAACCTATAATTATTTATTTGTAAAATTTTTTTTGACACAATTTATTTGTAAATATTATTCTTTTTTAGTAACCAATAAATATGTATAATTAAATATTAAAGATCTTTTAACTTTTTTTATTTATTATTAAGTCATCCTCTAGAGTGCTCTTCAATTTCCTAATTATTAAGAAGCTTAAAAGTTGTGTAAAAAAAGAAGCTTAAAAGTTTCCTCTAGAATTCTTTTTTCATTTGGTTTTTTGTAACGTGTACCACTAAGATTTCAATTATTGGTCTATGAAAAAAAAATTATGTAGTTGGAACTTTTGAAATTCACCATAATAATCAAATGATAACTCACATAAAGTTAAAATGCCACTCTATGATTGAATTGTTTTTAGCTTCTACAACTGAAATTTATTAACGTGTTGTACAAAAAATTTATAGAGGATCCAAAAACTGATGCAAGATATATATCTCAAATAACCTTTACAGTTTTTTATTAAAAAAATAGCCTTTACAGTTTCGGTAAAAATTATCACAATAACTCACTTTTAAAGTTTTGAAACTTTTCAATTCATCTTATAAATAATATTAAATCATAATAAAAGTATAACCCCATGTCATTGCATTGCAGTAAACTCCTATACTATACTAGCTGTAAGCTACCTATATAAACAGCTCTCATAGGAATTGGTACTCACCAATATATAGAGGCCTCATTATATTTTAATAATGAGAATGAACATCATGTGTATATTCTGCAAAAGATATTTGGTACTACAAAATATGTATAAAAGATTGTAAACTCTTTGAGGATACATGAACATCACATATTTTCTTTCGTATTTGTCATGTGTGGCCTTGATCACCACTTTCCACGTCAATTTTTGTTGCATTTGAAAGAATACATATGTTTCCCGGTGTAAGTTATATACTAATTCTTTATACAAATATTGATTGTTAAGTTCTTAACACTTTGATGTTGGATTTAACCATAAAGATTAATTAGTTCTTTGATGATTTTAATAGTTTTTCTAAGACACACATTTGTAAATAAAAATGTATCCCATTTGTAAATGTTACCGTCGTTTAAAAGACATTTCTAATGGATGCTAGAAAACCATAGAAAATAAGTGAAAATATTAGGCTTTAATTTTGAGGTCGTCACTCATGTACTGTGGTTGTTGTAATTGTAACATATAGGGAAAAGGATACTGATGTAACTGATTAGTTTATAGAATGTTCAAATAGTTTGTTGGTTCTCTTCCTATTTTTTAATTTATTTGGCCTAGCTGAATGAAGTTTGTTCTTTTGAGTTATGTTAAGATTGAACCTACTATTTTACTATGGATTAAAAGGTTAGAGTGTCTACTATTTACTTTATATAGACGACATAGATATAAAGATAATATGTCAAGAACAATTTCATTTTCTTCCTTCTTGTCATACAATATTATGGTTATTTGAATAGAATAAGAGAGAGTGTGGAAGTTTTTTAATAGAGAATATATTATAACAACTATATATATTTTTTATCAAATATAACAATTATATATATATATATATATATATATATATATATATATATATATATATATAATATTTGGATAAAAAATAGATAAATAATATACAAAACACAATTTAGTTTTTCTTTTCTCAATTTATTAATCATTACACATTAAGTTGTTTAAAACTTTGTTTTTTCTAACAATTCATGCAACAATATTGCACAATAAATTCAATTAGTGGTGTATATATAATGAATTTGATACTTAATTAAATTTCTTAGGAGTTACATACTTACATATTAAATATATATATATATATATATATATATATATATATATATATATATTGGATGATAACTCTTTATAAAGTAAAGTATAAGGTTTTTATTGTGAATAAAGTGGATGTCTAATGCAATTGTAACCCTTAGGCATTATTCCTTATTATTATTCATCATTGTATATGTTAAATGCATATCATAGGTTACAATACTTGAGCCTATAAATAGGACTCATATGACATTGTAGAAGATACATTTGAAGAGTACAATACAATAGATCTATTATTCTCTCATCTTCTATTCTTGTTCTTTGTAACACCCCGATATTTACTAACTTGTAGAAACATTGAAATGCACCACTTGGCATACATTAGAGTTACTTCCTGTCTCAGATATTGAACATGACTAAAAATTTTCAATAATAAATTATCGAACGCGCTTACATAACTTAACATAATCTGAAATACGTGCCCTACTACTTCTCATGCCTAGTGTTCAATACCAAAAATAGAAAGTTGCGGAAGCGATTTACAACTTGTAACAATAATAAGTCGTACAATCGAAGATACAAGTCAGACAGTAGAAAATACAAAGCACATAAACTAAACATCGGCATCTCCTCTAGGTTGCTCCATAACCGCCTTATCGCCTTTAACTTTCCCTGAAAACCACAAATCATAAAGGGTGAGATAACATTATCTCAGTGAGTTCTATCGAGACCCCTTACTAACTCTCTCGGTTCATTATGCTTGATTCATAAAGCCGTAGTCCCTAAAGTTGACTACGTGGAAACCTGAACGTGTAACTCGCAGCCCTCCTAAGCGACATACGAGAAACACACATAACACCGACAACTTTATTTGAAAGCTACCGGCAAACCCATTCCCTGACCATTCTCTATCAGGGACAAACGATGACGGGGCCTAGGTTTTGGGGCTCATGACTTCCCCTCCCACTAGTACGCTAATCTCCACCCGCATTGGGCCGTCAACAATCAATAACATGAACATAACATAACATTATTATTATTACCATTATAACCTTAGTGATCTCACTCGTGACTACTAAGCTTGTTATCCTGACTTATAGACATCTACAGTTAAACCACCTACATTCATGTATCTCAAACACAATCAACACTACCCGCATTGGGTCGTCACATAAACAATATACCCGCATTGGGCCGTCAACAAACAATGTACCCGCATTGGGCCGTCACATAAACAATATACTCGCATTGGACCGTCTACCCGCATTGGTCCGTCTACAAACAATGTACCCGCATTGGGCCGTCACATAAACAATATACTCGCATTGGACCGTCTACCCGCATTGGGCCGTCAGTTAAACAATATACCCGCATTGGGCCGTCACATAAACAATATACCCACATTGGGCCATCACATAAACAATATACCCGCATTGGACCGTCAACAAACATTGTACCCGCATTGGGCCGTCACATAAACAATGAACAATTCATTGAAAACATAACCCGCTAAAGAAGCAACAATTCAAACATTCTAATTCAGGAACCGTACCTAAACTTTGAAAATTTATTTAACCTATCAAACGGCTACAGAATTTAGCAAACAACCCCTCTACGGAAAGCTAAGGACGTCTAGTTTCTGACTATGTTTTAGAATTGTGGAATGATGGGTCAATAAATACAGTTTTAGCAATTAACACAGTATGTTCAGAAAATGGGACTGCGACTGTGACCTAAATTGCGACCCTTCTAAAATGACCAAATCCCACTCAATTAACCTGGAATCTGAGCCTAACAGTAGATAATTAAGTCTAGTTTCCAAAGAAATAGAAATCATTCGAAAAGGAGTTCAATTAAAACCACCATGCCCAAAACACTGACCCTATGTCCAGATTGTTCCCAGAAGTTTACCCTAACTTGTGGAGCCTATAACTTGAGTTACACAATTCCAAATTCAACCAAATCAGAGCCAAATTAACTAGCATTCAGTCTAGTTTCTAAAATGATAGACCACATGATTTTCTAGTCAGTAATTCGTTCCCAGTAACTGAAGTACTGAACCTACTCTAGAACATCCAAAAACAGTGAAATTAGCAATACAATTAACACCAAGCAAGCACCAAATTAATCCAACACATGTTTCAGTCACAACAAACATCATAAACAATCCATAGCCAACACTTTCATACAATCAATCACATCAAACATGCATAATCTCGAATAATAAACTCGAATAATAAATCGCATAGCTCCTCGTTCAAAGTACCATTTTTCGCAAAATGGTTTTTAACATACAATTTCACAAATAAAAGGACAGAACCAACATGCATGACCATTATTTTGAAATTAAATCCCTAGTGAGTATAGAACTCACCATTGGCGATAAAAATCGCACAACTAACGAAACTTCGAGAGTTCGAACGAACTGAAACACGCGAACTCTTCTGAATCCGCTCCAACGAACACGAAATCGACCCCGGGCGAATCCTCAAACTTGACCAGTTACTGAAGCATCCCTGAATGCATCTCGAATCAACCCGGACTACTTCGAACCGCTTTCCAACTTTGAACTCAGCTACCCGAAATGCTCCTGCTGTTTCCAGCAACAAAGTGCCATTTTGCAACGAACACAACTCAGTCAATTCTCAACCAAACTTAGCAAAACAGGTGTCTATTGTGAAGGGAATTTTATCTAGTTTCTGAGGGTTCAGGTTTCACACACATGCAACCAGTATCCAGAGAGTTATAAGGGAAACAATGGAACTGGGTCAAAACTGAGGCTGATTCAGAAACGAAATTTGAGAACATGATATCTCCCTCCATACCTAATGAAACCGGACGATTATTGTGGCTATGTTGAAGAATTTTGAGTCTAGTTTCCAAAGAAATAAAAAGGAACTTAATCGGAGGTTAGTACAGGGAGTTACGAAGACAACACTGAAGGGTGCCAAAACGGGTTTCTGCAGCACTTGTTTCTTCATGATGAACTTGTTGCATCTTAAATGGTGATTTGGTTTGGAGGAGGGTGGTGGTTCTGAAATCAGTATCATTGTGTAGAGGAGGAGAAATGGAGAAGAATGGTGGTTTGGATTGGGACATGCATGCATTGGAGTTTCGGAATTCCTTTTTCCCTCTTCCTCTTCCTCTCACTCGCAACCCTCTTCTTCTCTCAAGCCTCCATTCTTTTTCTTTTCTGAAATGAGGTGTGTTTTTTCTGTTTTGGGGGTTCAGCTGGGGTTAAGTGATAAGGTGGAAAAGACATTTCTACCCCTCAGCTACTCATCCTCACTTAACTAGTCCTAATAGAACTATTTCATCATAACTAACTTACTTAGCAAATTGTAACAATCATGCACACATACAATAAATCATTTATGTCACCCTTTCTTAATAATATAATAATTCACTTTCTCATAATAATTAATTATACTAATCATACTCATCTTAGCTAATTAATCAACTTGACCTGTTGCTAACATCTATTAACCGACTTAGCTAAAATTGGGGATGTTACAATCACCCCAACTTGAAAGATTTTGTCCGCAAAATCGTCCAAACTACCCAATGAACATTACCCCTGAAGCTTTATCTACCTGCATTCTCCTGCAAAAGTCAAACCCTAACTCCTCTTCGAGACACTTAAAGGGATTCACCCCAACTTGGATTGATCATAGGCAATTCTATCTCCGTACATCAACTATCGAAGGAAACCATGATCGCATCAAAGAGTTTAGGAAAAGAAGCAAGATACAATTTCAAAACGGTTTTTCTCTTTAGTGCAATCATGTTTTCGTTCATACTTAATACAACCCGAACTCTCTACATGACCCTATGGTTGAACCGGTTTCAAGAATTAAACGGCCGCCCACAGCTCCTTCGAACCATCACTGATGCCCACCTATTGTTCCGGTACGGCGTCTGTAGCCCTCTGCTCCTGCTGCGCGCTCTAATGAAACGAGAAGGCTAGAAATCCTAAGATTTTGGGTTTCGGACTTCTTCGGGGCTGAGGCAACCAATAGTCATCATTCTCAGTAACTCACATGAAACATTGAGCGGATCCTGACTCAACACTTCACATAATATACTGAAAGGTTCTGATAGTTAATCGTCCAAGTCCCTAACTGACTCGATCTAAAAACCTCTTGACCGCAAGGTCACTAAACCCGACTAGGTCGAACTGCTCTGATACCAAATGTAACACCCCGATATTTACTAACTTGTAGAAACATCAAAATGCACCACTTGGCATACATCAGAGTTACTTCCTGTCTCAGATATTGAACACAACTAAAAATTTTCGATAATAAATTATCGAACGTGCTTACGTAACTTAACATAATCTGAAATACGTGCCTTACTACTTCTCATGCCTAGTGTTCAATACCAAAAATAGAAAGTTGCGGAAGCGATTTACAACTTGTAACAATAATAAGTCGTACAATCAAAGATACAAGTCAGACAGTAGAAAATACAAAGCACATAAACTAAACATCGGCATCTCCTCTAGGTTACTCCATAACCGCCTTATCGCCTTTAACTTTCCCTGAAAACCACAAATCATAAAGGGTGAGATAACATTATCTCAGTGAGTTCTATCGAGACCCCTTACTAACTCTCTCGCTTTATTATGCTTGATTCATAAAGCCGTAGTCCCTAAAGTTGACTACGTGGAAACCTGAACGTGTAACTCGCAGCCCTCCTAAGCGACATACGAGAAACACACATAACAATGATTCTTAGCATATCACCGGCAACTTTATTTGAAAGCTACCGGCAAACCCATTCCCTGACCATTCTCTATCAGGGACAAATGATGACAGGGCCTAGGTTTTGGGGCTCATGATTTCCCCTACCACTAGTACGCTAATCTCCACCCGCATTGGGCCGTCAACAATCAATAACATGAACATAACATAACATTATTATTATTACCATTATAACCTTAGTGATCTCACTCGTGACTACTAAGCTTGTTATCCGGACTTATAGATATCTACAGTTAAACCACCTACATTCATGTATCTCACACACAATCAACACTACCCGCATTGGGTCGTCACATAAACAATATACCCGCATTGGGCCGTCTACCCGCATTGGGCCGTCAACAAACAATGTACCCGCATTGGGCCGTCACATAAACAATATACCCGCATTGGGCCGTCTACCCGCATTGGGCCGTCAACAAACAATGTACCCGCATTAGGCCGTCACATAAACAATATACCCGCATCGGGCCGTCACATAAACAATATAACCGCATTGGGCCGTCAACAAACAATGTACCCGCATTGGGCCGTCAAATAAACAATGAACAATTCATTGAAAATATAATCCGCTAAAGAAGCAACAATTCAAACATTCTAATTCAGCAACTGTACCTAAATTTTGAGAATTTATTTAACCTATCGAACGGCCACGGAATTTAGAAAACGACCCCTCTACGGAAAGCTAAGGACGTCTAGTTTCTGACTATGTTTTTAGAATTGTGGAATGATGGGTCAATAAATACAGTTTTAGCAATTAACACAGTATGTTCAGAAAACGGGACTGCGACTGTGACCTAAATTGCGATCCTTCTAAAATGACCAAAACCCACTCAATTAACCTGGAACCTGAGCCTAACAGTAGATAATTAAGTCTAGTTTCCAAATAAATAGAAATCATTCGAAAAGGAGTTCAATTAAAACCACCATGCCCAAAACACTGACCCTATGTCCAGATTGTTTCCAGAAGTTTACCCTAAATTGTGGAGCCTTTAACTTGAGTTACACAATTCCAAATTCAACCAAATCAGAGCCAAATTAATGAGCATTCAGTCTAGTTTCCAAAATGATAGACCACATGATTTTCTAGTTAGTAATTCGTTCCCAGTAACTGAAGTACTGAACCTACTCCAGAACATCCAAAAACAGTGAAATTAGCAATACAATTAACACCAAGCAAGCACCAAATTAATTCAACACATGTTTCAGTCACAGCAAACATCATAAACAATCCATAACCAACACTTTCATACAATCAATCACATCAAACATGCATAATCTCGAATAATAAATCGCATAGCTCCTCGTTCAAAGTACCCTTTTTCGCAAAACGGTTTTTAACATACAATTTCACAAATAAAAGGACAGAACCAACATGCATGACCATTATTTTGAAATTAAAACCCTAGTGAGTATAGAACTCACCTTTGGCGATGAAAATCGCACAACTAACGAAACTCTGAGAGCTCGAACGAATCGAAACACGCGAACTCTTCCGAATCCGCTCCAACGATCCCGAAATCGACCCCGGGCGAATCCTCAAACATGACCAGTTGCTGAAGCATCCCTGAATGCATCTCGAATCAACCAGAACTACTTCGAACCGCTTTCCAACTTTGAACTCAGCTACCCGAAATGCTCCTGCTGTTTCCAGCAACAAAGTGCCATTTTGCAACGGACACAACTCAGTCAATTCTCAGCCAAACTTAGCAAAACAGGTGTCTATTGTGAAGGGAATTTTATCTAGTTTCTGAGGGTTCAGGTTTCACTTACATGCAACCAGTATCCAGAGAGTTATAAGAGAAACAATGAAACAGGGTCAAAACTGAGGTTGATTCAGAAACGAAACTTGAGAACACGATATCTCCCTCAATACCTAATGAAATCGGACGATTCTTGTGGCTATGTTGAATAATTTTGAGTCTAGTTTCCAAAGAAATAAAAAGGAACTTAATCAGAGGTTAGTACAGGGAGTTACGAAGACAACACTGAAGGGTGCCAAAACGGGTTTCTGCAGCACTTGTTTCTTCATGATGAACTTGTTGCATATTTAAATGGTGATTTGGTTTGGAGGAGGGTGGTGGTTCTGAAATCAGTATCATTGTGTAGAGGAGGAGAAATGGAGAAGAATGGTGGTTTGGATTGGGACATGCATGCATTGGAGTTTCGGAATTCCTTTTTCCCTCTTCCTCTCACTCGCAACCCTCTTCTTCTCTCAAGCCTCCATTCTTTTTCTTTTCTGAAATGAGGTGTGTTTTTTCTGTTTTGGGGGTTCAGCTGGGGTTAAGTGACAAGGTGGAAAAGACATTTCTACCCCTCAGCTACTCATCCTCACTTAACTAGTCCTAATAGAACTATTTCACCGTAACTAACTTACTTAGCAAATTGTAACAATCATGCACACATACAATAAATCATTTATGTCACCCTTGCTTAATAATATAATAATTCACTCTCTCATAATAGTTAATTATACTAATCATACTCATCTTAGCTAATTAATCAACTTGACCTCTTGCTAACATCTATTAACCGACTTAGCTAAAATTGGGGATGTTAAATTCTTGCTCTATTTGAGTTTATTTCATAACACGTTATCAGCACGAAGCTCTACCAAAATGACGGCTTAATAAGCTTGGAGGCTATTTGGCAAAGATATGTTGTCTTCTACTATCTTATTGTTAATCTAACTCATATTATCATGTTTTGTTTGCTTATAGTTTTTATTTTATCATGTGAATATGTTATATTTCTTGTATAAAATTTTATTGAGAAATTTATTTAGCTACCATGGTTATCATGTTTTCTATTTTTGATGAATTCCTGAAGAATTCAACATTCAAGCATCCTTGTTGGATTGCACAAGGACAACTATTTGTCTATTCTTGATGAATTCTAGAATTCATCATTCAAGCATCCTAGAAGGATTGCACAAAGAACTTGAAGCATATCGTGTTTGTCCCATATTCATGATGAATTCTAGAAGAATTCCCTAGTCAAACATCCCAGAAGGATTGCACAAATAACTTAATATTGACGCATCTTGTTGGATTGCTCAAAGTGTGAACGTTTGTAATATAGTTCTTGAAGAACTTAAAAAATATTTGTGATATAGTTCTTGAAGAATTTAAAAAAAAACTATTAACATTCAAACCATCCCTGGAGGATTGTTCAAATAATGATGGTAAACATATAAATTCGTTGTATAGTTCTTGAAGAGCAAATTGTTAGAAAGTATGGTTTTTCTTGATCATCAATAGTGAAAAATTTGTGGTCAAGTTCTTGAAGAACTAAACCTTTAGACCATGATTGTAATCTAAATGATCTATTTGATCTTAGTATAATTGAATCAAAGGAATATAAGGGAAATTTTACTTGAATATGCTCCTGGAGTAGCAAAAATGAGAAAATATTTTCAAGAATATTTTAAATCAAGATTATGTGATGTTGTAATGGAAAAAATAATCACAAACCACTCAATGAATTGAACTTTATTCCTAGAAGAGAATGAATCAAATTAAAACATTGAGTACAACAAAAGTTGTGGTTATGATCATTGATGTAGTAAAGGTTACCGTTATCCTTTATGAAAGATTTCTTTGACCACAAAAATATGAAAGATTTGAGGTCGAGTTCCTGCAAAACTAGACCTTTAGACCGTGATTGAAATCTATAAGATCTATTGGATCTTAGTATACTTTGAAACAAGGAAAAGTGAGAGAAAAATAAATTATTTTTATGTATCACAATTATGCTCTGGAAGTAGCAAAATTGAGAAAATACTTTCAAGAATATTTTGAAAGTTTAGACATAATTTGATTGAACAAAAGAGTGATTATTGCACTACAACATTTTGACCCTACGGCAACGGTCGAAAAACGTTGCATAAAGCCATAAAACCGTTGCCAAAAGCTACGGCAACGGTTATCAAACCGTTGTACCTTCGGGCGTTGTCTTAGCTTTAGGCAACGGTTATTTGTCCCCAAAGGCAACGGAAGCTGAAAACCGTTGCCAATGATAGATGGAACGCAACGGTTTTAGTTTACACTCTATGGCAACGGTTGAAAACCGTTGTCAGATACGGCAACACTTTGAAACCGTTGCCAGGTATGGCAACACGTGGAAACCGTTGCCATAAAGTGGAAACCAAAACCGTTGCCATGTATGGCAACATGTAGAAATCAAAACCGTTGCCATGATATGGCAACACTTTAGAACCGTTGCCATGCTATGGCAACACATAAAAACAGTTGCCATAAAGTGGAAACCAAAACCGTTGTATGGCAACACTTTAGAACCGTTGCCATCTATGGCAACACGTACAAACCGTTGCCATAAATCCAAATAATGCAATCACATCAAACATTGACCATTCCCTGTTTATTTTGCTACTTCAATCACATAATTATATTGCTAATTCAATCACATCCATTGCTATCAATCACATATCAAACGTGTAACAATTTAACATACAAAAATGCTATCAATCACATAATTAAGACTTGAAGAGAAATGCTCTACTATATATATTGCTACTTCAAACATATAATTAATGTATGTTGAACAACATTATATTGCTACTTCAATGTTGCCAACAATATTGCTATCAATCACATATCAAACATGTAATAATTTAACAGACAAAGATTAATATCTTACAAGTCTTCAACATAATTAATGTGTTGACAAAATAATAGTACAAAAAACATGTTCCATTTCCAAAATAAAGCCATTCAAGTCTTCAACACATGTCTTCAACACATGTCTTCAAACTCTTCATCATCCAAGTCCAAGCCATCAAGACCAAGATTTATACCTTCATTATTTTCCTACAAAAGTAACAAAATTCGATTAATGCCATAAAATCACCAAAACAAGTGTTGAAGGAAAAGAATATGGATCATCAATTGCAATCTTTATAGTTTTCAGTTTTCAGTTTCAGTTTTCAGTTTTCAGGCAATCTTTTTGCAATCTTTATAGTTTTCAGGCAATCTTTTTGCAATATTTTCAGTTTTCAGTTACAGAATAGAATTTATCCTTCTGTTTTTTTAAACATGTAAAAACAATGGGATTAACTTAGAATTCAGGCAATCTTTATACTTAAAGACTTAGTATTGAGATATAGGGACAGCTTTGGAATACTTAAAGACTTAGTATTCAGGCAATCTGTTTGTTTCTCTCTTAATTATGTTGAGTAAAAAAACAAACAAGAAATGGATGAAAAACTTGAGTAAAAAATTCATTCAGGCACATGGCAAAAAAACAAACAAGAAATGGATTCGTAACAGGACAACTATCCAGCTTCGTAACAGTATGCAATGGCTTCGTAACAGGACAACTATCCAGCTTCGTAACAGGACAACTATCCAGCTTCTGTTTTTTTTTGCCAAGTCAGCAAATAAGACAACTATCATTCAGGCAATCTTTTTGCAATGGCTTCGTAACAGTATGCACATGGCAAAAAAACAAACAAGAAGTTTAACAGTTTTCAGTTTCAGTTTTCAGTTTTCAGTTTCAGTTTTCAGTTTTCAGTTTTCAGGCAATCTTTTTGCAATGGCTTCGTAACAGTATTCAGTTTTCAGTTTTCTCACAGTATTCACTAAGTCTCTAACTAACACTAACTTCTCCTTATCTTCTATTCTAACAGAAGACTTACTTATCAATCCACATATGCAATCACCAAGAGAAGTTTACCAGCAAGCAGAATAGTTTACCAATCCCACATACAATTGGACATAACATATTCTGACTTCAATAAATTGTTTAATCAGTTTATATTGATCAAAATTATAATATTACAAGATTAGAACCAGGAGAGACATCATGCCTTAGAAGAAACAATCACACTTAAAAAACAATCCCACGAAGTCTTGACAGTATTCAGTTTTCAGTTTTCTCACAGTATTCAGTATTCAGTTTTCTCACAGTATTGCAAGACAGTATTCAGTATTCAGTTTTCTCACAGTATTCAGTTTTCTCACATATTCTAACATATTCAGTTTTCTTTTCAAAGTATAACTTTCAAAGTATAACTCAAACAGCTGGTGTTAGATACTTACTCTATGAGCTTCCAGGGCATGTGTTGATGTCGAAGAACGTGGAGCACTAGTAGCATCCGGCGGAGTTGAAAACATAGCTGCCAAAGCCTCCACATTCAACCCTGAGTTATTTTGATCTAACACGGTCTTTACTAGAAGCTGAAACTTTTTCTCCATGCCCTTCTGTTTCTCTTGTAGTTTCTCTTGTAGTTTCTCTTCAAGTTCATTCATCTTAAATGATTAAAGTCCTTAAAGTTTTCTCCAAGTAGTCAAGTTAGTCCCTCTATGAATCCGACCAACATTAACTGAGGGACTAATTTGATGGATGGAAGAAACATTAGAGACTGCTTAATCACTTTAAATAGTTTAAGGATTAAATTAGAGATAAGGTAATAGTTGAGGGACCAAATTTAGAGTCTAGTCATCCCTGAAATGTACCCAACCAGTCCTGAAATGTACCCAACCAGCTAGACTGGAGTTGGTTGAAATCAAAGGTAACTCATATACATATAATCCAGAACAAAAAAACATATATACTAAGGTTAGCTCCTCAGTAAAGTTCCTACATTTCCCCTTTTCCCCTTAACCAATTCATCAAACCTTAGCTCCTCAATAAAGTTCCTCTTTTTAATCTAAAAACACCATTTGCATGTTTAAAAAACAAAAAAAAAACTGGCATTTGATAATTTCAAACTCATCAAAAATTCCAATTCCATGATCATCATCATCATCATTCAAAATATTAAAGCGTTCAATCACAAGACAGAGCATGCAAGAAATCAAAGACATGTTTATTCATCGAAAATTCAAGTTCCATGATGATCATCATCATTCAAAATATTAAAGCTTCAATCACAAGACAAAGCATGCAAGAAATCCAAGACATGATTTTTTTTCAATCGTAGAATTAATCAAACAAGTAAACAATCACCGAATGAGAAGAAAGAAAATAAAAGAAAGAAAGAGAAGCTACCGTTGTCGTTCAAGAAAAACGATGTCGAAGAAACTTGAGGAGGATTGCGCCTCCGACTCGAATTGAGATATCAGCACAGCAGTTCGCTCTCAAAGTTCTTCTCTCTGAAATCAAAACAGAAAACTGAATTTAATCAATTCAACTCAATTCAATTCTCTGTCTTTGCTCTCAGAGTATTTTTAATCACCAAGAAGCACAACATAAATATTAATAGGATTGTTTCCCACTTTTTTCTCCTAATTAAGAAATACAACTCCTAGTTTCGTATATTCTACTTTGCTGTAATTTGATAGCAGAAGTTTACAATTATACTATAACATGTCATGAAAAATGTCACTAGAATATATATAGTAAATATAATTAAAGTTTAATATTCCTGAACAAGTAAACATCTTTCAGTTGCAATGCAATGCAAGCAATTTCTCATCATCAAAACAAGTTCATTTCATATCAATGAGTAGTTTTGCATCAACAAGAGCGGATTCAAGTGAAGAGTGGTGTAGGAACAAAAGAACAACAGATCAATCCCCATAAACTGTGACAGTGTATCAATTAACATAAATGAAATTCAGTTGAAGTTAGTTAGATTAGATCAGATTACAACTTCTAACAAACACCAAAACCATCCCTATATCTTCTAAGTCTCTAACTAACACTAACTTCTCCTTATCTTCTATTCTAACAGAAGACTCACTTATCAATCCCACATACAATTGGACATAACATATGCAATCACCAACAGAAGTTTACCACCAAGCAGAATAGTTTAACAGCAAGCAGAATAGTTTACCAGCAAGCAGAATATATACCTTCAAAATAACTTTCGTAGCTTTTTGCTTGATTTTGTCTTCATTAATTTCCACCTTTAAAATAACTTTCTGTCACAGAGAAGAAATCAAGTAGCTGTTAGAACAAAACATTCACTTTCTAAGACTAAGGCTACAAACATGAAAGAAAATTATCAAAAGACAAACAGAGGTATATATTAACTATGCTTCCAATACAATGCTTCCAATACTAACTGTACAGTATATATTAACTGGAACACTAAAATATATGAATGAATATTAAAAAAAATAAAAGAAGCATTAACTAGGGTTTGAAATCGCAAACTATTCCAATAGATGATGTGAAATTGAAAACTGAACCTAACTAGGGTTTATTCAAATTGAAATCCAGTAGAAGAGAACTCACCAGTAAATGAAGAAAAACGCCCTTGCAGTGTGATATGCAGAGAAGAAGAAGAAGGTTCGGACGTGAAGAAAAACGCCCTTGCGGTGATGAAATCGAACTCTTCACGCGTATTGGGTGCTTTACTCTCTCTGAATCGCTGGTTAGAATCAGTGAAAGTGAAGGTGAAGGTGAATCGGTGGGGGTAAATCACGATGGGTTTTGTTTAGGTTTAGGTGAAGGTGAATCGCTGGTGAAGGGTGAACGTGAATCGCTGGTGAAGGTTCACTCTCTGATTTTGTTTTTGTTTAGGTTTTGTTTTACTCTCTCTGGCCAACGCGTAGGTGAATCGCTGGTGAAGGTGAATCGATGGGTTTACTCTCTGATTTTGTTTTTGTTTAGGTTTACTCTCTCTGGCCAACACGTAGGTTTTTGTTTTTTTTTTTAAAAGAAAGGTTAATTAACTTAATAGGCGAAATATACGCGCCATGATATAGCGCTATTTTTTCAGTTTTTTTTAATATTTGATATATATGGGAACGGTTCTAAACCGTTGGCTGTGGATGTAACAAAACCGTTGCCGTTTCCATTCGGGAACGGTTTTAAACCGTTGGCTGAAGATAAACCAAAAAACCGTTGGTATTGAACTTTAAGCAACGGTTTTAAACCGTTGGCTAAAGATAAAAACAAAAAACCGTTGCTATTTACCTTTAAGCAACGGTTCCTAGCCGTTGCCGAAAAAAAAAATAAAAAAAAATTTAAAACACCAACGGTTTCATAAAACCGTTGCCATTTCTACCTAAGGCAACGGTTTTTTAAGAGTAGCAATTTTAGGCGTTGCCGTAGGGCCAAAATGTTGTAGTGTTGATTAAAATGTGAAAGGTCACGTAGCAATTGAACTTTATTATGATTTATGATTTATGGTTATATTCTTTACTATTTTTCATAATGGTATACTAGTTTTCTTTTTATGAAAATAATGATGTAGTAACTCATATACATTTTGACAAAGTTTAATCTTTCGAAATGTAACTTCTTCCTACTTACTCTTGGAATTCTAGTATTTCATTTCATGAGTGGAAACAATAGAAAAAATATGTGATACGGTCAATATTTCTTAAAGATTAGATCTTTTTATGTTCTTATTTTTTTTATCTTGTTTTGATTTCATGTTAAGTTAATACTGTACGCATATGAGTGCAATTAAAATTATGCTAGGGAAAAGCAGAAGTTTGCTATGCACTTTTAAAAAAAATGTTGTTTTAAACCTGAAGTTTAATAGTCTACTTGATTTTACTATTTAGTATGTGTTCAATTATATTTTTCTAATATAAAGATGACGACATGTATTAATATTTTTGAAGGACCAGAAGATTCTTCAATATAATAAGTTTTTCAATGTCATATGTTTTAATGCATATAAACTATCAGAAAGTCATATGGTAATGTGTGTTTTTATTATGAACTTGCAACCAGAAGTTTGCATGTATAATTGAAGACTCAAGAAGAGCTAATGTATTGTTACAAGCTTGAGGAACAAAAAGTTTTCACAGATTGATACCACATTTATTCTCTCAAGTCTCATGGAAACTAATAAAGTTTCAACGATATCAATCTAAGAGGAGATCATGTGGAAGTTTATGAATTATAATAAGTTTATCGTTGGCAATATCGGTTGGGCCATTCTGGGTCTATTATGATGCGAAAAAATAGTTAAGAATTTTAGTGAACATGTGTTGAAGAGCCCGTCAAAAATCCGTACGTAGATTCTTCAATCCATTAACTTTTGTGTATTACTAGTTCCCAAAGCAAGTTGAGAACTTGAAAGAATAAGTCCCTCACATTTCTAAAATGTGTATAAGGTGATATTTGTAAACAAATACATCAATCACGTGATATTTTATGATTTTAATTGATGCATTAATTAGATGACCACATATATACTACATATATTTGTCGCCAACTCACAACTTGAAGTTTGTGAGATGGTTTGCTCAATTAATTTGAGTAAAAGGTCATTATGTAAATTATCTTAGAATCATTTGGTAAGTATTGTATGTATATTAGAATTGATATTGGACATCACATAGCTATGTTTATCCATAAAATGGTCTTGAAGAACCATTCATTAGGCATCTAAAGTGAATAATATGATCAATTCTTATGAGATCAAAACTTCAATTTCTACATGGGTATATTAGAATTGATATTGGACATCACATAGCTATGTTTATCCATAAAATTAATGGTCTTGAAGAACCCATTCATTAGGCGTCTAAAGTGAATAATATGATCAATTCTTATGAGATCAAAACTTCAATTTCTACATGGGAACATGCAATATAGCAAGCAAAGACATTGATACGCATCAAGCCAATAAGGTATCATATGTAAGTTTTCCCTTTTATGATTGATTTTTAGTCAATAATTCAGTATCTCCCATCTTAAATTTTTTGGATGTGTTGTGTATGTTCACATTACTACACTACTATACAATAAGAAGTATGCTTAAAGAATGTTGGGAATACATGAGTATATGAATCTCCATCCATGATAAAGTATGTTGAGCCAACAATTGGAGATGTATTTATAGCTAAGTTAGTTGATTAAAATTGTGATGAGTTAGTTTTCCCAATATTAGGGGGAGAGAGGAGCAGCTCAACACTACAAGAAAATCGCACTGATTTTCGTCGCAAATTAACGTTTCCGACGGACTTTCCGACGGACAAATTTTCGTCGCAAAATCGCTCATCGCAAATCGTTTCCGACGGATATGTTCGCCACAAATGAGTCCATCGGAAAGTCGTCGGAAACCCGTCGCAAATATCCATGGCAAAGTCGTCGCAAACACTGACACCTTTTCGTTGCAAATCCGTCGCAAATCCGTCGGAAATTTAAAAAAAAATAAAAATAAAATTAAATTATACATCCAAAATAATATTTAATAATTATATCTATACATACTAATTTCATATACAAATTCAGCAGTGCTAAAATTGAATTATAATGCAGGACTGAAACAGTAAATACCTCTAGCTGCTCTTCCAATCTCTTTTGAACTTCAATTTGATGGCTCAGTGCTTCTGCTATTTGCATTTCTCTGTTATGGTTGTGCAAACTAGTTAGAAAGGGAGAAACTTAATAGTTACAATATATAGGTTGCATTTACACAGAAGTTAAAATGGTAAAATTACATGTACAGGTTAGAATTGAGAAGATTTACATGAGAGTTTGGTTCATGGAGAATGCATGTGATCTAAAAGAAATAAAGTGAAATTGGTATTTGTTAAATTCAAATATACCCCCCTTCATTATCACCTGGGTAACTTGTATTAGGCCCAGAAGAACGGGTACTGAAATTTACATACGAACATCCTAACAAGTGGAAACAGAAATTAGGAAGGAAGATTATTATACATTTCCAGTTTTATTGCACTCTAGTTTATTAGAAGTATGCAAAAGTAATAGAAAGATATTGCATGATGGGGGTATTAGGCAGACATGCACTCAGTGTTATTCTCTTTGTATTGATCTTCCTCATTTTGTCTTCGAGCTTGCTGTCCAAGTCTATACTTCTGCAAGTTAATAGAAATGCCATATTATGCCTCCAAATGACAATGAACTGAAGGTGTGGCTCTATCATTATAGTCGTTGCATATATATGTCTCAAATCAAAAATTTTCTGGAGTATGTCTTCTAGTTGTATTAGCAATTAGCAATTTTTGAGATTAAAGTGATGAAGGAAAGAGACCTCTAAGGACCAAATTAGCTAAAGAAAGATACATTATTAAAGTATGGGGAGGATGTTTTTGTAATTTTGATACCCTAAGAAATAAAAAAACAGAAGAGGCGGCAGGCACATGATTGAGTTGAGGTGTTATGTTAGAGAAGGTGGTTGGTTACCTGTAAATGACTCTTCAAATGATATAATGTCAAACCTTTCAAGCCCATTAACCTAAGAACAGACTTGGGAGTCGCCTCTGAAGGACAAAACATAGGAATTTAAATTAGAAAACATTTGAAATGATTAGAAAACATTTGTATGATAAGCTTTCAAAATATAGGAATTTAAATTAGTGATTTCACTCTAATCATGCCTTAGCAACATACGTATAATATATCTAAGACAATGAATTTGGTAACATACGTATAGTACACAACATGCCTTAGCAACAACTGAGAGAATGAAAAATTCCCTTCAGTGTCAAATAGGGAGGAGGGTCTATTAACTGAAAACAGCTAGATATACTATCTTACACCAGCTACAATACAAAAGCATATAAGGATAAATATAGATATTGTAATCAGGATTTCCACACTTGACCTTGAAGCTTTTCCATATCAAAAGTAGGTGAGGATGCAACTGAAACCTATTAAGCAGCAGAACCTCCACACATACTGCTACTTTGAACCAATGAGCTTTACTTGGCCATTGAAAAATAGCCCCATACTACTACTTTGTGCTACACACAAGAAGTTTAAGTTTGAACCAGCATAACATCAACAGGGAGGGATTTTCTACATAATGTTAATAGTGCAGTGAAATTAGTCAAATATGAAAAAAAATTATATATTATAATAACATTTCCAACTTAACATATGCTAGCTAGATACATCATTATCATAATTTATACACTGTCCTTTTCCAACTAATAATTTTTTGTACAGGTTCTGCACAAAAGGGTCACAAAATCCATCATTGAAATCCATTTTTCAAGTAGTAGCAAATAAGCAAGAAATAGTAGTATAATTTCAAAGTTGGAGACATATATCACAGCAATATAATTTAAATGTTAAGAGACATAAATCACAATAATGATTTCACTCGACAAACTTAACTCATCTATCAAGGCCTAGATACTAAATAGATGTTAATTCCAAACAAAGAATCACAAACTACCTGACTGAAAGCTCTAGAAGCAGAGCTATAAGCCCTAAAGGAGGACTCTAAATTGATTTTTGCTCATACATTTCTAAAATTGTTGCTTCAATAATATATAGCAACCCCAAAAGATAAACCCAAAATCAGCAAACAACAATAACGAATACTAGCAGTTTGATTCAGTATAGTGTAATCTCACCTTATTGTCAATCAAGCTGTGGAGTGCAATTACACTTTTAATAAGAGATGATAGGTATATTACAAGCATCATATCATTCGTTTTCACTGCACAATGAGCACAAGGATCAACAATCTAAAAAGCACAACATAAGTACATTCATACTTAACATTAATTCACATCTTAACCTGCAAAAGCCTTGATCAAATCAGCAACATTAAGATTTGGTAGTAGGTTGAATACATCCTAACAAAATAAAACATGACATGATCAAAACACAAAAATGGAGTAGACCAGCCGGCAAGGTAGGCCTCTGCAATCTCCCTCATCTTTATAAGGACCATAGATGAGATTTCCTCAGCAGCAAACTGCTTTTCCTCACCCTTGTAGTTAACCACGATCATTGGCTTGTCAGCGGCACCGGGAATAACCTTGAATGGCCATAGCTTCATGTCACTCTGAACTGTAGCATCAGAAAATCTCCTTCCAATCAAACGCTTAGCATCTGCCATTATCCACATTCAAATAACAAAATAAGCAAACAATATTTTTAAATAAGCGAACAATATTATAATGTACAAAAACTATTTCCAATTAAACAACTCTAATACACAGCTTTTGCGTGATAATCTTCATTTCAAATACAAATTCAGATTAATAATACAAGTAAACAACAATTAAGGTGAATATAACAATGTAATAACAATTTAAAAACAACTCTAACTGTTAATTTCAAACACAGATGCTAACCAATAATCCCAGTAAACAAGAACAAAGGTGAGCAGAATTTGTTTTAAAAAAAGCAGTACAATCTTTACAGAAATCAATTGCTTTCACTATTGCTTGTATAAAACCCTAAATAAAACTTGCAACAAAAAAACCTAAACAAAACAAGAACAAATTTACATCAACATCAACAGATTCACACGAATAAAACCCTAAATTCAACATCAACAGATTCAATATAAACATTTATCAAGAGAAATCAGAATCAGAATTAGGGATTAAGGTTTTCAGGAGAACATACAACTCTGACATTGAGAGTTTGAGAGGCATGGAGGTAGAGCTTGCGGCGGCGTGGATCTTGAGACAGAAGTGCGCGGCTGAGGGAAAGGGGTGAGGGTGTGAGGTGGTCAAAACTGAGAGATTGGGGGGGTTTCGAAGAAGAAGAAATGGGATGCGTTGGAAGAGGAGGAGAAGGAAACAGTGGAGGCGATGGAAGCAGTGGAGGCGCAAGGAGAGGGAGAGTGGAAGGCAGGGGAAGAGGGAGAGAACGACAGAGGAGAGTGAGGGAGAGGCGCTGAGAGAGGGAGAAGATGAAGGAGAGCCTTCGAGGGTGAGAGGCACTGAGAAAGGGGAGGAGGAGAGGCGCTGAGAGAGGGAGAAGATGAAGGAGAGCCTTCGAGGGTGAGAGGGAGGAGAGGAGGAGAGCCTTCGGGTTTTGTGAGGAAGAGAGGCGCTGGTTTGAGGAGAGTGAGAGACCATCGAGGGTTTTAGTTTTTTTTTTTAATTCGTGTCTTATGGTTTCCGACGGATATTTAGTGTCTTCCGACGGAAGTGTCCGTCGGAAATTTGCGACGAAACACGTTTTCGTCGGAAACGCAAGCGGGAATTTAAGCGCCTTTTTTCCTGAACATTTGCGACGACTTTTTCGTCGGAAATCTGTCGGAAATTGCGACGAATAAGAGTTCGTCGGAAAAAATGGCAGGAAACAGCAGTTATTCTTGTAGTGCAAAATGAATATTATTTGAAATAAATTATTATTATCTCATCTTGATCCTCTTACAAACCAATGAGAACCAGAAGTTTAAAGGATAACTCATATGCAAAATTTAGCAAATTAATCACAGCTGCAGTACTCCAATTAAAATTGACGTCCCTGTTAGACACTCAAACATTGCAAATGAAACTTAATCACGCATGAAGCGTGTAGCATGGTCGGTTCCAAAGAAAAAGAAATAATCCACGAACAAAGAAAGGAGCTTAAAAGTAAGATGGCTCAAAGGTGGATATGAAAGCTCTAAAAGAGTAATTTGACGTAATTGATTTTTCAAGTTCCAGAAGAACTAATCAGGTACCTGAAAAATTCTGAAATTTGTGGAAATGAGATCTCAATAAATTATGTCATGAATGAAGAAAGATGGAACCTAAGTAAAGTCAACGTTGATGATATTTTGATATATAATATAGCGCTAAATGTGAGGAGTGATAATGAGGATCATGAATCGAAGTCCATCGAAGATTGTCGACAAAGAAATGACTCGACAAAGTGGAAAGATGCAATTGAAGCGGAATTAAACTCACTTTGTAAGAGAAATGTTTTTAGTCCGAACACCTGAAAGTGTGAAGCCAGTTGGATATAAGTGGGTTTTTATACGAAAACGAAATTAAAATGGTGATATTGTGAGATACAAAGCTCGACTTGTTGCTCAAGGATTTTCCAAAAACCTGGCATCGATTTTGGAGAAACTTATTCACCTGTAGTGGATGCAAATACTTTTCGATACTTAATTAGTCTAGTAGCACGTGAGGGGATAAATGTACATATGATGGATGTTGTTATAGCATATTTATGGTTCACTTGATAGTGAAATTTATATAAAACTCCCTGAAGGATTTCATTTTCCTAAGACAAACAATCCAGGCTCTCGAGAAGATTATTCGATCAAGTTGAATAAGTCCCTCTATGGACTTAAACAATCTGGACGCATGTGGTATAATCATCTCAGTGAATATTTGTTAAAGGAGGGATATAAAAATGACCCCATATGTCCATGCATTTTTAAGAAAAGATCTAGAAAAGAATTTGCTATAATTGCTATTTATGTGGATGACTTAAATATTATTGGAACTTCTGAAGAGCTTCCAAAAGCTATAGATTGCTTAAAGAAAGAGTTCGAGATGAAGGACTTAGGAAGGACAAAATTTTGTTTGTGATTACAAATTGAATATTTAAGAAATGGAATTCTGTACACCAAGAAACTTATATAGCAAAAGTGCTAAAATGGTTTTACATGGACAAATCACATCCACTGTGTACATCAATGGTTCTAAGATCACTAGATGTGAATAAAGATCCATTTAGACCTCGAGAAAAGGATGAGGAATTACTTGGTCCTGAAGTACCATATCTTAGTGCAATTGGCGCACTAATGTATCTTGCTAATTATACACGTCCTGATATATCATTTGCTGTCAATTTATTAGCAAGATATAGTTCTTCACCTACACGAAGACATTGGAATGGAGTCAAGCATATGCAGGTTATTTATCTGACCCTCATAATGGTAGATCACAAACAGGCTATCTGTTTACATGTGGTGATACAACCATTTCATGGAAGTCTGTAAAACAAACCATAACAGCCACATCATCCAACCATGTAGAAATTTTAGCACTACATGAGGCAAGTCGAGAATGTGTTTGGTTAAGGTCAGTAATTCAACATATACAGGAAACCTGTGGCCTATCTTCTGAGGAAATGATTGCAACAACTATGTATGAAGATAACACTGCATGCATTGCTCAATTGAAAGAAGGGTATATTAAAGGAGATAGGACAAAACATATTTCACCAAAGTTCTTCTTCACTCATGATCTTCAAAAGAGCGGTTCTATTAATATCCAACAAATTCGCTCCTGTGAAAATTTAGCAGATCTTCTGACAAAGTCATTGCCAAGCAAAACTTTTGAACAGTTAACAAGGAAGATTGGTCTTCGTCGTCTTAGAGATTATTACATGCATGAGGGGCAGAAATAAATATGTTCTGCACTCTTTTTTCCTTCACCACGGTTTTGTCCCAATGGGTTTTCCTAGTAAGGTTTTTAACGAGGCAGCCCCCAAGCAAAGAATGTTGTACTCTTTTTCCTTTACTGAGATTTTTCCCATTGGGTTTTTTCTTTGTAAGGTTTTAATGAGGCATATCCTTAATAGACATCAAACGGGAGTATTGTGAATAAAGTGGATGTCTAATGCAATTGTAACTCCTAGGCATTATTCCTTATTATTATTCATCATTGTATATGTTAAATGCAAATCATAGGTTACAATACTTGAGCCTTTAAATAGGACTCATATGACATTGTAGAAGATACCTTTGAAGAGTACAATACAATAGCTCTATTATTCTCCCATCTTCTATTCTTGTTCTTGCTCTATTTGAGTTTATTTCATTGCAGTTTTCTTATAGATTTTACTATTAAAAGAGAGAATAATGAACAATGACAATCCTTCAAGAGATGATGGTTCAAATATATTCAAGACACAAAAAGTGGTTTAACATAAGGAATATAAATGATATGTAACCGATAAATGATTTAAAATAATATAATTACTTATATGTTAAAAAAGAATAATAAAACTAGAACCTACACATGAAAAACACAAATTTTACTACTGCTAAAAAGTACAAAGTCTAAAGAAAATGTAGTATAATGTTTAAAAAATATATACAACACAATAAATAATTTGGAAAAATTGAGCGAATACATAAATTACAACGTACATCATATGTGAGTTAAAATTAATTGCTAATAAAGACTAAAAATTTCCTTACAATTATCCTAAAAAGAATAATTTTATTATTTAGAAATTGAAGTGGTCTTTAATACAGACAAAACTTCCTTATAAGTTATTCTAAAGGGGATAATTTAAAACATTTCCATTACAAAAGTTGGAAATTTTTTTTTAGTATGAAGATTGAAAAATTGTTATAATTATATTTATGCTTATATTAAATGATTGAAGATTTCATTTAATTAATAAAATAACAATTCCATGTAAAACATAAATAAATATTAGTATACATATATAAATGAGGAGCCTTAAAATTAAATATATAATTAAACATTATTATAGATAAAAATAATGAGAAGCATTTTTTTAGTATGAAGATTGGAAAAATTGTTATAATTATATTTATGCTTATATTAAATGATTAAAGAATTCAGTTAATTAATAAAATAACAATTTCATGTAAAATATAAATAATATTAGTATACATAAATGAGGAGCCTCTTAAAATTAAATATATAATTAAAAACCATTATAAAAAAAATGAGAAGCATCCTAAAAGCTCCATTCAATGTAAACTATAAATACATATTAGTATACATAAATGAGGAGAAGAAATATATATAATTAAATATAAGTATAAATAAATATAATAAATATAGGTAAAAAAAGGAGGATCGTAATTATAAAATATTAATACAAAAATGGTGAATAATCTAGGTTCCTTTTTCTATTTGTTCTACTAATATTTTTACAATATTTATGTAACATCCCCCAAAGTGGTTGTTCTAGTTGTTAGGATTAGTGACTAATTTTAATTAATTGTTGCTAATTGAGTGGTTGATTGTTTTGTTTGAGTACATGGTTGATGACTTAATTTTCTAAGTATACCATTTGTATGCTTTGAATGATTGAATGATTAGTTGAATTAAATTGGGTAGTGTGTGAATAAAAAGGTGTGAGGTGCAAACAACATAAGGGTAAGGGCAAAGTGGGAATTTCCACACTTCCCACTTAACCCTCAGCTGAACAAACACTCTTACATTCACAACTTTATTAAGAGTTACAAACTCTATATTTGAATAGAATATGAATTTCATTTAAAATGAATTGTGAAGTGAAAACTTAGTACAATATGAAGAGGTGATCACTATATATAGTGCACATTCTAGTGAAAGTAAATACAAAAATCCAACTAACTAACTAACTAATTATGAAAGGTTGTTACAACTGAAAACTAATTTTAACTAACTTCTAAACTAACTTTCTAATACTCCCCCTCAAGTTGGAAGAGGAATGTCAAGAACTCCCAACTTGGAGATGAGATGCTAAAACAACGGGTATCATGTATCTTACAATATTCACTCAACCACAATACACAAACCATGTGAATATTAACTCCATCGAGCAACCATCGTAGACACATCGGGAAACTTAGAAGAATGAAATTTCACTCCACAATGCCAAATAATAGTGCTACTTTGTTGACAGCAACTGAGTACTTGCAAGAAATCACATATCGACGTAAGAACATAGGGTAGTCTCCAAAAAAAAAACCAGACAAAAATGTGGATCCAAGAAATCAATCCAAAAATCCAATAAGAAAACAATATGAAACACAACCAAACAGTGAATTCCTTATCAAACATAGCAGACCTTGAATTCTATGGAAAGGAGAAAGGGTTAAGAATAGTAGGAGCAAATCCTAAAATGTACCAAACATATCCAAAAGACTATTCCCATGGTGGTGCCGACGATGGACAAAACACAACCAAATGTTGAACGAGATCTTTAATTTGCAAAAACGAACAACAGTTCTAGCAAAAAATTGGATTGTTAGATATATGAGTTGAAAAAGATTTCATTTGCTATTCATTCGTTCTTACATAGCTACTCAGCTCGACTAGGAAGAAGCAAGAAGCGGAGACACAACAATGATGATGAAGTTGGCTCGAGGGATGATCGAGGAATAAACTTCAATGAACTTCTTGAACACATGCAAGAAGGGATAAAGAAAGGGAAACATGGCTTCTTTCGGGAAAAAAATTGTTGTATCATTAGTTCTTCCATAGCTACACGACTGGACCAAGAAGAAACAAGAGGCAAAAACACAGCAAAAATGATGAAGCTGGCTCAAGGGATGATCGAGGAAGAAACATCAATGAACTTCTTGAACACAGGCAAGAAGAAGTATTGAAAAGAAACTTATGATACACGATGAGCACCATTGTTCAAGAATCACGAAATAGAAGGGGAAATTCGTTAGAAGACGATGGAGGAATCACCGAGGAGAGTGGAATGCGGAAGCTAGAGCGCTCTTGATACCATATTAAGAGTTACAAACTCTATATTTGAATAGAATATGAATTTCATTTAAAATGAATTGTGAAGTAAAAACTTAGTACAATATGAAGATGCGATCACTATATATAGTGCACATTCTAGTGAAAGTGTTCGGTACCGTATCTCCTGCTACGTATCCGATCTGGGATAGGTAGACCGGTCCGAGATAGTTGGTACGTGTATCCTTGGTTGTCCGAGTTGGTGCTCCGGTCCGAGGTGGGGTGGTACCTGCAATGACACTCCGACGCTCAAGTCAGTGAGTGAGTCAATTACAAGTGAGAGTAGGTGAGAGATGAATACCATTAATGTGAGCATTCAATGCTTATTTATAGGTATCTGGAGTGGAGGAGGGCTGTTGGATCTAGGACTGCAATCTCCACCGTTGGATGAATTGGACCCTTTGGTGTTGGGCCTTTTTGGTGGATTGGCCATTGAGGCCCAATCCATAACAGTAGCCCCCCAAGTCGGGTCGCTTTAAGGCGAGCTAGACTTGTCGTTTAGAGATTTCACCGGGCCTGAGACACTTTACGACATACCGGGCCGATCTGAGGGACTCAGGTCGCGCCGAGTGACTCGAGGCTGACCGCTTTGAGAGATTCCGGGCACGGCGGGGTCAAGCGTAAACGGAGCGATCCGATCATAGCTGTGCTTTGATTTCTGTGCCAGCTGGCAACGTCATTGATGGGACGCGTCGTTCGAGGAAGATTGGGGTAATGATGGCGCTTGGAACGACGCGCCTGTCTAGGGGCTAGTCTTGGGAAACGTAGCCTAGGCCCAGGCCCATTTGTGGCCTTCTTAATGTTCTATAAATAGGAGGGGGGATCCCCCTTACTTGGATTGTTTTTCTGTGAATTGCTCTGCTTCCGATCTTAAAGTCGTTCCGGAGCTTATTCCTCTCTTCAGAGTTGTGCTGTATCTCGGTGAAGCCTTTGCTGTTCGCGACCTGCCTCCATTGTTCGACGAGCTTCGATTTTCATAAGGTTAGTTTTCCTCTTCTCTTTGTTGCTTTTTCCTTTAGATCACGACCGGGTTCTTTCTGGACCCGCATTTGTAGATACAGAGTGGGGGTCGTCAGGTCGGGTTCCGACTTGGTTGTGGACCCACTGTTTACGTATCAACCTGACTCGTCAAGCCCCCATTTCTGCATGACCGATCTGGCGAGGACGAAACAAACCCGTCGGGTTGCTGACATAGATCGCCCTCATTTCGCGCAAACAATGGCTTCCGGACTTGGAGAGTCTATGGAAATTCGTGCTAGTCCCCCGGGGTCAGCTATTCTCGAGGTTCAAGACGACTTGGGCTCCGCTCCTACTCAAGCTGAAGACCGGTCTCCCGGGGTTCCCAGCAACGAGCCGGTAGATGAAGACAACACAGAGGTGGTGGTTCTTGAATCGGATGATTCTGATGCCGAGCCCGACCGCGAGGAACAAGGCAGTACTAGTTGGAGTTCGGAGGAGAGTGAGGAGGAGGTGGCTGAGAGCCGAAATAATGAAGAGGGTCTTGGGCATTGCGGGGAGCCCGCATATGAAGAAGGTGATTCCGAACAATATCCCCGAGCCGGAGTAGGGCCGGTCAATGTTCCCGTGCCCCTCCCTCTCACTGTTCCCCGGGAGTATTCCTGGGTGTCGGAGGCGCTGAGGGGGATTCCGTCCCTTTATAGGACCGGGGACGATATGAGTTTCTTCGTAAACCGCCTTTCCCGGAAGGATCAGATCTGGAATGTGGAGGGAATGGCTGAAGACCAGCATGTGGCCGTCTGGCCGAAAGCTCTTAAATTTGTTATGTACGGGGTAACGATCCTTGATATGCACGTTATCCCCCCGTTCACCGCTTTTCAACAAGAGGCTTTGGAGATCATGAACCTCGCCCCTTCCCAACTTCATCCAAACTCATGGGCGTTCCTCCGGGCTTTTGAGTTGATGTGCATTCATCTTGAGAGGCCGATCTCCTGTGACCTCTTCTTCCACCTTTTCGAGGTTAACCGTAGGCATGAGGATGGAACTAAAGATCGGTGGGAACATGTGAGCTTCCGGGCTAAGAGAGGGTTAAAGATTTTCATGCCTTATTCCGACTCTCTTAAGAACTGGAAAAATAAGTATTTCTTTGTGGAGCCCGTGAATGAGGAGGCAGTGAGGCACGTCGGCCAATATTCTGCGGATGGGAAATCATTGGAGTTCACAAAGTTTCAACTGGGATGGTCTCTCTCTCATTTTAATCGGAGGCCTCATTCTTACACCGTCGGCTTAGGGTGGCTATCCCAGGTGGACCAGGAATCGTTGGCGATCCTTACGAACTTTGCCGACCTGATCGTCTACCGTGATCCCAAGAAATTTGGGATTGATGTAGCCCGATTGGTCGGGGCTGGGTCGAAATCTCAAGTAGTTGCCGTTCTTGGTAGGTTTCTTGGTAGATAACTCCGCCCATTCATAATTTTTTGACTGCCGTTTCTTTTAACATTGTTTATTCTCCTTTCTTTGCAGATAGCATGGGGCCGGACAAGTTCTCTCGCCTGACGGCTCTTGCAGAAAGGAAGGCCGGGGTGCAAAAGGAAAAACCCGTTGCTGCCATCCCGATTAGCACCATCCTGGAGACAGTCTCGGCTGGAGCAGAGGATCGGGCTGCGGATCTCTCGCACCGAAAAAGGGAGCGCCCCCTAACGCAAGCAGACCCTGCTTCTACCTCCAATGCCCCGGCTGCTCGGGCTTCAAAAAAGGGGCGTCATGGAAAGCACCGGACTTCTAGGTCTTCTGGTCTTTCTATTGACGCCGACTTCCTGCAGAAGCATTTGGAGGATTCCCGGGTCGACCCGGTTGAGGCGTCTCTCAAGTTATTCCGGCATCTTGCCGACGTGACGAAGCTTCAGAAGGTCGAGGCTGAGAATCAGGCAAAAGGTGACCCCAAGTTCCGAGGTTCACTCTTTGACTTTCTTTCTTGGTTATCTCTGTCGTTGACTTCCTTGTTTCTATTATTACAGGGGCCCTGGTGGAGAGGGACAACGAAAGGAAAGCCCGGGAAGAGTTGTAAAAGAAATACGAGGCTCTGGAGAGGGATCAGACCGGGCTTAAAGCGGCTGCGGAGAAATTTGAGAGGGAGAGGGACTCTGCCCTCAACTTGTGCATGGAACACGAGGTTCGAATCCAAGATCTCGAGAGTCAAGATAGGCAGTCTGCCGAGGTTATTTCTTCCCCGAGGGCTCGGATTCAGGAACTCGAGGCCGATCTGGCGAAGGCGAAGCAGGCCCAGGTCGGATCTAGCGTTGATTCTTCACCTCGGATTGCTGAATTAGAAAGGGAGCTTCAAGAGGTACGTGCCAAAGCAGGATCCTTAGAGGACGAGGTGGTGGAGGTGGCTCAACTGGCTTTGGATGTGGCTGAGGAGAGCTTCGAAAAAGCCCTTGCTCAAGTCACTGTCATCCATCCATCCCTTCCTCTGGACCGGGGATTTATTCGCTTGAACCATACCGTAGCAGACGGGCGCATTGTCCGGCCCTATCGTGACTCTGATGCATTGATATCATTTACCCTCCCCCTTCCGTGCCGTGATTGCTGCTGATGGGAAGGTTCTGAATTTGCTGTTTCTTCTTTTTTGGGTTCCGGGTGGAACCGGTGGGGAAATAAAGCCCCGGGTTCCGGGCGGAACCGGAATTTTGTAATATGCCATTACCTTTTTGAACTAGAGGACCCGGCCGCATCCGGGATAATTTGTAATGAACATGTAATTTAATGTGCTTCCGGTTTTATTTACCTCGGTTTAGTCTTTATACCGTTGTTTTACATTTGTGCACTTGCGTTTGATTCGCTCAAGTGGTAAACGTCGCCTTAAGGACAGTTTACCGGGACTCGGCCCAGATCGAACTCGTCCCTTAGGGTTGTGGCAACCTCGGCCAACTAGTCGTAAGAATGATTGCCTTCGGGGTAGTTTACCGGGACTCGGCCCAGATTGAACTCACCCCTTAGGATAGCGAAAAACCTCGGTCAGCGAAAGGAAAATAGAATAGGCGATAAAATCGGTAGACACCGCAATCATATAGGGTAACATCGGTATACACCGTTCATTAGATAAGATGAGTTACAACATCGGTATACACCGCAAACATAATTGATAACATCGGTATACACCGTTCTTCAGATAAAATAAGAATAACATCGGTATACACCGTTCTTCAGATAAAATGAATTACGACGTCGGTATACACCGTTCTTCAGATAAAATAAGAATAACATCGGTATACACCGTTCTTCAGATAAGATGAATTACGACGTCGGTATACACCGTTCTTTTAGGTGAGATGAGAGTCAGCTGTAGTATTTTCTCAGTTTAGTGGCGTTCCATGTTCTTGGGATCGCCTTGCCGGACAAAGTCTCCAATTCGTAGGCACCTCTGCCGGTTTTAGATGAAACCCGGTAAGGTCCTTCCCAGTTGGGGGCGAGCTTGCCCTGTGCGGCGTTCTTTAAACCGACATCGGCCCTTCGTAAAACTAAATCACCGATCTCAAGGTCTCTGGAGATCACTTTCGAGTTATATCGTACTGCTACCCTCTGCTTTATTATTGCTTCTTTAAGGAAAGCCTGACCTCTGACCTCGTCGACGAGGTCGAGGTTTTCCTTCAACGCCTGGCTATTATCCCCCGGAGATTTCGGGTGGAGTGTCCTCCAGCTCAGCTCCCCGATCTCCACCGGAATCACGGCCTCTGTCCCGTACGAAAGTCGGAAAGGGGTTTCCCCCGTTGAGCTCTGTGGAGTAGTTCTGTAGGCCCACAGCACGTAAGGTAGCTCTTCAACCCAGTTTCCCTTTGCTTCGTCAAGTCGTTTCCTCAGTCCATTGAGAAGGACTTTGTTGGCGGCCTCGGCCTGACCGTTTGTCTGAGGGTGCTCTACCGAGGTAAATCGGTGTTTGATCTTGAGGTCTGACATGAGTTTCCTGAAGCCTTTGTCGGCGAACTGTGTTCCGTTGTCCGTGACTACAACCTCGGGGATCCCGAATCTAGTCATTATATTTTTCTTGAAGAATTTGATGCAATTCTTAGCGCTGATGATGGCCAGGGGCTCAGCTTCAATCCATTTGGTGGAGTAATCCACCGCTACTATGAGGTATTTGACCTGGCCGGGGGCAGTTGGGAATGGCCCTAAGAGATCTATTCCCCACCAAGCGAATGGCCATGGCGAGCTTAAGCTGGTGAGCTCCGTAGGGGGTGCTATGTGGACCTTGGCGTGGATCTGACACTTACTGCACCTCTTTACGTAATTTCTTGCATCGGTCTCCATGGTTGGCCAGAAATATCCCGCCCTTAATGCCTTTCGAGCCAGGGATCGACCTCCAAGGTGTTGGCCGCATATTCCCTCGTGGATCTCGGCCAGGACGTAGTCCGCTTCTCCTCCCTCGATGCACTTCAACAGTGGTGCCGACAGGCTTCTTCTGTAGAGGCTTCCATCGATTATGGAAAAAGAGGAGGCCTTCCTCCGGAGGATCTTGGCTTTACTCGGGTCCGGAGGCTCGTTCCCCGTTCTGATATAGTCTATTAGTGGCGCGATCCAGCCCTGGCTTTCTTCTACTACGTTAATAGAAAGACTTGCTTCCGGGTTCAAGATTACGCTCGGCTTGCTCAGTGTTTCCTGGATTATTGACCGGTGATTTCCCGGAACTTTTGTGCTGGCAAGCTTGGAAAGGATGTCAGCCCGGATATTCTTCGATCTTGGAACGTGCTTCACTTCCGTGAATGTAAAAAGAGAGAGCAGCTCCTGCACTTGGGTTAGGTACCTTTGCAAGATCGGATCCTTAGCCTCGTACTGTTTCCCGATTTGGGATACCACCAATAATGAGTCGGTATTTAGGGAAAGTCGGGAGACCTTGAGGTCGATCGCAAGCCGGAGTCCAGCTATGCACGCCTCATATTCCGCCTGGTTGTTTGAGGTAGGGAAACCGAATGTGAGTGATACTTCGATTATGATGCCCGTCGGGCTTTCAAGCATTAACCCTGCACCACTTCCTTTTGGATTTGAGGACCCGTCTACGTGAAGCGTCCATACCCCGTCATCCGGATCGGCGGGCGCCATCTCTGTGATAAAGTCGGCAAGTACCCGGGCTTTCATGGCCGGTCTTGTTTCGTATTTGATTCCGAACTCGGAGAGTTCTACCGCCCATTTGATCATTCGTCCTGCTAAGTCGGGTCGGTGCAAGATCTGCCGAATTGGATAATTAGTCCGCACCACGATTTGATGGGCGACGAAATAAGGTCGGAGGCGGCGTGCCGAGATGAGTAGAGCAAAAGCGATCTTCTCTATTTTCTGATACCTCACCTCCGGTCCATGCAGAGCTTTACTCACGAAGTATACCGGGCTTTGACCAGCTCCGGTCTCCCTGACAAGTACGGCTCCGATGGCCTCATCTGATATGGCTAGATACAAGAATAAATCTTCCCCTGGGCTCGGCCGACTTAGTATGGGAGGTTCGGATAGGACTTTTTGAGCCGGGAGAGTGCCTCGTCCCGCTCTGGAGTCCATTCGAAAGTTGCTTCTTTCTTAAGCAGTTTGAACAATGGGAGTGATTTGAAGGCGGCGTTGGAAATGAAGCGAGATAATGCAGCTATCATGCCGTTGAGTTTCTGGAGCTCTTTCTTAGTGGCCGGGGTTCGCATTTCTGTTACCGCTCGGCATTTATCCGGGTTGGCTTCAATGCCTCTTTCCGTGAGATAGAAACCTAAGAATTTTCCAGCCCGGACTCCGAAGGTGCATTTCTCCGGGTTTAGCCGCATATTATTTTTTCGAATTTCCGCAAAAATCTCTTCCAGATCGGATATATGGAGGTCTTCCCTTTCGCTTTTTGCAATCATGTCGTCGAGGTAGACTTCTACGTTACGACCGATTTGATCTCGGAATACTTTGTTCATCATCCTTTGATAAGTGGCCCCCGCATTTTTTAAACCGAATGGCATGACCCGGTAGCAGAAATTACCGCGGTCAGTCATAAAGGCCGTCTTCTCTTGGTTAGGGGGGAACATCAGAATTTGATTGTATCCGGAGTAAGCATCCATGAACGACAGTAAGCGAAAACCTGAAGCATTATCGACGAGCCGATCAATGCTAGGAACAGGGAATGCGTCATTAGGACAGGCCTTATTAAGATCGGTATAGTCAACGCACATACGCCACTTTCCATTGCTTTTCTTAACAAGTACAGGGTTTGAGAGCCAAGTTGTGTACTTGACCTCTTTTACAAAATCAGCCTTAATTAAATCTTCAACGACCTTAGCCGTAGCAGCTGCCTTTTCCTGGCTTTGAGCTCTTTTGCGTTGGGCGACCCATTTTGCCCCGGGGTTCACCGCTAGCTGGTGACAGGCGACCTCGGGGGGAATCCCGGGCATGTCCTCTGCTGACCACGCGAAGAGATCGGCGTGGGATTTGAGGCAGAGGGTGAGCTTTGCTTTTACTTCGTCGGGGAGATCGGATCCGATCTGGACAGTTTGAGTTGGGTTCTCTCCCAACTGGATTTGCATGAACTGTCCATCAGGTTGAGGTCGCCTAATTTTCTTCTTTAGCTCTCGTGCCAACTCGTCGTCGCTTTCCTCCTCAGAGCTGTCCGGGTCATATCTTGCGTCGAGGTCCGTGACGTTGACCTCGGCCGCTGGACCGGCTCTTTTCTTCTTTGGGCTTCTCTGAGTCCTTGCCGCTATGGGGGGAACCCCCTCTTCTGAGGCTTGCCTGTCCGCCTTGACATGAAGATAGAAGCATCTTTGGGCGGACTCTAAGTCGGCATCAAGAGTGATAACTTCGTCACTCAATGAGTAGAACTTCATCTTGAGGTGAACCGTTGAAGTTACGGCTCCCAGCCTTCCAAGGGTGGGCCTCCCGATGATACAATTGTACACCGAGGGGCATGGCAAAACTAAGAACTTGGTCTTGACCGTCCTTTCTAGTGGCTCCTCTCCATAGGTGACCATCATTTCCAAGTAGCCAAGAGGTTTGGTCCGAGACCCGTTGAAGCCTGAAAGGTCGGATCCCCGGTAAGGGGTGAAGTCTTCCTCTGAGATCTGTAGCTTTCTTACCAGGTCGATGAAGATGATATCAGCGGAGCTCCCCTGGTCGACCAGGATCCTTCTTATCTCGTGGTTTGCCATGACCGCCCTGATAATGAGGGGTATGTGCTTATTTGGCTTACCATCCAACAAGTCTCGGTCACTGAAGGCCAAGGGTGGGCGTTCCGGGCCTGAGCTGATTGCAGAGGTGGAAGCCGCACACATGACCTCCTTCCATTTCCTTTTCATTGTTTTGCCCGATGCCTCGTCGGGATACCCCCCGGATATCATCATCATCACAGGTCGGCCCTTTGATTTTCGATAGTCGCGCTCGTCCTCCGAGCTTTCTTCTCGTTTTTGCGGGGCTTTACCCTTTCGTTTCAGATCGGCTTCTTCTTCCTTAACCTCGCCCTCGTGCCTGGGTGCTTTAGCCACGTACTGGCTTAACTTCCCTTTCTTAATCAGGTCCTCGATGTCATCCTTCAAAGCATTGCACCGGTTTGTATCGTGCCCTTTGCTCCGGTGATACCGGCAGTATTTGTTGGATCTTTGTCCCGGCCTGTGTGGGAGCGGATCAGGGAACTTGACTTCTTTGAACTCAGCGTTCATACATTCCGCCAGGATCCTGGCCCTTGTTTCATTCAGATCGGAGTATTGTTGGTGTCGGTTCCGAGGTCGGAGCCTATTGTCGTTCCGGGGTTCCCTTTCATAGCGGGCCTCTGCTGCCTGACGCACCGGAGCCTCCTTTTCATACCGAGGCTTACTCGTTCCGGGGTCGGCTTCTGTCTTTCTTGCAACAACGCCCTCTTCATGGTCAATGTATTTTTGAGATCGCTGGAGGAACTCGGCAAGCGACTCATTTTGGTTGATTCCGACATCGATCTGAAACAGACTTCCTTCCCGCAGACCGGCTTCCATAAAAAACAGCCGAAATGAATCGTCTAAGTTCCGGACCTGAGCAGCCTCTTTGTTGAACCTTTCAATGTAGTCTCGAAGAGACTCGTTCTCTCCTTGCCGGATCGCTTGTAGGACTTTCCGAGACTTAGGCTTCATTTTGGAGTGGGCGAACTGGGCTGAGAACAGCTTTGCGAGCTGGTCCCAGGATGATATCGAGTTCGGCTTGAGGGCTCTGAACCAGTCCAAAGCCAATTTCTCCAGCGTAAGAGGGAATATCCGACATTTGATCTCCTCTGGGACATTCCTGTATTTCATCATCGTGTCAAAGTAATCTAGGTGCCGATCAGGATCGCCCGTCCCGTCATGCATCTTTAAGCCCTCCGGGGGCTTCTCTAAGTGCTTGGGTACCGGGAAATAGTCGATTTCCGCCGTAAAGGGTCCCTTCCTAGTCGCGGACCTCTCCCTCGGAGGAGGCCTTCTGGTTGGGGGTCGGACGGGGGATCTGGGAGACAGAGGGCGCCGACGTTCAGGCCTCGGGGGACTTCCCCGGCTTATAGAACGTCGCCTTGGGGACGACGATGCTAATGATGAGCTTTGGTGAGTTGACTCCCCAGGGTAGTAGGTCTCGTCATAGGTCTCGGTTGGGGGAGTTCCAAATTCTTGTCTCCCTCTTCGGCGTGGTGGTGAGCGATGGTGGTGCCTTCTCCATGCAGGGGATCGGTGACGTCTTTTGCTGGAGGTCCTTCTGCTAGGAGAGTAAGTTTGAGGGGAGGTACGATCCGGGATATCTCTTGCCCGGACTTCGGCCATCTCGGCCTCCAGCTGGGAGTAACGCTGACTTCTTTGATCAGCCTCGGCCTGCCTTGTTAGCAGTTGGATGAGCTGTTGGACAGCATCGATCGGTACTGGGACGGTCGGGGCTGGAGGTTGAAACTGGTTTCTAGCAGAGCTTATAGGGACCATCGCCCTGGATGAGTTCCAGCCATGAGCCGAGCTACGAGGGAGAGTAATCGCTACCCCCTCCGGGGTTTCCTGTTGCTGGTCGGGTCTGACCACGACGCTGGAGACGTTTCTCCGTCGTAATTTCGGAGCCATTTATGATCAAGGAGGTTGGGGGAAAGAGACTAGAGTATAAGGCCCTCCCACTGTGGTCGCCAATGTTCGGTACCGTATCTCCTGCTACGTATCCGATCTGGGATAGGTAGACCGGTCCGAGATAGTTGGTACGTGTATCCTTGGTTGTCCGAGTTGGTGCTCCGGTCCGAGGTGGGGTGGTACCTGCAATGACACTCCGACGCTCAAGTCAGTGAGTGAGTCAATTACAAGTGAGAGTAGGTGAGAGATGAATACCATTAATGTGAGCATTCAATGCTTATTTATAGGTATCTGGAGTGGAGGAGGGCTGTTGGATCTAGGTCTGCAATCTCCACCGTTGGATGAATTGGACGTACCCTTTGGTGTTGGGCCTTTTTGGTGGATTGGCCATTGAGGCCCAATCCATAACAGAAAGTAAATACAAAAATCCAACAAAACAACTGAAAACTAATTTTCACTAACTTCTAAACTAACTTCACTCCCTTTCACAAAAACAAACACAACATAAAGAGAGGGAGAGAGAGAGTTGCGAAGAGGAGAGAAAGAAAGAAAGAAAAGAACGAGAATGAGAAGAGAAAGATAAAGGGGTGAGCCGGTGGAGTGCCTTATACTTCTCTTCAATCCTTAACCTCAACAATACTTGCTTCTTCACATCATTCTTACTTTCATTTCTACACATCTTTTACACTCTCTTTACCCAAAAATCAGAACCATAAACTCATATCCAACCCTCTCACAAAGGGCTTGCATGTCTCATTTTGGAAGAGATCTTAGTCATTGATGGTCAAAGAAGGTTATAGGAGTTTGAAGGAAGTAGATTAAAGCTTGGGGTTAGGATTCAACTAGTTGGAATCTAGAACCTGAAGATTTAAGCATGAGTTAGAGTATTTGATGTCAAATACGTGCAAGAGGAGGGTAGGAGAGGAAAGATAGTTGCTGGAAAATTTTGTTTTAAAGAAAATAAGGGTTTGCATCACTATGGAAGCTTGCATGCCCTAATTAGGAGTTGATTGGTGACTTAGAAACTCAAAGGAAGCTAGAGGAATATATAAACTTGAAGATTGAAGTCATGGTCAGCAGATTGGAGCTCAATTTCGTGGTTCATGATGGTGGGATTGAAGTTGCAAACTCATAGGAAAATTCTGCAGCAAACATATTTCGACCGGTCTTTGGTATCTTCTATTGGATCATAATGCAGCAATATTGGATCATAATCCAGCAATGATCATGTTGCCAAATCAATGACCACATCCCGTAGTCATAGCACTCCCATTAATCATAGAATTACAATCACTAAAAGATAGGAATGTCGTTTTATTATTTGATTGTAACAGCTGTATAGTTTGAATTCAAATGGAGTAATAGGCTCCCCCAATTATAGGAGCAACTGTGCCTATATATTGTAAAGCATACACATCGATTTGATTATAAAGGAATAAAGAAGAAGAGATATTGATTGGTAATAATGATTGATGATCCCTTTCATTAATGATGGAGTGGTTATATAGCCACATTACAATACAATCATTGGGGAATATTCTCTAATAGTACAGTTGGCTAGTACAACTAGTACATTGTTCTAGAATCAAGTGCAAAAGGAGTAAAAAGGTAGTACAAGTGCTAATACAGTAGTAAAATTAGGTAAAATAGTAAAACTTAAAAGTTACTCTTCAAGCGACTATGTGACTCTGTCACACTCTCTTTATGGTATCAGAAGCAGCAGCTTAACAGCATCGATCCAAACTTGTTAATCATGCCTTCTGCACACACTATTCAAATCAATGAAACTGCCTCAGTTGTAGTTCTCAATACTCAATCTTCTATCAAGCTAAACAGCACCAATTTTCCAGCATGGAAGGTGCAATTCAATGCTCTTTTAGTTGGCTATGATCTTCTTGGCTTTGTGGATGGAACCAAAGCCAAGAAGAGGCATAGACATATAGTAGAGACTGCAAGAACTCAATGTTACTGCTGAGAGGAGGCATAGACATACAGTAGAGACTGCAAGAACTTTGCTACACCATGCTAAACTACCTTCTTCACTGTGGTCATTTGCAATTCAAACTGCAGCATATCTGATAAACAGGTTACCCACACCAACCCTCCTCATGAAAACACCCTACCAAACATTACATAAAAAAAGACCACAATCCCTATCACCTACATTCCTTTGGGTGCCTTTGTTTTCCATGGCTCCGACCTTATAACACCAATAAACTTCAACCCCGATCTACTCCTTGTATATTTATAGGCTACTCTCCATCATAGTATGCCTATCATTGCCTAGACCCTATCACCCACAAAATATACACCTCCAGGCATGTAACATTTCATGATTCTCATTTCCCATATAAGTCCCTTACCCAACCATCATCACCCCTTATCAAACCCCAACATACCACTCAGAACCCACCACGCATAATTCTACCTATCATTCCCTCACCAAGCTCAAATGCACAACAACCTTCTACACGTGATACACCTTCAGCAACGAGTCAAGAGGTCCCCTTGAGTTCCAACTCTTCACCAGGTAATAATATTTCTACCACTACACCTTCATTTGATTCCAATTGTGCCACTAACCAAGTTTCAGCACCTACAACAAATAGTCATCCCATGATCACAAGGTCCAAAAGCAATATCTCTAAACCCAAACGTGCTTTCACTGTGTCTAATTACCCACTTCCAGAAAACCTTGAACCATCCAGTGTAAGACAAGCCATGCAAATTCCACAATGGCGACAAGCTATCTCTGAAGAGTATGATGCTTTAATCAAGAATGGAACTTGGACCTTGGTACCACCACCAAGTGGACACAACATATATAGTTGATTGTAAATGGTTGTTTCGGATCAAACACAACCCTGATGGATCCATCTCGAGGTATAAGGCCAGACTTGTTGTCAAGGGATTCACATAATGTCCGGGAGTTGATTTCAAAGAGACGTTTGCTCCGGTAGTGATACCTCAAACGATCAAACTTATAGTCACTATTGCTCTAGGAAATAAATGGCCAATGCATCAACTTGATGTGAACAACGCCTTTCTACAAGGTTCACTCAAAGAAGAGGTTTTTGTGGCACAACCATCGGGTATGAAAGATCAACAATACCCCAATTATGTGTGTAAACTTCACAAGGCAATTTATGGATTGAGACAAGCACCCCGAGCATGGCATGATGCAATAAAGTCCTTCATTACATCACATGGCTTCACCATGAGCAAAAATGATCCTTCCTTATTCATATATGCTTCAGGATCTAATCTTGCTTACTTTCTTGTGTATGTTGATGATCTTTTACTTACAGGTAATGATGCAACATTTCTCAACCATTTCATAGTTTCCTTATCCACTCGGTTTTCACTTAAAAACATGGAGCCATCACATTATTTCTTGGGAGTCATCTGTGGGATTGTTCCTATCCCAACACAAGTTCATTCGAGAAATTCTTGAGAAATTTAACATGGATGGAGCAAAACCATCAGCAACACCTATGTCTCAATCAGCTGTGCTCACACTACATGATGGCAACATATTATAGGCCGCGCATCCTTGGTGCATTGCAATATTTGAATTTGACAAGACCGGATCTCTCCTTTGCAATCAGCAACAAGCTATCTCAATTCATGCACAAGCCCACTACATTGCATCTTCAACACCTCAAAAGATTGCTTCGTTATCTCAAGTCTACAATCAACTTTGGTATCTTATTGAGGAAACCGAAATCACTCACATTACTTGCCTATACGGATGCCGACTGGGGTGGGAAAGTTGATGATAGAACATCCACCACTGCATACTTAATATACTATGGAGGAAACCCTATATCATGGTTATCCAAGAAGCAACGCACTGTAGCAAGATCCTCCACAGAGGCCGAATATAGGGCAGTGGCAGCTGGAACTTCAGAAATCATGTGGCTTCTCAAGCTTCTCAAAGAACTAAGGGTGCCAATACAACAACCACCAAATTTTTTTTGTGATAATACAGGAACAACTTACTTATGTTCCAATCCTGTTTTTCACTCTAGAATGAAGCACATTTCTATGGACTATCATATTGTTCGGGAACAAGTTTAAGTTCAAAATTTACAAGTGTCTCATGTATCTACAAAAGACCAATTGACA
The DNA here is from genome assembly GCA_039519185.1 of Astragalus membranaceus. NCBI lineage: Eukaryota > Viridiplantae > Streptophyta > Magnoliopsida > Fabales > Fabaceae > Astragalus > Astragalus membranaceus. The sequence goes on from CM076846.1 coordinate 40,677,934, forward strand.
GACGTTCTCACAAAGCCCCTAGCTACACCCAGATTCAAGGATTTTATCACCAAGATGCAAGTTGTAGATGGCAACTTGATCTTGAAGGGGCGTATTGGATCATAATGCAGCAATATTGGATCATAATGCAGCAATGATCATGTTGCCAAATCAATGAGCACATCCCGTAGTCATAGCACTCCCATTAATCATAGAATTACAATTACTAAAAGATAGGAATGCCGTTTTATTATTTGATTGTAACAGCTGTATAGTTTGAATTCAAATGGAGTAATAGGCTCCCCCAATTATAGGAGCAACTGTGCCTATATATTGTAAAGCATACACATCGATTTGTATCGAGGCAAAATAATTCTATTTGATCACTCTCTTGAGGCAAAATAATTCTATTTGATCACTCTCTTTGTCTTCTTATAGACCTCATTTGAAGTTCATTCTTGTTGATTTAGAAAGTAGACACGAAATACTTCATTTTTCACACAAAAACTATTTAATTTCATTGAGTAATGAAGAAGGAATTAAACATGCAAGTTATCATTGTGAATCAGTTACAGTTTTGACCTATTCTCATTGTTTTCGCTGTAATTCCTCAAATACTTGTTGTATAAACATGAAACCTAAACCCTCAAAAACTAGACAAAATTTGGTACACAATAGGCATTGGTAGGGGTGGACAAACGGTTGGTTACCCCAGATTCGGTTTGAAAATCATCCATCCAAGGAAAACCGAAAAGCTTAAAATGGCACTCATTTCCGACCATTTCAGCAGCGGTTCCAGCCGGTGGCGGTTGGCAAGTTTAACGGTTCTAGTGGGTGGGTTGTTTAGGTTTATAGACTATCTTTGTAGTATATCTTTTCCTCTTTTCCTTTTCTGGTCGTCTTTCTTTTAACCATGGTCGGAGTGAAAAACAGAAAAATGCAATGAAGACGAAAAGGAGGATGAGTTAGATATATTATTTAATGTTTGAACTTATTAATAAAAAAAGTAGGTTAAGTACCTATCATTTATTTGTGCAGAGAAAAAATAATCTTTACAAATTAGAATAGTGACGCATGGAGAAGAAAAGTAATATAATAGTACAGCAAGTTAAATGGAAAAGACAAAAAGTAGTGGTAGAGTAGAACTAGAAGGAAAGTCGCTGGGCGGTTTCGGGTAATGCTGGGTTCTAATTTTTGGAACCGAAACCTACCATATGTATCCTATATAAACTGTTTTTTGACATTTGTGCACCCGACAGACAAATCGATCCGACCATTCCTGTCATTTGTGCCTCGGATTTTCGGTTTTCCGGGCGGGTCTAAAATTTTGTCCAGCCCTAGGCACTCGTTTGATGGTTTTGGGTAAGAATTTAATTAGCTATGCTCGTTGCAAAACTGCTTACAGATGTTGTCAAACCGAATTTGGAGCTAGTTGCCGAGTTTATTGATAATGGGGTTCATTGGATAATACCCACTCTTCAACCAATTTAGAGTTCATTAAGGGTTATGGGAGTCAGTTTGGAGTTAGGATTTCAGTTTGGGGCTTTTGGGAAAGCTTGTGGTGTTTTTTGGAGTTAACTCAAGTTCAAAGTTTAGATTCTGGCTTGCATTGTGTCGATTCCGACACTTAAGGTGAGTTCTTACCCGTTTTGTGATTTATTGTCAAATTGATACATGCATGTGGCTAATTTTGAGCTTGAGTTGTTGTGTGTGCCTATGAATTGCAAATAATGTTTGATGTGCTGTTGTTGAATACATGTGTGTGCTCAATGTGCAATTTGAGATGCTGAAAATTCTGTTTGAACCCGTTTGGATATAGGGTCGGTTTTTCTGTGATTGTGAACTCTCTGGTTGTCCAATCTCTATGGGGTTTATTTTGTTAGAAACTAGACTTGATTCCCTTTGTTTTGACACTGGTTTTATTGATTTTGGGTGAGTATAGCTAGATATATTAATGTTACAAGTTTGGGTACAGATTCTGTCCTGTTTTCATACCAGTTAGCTTGTTTTACTAAACTGTACCAAATGAACCATAATTTGGCAAAACAAAAATGTGAGTCAGAAACTAGACATCCTAAGCTTTCCGTAGAGGGGTCGTTTGTTGAATTCCGGTGTCGTTTGCTGGGTCAAATAATTTCCTAAAGTTTACGTATGATTGCTAAATTTGAAATTGTTTAAAGTTGGTAATGTTTATGCCGTTATTGAATATTGAATTGTTGTTGTTTCCAAAAGCGAGAGAGCATCTGAACAATAATACTACACTTATACCTAGGTTTGAGATGTAAATTGATTGACGGTTGAATTATAATTGTCGTTATAAACCGTATAGTTTGTACCGAGAGAGAATACATAATCTAATGTCGTGTAATGGACTTGGTGTTCCATTAGAGGTTTTGGTAACCAAATTATAATAATGAAAATGTGGGGTGACGAACTTGAGATGTTAGCATACTAGGGGAGGGAAGTCATGAGCCCGAAACCTAGGCCCCTTCCATGTTTGCTCGCTAATCAGATATTAGCGAGATGGGTTCATCGGAGGAACCGTGTAGTGGTTGTCTGGCGTTGTGCTAAACCATGTTACCCGTAGCTATCCAGATTTGGGCTACGAAAAAAAGATGAATAAAACACCGCGAGTTGAGTTGTGAGGGGTCATGAAAGAACTCACAGAGATTTGTAATCTCACCCTTTATGTTGTTGTTGGAGTAGTTAATTAGTTATTGATAGGTCTTATGGATCAAAGTATTTTATTGCTTAGCTTTTACCCTAGATGCATGTAAGAGTTTTACTCTAAGGTTAGAAACTTTGGATTATGTACTCAAAGTTTCATGTATATTGTGAACTCTATTTTGGATTTTTGGACATCTTCAGTTATATATAACTGTAATAGACGAGTATCGGTTATGCCGATTGGCTTTAGTTTTTGGTAACTTTTGCCTAAGGAATGTTTTAGGAAGAAATGGTATTCCATAAGTTGTGTTATGTCCAATTCTGAAATAGGTTTACAACTCTGAATTTTATTGAACTGGTTAGCATTCTAATTTTATGAGGTCTAAAATTGAGGATGTTACATTTATAGTCCTTATGACATTTATTAACATCACATAATACTAAACTAAATTATATTAAATTGAATTTTCATTTTTTCTATGTATGTTTGAAAATTAATATCTTAATAAATTGTATGAAATTTGTTATTCTTTTCTTTTTAATTGAACCGTTTTAAATTATACTATTAACATTTTTTTAAAAATATATTTGTATAAACCCGTGCATCGCACCGGGTTATCTCCTAGTATATATGTAAAGCAAACCCCAATGAAGCCTCCACAATGCTTCTCAAGATTTTTAACTATTATAATATTTATTTATAATTTGCACTTAAAGGAGACTTTAACTTTTAATGAAAGCACATAATTGCCACTAACTCATTAAATGATGCTTTTAGTAGCTTATTATTTAACTATTTTTATATTGGTAGGAAAATAATATTTTCTTACGGAAATTTAGAACTTGATAATAACAATTGACAAGATAATATAATATAAATATAAATCCTATCTATCTATATCTATCTATCTCTTTATATATATTATTATTATTATTATTATTATTATTATTTATCTAAAGGAAGTTTTTTGGAGCCTCTAGGATGCTCCACATCATTTTAAATTATATTAATATATTTTTTAAATTTTAATAGGAGGCTTTAATTTTAGCTTTTAATTAGATATAGTGAAATCACGTATTTACACACTAACTTATTAAATGATAAATCTCAATACATAGATAAATTATAATATACCATTTCAAACTATATATTTATTTAACAAACAAATTATATTATTATTAAAATATATAAAATCTATATTAGTTTAATAAACAATTTTACTAATTTTAATAGTTCAGATGAATTTTAAAGATTACAATCATATGAATTTGTCTTTTAAAACTTTTTTTTTGATATTAAAGGGGGCTTAAAGCCCAAAAACGAAAAACTCGGATTACATAGAGGTAACTAATCTAGGAGTAGAAACTCCACTACAATCATCATGCACAAGATGTAGAATGCTCGCCGGTGGTTGATCAAGGAAACAAAACCAGTTTGAGGAGCACAAGCCAATGTTGCTAGGCCATCAGCTACCAAATTTGCCTCCCCTGTAGACATGTGTAATATTGACTCTCCAATCCAATTTGAGTAGATTCTTAATATGAGTAATGAGGGCCCTCCCTTCAATATTCCCAACAGTGTCACCTGTGATGGCATCAACAACTGCTTGAGAATCCACTTGCAGCTCCACGATGTTAAATCCTATGCTCTTTGCCAATTTTAGTCCTTCAAATGCACCCTAAAGCTCCGCAACGTAAGCGGTTGTATCGCCAATGTATCGCATGAAACCACCCATCCATCTTCCAACCGTGTCCCGCAACTCTCCTCCGCAGCCACTCTCACGACCACCTTCCTTGGAAGCTCCATCGGTGTTGATTGTAATCCCACCTACACTTGAAGGCTTCCAACAAACATTAATAGTAACTGTGTGCTTCACAGGAGAAGGACTGAACTGATTCCTGCTAGCAAAATAACAATGAACATATCTGTGAATTATATATTAGCAGGATAATAAGACCTTGTAAAATTTGGATCATGCTCCTCCTTGTTGCGCCAACTCCAAAGGAAGAAACAAGTAGTTGCCCAAATACTCTTCCATTCTTCACCTTCAATTGTTGTGATATTATACAGGACCCAATCTTCAAATGCATGGCCAAAGAAGTCAGCTCGCATATGTAGGGGAACAAGATGCTTCCATGCTGCTATGGCTTGAGGACAATCCCTCAGAACATGTTGAATTGATTCAGGAACTCCTTGGCAATGGTAACAATCACTTGTTGAACCACTCCATCTACTACAATAAAGTTTGGTGGGAAGTTTCCCATGCATTATTTGCCATGCGAAACTTCTAACCCTCTCTGGAACTTCAAGCCTCCAAATTAGTTTCCACTGTTGCCCTTGCTGGATCCCAATGTCGTTCCGGAGATGATGATAAGCACAAGAAACCGTGAAGCTACCTGTTCTCTCTCCAGGCCAGTATTTCGTATCAGCCCCCACAGCCATGTCCGGTGGTGGAATCGAAAGCAACTTGTTTAAAATTCCATCCGGCAACCAAACCTTCAAGGTCTCCACCTTCCACGCCATATTCTCATCCACATAGTCAGCCACCCTCAAATGAAGCATCTCCGTAGGAACGTTATTCACAATATCGCAAAGCGGACGAGACTTGTCAATCCACTTATCGAGCCAAAAATTTATCGTGTTACCATCACCAACAGCCCAAACTTCTTCACCCTTTATAATATCCCAACAAGCAGTTAACGCTTTCGAAATATATGAGTCTGAAGATTTACATTGAGGCTCACCATTAGCCCAAGTCCCTCTACCATATTTGCCAATGAGAACCCTACCCCATAATTTGTTCTCCTCAGGTTTAAGATTCCACACTAGCTTCATGAGACACGCCGTATTCATATCATTGAGATTTCTCAACCCCAAACCTTCTTGCGCCTTGGGTAAAGTAAGGGTATCCCAATTCACTAAATGCAGCCTCCTCCCTGCCTCAGTATCTCCCCAAATGAAACCCCTCTGCAACTTCTCTATCTCTTTTAAACAAGCTTTTGCAATTGGTGTTGAATAACTGACTTGGCAAGAGTAACATGGCCAGCAAAAGAGAGGTGCGTACCTTTCCATCCGGAGAGTCTTTGAGTAAGCTTCTCAATCAGATAGTTGACGTCATGCTTTTTAGGAGCACGACCTAGAAGTGGAATTCCAAGGTATCGCCCCAAAGACGTAGCCTTAGTGAACCCAGATATCGCACACAATCTTCTTCTAGTTCTGGTATCAACATTTTTAGAGAAAAAAATACTAGTCTTCTCGGGGCTCACCATTTGGCCAGACATCTTACAGAAATTATTAAGGACCTCCATAACACATATCATGTTCTCCTCATTAGCCTTCCCAAAAAGAAGTAAGTCATCCGCAAACATTAGATGCGAGATGTTAGGCCCATTCCTCCCAGCTCGGATTGGAACCCAACGCTTTCCATCTATTTCTTCTTCAATCAAGTGAGTGAGTTTGTCCATACATAAAACAAAGAGGTAAGGCGACATAGGGTCTCCTTGACGGATACCCCGTTGAGGCGCAAAACAATCTATCCTTCTACCATTCCACAAAACATTGGTATTTACCGTAGTAACACATTGCATAATGAGAGTTTGAAGTCTAGAAGGTAAACCAAGCTCACCTAGAACTTTGTCAATGAAAGACCATCAAAGTCTATCATATGCTTTTGCAAGATCAACCTTAATGGTAAAGAAGCCATTTCGAACACGCATCTTCCTCATAGAGTGGAGAAGCTCTTGAGCCACAATTATATTTTCATGGATGCTTCTTGTGGAAATAAAACCAGTTTGAAAAGGCGAAATAACTTCAGACATCAAAGGTTTCAACCGGTTCACAATTACCTTGGTAATAACTTTATAGCTCACATTGCACAAGGAGATGGGCCTAAACTGAGTGATAAACTCAGGCTTGGAGACCTTCGAAATGAGACAAATATCCATTGAATTTATACCAGCTATTAACTCTGGATTGGACCAGGAAGCCTTCACAAAAGCATAACAGTCATCTTTAATCAGTGGCCAATTAGTATGATAGAAACCAGCTTGGAAACCATCCGGGCCAGGTGCTTTCCAAAGATGCATTCTGAACATAGCATTATCAATTTCCTCCTCCTTCACGCAACTTTCAAGAACCTCGCAAGTGGTGGAGTCAAGAGAATTAAAATGATACTTCATGTCCGGGTAGCTGTCATTATTCACATCATCAGAGAAGAGATATTTGAAGAAGGAAGTCACATGATTTTTGATTTGATTCTCCTCCTCCATCCAGTGACCCAAGTCATTCCTAAGCATGATGATTTTGTTCTTCCTCTTTCTGTTGACTGCCTTAAGATGGTAATATTTGGTATTGCGATCCCCATCCTGCATCCATTTAGCTCTACTCCGCTGAAACCACATGAGTTCCTCTTGGTAGAGTACCTCATACAATTCGGCCGGAAGCTGTTTCTCAATACAAGATAAAAAATTGTTCATGTTACCTGCATATTGTTGCCGTTGGATTCCGTCAATTCTACGTAATAACTTATTCTTCCTCTTCCTCACTGAACCGAAAGTATTAGCATTCCAAGATAATAATTGATTCTTCATATTTTCCAAATTGCCTTCCAAACCTTCATTACGCTGCCAACTATCTTGCATTAAATGAGGAATATCATCATGCGTTATGCATGCACTTTCAAACCCAAATGGTTTGGCCCCCTCACGCCATTATTTTCATGCAAGACAATTAAAAGAGGATGATGATCTGAGAAATCCACACGTGGTAAGACTTTGACAAAGGCACTAGGAAAAGAAACCCTCCACGCTGCATTACACATACCTCTATCCAAACGAAGAAAGATTCTATCATATGTACCATATTTTTTACCTTTCCAAGTGAATTTGGAGCCTACCGATCCCAAATCAATGAAGTTACACTGATGAATTCTAGAATAAAAAAGTTGACATTTCCTTGTGTTCAGCGGGCCTCCACCTTTCTTTTCATGACCACCAACTATATCGTTGAAGTCTCCCACTACCAACCATTCGCCTTGCATGTTAGCTGCCATAGAACTAATCTAAGTCCACATTTCAGTTCGCAACTCCTCAACGGGACTTGCGTAAACAACAGATAAGAACCAGCTTACATTATCTTGCATCATAACATTAAAATGGATAAATTGAAAATCGTTTGTGAGTTCCACCAAGTTGACATCCGCAGTCTTCCATCCCACACTAATGCCTCCAGCAAAACCTCTATTAGTAGAGAAGGTGAAACCATCATAACCAAGCATGCGAAAGGTCCTTTTCAAGCAGGCTGAGTTGCAACGAGTTTCGATAACAGCAAAAATCTCTGGGTGATCTACATCAACAAATTGCTTACAATTCCGGAAAAGGTCCGGACTGGCTGCTCCGCGGCAATTCCAAACTAAAATTTTGTTTAAATCCATAAAAAATCGCGTAGCAAAGATAAGCTTCACCTTGACTAAACAATTTAGAGACCAGGGATCTCCATAACCATCTCAACATCAGGCTCTTCAGAACCTAAGGGACCTTGCTCCTGTGCATCCATGAATTCATCAACACCAAAGGCATCGCCATTATTGTGGGGGTGTGTCGTAACAATATGGGGGATGTCACTAGTTTCACTCCCACGTCCATCCGGGGGTCTAGGCGGGTGTTGTGGCCCAATAACCTTATTGTTAGTGGGTTGATCCATGACTTGCTCCACTCCGTTACGCGTTATTGGAATTTCCATTGGGGAATTAACAGATGCATCAAACAAATGGGTCCCTACATTAACAACTTCTTTGACTTGATTTTTCCTTAAGAGTCCCATCGTTGGAATATTCTCCATCAAATTCTCAGCATTCTCTTCCCTTCTACCCTCTGTTACACGTGCAGCAATAATTGGAATTGAAACTTGTGTTGGCTTGGTTTTTTCGATTCTTGTCACCTGGGCCCCACTAGAATTTCCATTTGACTTGCTTCTATTTTTGGCAGCTACATACGTAAATTTCGGCTCCCCATTATTAGTCACATGAGTGGCGTCAGCATTAATAGCTGGCCCAACAGAATTAATAGTTGGCGCCTCAATTTCCTCTAACAGCATTTCGCTCTCATCATTCATTCTCCCTATATTTTCCTCATTTGTTATCAAAATATCAAATCTGGATCCGTTTCTTGAGGAGTTTGCATTTATGGATGCCGGTAAAACTCTTTCGCCGGCGACTACCGGACCACCCCTATCTCTCCCTTTCCGAGTCCAACGCTATTTTTGAACCACCGTCCACGGCCCATCTTCCTGAGTTCTGCCGGTGGTTGTATCCTTGTTCTCGTTGCGACGCTCTGTGGAACCATCGTTAGCCGGTATCTCAATTTTTTCCTTATCCACGCACTGATCTTTGTGATGCCCAAATCTCCCACAAACCATGCAAAGCAAATGGAGACCTTCGTACTCAATTTTGTAGATGTGGTTCTTGATCTCAAACATTGCAATTAGAGACGCATCAAGGTCAATCTCAACGCACAGTCGTGCATACTTCCTCCGAACCATCTGATGGGTTGTCTTGTCTACTTTGACTGTTCCAATTCGATTCCCCAAGAAATCCAAAAAGTCAGGATCATAATATTCAATTGGTAGCTCCGGTAGCCGCACCCAAACTGCAACCCGATTGATTTCCTCCTTTTCCGGTCTAAAGTTTGGCCGCCATTCACGAACTGTAAGATAGTGATCATATATTAACCATGGCCCATTGGTGAGAGCATGGGTGTAATCTGCTTGGCTCGATAGATAGACAAGATAAAATTCACTTCCGAGATCCATGATGTTCATAACTCCTTTCTGAACCCACATCTGATTGAGACGGTTCTCAAGAGCCTTGTAACCGGTCCGTCTTCCCAACAACTTGACAATCAGACCTTGTTTCCAAGGCCTACATAATCTTTCTTCAGCATGTGGATGGATGACTATCTCAGGACACTCATGGCCTCCATGTTGTTTCTCAATAATTTTGCAACCGCATGCCTCCGAGGCCATAGTCATAATCGTCAGTATTGACGTCCTCTCGTTCTGTTCCGGTCTTGCTTCCTTCCTCCCCACTACCAGCGTTGATGCCTAAAACTGTTTCTTTGTAAGACTTCTTCAGCGGATCACCAACCTCCATATCTTCCACGATGTCAGCGTAACTAAAAGGGCGCGCAGAGTCGTTGGAAAACTCATGATTGCCGCCTTTCACCTTCTTCGTGCTCCGGTGGCGGAGGTCTTCTTCTTCCTTGGATTCTGGCCGGTCCCCGACGCCTATCTTGGTGGCCATCATTTTACACACTAACTTATTAAATGATAAAAATCTCAATACATAGATAAATTATAATATACCATTTCAAACTATATATTTGTTCTGTACCGAGCAGCTTTTTGGTCGTCTGCTGTTGGTAGGTCTCTTGCTGTCCTGACAGGAGGTCAATGAGCGCCCAGGGGGGGTACCTGCAAGCCACTCCGACGCTCAAGTCAGTATATAGAATATAAGAGTGAAGGTACTAAGGATTAGAGATTCAACCTTTGTAAGGGCAAAGTTTGCCTTTATTTATTGGAAATCGTGCCCTCTTGTGGATCGTCGGATGGGTAGAGTCGATCTTGATCGTCCAAGTATGTTGGGCTCGCATGAGGTGGATATGGGCTGAATTGGTTGGGCTGATCCATATGACTTGCTAAGCGCACCTCCTGGTTTTGCTAATGAGACCCTCTAGTTGACTCCAGAACAGTTGCCCCTCAAGCCGAGATTATTCCGAAGGATGGTCTTGGCTTGAAGGTTTTTTGTCAGTTTGCCGGCTCCGTAAGGTTATGCGGGACACTGCCTTTGTAGCGGCCGGGTTCTGTCATAGGAGAAATTTTTTCTGAGCGTTGCTTCGTCTGTCTTGATGGGTCGTTCGAGATTATTTGGTCACGACCGTGACTCACACCTCCTTCGGTGTAATTCTTGTACCTGGTACCAAGCTAAGGTGACGTATCCTGGTGTTGGCGTCGCTTTGTGTCGAGCGCTCTGAGGTTGGCGCCCTCTAGGGTGCCTTGGGCGTCGTTCCCTCCTAACGTGTGCTGGATGGCCTATCATGGAGCAGATTTGGCGGGTCAAGGTTCGGTGCTCTCGTGGGCGTCTTACTGCATAGTGCTGACCACGCTGCCGCGAAAGGTCTGCTTTCCGACTGCCCCCTGCCAGGCGCCCCTCTGCTGGACGCTGCTTGCTCCTGCCAGGCGCCCACTTGGGCGCTGGCTGCTCCTGACTGGCGCACTCCTGGGCGCTGGCTGCCTTGACTGGCGCCATGCCAGGCGCCCTCATGGGCGCTGGCTGCCTTGACTGGCGCCCTACCAGACGCCCTTATGGGCGCTGGTTGTGTAGACGGGTGCTTGGCACTTTGCTTTCTTTTTTACTGCTCATCTTGTCTTTTTTGTGTTTTTGAGCATGACTTAAGGTGACGGGCGTATTGGGCTTCTACGTCGTGGATATGGGCCAAGTTGTTTTGCCGGATCCGCGGTGTGGGGTGAAATGCTAACTCTTATAAGTAGGCGGGTATTTTGTCCTGTGGTCCACACTTTCTTGGAGCGCTTTCTTTAGGGAGGAGGAAGGAGTAGGGACCAAGTCACCAACCCTAGCGCCTGCTTCAAGGAGGAGGAAAGAGTAGGGAGCAAGTCTCCAACCTAGAGCCTCCTTAAAAAGAGGAGGAGGGAGTAGAGTCCACTTGTTTCAACGTCTCTTCTTCTTGGTAAGTGTTTGTTGTTCATTCCCGTTTGTTTACGTTGTTGACAGTGCCCTCCTGCCAGGCACCCTCATGGGCGCTGGCTGCCTTGACTGGCGCCCTGCCAGGCGCCCTCATGGGCGCTGGCTGCCTTGACTGGCGCCCTGCCAGGCGCCCTCATGGGCGCTGGCTGCCTTATTTGGCGCCCTGTCAGACGCCCCTATGGGCGCTGGTTTTGTGTGGGCGTGTGCTTAGCACTCTGTTTTATTTTTGCCGTTTTCTCCTGATTTTTAACCTGCCTTCTCACCTATGAATTTTCAGGGATTGCTTGGTGCTAAGGGAGCTGCTCTTATCATCCTCTATTGACGTTCCCGCTAGTCTTTGCGGCTTCTGACTTATTGAGGTAACTTCCGTGCGAACTTTCAGTTTATCTTTCTAGTTTCTTTGTTCTTTTGAGTATGTCTTGTCTTGCAAAGTCTCCAATCTCGGGGGAGGGGGGTTGTCTCCAAGTTTTCCTGCCTGTCTTGTGACTGTTTGTTTTGCCCCCTGTCCCATAGGTTGAGAGATGGCAATGACAAAGAAGACGGCTCGGATGCACCCTACCGCTCACCTGGCTAAGAGTCAAGCTGACGACTTCGAAGAGGGGGCTGGTGATACCGTGCCTTCGGAGGGGGCTGGCGCCCTTGGCTTTGTGGAGACTTCTTCTGATGGTGATCTGCCGCTTGAGCATGAAGTGGTGGAGATTGGTGGTTGTAGTTATGACTGGGTTGCTCGTATGGTTTGTTCTGCCAGGAGCGTCTACCTTCCAGGAAAAGAGCCTCCCCGCTGTCTGCAAGATGTGTTGGGAGGCGACTGGCGGGTTGAGGTGGTTGACCCCCAAGACAGGGAGTGTAGAGTCCCTGACGGTAGAAAATTCATGATGTTTCACAGTGTGGTTTACAAGGTGCGGGTTTCCCCATTCTTTACACCCTTCCAACTGGAAGTTATGAATCGCCTTAAGATAGCTCCCTCTCAGCTCCACCCAAATTCGTGGTGTTTTGTGAAGTGTTTCGAACTGGTGATGAGAGTCCTTCGAAGAAGATGCAGCTTGAGGGTTTTTATGGTTATCTTCGAGGTGCAGCGTCGTCGAGATACTTCAGATGGCGTCATTCGTTACGAGTTTGTGTACTTGAAGTGTCGGACAAACTATGCTTTCTTTCAAGTGTACTCAGATAACCAGCATGATTGGAAGTTCAAGTACTTCTACCTCGTCCCTTCTAGTGAGAAGGCCGTCGACAGCATGGGCTTCTTTGATGAACAAGGGCGTCTGGTTAGGGATAAGTTTCGCCTTGGGTGGTGTAATGTCGATGCTGACCGCACCTCTCGGTCTTATCGCATCCTCCCATCTGAGTTGTCTGATTTTGAGCAGAGGACTTTGGGCCTGTTGAGGAAGATCTTCGGTGGCTTGTCCACTGTGCCACAAAAGTTTTCGTGCAGTGAGCTGTCCAAGGCCTCTACGGTTCTTGAAGCTGCCGAGCTCTTAGGTTGCTTGTTAGGTCTTGATGTATCTTTATTTGTCTTTTGATGAATTATTTACTTATGTTGCTGATTTGCTACTTTGTTGCTCTGCAGATAAGATGGCCACTCCGCTTTCTTTCAATGAATTAGCCTCTTTGGCCGGACGGAGGAGACCTTTGGATGCCGAACCTACCAAGGTCAAGAGCCCAGCTCCTACTGTATCTGTCCCCGTGAGTCCCTTTATGGGACCTCGCCTCAGTTTAGGAGCGCCAAACCGTGCTGGAAAGGATGCTTCCGGGGTGCCGAAGGTTCCAGTCGATTCCAGCATCCAAGGGACTCAGAGTCGGTCCAAACGCCAGAGGAGTTGTTCTCAGGGACCTCCCTCTGCTGTTTGTCCCTCTCCGGTTGGGCTTCCTCCTCCTGCTGACGACGAGGGTGAAATTATCTTCTCCCCGAAGAGCATGATCATTTCTGTGAGCATCCTTTCGCACTTGCCGCGCACATGGTTAAGATTGGGGAAGGCCTGCATGCGAAGTGGGAAGCTGAGAAGAAGTGCGGATCTCGTTCAGGTAATCCTCTTGAGTTATTTCTTACGGTATTCATCAAACCCGCATGGGACACCACCCCTGTCTGGCGCTCTCATGCGCGCCGCTTTTTTCGACCTTGGTGCCCTGTCTGGCGCCCTCCTGGGCGCTGGCTGCTTTCCTAGAGGTGCTTTGCCAGGTGCCCTCATGGGCGCTGGTGATGTTGGTTCTAAGCTTTGTCGTGTTTGCTTCTCTCTTTGTGCAGGGGTGATCAAGGAAAGGGATCGGCTTCTCTTGGATATAAGCCGGCTTCAAGTGGATTTACACGAAGCACTGGGATCTGCTCGTCGGGCACGAGAAACTGCTGGTCACTATCAGAAGCGGATGGAGCAGCTCCAATCTGAATTGAACAGTGTGAAGAAACAGAGAGATGTGGCTGAGGAAAGGGTGCAGGAGATGGCCGGGCAAGCCATGGACTTCTCCTATGCTGCTTACGATAAAGCGATAAGTCATGTTCAGTGCATGTACCCGGATGCAGTTCTTGAGTCGAGCATCTTCCGGTTTGACCATGAGGCTGTAGATGGGAGGATTGTTAGATACCACCCCAACGGGGTTGACTTCGATGTCATTTCCCCCTGATGTTTCATCTAGGAGTTCAGTTGTTTTTGACTTGTGATTTCTTGTTATCCTGTCGGAATTCGTTGTATGTTTGTTTTATGGAGCTTGACTGATGATTTTACGTTATATCCATGTTTCCTTTATCTTGCCTATTTTTCACGCTTCTGAACGTATCGCCTCCTATCGTCTCGTGGCAATGTTATCTCCGTCAGGAGCTTATCAGAATCGGTCCGATTTAAATTCCTCACTAGAGGTTGTGACATCTTGCGACGCCACTTCGCCCATCTAGGGACTCTAACAGGAGTTTATCAGAATCTGTCCGAATTTAACTCACCCATTAGAGGTTGCGACATTTGCGATGCCGCTTCGCCCGTCTAGGGACTCTGACAGGAGTTTATCAGAGTCTGTCCGAACTTAACTCACCCATCAGAGATTGCAACCTTTTCGATATGCCGCTTCGAGGTTGTGACATCTTGCGACGCCACTTCGCCCATCTAGGGACTCTAACAGAAGTTTATCAAAATCTGTCCGAATTTAACTCACCCATTAGAGGTTGCGACCTTTTCGATATGCCGCTTCGAGGTTGTGACATCTTGCGACGCCACTTCGCCCATCTAGGGACTCTAACAGGAGTTTATCAGAATCTGTCCGAATTTAACTCACCCATTAGAGGTTGCGACCTTTTCGATATGCCGCTTCGAGGTTGTGACATCTTGCGACGCCACTTCGCCCATCTAGGGACTCTAACAGGAGTTTATCAGAATCTGTCCGAATTTAACTCACCCATTAGAGGTTGCGACCTTTTCAATATGCCGCTTCGTGAACCGAGCAGGATGGCTCGCGCTTGGTTCTGCCCGGTTGCCTGATCCCCTGTTGTTTGAGTCGGGACTTGGCTTTTAGAGCGCTTCTTGCCAGGCGCCCTCATGGGCGCTGGTTGCTCCTTATAGGCGCCCCGCTAGGCGCCCTCCTGGGCGCTAGCTGCTTCTGTATCGGGCACCAGTTTTTCTTGGTTTTTTCTATGGTGCTGGAGCGAAAACTGTGATTTGCGAAATAACATCTTGAACCGTGAATAGTAAGGTTTAATTCCCTCGCGTGCGTGTTGTAAATTGTTTTGACGTGTTAAACCTAAACATCCAACTCCTTAAAGTAGACGTGTTAAACTGAAACAACCAACTGTTTTAAAGAAAACGCTCTATGCATTGGAATTATGGGCCAGCTGCCGAATTGAGGAATAGATCCCCGTTCTCCCCGGGGTGGATGGTGAGCTTCTTTCTAACCTCCTCAAGGAGGTGAGGACATTCTTCATCTGCTTCGAACTTCTTCGCATCCTCTTCTGTCCCCTTGGTTTTAAGTCGGCTTTCCGCTTCTTCTTCACTACTGGAGTTACTTCTGGCATCCCAGTCTGTCAGATTCACCTCAGCTTCTTCTCCGAACCCCTTACCCGAGCCTCTTGGCTTGGCGGTCTCCTTCTCATTTTTAACGCTCATATAGAAACATATGCGTGCTGCTCCCAGGTCTGCCTGGAGGGTTACCACCTCATTCTCCAGAGTGTAGAACTTCATTTTCAAATGGACCGTTGAGGTGACCGCCGCCAATTTTCCCAACGTGGGCCTCCCAATGATGCATTGGTAGACCGATTTGCATGGGAGAACCAGGAAGGGTGTTTTCACAGTTTTGAACAACGGCGGTTTGTCATCGAGGTTTCCGTAGGTGACCATCAGCTCTAGGTGGCCAAGTGGCTTAGTCTTTGATCCATTAAACCCGGTTAGGTCCCCTCCCTGGAATGGAGTCAGGTCATCGGGGGAGATACTCAGCACTTACAGCAGGTCCTCGAAGATGATATCTACTGCACTTCCCTGGTCAACCAGGATCCTTCTTACCTCGACGTTGGCGATAATGGCAGAGGTGATCAGTGGGACGTGTTTGTTCGGTTTCCCGTCGAGCAGATCATTGTCGTCGAAGGATAGGGGCGGTCTGGTTGGCCCCTTCCTGGCGACTGAGGTTGACGCAATGCTGAGGATCTCCTTCCACTTCCTCTTCATTGATTTGTTTCAACCCCAGTTATCACGGGGGTTTCTCCCGTGGATCACCATGTCCACTGGTCTTTCTTTGGGCCTCCAGGTGTCCTCTCCATCGGTCGATTCATCAGGGCTATTTTCGACCCTCTCGCCGATTGGGGCCTTCCCCTTCCTAGGGGACCGGTATCTACCTTCGGGGGATCGGGCTCTTTTGCGCGAGCCACTCGGTTCTCCCTCCTTCTTCACGTATTGTGTCAGCTTTTCTCTCTGGATCAGCTTCTCAATATCATCCTTCAGTGCTCGGCAGCCATTGGTGTCGTGGCCTCCGCTTTGATGGTAGAGGCACCATTTCTTCGAGGGGTTTTGGCCCTCTTTCAACACCAAAGGCTCTGGCCTCTTAATGTCTTTGAATTCCGCTTTGGCACATTCAGCCAGGATCTGCGCCCTTGAGGCGATGAGGGGAGTAAGGCCTGAGGATCTTGGGGGGCGGCCCTCACGGTGTACGCCTCCTGTTACCTTTTGCCGGCGTACCTCCTGGGTGGGTTCCCTGTCGCCCCCCGCCTTGACTGCCTCGCGGTAAGCCATATCATCCTCCTCATATTCATGTATTTCTAGGATCTCCGAAGGAACTCGCCCAAGTTCCTGGGCTTGTTGATGCCTACATCGACCTGGAACAAACTTCCCTTTTTCAACCCGTCTTTCATCCAGAACAATCTTTGCCTGTCCTCCAAACATCGAACGCCCGAAGCTTCTTTATTGAAGCGCTCAATATACTCCCTCAGTGTCTCGTGGTTATGCTGCCTGACGGCTCTCAGTACTTCCTCAGATTTGGGCTTTAGCCGGGAGGCAGTGAAGCGAGCCATGAACATTCTCGCCAGCTGCCCCCATGAGGATATGGAGTTCGGCCTAAGCTCCTGGAACCACTCTAATGCGGAACCCTCGAGAGTGAGGGGGAAGATTTTGCAGTGGACGGGTTCCCTAACGCCCCTGTAACGCATCATTAGGGAGAAGTGTGCCAGATGACCGTCCGGATCTCCAGTCCCGTCGTACATCTTGATATTCGGCAGCTTTTCCAAGGCCCTTGGGATTTGGCATTCGTCTACCCTTCTCGTAAACGGCCCCTCCTCCGAAAATCCTCTTGAGTTTCGGGGGGAGGTGTCTTCATAGCCCAGCTCTTGATACCTGTGTCGCTCGGGGGATCTCCTCGATGGAGAATCCCGGTGGTGCCTTCTGCGGGTGGCAACCCGGCTCCTCGACCTCTCCTGAGCGTTAGGTGACGTGTGTGAGGAGGCGCTGGAGTGGGTCTCATGAGGGCGATGGGTCCCTGGGGGTGAGCCTGATTCCCAATGCCTGCGTCGCCTGGGGGGAGAGCGATGTACATGACGTCTCCGAGGTGGGGACCGGCGTCGCCTTAAGGTCACTACCGTTGGAGGGATTGTCAACCTGCTGACTGGAGGCTGTTCTAGCAGGGCGGTCACCCACCTTTCAACCTCCCTCTGTCGCGCTTCCTGTTCCAACATAGCTTGAGTGCGACTGGCCAGGAGGTCCAAAAGCTGATTCACGTTAGAGGGCTGGACAGGTCGACTGGTGCCCTCGTCCTGTATAGTCAAGACGTTGCCCTCGGGGGTACCCTCCGGTCGGGGTGCGGGTATGGCAATGCTCTGAACCGGGGGTCTGCCTCTGGGAGCCATGGAGTAGCAAGAGAAAAGTTCGAGTGATGATGTGAAAGATAGAAATCTCCCACTGTGGTCGCCAATGTTCTGTACCGAGCAGCTTTTTGGTCGTCTGGTGTTGGTAGGTCTCTTGCTGTCCTGACAGGAGGTCAATGAGCGCCCGGGGGGGGTACCTGCAAGCCACTCCGACGCTCAAGTCAGTATATAGAATATAAGAGTGAAGGTACTAAGGATTAGAGATTCAACCTTTGTAAGGGCAAAGTTTGCCTGTGTGGATCGTCGGATGGGTAGAGTCGATCTTGACCGTCCAAGCATGTTGGGCTCGCATGAGGTGGATATGGGCTGAATTGGTTGGGCTGATCCATATGACTTGCTAAGCGCACCTCCTGGTTTTGCTAATGGGACCCTCTAGAATTGACTCCAGAACAATATTTATTTAACAAATAAATTATATTATTATTAAAATATATAAAATCTATATTAGTTTAATAAACAATTTTACTAATTTTAATAGTTCAGATGAATTTTAAAGATTACAATCATATGAATTTGTCTTTTAAAACATTTAGTATAAGTAGAAAAATTGTAAACGAGGCTTGATCGTTTGTGAGTTTTCCTCTCTTTTTTATTTTAGTTTTAAATATTTCTCTCTTATTGATTACTCATAAATAATTATAATTAGTACTAATTATTTTAGTTACTTTTTGGTGTCTCTAAATTATTATGCTTAGTACAAGTTATTTAAGTTGGTATTTAATAGAGGTTGGTTACAATCTTTTCATTTTCTTGACTTTAAATCCATCATACTAATCCTTAATTATTTTAAAATATTTAAAAAAAATTAAAATAAAGGAAAAAATAGATCAATTAATACTATACAATAAATTAATATTATTACTTGCTATTTGATTGCACAAAAAACAGATATTAAGTATTATAAGCAAGAAAACATTATCGTATACAGAAATGGCCAGTTTCATTTTTTTTCCTTTAGCAACCAATATCATTCACACAATAAAAAATTGCATACAAAGAATAAACCGATGGCATCCAAAAGATTTATGTTCCACCATCTACTACTACTTACATAACTTACAACTCTTTAATCAAACAATAAAGGCTTTAATGAACAGTCTTTCCTATATAAACCATATAGTTATCAGTTCCATTCAAATGCATCCTCTCAAGAGGTTAGGTGTGTCACTTCAAATATTTTACAGTTTTTCACCACTAGAAATAAAATAGTGTTTGCTTTCTAAACAATCCATGATCCATCGTCCACAACAAATGTATGCAAAATAAAAAGGACACTCTCAACGGAATAGACTCATTCAAGTATGCTACTCATTTACAAAAAGGTATGATAATATTTCTTTCTTACAATGATATACTCTCTTGCAAACTTTTCTAATTCAATTTTTTTGAAGCTTTTACACCAGTAACATACATGCTTCCATTGGATTGAAGAATATATTACAAGAAGGTAAAATATTCAGCATCACCAAATTAATTTGTTGTATTATGCTATAATGTTATTATAGGCAAAAAAGGGGAACTTTGAAGCCATCAATTATGGCGGTTATTCAAACATTCTTATTTACTTTTCTTATTGACCAAATAACAATTTCATGATAGAATATCATAAATTTCCCAACACAGAATTTTTCCTACAAAAGGGTAAAAATAAGATAAAAGTGATTTGTAAGGCATAATATTCAAGTTCAAATTTCCTTTATTAATTAAATATTTGTGAACTAAAAGTGATCGGAAGATTTATATGATAGGATTAGGAGTAACTATTATGTTGTAAAATTGCATTTTTGTTAACTTGAACTAAGATAAATTCGAAACATTTGTCTGATTCTGCTTCTCGCGTTCTGATACCGCCCATTGGACTGTTGGGGTAAGGAAAGAGTGAGGAATAGTCATTGTAGTGGAGACACATATTGGCTCTTGGAAGGAGTGAAATAGCTGCAAAAGAGTGGTTTGGAAAGTATGCCAAAAGAAAATTGGGCAAATGTGATAACGTGAAGATTTGGGAAAATTCTAAGGTGGGAAATACTCCAATAAAAGAGTTGTTCCTCTTTTGTTCGCGGTTTTAGAACTGAAACGATAAACAGTTTCAGACATAGGGAGGTGGGAGGGTGACCAGTGGCTATGGAACTAACTAGAGGTGGAGACAACCGTTGCGCACTTGGGAGTTGGGAGGTAGAACTAGAAGGAGAGCAAAAAATTCTGGTTCGTTGTGTTGCTTTAAAGAGGGAGCCAAAATAATCAAATAATATATTAAAAAAATACTACATTTAAAAACAAAAATAGATTTTAAAAAAATTGGTTTGACAATAAAGACTAAGTTTTTTTTGACAAAATGTAGAGATTCAATTAAAGTCTCTTAAAAGGTAATTTGATTTTTTATTTTTAAAAAAAAAAGATTGAAATTGTTTTATTATACAACATAACAAACATTTTGTAACACGCGCAAAGTAATTGTTTTAATTACTTTGATTATTAAGTAAAAAGTACCTTGATTGCTAAGTGATTGAGTCATTGGTGGAATTATTGTTATGAGATTTAAATTGCATTTTTTTTCTTGTGTAATAAATTTTATTGGTTCATAGTAGAGCTATTCGGGTATGTTGTTGGAAATCAAGTGTGAATGAAAAAAAAAAAGAGTCCCACATCGGCTAGGCATGAGCTATATGAAATGTTTATAAGAGAGGAGACCCACATACCTACTACCTTAAGGTTTTGGGTTGTGATGTGGCGTCAAAGTGGTCATTTCATTGGATAGCTCGATGTTGCTCCCGGTGCTCCCCAGACTCCCCAACAGTGGTATCAGAGCCAAGGTTCGGCTCGGTGGGGGAGCATGGTGCGGGAGGCTAGCGATGTGGATAATTCACACTTGAGGGGGAGTGTTGTTGGAAATCAAGTGTGAATGAAAAAAAAAAAGAGTCCCACATCGGCTAGGCATGAGCTATATGAAATGTTTATAAGAGAGGAGACCCACATACCTACTACCTTAAGGTTTTGGGTTGTGATGTGGCGTCAAAGTGGTCATTTCATTGGATAGCTCGATGTTGCTCCCGGTGCTCCCCAGACTCCCCAATAGGGTATTAGTGAAAAGGATAGGTGTAGAGAGTAAACTGAATTTATTGAAAAAGGCTCACGTCTTGTTAGGCCAGCCCATTATTCTTAGTCAACCAGCTGAAGCCAAGTCAAATAAAACATTTCCCTCTTCACTTCTCATTCATTTACACTTTTAGAGAACGAATAGACATACTAAGATATACAGTTTAGCATACATCAGAGATTAATTTCCTGTTTCTAATATTGAACAATACTAAAAACTCTTGATAAATAATATCAAAGAGTCACACATATCTCAAGTACATCAAAATATAACAATATCTCAAGTACTTAAATTCTTGGAACTTTCTTAAACTTGACATCACCTAATGTTCAATATCCAAAAACATAGAAATAGCGGAAACGATTTTAAAACTTTACATAAGTTCAAGTCATAAAGTCGAGATACAAAGACAACAAGGGAAACAAAATGATATAGAGACAAGAACTAAGTCTTCAGCTTCTTCTCGAGCACATCACCTACTCGTGCCTCTTCGCTTTTCTTTTTCCCCGTTTCTCTGTAAAAACAACAACACATAAACAGTGATATATAATTTCAGTGAGTTCTACCGTGACCTCTAACTACACTTGCGGTTAAATTATCAATCTTTCTCATTTCGTAGTTTAATTTATAAACTACGTGCCTTTTTAACTTTCTCGTGGTTTAATTTATAAACCACGTGCCTTTTTACTTAGCACGACACCGACCCCAGCTTTGGTAATCCCGGTGAACCGTACTACATAACTTTTAGCATAACAGCGACCCCAGTTTTGGTAATCCCGGTGAATCCTCTTCCCACTAGTACTTTCCCTAATGGTAAAAAAAGGGCCTAGGGTAAGGGCTCATGACCTTCCCTACCTAGTATGCTAACCTCTTTGGGTCGTCACCCATATAAGTCTATACTGACCTATCTGTCTTTTTATTTAAACCTCAACAGTCCTTTTCATTTAAACCTCAAACAGTCGTGAATGAATTATTTGTTCATCACCATCTCATGTATCAAAGTTAATTTGAACTCATAGTCCATCATATGAACATGTCCCCGTGTACGCTCACTCGTAACTATTATGACTCAAGATAATTCAGTATAATATCATCTCAATCACAATCAAAATCATATCATTATTATCATAACATCATTGGGCAAGGTTGAGGAAATGATTAGAATGGACTTGGAACCAACTGGAGTAGTTTAGGGCATGATTTGAAGAAGGGTAACAGAAATTCTCTCAGTACGGTGGACTTAAAATTTAGTTAAGGATTAATTTTGAGATAGACCGGAGTGAACGGTTGATTTACACAAAAGTCATATTTTATTCCACATGCGACGTTTCAATTTTCAAAACCCTAATGCGAATGTACCGTTTTATTAAAAATCGTACGTCAGGTCAGGTTGTTTTAAGTTGGGGTGGATTAAATTGTGTAAGGATCATGTTTTCAAAATGTCGTTTGTTTGAGAACTTTCAAAAGAATTTCTACCAAGTTAGATAAAGTCCCCTATCCCATCTTCTACCAAATTTTTGGAAATGGTTAGGGTATTAAAGTATGCCCAACTGAAATTTTACGTTTCTCCCATTTATTTCACTCTTTCTGAGATTTGAAATTCAGACAAGTGTTCATTGTTTGCATAAAACGAGCCATCCCAAACATTTCCTTCTTTTGGTTCAACCTTTAAAGTGAGTTTTATTTAATTGCATAGATTAAAAGAGTGGTTTTACTACAAATCAAAAGTTTTAGATTTAATGTACAAGGGGATTTCATTTTATCAAGTATTGCTCTTTGACGAAACTTTTAACCTTAACAAGTATTCTCAAAATTCGATTTTTAAACCTAAGTATACTTTTGGTACTTAGAGAAAATTTCCTTGCAATTCAGTGTTTTGATTGTTGAGGTTGAACGAGTGACCTGAAATTTTACACAGTGTGATTTGAAAATGCCGAGTTTTAGATCAAGCGAGTGGTAAATGTCGATTCGCGAGAATCCTAATGTACCAAATCAAAAATGGGTTTTCAAATCGATAATGTCGTTTTCTCAAATCAGGACCCTTCGGAAGAATGTCTGTCCGCGATTAGTGATTGTTAATACTTGATCAATTTTGAGGACAAAATTTTTCAAGTTGGGGTGTATTGTAACATCCCCAATTCGGTTAATATTAACGAAATTAACTAGCGATTGTTTATTCGATTAAATAATAAGTCGAGTCATAGACATGTTAGCATCATGAAAGCAATAATTAAATTGCCTAAGTATGAGAATTGGATGCATGGTTGAGTTAATTAATTGATTTTTTTGTGTGAAATTGGGGTTTAAGTGGGAATTATAGTCAAAAGGGCAAAACAGTCATTTTACCTAGTGAGCAGTAATAACTAATTGATTAACTAACCTAAATAATATAACATATCAAATAATATGTGATAGCTAATATAATTGCTAATGATATGAATTGTGTATAATTGCTTGATTGTTTAATTAGAATTTGGTTTTGAGTGGGAATTGGATATAAGGGTAAATTGGTCCTTTCCTTTCCATTTTTTCCCCTCAGCTCACAAACACTCAAAACACACACACTCACTTGCTGAATGTGAGAAAAAACAAACACAGAAAATTAGAAAGAGAGAGAGAGAGAGAATGCGAGAAAGAGAGAGGAAGAAGAGAGAATCATGGCTTCATCTTTTCATGCATGTTGACAACTCCACTATCATTCAACCACATTTCTATTCCTCTACCCATTGATACTACTTTTATAGTGAGTTTCAAACTAAATCATCTTCATCCATCAACCCTTTCATTTCGAGTTTGAAAGAGAGAGAGGAGCTTTGAGTTCAATCTTTGCAACATGGGTTATTTTGAGTTGAAAGGAGATTCCAAGAGTTTATTTCAAGCACATTTCAGTTGGTTAGAGGGAAGATTGGGGGTGATATACAGTTGCTGGCTGGAGTTGGGGAGTTTGTTTTGGAGCGATTTTGTGTTCGTGGGAATCGTTCGTGTGGTTACATCTTCATTGTAATCTAAGTCATAGTTTATGTAAACCTTCGGTTAATGTACTATGTCTAAACTGTCCTTTGGATTTGAACTATGGTTAAGAAATGACTCATGTAAACTGTTTCATTTATGTAATTTAGTTAACCTTTTTGGTTATTATGCCATTTGGGACTATATTTTATTCAAATCCTTAAGCGGTTTAGAACCCTGATTTTGTTAAAATGGTTAACACTCTAGCCTTTATGATGTCTAAAGGTTAGGGTGTTACACATTTATTCATAAATTGTAATCTTATGTAAGAGATTGCCACACATGTAGACACACACATATTAACACCAAAAACACACATCCATTACTGCCACTATAATATAAAATTAAGAGATAAGATATATATTGACACCAAGTGTAAGTCAAATAACTTACACCAAATCTACACCATTAAAATTAAGTGAGTCTAAAGCTAACAATGTTTCAACAAAAATCTAAAAAAGAAGCATATGGCGGCACTGAGAATCTGATTTGTTATTAGAAATTGGAGATCAGTTAAAAAGATATGACATAACTCATTCCATTTGTTTCTCATTTCTTCAAGCGGTACCCCAATTAACCTCTTCTTCTTCTTTAACATATCCACTACTAGAATTTTTGTCATTTCCTGCGGAATTTCCTGTGGATTTTCATTAAAAATTCGCAGGAAACTAGAGGATTAAGGTTCCCAGTTATTTCGTTCGTGGATAATTGTTTCCTGCAGATTTTCATATCGGCAGAAAACTTCCACAGGAAATTCAGCAGGAAAATCGGCAGGAAGTCTGCAGGAAATCTCTGCAGGAAATTCCGCAGGAAATTCAAAATATCCGCACAAAATTCAGCAGGAAATATCCACATGAAGTTCTGCAGGAATTCGGCAGAAAATTCAAAATTTCCGCATGAAATTCTGCAGGAAATCGCAGA
Organism: Astragalus membranaceus; assembly: GCA_039519185.1. Lineage (NCBI taxonomy): Eukaryota > Viridiplantae > Streptophyta > Magnoliopsida > Fabales > Fabaceae > Astragalus > Astragalus membranaceus. The sequence goes on from CM076846.1 coordinate 40,702,685, forward strand.
TTTTTTTTCTTCAAACCAACAACAAATTTTATTGGCTGGTATTATTATTATTATTACTATTATTATTTTTAATGAGATTATTTATTTAATATAATTACTTTCAAAATAACCCATACAAATTTTTTTTATTTAATTTCAAAGTATATTACATTACAAAGAAATGCAAAACTGGATTTAATTGATGCAGTCACAAGATCTAAAGCCAAAACAGATCTACTAACAACAAAAATAAACACAACTATCAATATTACAGATTTGGATTTGGTGATGCTTGCAGAAACTCTACCCTACCCATACTGTTCCATTGAAAATTAGTAAATTTATAAGACAAAAATAAAAAATTAAAGTATCGTTGGTGAAAGAGAAACGTACTAGAGTTTCAAACATGAAAGTAACTGTATCGCTGCCATCATTGTAACATCCCTGTTTCCCTAATTTTGGTTTACGAAATCAACTGGCAATTTATTATTCGATCAAATGATAAATTGAGTCATGGATATGAAAATCTCGCGAAAGCAATATTGAATTGCTCAATTATATGAAATACACACAATTTATCCGAATTGGGTGAATCATTGTGGGAATTAGAGCACAAGGGCAAAATCGTCATTTCGTCTCATAATGAGGAAGTATCATTGATGAAATAATGGATTGGGTCCTAATGGTGCTAGGAGTATGGAGATGTTATTTAATTACTAAGTCATATGGATTGATGAGTATTTGATGGATTAAAATGGACCTAAATGGATATTAAGGGACCAAGGGCATTTTAGTCATTTCCACAATCTTCAAATCATTAACCCCAAATTACTCTTCACCAATCATGCCTTTCAATTTCCCTAAGATCATAATCAAGTATTTTAGTAAGGGTTATGAGTTAATTGTGGGTTAAGGGATGATTTGGTAACAAGGGCAAAATGGTAATTCTACCCTCACTTAAAGACACATAACCAGCTGACCTTCTCCTCACTTTAACAATATCCAGAAACCTGAAAGTGTGAGAGTGGAGAATAGAGAGAGAGGGCTCAAGAAGGAGAAGAGAAAGAAGGGAATGGAACTCACAAGTCTATGGTTGCATTGCATGTAAGTGACAAAACCACAATCCTTCTCCATTTTTAATTCTCTTCCCATTGGTAGTAATCTTGTTAGCTCATTCTCCATCTTTCCCTCTCCACCATTTTCGAATATTGAGCTACACCTTGACCAAACTCAATTTTCTTGTATTGTTGGTGTCCTAGAAGCTTGTTTTGGAGTTCTAGTGGAGGCATGTTGGTGTTGGGAGATGAGATGCATTTAATGGAAGCTACATTGTGACTAAGAGTGATAAAAGAGTTGTTTTAGAAGCTGGATTCGAAGCTGGAGTTGTTAGTGAGTGAAGTGGTGTCAAATTCGTGGAGATGAGGTATTGGAAGAAGGAAACAAGTTGCTGGAAAATACTGCAGCAAATCCATTCTGGGCAGTCTAGGTATTTCCTTCATAACTCTTTACACAGACATCCTTTGAAGTTCATTTTTGTTGATTCAGAAAGTAGACACGAAACCCTTCGGTTTAGGCACAAGTATTGAGGGAGAAGCATTAGACACAAAATTCACTTTTGCCACAGTAATAATTCTGTACCAGTCTTCTTATTTTCACCGTAACTCCCTGAATGCTCGACCAATTAGTTTGGGGCTTGAACCATTGGAAAATAGACAGAATTATCTACACATTAGGCTCTGGTTTGAAAGGTTTTGGTTCAGAATAGAATTAGTTATGACTGTTGCAAAACACCTTACAGATGCTGCCAAACCGACACGGAAGTTTTTGACCGCGTTCTAGGAATTGGGCGTAGATCGGAATAGAAAGGGATTACAGGGTTAATTTGCGATGCAATTGGGTACGCTCCTGTATCTGGCTTTGTGGTGGAACTAGTCTTGAAGCGGTCTCAAGTTCGTCGGAGCGCAGGAATCAAATGCGGGGATTGTTTGAGCGATTACGTGTTTGGGCGTTTCGAAGTCTCGGCAATTCCGTGATTTTCATCACGACCGGTGAGTTTTACTCACGATTAGGAATTATTTTGTGTTCTGAACTTATTTCGTTTTTGGTCCTATGACAAAAATATCGATTTCGAAATTATTATAGAGTCGAGAACCGTTTTTGGAAAATACTACGTTTTACGGTTTTTACGAATATATATATATATATATATATGTGTGTGTGTGTGTGTGTGTGTGTGTGTGTGTGTGTGTGTGTGTGTGTGTGTGTGTGTGTGTGTGTGTGTGTGTGTGTGGTATTGTTGTGAACTGATCGAAAGCGAAATGGCACAGAATCGCATCTCGAAAACCTGTTTTCTGCATTCCAGGTAACCGTCGCGTCGCGCGATCCGTGTCTGTCGCGACCCCTGTTGAAATTGTGACAAATTTTGTTTCGGTTACTTTTCGCGTCGCGAGCTGTGTAATTTTTTCAGCAAACCCTACTGTTTTTGTTTTTGCCATAACTTTTGATCCGGGAGTCCGATTGAAGTGTTCTTAGGTGCGTTTGAAAGCTTATTAAAAGGCCTAACCATAGAAACATAAATTGAATCACATAACGCACTGTTTATGAGAGTAAAAACCTCTTTTAAATGCCGAATTGTAGATCACGTGTGAGCTTACGTTTTGAATAACAAATCTGATCATAGATCCAACACGACGATATGATTATAACGCCGGATGTCTTACTTGGTATTCATCAAAACGGGTTATAGAACAACGATATATATAGATTATATCGAATATAGAAGTCGGCCTAATGCGGGTGTGATATATAGAATATATCGAATATAGAAGTCGGCCCAATGCGGGTGTGATATATAAATTATATCAAGTTGGGTGACGACCCAACGAACAGCATACTAGGCGGGGAAGTCATGAGCGCCTACCCTAGGTCCTGAAACGTTATGGCGTGGTTTAACGTGGGTTATCGGGATTGTGGGTGTTTGCACAGCCGATTTATGCTATGATAGGTTCACGAATCATTGGGATTGTGGGTGTTTGCACAGTCGATGCTTCGTTTGGTAAGGCTAGTGATTATAAATTAATCGACGAGGCTTAATAATATATAGTGGCTCTTCATCTACCGGGATTGTGGGTGTTTGCACAGTCGGTAATGGGCTGAGTATATATTGACGCAAATAGTTTATAAATTTAACTATGTTGCAACGGTTTTATAAATAAACCGAGTGATAGTGAGGGGGCACGGTACAACTCACTGAGACAAGTTGTCTCACCCTATCATCTGTTGTTGTTTTTACAGAGAACAGGAAACGGGAAAGCAAGCGGAATGGTCAGTTGCCACACTCAAGGAGAAGATTGAAGATTGACTCATTCCTAGTTGTTTATGTTTTTCTGTCGTTGTTTCTGTATTTGATATCATGACTCGAATTTCAGCTATGTTATGTATGAGTTTCTGCTGTTTCTTGTAAAGATGTATATCTAAGCAGGAATTTTTTTTATACTCTGATGTGAACCAAATTGTATATTTAGGTATTTCTTGTTTTAGAAATACAGGGTGTTACATTTGGTATCAAAGCGGTTCGGCCTTGTCGAACTTAGTGACCTTCTGGTCAAGAGTATTAGACCGAGTCAGCTAGGGACTTAGACAATTAAATTTCACATCCTTCCAGTATATTATGTGACGTATTGAGTTAGGATCCACTCAATGTTTCATGTAAATTACTGAAAATTATGACAGTTAGTTGCCTCAGCCGCGAAAATGTTTGAAACCCTGATCCATAGGATTCTCAGCCTTCTCGTTTCATCAAAGCGCGCAGCAGCAGCAGAGGGCTACCGATGACATTTGGGAACAATGATGGACATCCGCGATGGTTCGAGGAAACTGTGGGCGGCCGTTCAGTCAATGAATATGATACAGCTAGTGAGTCACAGAGTAAGACGTCGTAGGTCTTACCGAGAGTACAAGCTAAGTGAAGCCATTGGGCAGTAGTATTGTCAGTATACAGAAATCCATCACATTAGTTAACACCCAAAACCCTGACCATTATTTAGTTAGCCTATCAGTTATCGAAATATTGTTTCACCGTAAATCTTACCTTCTGGTGTGAGTTCACTCCAGTTTAGGTAGCAGTTAAGGAAGTCCTTTCGGATAATCCCAAGCATAGATGCCGATTCTTCTTCTTTCGAATCACAATGTGCCGATCAGGTTAAGTCCCGATCAGGAATTATGAATCAAACCCTTCTAAAGCAGTTAATATGTGGAATCGGTAGAAGTGACATTATTCCAATCCGCTGAATAGAGGCATCCCAACTGCGGTCTGTAAAACATTCTTGTTAGTCTTCTGACTCGTTTTGTTCGTAACTTCTGCTCCGGAACTCCGATTTTTATGTTCCGGGAGGCATTGGAAAGCTAACGAAAACATCCACACCTCTGAGTGGGTTGTGAATCCCATCTCAAATTTTACTAGGAGGTGTATCTCTGTTTCAACCTGAACAGTAAACGCTAAAGCATTCGTGGAATGTGGACCTCCCTACTGTGCGGGAAATTGGAAGAACGAAAAGCTTAAGGTCACCTAAGTGGCGAACATGATGTTGTCATGAGAGTAGAACTCGTTCTGAAGCTTGGTTGATTGACGTGGTAGTGATAATCATGGTTGGATAGTTACGGGAAACTCGGAAAGAAGTGGGCCAAGAAAATGTTTAGTGACATTTACTTCAACTTCACGAATCAATACGACGACACTTAAGGTGTGCTCGCTTGATTTCCAAAATAACTTTTGTTTTCAAAATTCCCTTGGTGCCACCGCAATTCCAATTTCATAACTAATCCGAGAATAATTGCTACGCTGAAGTTAATCGAGAAACCATGGTTTTCCTAGGATGATACTAAATCTTACCTTCTAAAGGAAAACCTTATGTCGTTCTAGTAAGACTTCTAATATTGAAATTCTCATCTCCGTAGGATCTGAATGATCAAGATCTAAGAAGGATAGGTATCAAAGTTTAAACCTGGTTGATCTAGAAAAAATAGCTAAAATTGGATACGTCATTGATTTAGACAATTCCGAAAGAGCCATAACCTGTGTAAGGGCAACAGGCTGTAGGGTTGAATTCCATGGACCGAATTACAAGGGTCGAAAGACATACTCTTATTAGTAATTTGGGTTGGTCAAAAACATCATTTGTATCGGTGACTGCCTGAAATGCTTGAAATGGTTCTAAGACAACCGAAGATGTAAGTTACTCATGACATCTACTCAGAAGTAATGGAAGACCGGATTGACATATGAATATAATTGCTAGTAGGAGAGGTATCAAGCCATGTTAAGGAAATTATCTTTCGGTAATTATAGTGCTCAGACTTCCGCCACTGAGGAAAAACTCCAATCGTAACCTTGACCTCGTTAGGGTTAGCAGTAAGTTGCTGTGACTCTGATCCATCGAATGGATCGAGGCTAGTTTTACCATTCTAATAATCTATCGGCTAGATGTCAATAAAACAAATATGTGCTGAACTCAGAATTGTCTGATTGTGGTCCAGCACACGAGGCTTTACTAAGGAATCCGATGAGTTGGGTACGTGTAGTTCATTTTCCTTTTAACCCACCACACCTGTTTGAGGGAAGAATGTGTGAGGATGAACCATATGTCGGTTGGAGACTAAATGATTGGACAGTGAGTGTATGATACACGAGTCCTTGATAGTTAATCCTATAACCATTTGTGTAGTCTCTCGAGACATTAAATTCATGCTTGTTTTTCATCACGAAATGTAAGTCTTTGTTTTAACCTTGAAGTTTTACCTTGGGCTAATTCTAAAAAAGGATTGAAAGGAAATGAATTGGATCGAATAGAATAGCGCTTTAAGAAAATTTTTAAAATCAAGTATCCTCCTTCCTTTCGGCTCAATCAGTGGCGGACCCAGGACCCTGGGGTCAGGGGTGTCAAATTTTTTAAGGCCAGTGTCAAATGAGTGCAAAACTTGGTCTACTAGTGCAATTTAAAATTTTCAGGGGGTTCAAAATAAAAATTTCAGGAGAATTGGGCTATTTATATAGGGCGGTAAGTGCAATTTTTTTTCCCAAGGGGTTCAACTGAACCCCCTGGGTACAAGGTAGGTCCGCCACTGGGCTCAATTTCTTTCCTTATTCATTCCTCGAACGAACCCAATTATTTTTATCTTAACGGACCCAAACCCAAGCACAATAATGGAAGTTTGTGAGATTTTGATCGCACAAATGGGTGACTTCAACAGAGTAGCACTTTTATTCTCATTTTCGACATAGTAAATTCTAAAATCAGAGAATGAGTGTACCGCTTTGTTGAAACGTCGTCCATTGAGTAAGGTCATTTATAAGTTGGGGTGAATTAACGTTTTGGATAATCGTATTTTTGTCAAAGTGTCATTATTTGAAAACCCCGTGGGATGGAATTTTTATCCAAATGGAAAGATTGTACTTTCCAGCTTTTGGAAGTAATGTAAAGAAAGGACATTTCACTACGATTTTAGAGTTTTCTTGGTTAAGTTGCAAGAAAAATTGTTTTCTAAATTCATTTGGACTGAGAGTCAACTTATTTAATAAAATAACTCTGTTTACTTCAGTCAAAATTTTTGGTAAAATGAGTCAAGCGCTTATGTAAGCGTAACTCGGAAAGTGAAGAAAACTATTCTTCCGGATACCGCATGGTTCGATTTCAAAATAATCCTCTCATGGACATCGTTTCCCTTCCAATTCATTCCACGGATAAGCCGGAACCTTCGGAAATTCCGAACTTTGACGACGAAGGACGTATAGTTACCCGAAGCTATAAGGTCGTGTTCTTGACAGATTATAGGAATACCATTGGTCCATAACTGCTAGTGTCGGCAATCGAAAGGTCGGAATGGTTGATTACCGGATAAAATTGCGTGTTAGCAAGATGTAGAGGATTGGAACGATTTTGAGGACAAAATCTTTCAAGTTGCGGTGATTGTAACATCCCTGTTTCCCTAATTTCGGTTTACGAAATCAACTGGCAATTTATTATTCGATCAAATGATAAATTGAGTCATGGATATGAAAATCTCGCGAAAGCAATATTGAATTGCTCAATTATATGAAATACACACAATTTATCCGAATTGGGTGAATCATTGTGGGAATTAGAGCACAAGGGCAAAATCGTCATTTCGTCTCATAATGAGGAAGTATCATTGATGAAATAATGGATTGGGTCCTAATGGTGCTAGGAGTATGGAGATGTTATTTAATTACTAAGTCATATGGATTGATGAGTATTTGATGGATTAAAATGGACCTAAATGGATATTAAGGGACCAAGGGCATTTTAGTCATTTCCACAATCTTCAAATCATTAACCCCAAATTAATATTCACCAATCATGCCTTTCAATTTCCCTAAGATCATAATCAAAGTATTTTAATAAGGGTTATGAGTTAATTGTGGGTTTAGGGATGATTTGGTAACAAGGGCAAAATGGTAATTCTACCCTCACTTAAAGACACATAACCAGGTGACCTTCTAACCTTCTCCTCACTTTAATAATATCCAGAAACCTGAAAGTGTGAGAGTGGAGAATAGAGAGAGAGGGCTCAAGAAGGAGAAGAGAAAGAAGGGATTGAAACTCACAAGTGTATGGTTGCATGTAAGTGACAAAACCACAATCCTTCTCCATTTTTAATTCTCTTTCCATTGGTAGTAATCTTGTTAGCTTATTCTCCATCTTTCCCTCTCCACCATTTTCGAATATTGAGCTCCACATTGACCAAACTCAATTTTCTTGTATTGTTGGTGTCCTAGAAGCTTGTTTTGGAGTTCTAGTGGAGGCATGTTGGTGTTGGGAGATGAGATGCATTTAATGGAAGCTACATTGTGACTAAGAGTGCTAAAAGAGTCGTTTTAGAAGCTGGATTCAAAGCTGGAGTTGTTAGTGAGTGAAGTGGTGTCAAATTCGTGGAGATGAGGTCTTGGAAGAAGGAAACAAGTTGCTGGAAAATACTGCAGCAAATCCATTCTGGGCAGTCTAGGTATTTCCTTCATAACTCTTTACACGGATACCCTTTGAAGTTCATTTTTGTTGATTTAGAAAGTAGACACGAAACCCTTCAGTTTAGGCACAAGTACTAATTAAATTGACTGAGTATTGAGGGAGAAACATTAGACACAAAATTCACTTTTGCCACAGTAATAATTCTGAACCAGTCTTCTTATTTTCACCATAACTCCCTGAATGCTCGTCCAATTAGTTATGACTATTGCAAAACACTTTACAGATGCTGCCAAACCGACTCGGAAGTTTTTGACCGCGTTCTAGGAATTGGGCATAGATCGGAATAGAAAGGGATTACATGGTTAATTTGCGATGCAATTGGGTATGCTCCTGTAGCTGGCTTTGTGGTGGAACTAGTCTTGAAGCGGTCTCAAGTTCATCGGAGCGCGGGAATCAAATGCGGGGATTGTTCGAGCGGTTACGTGTTTGGGCGTTTCAAAGTCTCGGCAATTCCGTGATTTTCATCACGACCGGGGAGTTTTACTCACGATTAGGAATTATTTTGTGTTCTGAACTTATTTCGTGTTTGGTCCTATGAAATTATTTCGAAATTATTATATATATATATATATATATATATATATATATATGTGTGTGTATGGTGTAGAATATCTGTTTTTAAGTTACAAAAGCCCTAGAATGTCTCGGTACCGGATCGAAAGCGAAACGACACAGAATCGCATTTCGAAAACCTGTTTTCTGCATTCCAGGTAACCGTCGCGTCGCGACCCGTGTCTGTCCCGTCGCGACCCCTATTGAAATTGTGACAAATTTTGTTTCGGTTACTTTTCGCGTCGCGACGGAACTGGTTCGCGTTGCGACGCTGTGTAATTTTTTCAGCAAACCCTACTGTTTTTGTTTTTGCCATAACTTATGATCCGGGAGTCCGATTGAAGTGTTCTTAGGTACGTTTGAAAGCTTATTAAAAGGCCTAACCATATAAACATAAATTGAATCGCATAATGCACTGTTTCTGAGAGTAAAAACCTTTTTTAAAATCCGAATTGTAGATCACGTGTGAGCTTATGTTTTGAATAACAAATCAGATCATAGATCCAACAGGACGATATGATTATAACGCCGAATGTCTAACTTGGTATTCATCAAAACGGGTTATAGAACAATGATATATATAGAATATATCGAATATAGAAGTCGGCCCAATGCGGGTGTGATATATAGAATATATCGAATATAGAAGTCGGCCCAATGCGGGTGTGATATATAAATTATATCAAGTTGGGTGACGACCCAACGAACAGCATACTAGGCGGTGAAGTCATGAGCGCCTACCCTAGGCCCTGAAACGTTATGGCGTGGTCTAACGTGGGTTATCGGGATTGTGGGTATTTGCACAGCCGATTTATGCTATGATAGGTTCACGAATCATCGGGATTGTGGGTGTTTGCACAGTCGATACTTCGCTTGGTAAGGCTAGTGGTTATAAATTAATCGACGACGCTTAATAATATATAGTGGCTCTTCATCAACCGAGATTGTGGGTGTTTGCACAGTCGGTAATGGGTTGAGTATATATTGACGCAAATAGTTTATAAATTTAACTATGTTGCAACGGTTTTATAAATAAACCGAGTGATAGTGAGGGGGCACGGTGGAACTCACTGAGACAAGTTGTCTCACCCTATCATCTGTTGTTGTTTTTACAGAGAACAGGAAATGGGAAAGCAAGCGGAATGGTCTGTTGCCACATTCGAGGAGAAGATTGAAGATTGACTCATTCCTAGTTGGTTATGTTTTTCTGTCGTTTTCTCTGTATTTGATATCATGACTCGAATTTGAGCTATGTTATGTATGAGTTTCCGCTGTTTCTTGTAAAGATGTATATCTAAGCAGGAGTTTTTTTTATACTCTGATGTGAACCAAATTGTATATTTAGGTATTTCTTGTTTTAGAAATACGGGGTGTTACAATCATCATCCGTAATGGTGATGATATCATCATTTCCAGCTTAATCGATTGGTTGGAGAGAGAAACCGGTTGAGGAACAATCGAAATTCACATCGTTGACGAGTTCCTTGATCACATCGAAACACTTTCTTCGAAACACTTTACAATGGTGAATTGTTTTAACAGGAATCGATGATACCTTGAAGGATTTTGGTGAGGGACGAGTTCGATGCGATGCTTTTCTACTGTTGAAGAAGGAAACTGTGAGGTGAGAGACGAATGACAATTTCAAGAAGAGAGACGATAGATGCAGTGAGTGGAGGATTCGATTTCAGCATCCATGAGAGTGAGTGAAGGATTAGGGTTCCTCTTTTAGGTTCTGTTTTTTTTTTAGTTCGCGTTTTTTTTTGAATTGATAGACTTCAAGACCCGCCTTTCTTTTTCAATTTTATTTTATTTTACAAGTTTTTTTTTATGTCAAAAAAAAGTATTATTTTTTTAAAATAAGATTTAAATATGTCAAAAATACATAAGATTTTTTTTGGCCAAAAAAATACATAAGATTTAAATATATATATATATACATATTACCATTTGGTAAAAAAAAAATTACAAAAAAAGACTTTTCAGATTTTTAAAATATTTAATTTTTAAATAGTAGTAATAAAAGTAACTTTCCTGTGGAATTATGTTCTTATGAAAATTCGCAGGAAAGCAAAAACTTTCCTGCGAACTGAAAGTTTCTACTTATCTGTGAATCGCAAGAAAATTCTCAGGAAATTCCTGCAAAAAATTTCCGCAGGTAATTCCGAGATTTCTATTCAAAAATAACCTCGTCTTCTTCTTCTTTCTCCACTACAAGCTTGTGCTATTATTTTGTATGGAATATAATAACACAGTTACAAGCTTGTGCTATTATTTTGTTTGGAATATAATAACACGGTTATAAAGCTCTCAATTGTTTATCAAGACTCCTTTGTCGGCAATATAATAGAAAAGCATGAAAACACATGTCTATTTGTAAAATATCATGGATAATGAAAACATATCAATTGTATTTGCAAAACGTTACGTACCTAGCCTTGGATTCTCGGATCCAGAGCCGGCAATGGGTATCTGATGTGTAGTGATTATCTTTTCTTGGCTCAGGGTCGGATGGATGATTCGAAGGTCGCGTTCTTTCGAGGCTGGACCCGGGTACCTGCAGACACTCTGATGCTAAAGTCAACAAACAGAAGTCAGTGGGATGCAAATGAGCGAAACGTATCTGGATATGTGGGTAGGACCCGTATTTATAGACGCGGAGCACCGGGGGTTCGCGGGTTGCGCCCGACCCAGACCGTTGGATTCAAATGCTTTGATTTGGTCTGTTGATTTATGATCCGATGGCGTGATACCTTACTGGACCGAATTTCTTGGGGAATGGGCCCATTATAGTCGCGGATTGGGCCTCCAGGGCTGATCCGGAATAGTTTCCCCCCAAGTCGAGGTCGGTCACCGAGTGCGGCCTCGGCTTGATTGTGCTTTACCCTTTGGGTGTTGCCCTCGGATTCGCGCAATGCGTGCTGGATTTCGAGGTTGAGATGCAAGCCCGACGTGAGTGATGGATTTCTGAAATGTTGGTGACGAAAGCAGTCTCGGAGGTCGGAGATTGTGTCAGTATTGTCAGAGATGTGATGTTTGAGTGACGCGAGGTGTCTTGTCATAATGACTTGCACTGATCCTCATGTCTGTACATTGATCGCCTCGAGAGATGTAGCGCCGTTTCACCTTCCGGGTTCAGAATGTCTTTAAATACTCGTCCAAGGCCTAATTCCGAACACTTTGTCGTTTCTTTATCTTGAATTCTCCCGAGTTCAGTGAACTTTGTGCGACTTTGCTCTCCGGAGATTTGAGTCTGATTTCCCGGATTCCGACGTTGAGGGATTTGTGTTGTCTTCCACTTCTTGGTTCTGCCGTCGTTGAGGTCTTCGGCGAGGTTCTTCGAATATCTCACACCGGGTTGCATCCGATCTCCCAAAATTTGCTGCCCTTGTTCTGGAAAAATGGCGAAGATAAGGGAGACCGATAGAACAAAGCTCGTTGCCCCCAACAAGCCGTCGTTGAGGAGGTCTGCCGAGGGTAACATAGTTATCGATGAGCGGTGGTCAACTTCTGGGGAGGCCTCAGGTCGGGCGGAGGCTAGTGGCTCAGTCTTAACGTCGTCGCATGTGGAGTCTCCGACCCCCAACCCTGCGGGGGAGGCTTCTACTTCTGATAACGCGGTGTTGGACTTCCATCTTTCCACCCAAGACTGGGAGTCGGTAGGGCAGGCCGCCGAGGTGGCGGGACTGGAGGCTAGGGAACTCGAAGCGGCAGATCCGTATTGGTGGATTTCGACCTACATTTTTACAGTGGGATCGTATTACCGAGCTGGCCGAGGTGAGCCGAGCATGCTTAAAAGGTTTGAGAAGTTTGTAGGAGCCGAGGGGCAAGAGTGGAGCTTGGAGCTAGTCTCGGGTGACGATGCCGCGTGCTCCAAGGTGGACGGCGTGAGGTTTTTTGTTTACTCTGCTTTCTTTGAGAAGATGGGGATGAGGATCCCGTTTACGGAGTTTTAGAGGAGGGTGTTGAGGTTTCTGCAGGTAGCTCCTTCTCAGCTTACCCCGAACTCGTGGGGTTTTATAAATACTTTCGAGATTGTGATGCGGGCGTTAGGTCGCCAACGTCGTTTGAGGGTTTTCTTCCTTCTTTTTGACGTGTTCCGTCAGCCCGAGGCTGGGTCGGACAGGTTTGGTCAGATAGGCCTACGTCATAACCGCAAGTTCTCCTTCTTCGAGCCCGTGACGGACTCGGTGAGGGACTTTAAGTATGGTTTTTTCCTGGTGGCGCCGGTGAACGAGGCCGCAAGGAAGGAGGTTGTCCAGCTCGATGAGAGGGGTAAAGTTGTGAAGAATTTGTTCCCACAATCTTGGTGTCGTGGGCATTATGACTTGCAGACGGGGTCGTATTCCTTTGAAGAAACGGATCTGACCCGGTAAGAGGCTCTGACCTTGAAGTTGTTGTCTGATTGGGTTCAGGCATTTACGAACAAGAGTGGGAGGATTGAGTGCAAGAAGATCTTGGAGGTGAAGTCTCCTGCCGACCTGACTAAGACTTTGGGTAAGTTTTGCGAACTCTGCCTTGAGTTTCTTTTTGGCTTTCTGGAGTCTATGTTTTGACTGCTGTTTCTCTTTTCTTTTTACAGATTGGTTTACCAAGCCGACAAGCTTGGCTGAGTTTCTGGCTTTTGCCTGAGTCGGCGAGAATGTGGACATCGGAGTCGGCTCTTCTTCTGCTCCGACTCCAATAGCCGTCGCTACCGAGGTCGTGGTTGACCAAGGAGTGCCCCCTGTGGCTCAGGCGGACTTGGAGCCGGCTTCGTAAAGTTTGACCGGAAAGCGCTAGGAGCGTAGCCCTCCGACTCTGCCTTGTGTGACGAAGATGTTAAAAACTTGCAATCCTTTGGATTCTGAAGGTCGAGTCTCTCCTGTTGACTTTGAGGCTTGCCTCCGAGTTGGGGGACTCGGTCAGCAGGCGCTCAGTCTGTCGAGTTCGGAGCTCTCCCTGATGGAGGAAGGTAACCTCTGCTCTGAAGCTGAAAATTTGTGGCTTGAAGGTGAATTGCAGGACAAGTCTGATAAATTAACAACTTGCTTGGAATTCCTTTCAGAAGCTTGCGAGGACGCTGAAAGATTTGAGAAGGAGAAGAAGGAGCTCCAGACTCGCTCGGACCGCCTGGCCGAGGTCGACGTTGAGGCCATAAGAGAGGAAATATCAGAACTCGGGAAGATGATCGAACCTGCCGAAAGGGTTCCGAAACTGAAAGAGGAGATAGAGGCAGCTGAGGCTGTGGCTCGTAGTTTTGGAGCGGAGGTGTTACGCTGGAGGTGGAGCTGGCCGCGGCTGGGGAAGCTCTGGCCACTACCTCTTTTTCCAATGCCCTGGCCCAAGTTGTGGTGCTGAATCCCAGGCTCGATGTCTCTTTGGTTCATCCATGCCAAATGGTTTCTGTGGGGAAGATTGTGCTGCCTCAAGTGTCGGAGGAGGGAGCGGGCGAGCCCGAGGTCATCTATGCTCCAAAGCCTTAGCCCGGCTGGTGCACTTGGGGTCGCATTAATGGCCCTGGTTGTACCCGGGGTCGCATTTTGTTTGTAATGTACATTGATGGCACTGTCCTTTCCGTCCCGGGTTTAAATTATAGTCTTTCAACATGTTCGTATGTTTTGAATTTTGCGTTTTCATTGTGCCTTTGCTTTTCGTACTCGTTGTTTACGAAGCTCGGGTTCACGGAGCTCGGGTTCACGGAGCTCGACGCTAAGGCTTTGGTCTCGAGGGACCGAGTTGAGCCAGCAAGCCGTAGTCCTTTGATGGGCCCGACCTTGTGGCAGGTGGTGTGTGAAAAACTGATGTGCAAGTATACACAGTCGACAACAAGTAATAAAGTGAAAGTAGAGTATCGTTCCCACAGGGATTGGATTAATTCTTAAGATTTAACCAGATAGAGAAATTAGTATTAAGTAACCAAGTAACAAACAATATTGATGGTTTGGAGACAGAAGGTAAACAAACTAAATAAATGGAGAATATAGTCAAATGAGAATGATAGTTGAGATGCTCTTTACCAGATAAGTCACTTTCAATAGTATTGTGTTAAATATGATGCAGGTGCACTCAATGCTGATGCATTAGAAATATGCTTTTTAGTCACTGTCTTCAGAGTTTCATTACAAGCTCTTATGTCTAAGTTGCTAAATAAGTTCACTCCTATATTTTAAGTACCCACAGTATCACCCTATGGACTATGCTATCCTATGTATAGGTTTTAGCATGGTTTTAACAAAGTTTCCTTAATTAAAACACTTACCCATATTAGTTCTTGAGTTCTAAGTATAAACCATGTCTGTATTTATAACTCTACTTATTCTAAATGATCAATCTCAAAATAAGTGTTAAAAGAAGTATAAAACAAGAACTAAAATGCACACATCACATATGATCACAATAACTTATTTAAACGATCATTATAAGGTTAAAGCATCCCAACTAAAAGAGTTTAGTTCATGCTAGATATTACAAGGCATATATAAACAGAATAAATCATATTCATATATTTGATATCACAAAAGGAAAACAACAAGGTAAAAGTTACACGGTTGGAGTTCCTTTGCATGAAGTTGCCAAGCAATATGGGAGCATCCACTTCACTACATTCAGGCAGCACAACGTGGTTGTATGGAAGTAAAGAAGGAAGTTGTCAATTCCTTTCTTGTCTTCTTACAAGAGAATGAGAAACTAAATCTAAAGCTATCTATATTAGTGTACGGAATGAGGGATTATTTTCAAGTGAGAGATGGAGGACTTTATATAGACTTTCAAATGGAGCTTTCCTTCGCAAGAGGGTTTGCTTGATAACAAAGTTAGGGTTGCCTTTGGTCACTTCAGCCCAAAAAGTAATGCAAATCCCCCACTCAACCAAGAAGGGAGGTCCTCTAATGGATGGCCAAGTGTCTCTAGGTGAGTGACTCTTCAAAGCTATCTTTTATGGTGGGCGCCGAAATTTGTGACTTGCATGTGCTTTCATGAGTAAGCATGACATCATCAGCTGAGTGCTTGACCATCTTGATGTTCTAGGATTTATTCAAGCATTGTTGTCTGTTTTGAGTGCAGGTGCATCTAATGCAGGTGCAATGTTGAGTTGCTAATGCAGTGGCATCATATGCAGGTGCATTGAACAAACACATCAAAACTACCAAAATATATGCAAGATGCTAAGTTATATGCATAACCCTCTTTTAACTTTGAATGTTGTAATTTTATTTATAAAACTTTATTTACTATATATTTTTACATAGAATTGAGCAATTATTTAGGTTCAGATGCGTAAATAACTCTATATAAAATAGAGTTATCAGCAGGCCACCACGGTCTTTTCCTCGTCGCAGAGGTTGGCGAGCCACGATAGGCTCGACCTCGTGGTAGAAGTCAGTGAGCCACGATAGGCTCGACCTCGTGGTAGAGGTCAATGAGCCACGATAGGCTTGACCTCGTGGTAGAGGTCAGTGAGCCACGATAGGCTCAACCTCGTTGTAGAGGTCCGTCGGCGCCGTGTCTGAACGATCCTGTGAGAAGGATGCAATTCCGAGGCCACGAGGTCAGCTAGGACTTGTTTTAATCCATTTCTCCAAGCGCGGAGCTCTGAAGTGAGCACAGGTTGGGTGTAGGGGCTCGATTTTGACCCTAATTAGTGTTGAGCAGATGAATACCTGAAAAAGCAATCACTTTTTTGATGGGTACCGAGGTCCAGCATGAGTACAATCATTATTAGATGTGGGACTCGGAGTCCGGAGTTATGCGAAAATCTTTAAAGAAAAGGAATTAAGTTCTTAAGCAAAGACATTAGAGCAACAAATCATTGCAAGAAGAAACAAAGAATTCAGTGGAAATGGTGATGGAATGAGCAGTTATTGATGCTTGAGGTCGGAGGTCGGGCATTCGGTGGATCTTAGAAACAAGGCATGAGTACATGGCTTTTGGGGGGGGGGGGGGGGGTGGTCGGGGTGAGTTATCTTTCGTTCACCCCGAGATACTTTGGTGAGGCATCTTTGGTTTGTTAAGCTGGAACGTTGTGTTCAAGTTTTGACTAGGGGTCGTCCTGACTCCCGACCTTGATGAGGTTGATCTCAGACACGACCTTCTTGTCGTTGTGGCCCTTCTCATTCTTGTCGGATTCATTATCTTTTTTAATCGAGAGGTAGTGGCACTTCTTGGCAGATTTCAGGTCGGCTTCAATTGTAATTACCTCGTCTTCGGTAGAGTAAAATCTCATTTTCAGATGAACTGTTGAGGCCACGGCTCCGAGCCTGCCCAAGGTTGGTCTTCTTATAATGCAGATGTATGGGGATTTGCATGGTAGGACCAACAATTGTGTTTTCATTGTTCTGGAAAGCTTATCCCCGTAAGTGACCATGAGCTCGAGGTATCCGAGTGGAGTAGTTTTTGCCCCATTAAATCCTGTCTGTTCCGAACCTCTGTTGGGAGTGAGCTCGGTCCCGGAGATGTTGAGCTTGCGAAGCAGGTCCCGAAACAAGATGTCCATCGAGCTTCCCTGGTCCACTAGGATTCTCAGGACTTGGACGTCGACCATGATGGAAGAGATAATGAGTGGGATATATTTGTTTGGCTTACCATCTGGGAGGTCCTGGTCAGAGCTAGTGGGGGTCTGTCGGATAGGTTGGCGGTTTTCGGGTTGCTGGCTATGCTCAGAATCTCTTTCCACTTCCGCTTCCTAGATCTTTTTGTTTCACCCGAGTCCACTGAATATTCGCCTAGAATTACAGCGGCCACTGCTCTTGAACGCTGCTGCTCGGGCTCATCATCCTCATCCGAATCTTCGGAGTCGGCCTTCGCTGGCTTGGCCACTTTATTTACTCCTGGTTTTCCTTTTCGAGGCGAACGGGATCGCCGCTTTTCTTCATCTCCTTCTTTCTTAACATACTTGCTCAATTTACCTTTTTGGATCAAATCCTCTATGTCGTCTCGGAGAACTCGGCACTGGTTGGTGTCGTGGCCGTGACTCCGATGGTAGCGACAGTACTTTTTCTTGTCAGTGTTTTCTCGCGACGCGAGTGGAGGCGGCCATTTCCTGTCCTTGAACTCGGTGTTAGCGCACTCAGCAAGAATTTTTGACTTCGCCTCATTCAGCTCGGTGTACTCGGAGAACCGTGGACATCTTTCCCTAGAGTCTTTCTTCGGATTCTTCCCTTTGTCATTTGTCTTTGCGGTGGCCGAGGTTGCACCAACCTCGTCGGCCATGTCGTCCTCTTCGTAATCAATGAACCTCTGAGCCCACTTCAGGAAGTCTTCCAGGTTCCGGGGTCGGCGAACACCGACGTCGATCTGGAAGAGGCTCTTCTTGCGGAGCCCGTGTCTCATGAATAAGAGTTTGATCTTGTCTTCTAGATTTCTTACGTTGTTGGCTTCTTTGTTGAACCGCTCGATGTAGTCACGCAAGGTCTCGTTTTCTCTTTGTTTCATAGCTTTGAGGACGTCCACCGACTTGGGCTTCAGCCTTGACGCGGTGAAACGTGCCGAGAACACCCTGACGAGATGCTCCCAGGAGTGGATGGAGCGGGGTTTAAGGTCCTGGAACCAGGAGAGTGCTGCCTTGCTCAATGATAGAGGGAAGATCTTGCATTTTATGTCATCCGTGGCATTTCTGTACTGCATCATGAGATCAAAGGTATCCACGTGCTCGTCTGGATCACCAGTCCCGTCGTACATGTTCAGTTGAGGGGGTTTTTCCAGGGATTTTGGTACCTCGCACTCTGCAATTTCTCTGATGAAAGGGCTTTGTCGGGCTCGCCCAGATCCGCCACGGCGTGGAGAATGCTTCTCCTGCGGGGAGAGCGGTCCCGTCTACGAGGGGAGCGGCTTCGAGACGACGAAGAACTATAAGAGGAGCTCCGACTGTGGTTGGAGCTTGGTGGAGTTGGAGGGGTGCGAGAACTTTCGTGTCGACCCGTCCTTCGGGGAGGGGACCAGTGAACGTGGCGCTTGTGAGCCAACTTCCTTCGAGGGGAGAACAGTGTCGCTTTGAGGTGACGGTGCGTCGGTCAGGAGACTTGTCTATTAATCGAGATGAGATGGCAGGCGTGTTAGCTCGGACAGCTGCAACCTCTTCCTCCATTTGGGTCAAGCGCTGTTCCTGTTGCGCAAAGTCGCGGCTTCGGTGATCTAGGAGATCCAGTATTTGGTTTATCGCCTGGACTGGAATCGGGACGACCTCTGGCATTGGCTGAGGCGAGAGTAGCGGTGCGGAGCGGGCTTCCTCAATTGGAACCTCTTGGACATGTCCCTCGAGGGTCTGATTAGGTCGGGGGACGACTTCAATCACACATCGGGTACAAGGTTGATTACGAATTGGAGGTCGTCCTCGTGGAGCCATAGGGATAGATTGAGTTGATGAAAGTTTAATAGTAAACTCCCACTGTGGTCGCCAATGTTACGTACCTAGCCTTAGATTCTCGGATCCGGAGTCGGCAATGGGTATCTGATGTGTAGTGATTATCTTTTCCTGGCTCAGGGTCGGTGATAAGTCTATTTTTAGAGTCTTTTTAATAGTTATTTTATTAAGTCTTTTTAGTATTTTAATTATATTTTTTCTATTTTACTGCAAATGTTTACTTTTTACCTTCAGGTTTTATTTTGAAGCAATTTCGACTGCTTATGTCTCAGAAGGTCAGAATTCGACTGGATCTCCCAGAAATTCGACTGGATCTGTCAGAATTCGACGCATCTGTCTTCCAGATTTCGACTTCGACTGCATCTGTCTTCCAGATTTCAACTTCGACTGCATCTGTCTTCCAGATTTCGACTTCGACTGCATCTGTCTTCTAGATTTCGACTTCGACTGCATCTGTCTTCCAGATTTCGACTTCGACTGCATCTGCTATCCAGATTTCGACTGTGCAGTCAAAGTTGGATATTTTTGCCCACTTGAGGATGGCTTTTTGATGACTACCTTGGCCAACTTGATTTGCCACTTTTTTCTCTTTTGGACCATTTTGCCCCTCATATTTTCCTATAAATAGAGGCTTGATCCTCACTTGTAACTAAGCTTGAATTTTGTTAGAAAATCAATGACAAAGGCTCTCTAATGATTCATGACTTCAATTTACTCTTCATGCTTTTTATGATTCTTGTTTATTTACTTTCTTGCCCTTTAAATTCTTGCTATTTATTTTCTTGCCCTTTTACTTTCCAAGTCATTTACTTTCTTTGCTATTTAATTTCTTGCACCTTTATTTTCCAAGTCATTTACTTTCTTGCCCTTTAAATTCTTGCTATTTATTTTCTTGCCCTTTTATTTTTCAAGTCATTTACTTTCTTGCTCCTTTAAATTCTTGCACCTTTATTTTCCAAGTTATTTACTTTCTTGCTCTTTTATTTTTCTTGCTCTTTAAATTTCCAAGTCAAGTAAACTACTGGCAAGTCAAGTAAATTACTGGCAAGTCAAGTAAATTACTGGCAATTTACTTTTCAAGCAATTTACTTTCTTGTCATTTACAATTCCGCTATTTATGATTTTTGCACTTTACCGCTTTCTTTTATTTCTCGCTATTTAACTTTATGTTTTCTTCTTTTATTTTCTTTTCTCCTTTTTTGTCTACAATGATCATAAGTGAGTAGACTTTACTAAAACATTCCTTCTTTCCAAAAACACTTTCTTTTCAGTTAATCAACTTTGAAAAATTAATTTGGTATTCACTTAGGCTCTCCCTGTGGACCGATACTCTTTTATTACGCGATACGACCCGTGCACTTGCGGGGCTATCAAGTTTTTGGCGCCGTTGCCGGGGAGGCAGTGATATTAATTAAATTTTTTCGAAACCGGTTAGACTGAAATTTTATTTTCTTTATTTTTTTTCTTCTTCTCTTGTCCCTCGAATGCGAAGAACCAGAAGTTTCGGAGAAACTGTTCAACAAATTCCCGAAATCAAAAGGTTCTTACATAGAAGGAGGAGAGAAATTCCCGATAACCAAATGGCGGCTAATGAAAATCGTGCTCTCAAAGAGTACGCAACACCTTCAGCAGAGCCATCGGCTGCCATTGTACATCCAAATGTGGAAGCAAATAATTTTGAACTCAAAACATCTCTGCTTTCGATGGTACAACAAAACCAATTTTCTGGTTCTCCCACGGAGGACCCAAATCTTCATATTTCAATTTTTCTTAAATACTGTGGAACTCTCAAATTAAACGGGGTACCTCCGGATGCCATAAGACTAAAACTCTTCCCTTTTTCATTAAGGGATAGAGCTAGAGCATGGCTACATTCTTTGCCTTCGGAATCCATTACCAGCTGGGACCAGCTAAAACAAACTTTTCTTGCTAAATTCTTTCCCCCGAGTAAGACAGCTCAAATGAGAAATCAAATTACTCGATTTTCTCAAAACGACGGGGAATCTCTTTATGATGCTTGGGAACGTTTCAAAGAAATGTTAAGGCTATGCCCCCATCATGGACTAGAGAAATGGCTCGTTGTTCACACTTTTTATAATGGATTACAATATGCAACTAGAATGACTGTTGATGCAGCTGCAGGTGGAGCTTTAATGAACAAAAATTTCACTGAAGCTTATGCACTCATTGAAGATATGGCTCAAAACCATTGTCAATGGGCAAGTGAGCGAGCCATAACGGATAAACCAGCATCGTCAAAAGAGCCAGGCAAGTATGAAATATCCGCTGTTGATCATCTTGCCTCAAAAGTGGACGCACTTTTTCAAAAATTTGAAAAATTAAATGTAAGTGCCGTTTCACAAACTTTTTCTCCTACTACTCCACCATGTGAATTATGTGGGGTTGTTGGCCATATTGGAGCTAAATGCCAGCTTGAGGCATCTAGTACTGGAAATGAGCATATAAACTATGCTCAAAAAGAAGATCCGTTTTCAAATACTTATAATTCTGGGTGGAGAAATCATCCAAATTTTTCTTATAAAAATCCTCCACCCAATCCAGCACCTAGACCACCTCCTGTCTTTCAAAATCAAAGCGTTTTTAACAACCCACAAAACAACCCGCAAAAGTCGAACTTGGAATTTTTGATGGAAAAATTTGTGTCATCTCAAACAAAACAAAATGAAGAATTCAAAAATCAAACTGGTTATTTGAATGACACACTTATCAAATTAAAATCAAAAATCGACTCTATTGCCACTCATAGTGAGATGCTTGAAAATCAAATAACTCAAGTGGCAACACAGGTGGCTTCATCCTCTAAATCTTCGGGGGTATTTCCCGGACAGCCTGAACAAAATCTAAATGGCCAAATATATGCTGTCACCCTTAGAAGCGAAAAACAATTAGAGGAACCAAGAGCAAACCAAGAAAAAATTGTGAGTGAAAAACATAATTCACCGTGTGAGCAAGAAGAGAAAGAAAAAGAGAAGGAACCAGAAAAAGAAAAAGAAAAAGAAAAGGAACCAGAAAAAGAAAGAGAAGAACCATACATCCCCCCACCACCATACAAACCATCTCCTTTATCTTATTTTTCACCTTCCTTTGTGAAAAAAATAACATTTGATCTGGGGGGAATTGTAAAAAAGATCTTATTGCTTACACAACTTCCATTTTACAAGCCATGGGATCTAGGAATATGCTTTCATTCTTCATATGTCACTTGGTCTCTATGCTTCATGTAACAGCCCAGGTCCACCGCAGCGGCCACCCCGGTCCCACTGTTACCTCACGGTCTTTTCTACCCCCCTTGTAGAATTTTTGCCTTCCGTGGGAATCGAACCTTGCACCTGAGGCATAAGTGCAAGTTAAACCCCCTTCCCACTACCTGAGGCACTCCCGCAAATCCTCCTCCTCCGTTGGCGCATCAACCAGCTGACCGTCCACCACAATCTTGTCCAAATCCATTCCAGAAATATCAAGACCCGGGTGCAAGGCTTGAATTTGAGCAACAGCAGTGTTGAAACCACTGTCAAAGTTGGTGACACACTCCAATTTGCACTCCTCCAAACCGGCCTTCAAAGTCTGGATCCTCTCAGACTCTGGAACCAAATAAGCTTCTGCCTTCTTCAACTTCTCTTCAGCAACTCCCAATTCCTCTTGGGCCGACCGCAAATCACTACAAAAAAAAATATGGATTAGCGACGGATTTTAGCGACGGATTGGAAGTCCGTCGCTAAAATCCAAATTAGCGACGGGAATGCACAAAATTAGCGACGGATTGAAAACAAGGTATTTAGCGACGGAAATTGGCTAAATTAGTGACGAATTTAACATGGTGCGAAAATTGAAAAAAAGATTTGAATTAGCGAGGGAAATCCATCGCTAATCTTTGGAAAATTGTGCCACTGACCGTTGCAGTTGATTTGACACGTGACCAGAGTTAGCGAGGGAAATCCGTCGCTAAATCCGTCGCTAATCTTTGGAAAATTGTGCCACTGACCGTTGCAGTTTATTTGACACGTGATCAGGGTTATCGAGGGAAATCCGTCGCTAAATCCGTCGCTAATTGTTAATTTTTTTTTATAAACCCGAATCATTTCTTTCCTCTTTCATTCCTCTTCCTCTTTCATTCCTTCCTCTTCTCCGTTTTTCCTCTTCCTCTTTCATTTCTTCTTACCACCACCACCATCATCTTCTCCCTTCAACACCACACCACCACCACCACCACCACACCATCCTCTTTCATTTCTTCCTCCTCCTCTTTCATTTCTTTTCCTTCTCCATTTTCCTCTTCCTCTTTCATTTCTTCCTCTTCCTCTTTAATTTCTTCTTACCACCACCATCATCATCTTCTCCCTTCAACACCACACCACCACCACACCATCCTCTTTCATTTCTTTTCCTTCTCCATTTTACTCTTCCTCTTTCATTTTTTCTTACCACCACCACCACCACCACCACCATTATCTTCTCCCTTCAACACCACACCACCACCACACCATTTTTTTCTTCCCTTATCTCCCCAACCCCTAATCTCTCCCTCTCTCTATCTGAGAATAGATTTTTTTTTTTAAAAAATGAGGTTAGCGACGGATTTTAGCGACGGAAATCCATCGCTAACTTTGGTCAATGTCAGTGTCAAATCAACTGCAACAGTCAGTGGCACAGTGTTTTTAGCGACGGATTTTAGCGACGGAAATCCGTCGCTAACTTTGGTCAATGTCAGTGTCAAATCAACTGCAACAGTCAGTGGCACAGTGTTTTTAGCGACGGATTTTAGCGACGGATTTTCCGTCGCTAATTTTAGCGACAGACTTTATTCCCTCGCTAGCCATTAGCGAGAAGTAGTTTAGCGACAGAATTGGTCTGTCGCTAATTTCGTCGCTAACAGTCAGTAGCAGGGAAAAACAGGCATTAGCGACGGAAAAATCCGTCGCTAATACGCTGTTTTTTTGTAGTGAATCACTCAGCATGGCTTTGAGCTTAGCCGAATACTCCTTGGCCTCCCTAGCCATCTTCGACAACTTACCCTCCAGCATGCTCTTATAACTGTCAAGTTTCTGAACATCAGCCTGAAGATCGGCTATCTTGCTCTTCGATCAGTTCCACAAGGTGAGCCATAAAGGAAGTTTCCACAAGGTGAGCCATAAAAGAAGTTTTCAGAAGGTGAGCCATAAAAGAACTCCAAATGCCATATGTTTTAATAGCCGCCATCGCAGATCCAAAACCCATGATAGCATCCTTCTCAGCGTCACCGGAGGGAACACTCCATTCAGTACCCTGTTCAAAGGATACTGAGAGTCCCAAGCTGTTTTAGCAGGACCCTCAGCAGTAGCAGTGGTCACCCACCTACAGATGTTTACGCCATGAGGGGTCGGTTGGAGGATCACCCACACCATCCTGAACCTCAACAGCAACAATAGGAGAAGCATTAGCAGGGGAAGCAGTGTCAATATACCCCTGCCTCTTCCTTTGTTCGGCATGAAGGCGCTTGCGTTCCTCTACACTCATTGGGGACATGCCTAGAGATTCTGCAAAGAGAAGAAACATCGGTCAGCACGAAAAACATTACCAAATCAAAAAACAACAGTGAAGAAAAAGAAAATTACTCAGGTATGAAATTAAAGCTAATTCCAAATTTTTGGTACTCAGTAAAAGAGAGGACTTGGTCGGTGTGCCCTCCCAAAGACGCTCAATATCCGCCCGGACGGAAGAAGAAAGATCACACTCGTCTATCAACCGCCTGATAACTCTATTTTATATAAAGTTATTCATATGTTTAAACTTAGTAAATTGCTCTCTTTCAAAATAAAGATAAAGAGTTTATATAGTATTTTATGTGATAAATGATAACTTGAGTGTTTAACATGGTTATAATAGTTGTTAGTAGGCCATTTTGGATACATTGTGGTATGTTTGATAAAGTTTGTTCAGTGCAGTCTAGATGGTCACTGCATCAAATGCTCTTGCATTGATTCTGCACTTACAAATGCGCTGGCTCAGCACAATGATACTGCATTGCAACTGCATTACTCCAAGAATGAAGCCAACCACTTGCACATCCACTTGCACATGATGACCTCATGCTTGGTCTCCTAAAGCAAGAACACCTCATATTTCGGCGCCTACTATTCCCACATAGCTTTGAAGAGTCATCTACATAGGGACACATGTTCATATCTCATTGGACCTCCCTACTCACTAGATTGAAGACCTCAACTTGGGAGACAACTTCTGAATACTAACCATGATCCAACTTCTAGTTTACTTCAACATGAAGGAAGGAAGCACCTCTCTTGAAGACTATATATAGACCTCACTCCTTCACTTGAAAATACATCACAATCCATAAGTTAGATCAAAATTTCATTCCACATAGTTAAGTCTATTTTGTAAGAAGGAAAGGAAGGAAGTGACAAATCCTCCTTACCTCGATTTCATAGTTCTTACTTAAGTGCTAAGAAGCTAATGCAATTGCATTACTAGGAGGATTCAAGCTAAGAGCTACAACTTGTGTAAACTCTATCTTGTTGTTTCTCTTTTGTGATTTCAATTATATAAACATGTTCTATTCTGTTTATATTTGCCTTGCAATGTCTATGTTGAGCTAAACCTCTCTTAGTTGGAATGTTCTAACAATTTAATGAGCTTTTAAGTAAGTTTAATACAAGTATATGATGTGTGCACTTTAGTTCTTGCTTGATAATACTTTCAACACTTATTTTGAGATTGATCACTTATAATAAGTAGATTTGTAAAAGCAGACATGGTTTACAATTAAGAACTCAATAACTAATATGGGTGAGTGTTTTACATAAAGGGAACTTTGTGAAAACCATACTGTTCTGGAGTCAACCAGGGGGTCCCATTAGCAAAACCAGGAGGTGCACTTAGCAAGTCATATGGATCAGCCCAACCAGTTCAGCCCATATCCGCCTCATGCGAGCCCAACATGCTTGGACGGTCAAGATCGACTCTACCCATCCGAGGATCCACAAGAGGGCACGATTTCCTATAAATACAGGCAAACTTTGCCCTTACGAAAGTTGAATCTCTAATCCTTAGTACCTTCACTCTTATATTCTATATACTGACTTGAGCGTCGGAGTGGATTGCAGGTACCCCCCGGGAGCTCATTGACCTCCGTCAGGACAGCAAGAGATCTGACCTCCCGTCAGGACAGCAAGTGACCTGACCTCCAGTGAGGACAGCAAGAGACCTGACCTCCTGTCAGGAAAGCGAGAGACCTACCAACAGCAGACGACCAAAAAGCTTCTCGCTACAGAACATTGGCGACCACAGTGGGAGTTATCTATCTTTCACATCATCACTACTCGAACTTTTCTCTCGCTGCTCCATGGCTTCCAGAGGCAGACCCCGGACTCGAAGCACCACACATGAGGGCGCCTGGCAGGGCGCCTGCGATGAAGTAGCTAGCGCCCATGAGGGCGCCTGGCAGGGCGCCTATGATGGAGCAGCCAGCGCCCATTAGGGTGCCTGGCAGGGCGCCTGTGATGAAGCAGCCAGTGCCCGCGAGGGCGCCTGGCAGGACATTCTTAGGGAGGCACGAAGCGCCCATGAGGGCGCCATGGTGATTCACGGAAGCAACCCCCTCGACGGTTGGCGGTCGAACAGGTCAATGAAAAAGAAGTGGAAGGAGATCTTGAGTGTTGCATCAACCTTAGCCCATAGGAAAGGACTAGCCAGGCCGCCCTTATCCTTTGACGACAGGGATTTGGTGGACGAAAAACCAAACAAGCATGTCCCACTGCTCATTACTGCCATTATGGCCAATGTCGAAGTAAGAAAAATCCTGGTCGACCAGGGGAGCTCAGTAGACGTCATTTTCGAAGACCTGCTGCAAGTTTTGAGCGTCTCTCCCGCCGACCTGACTCCATATCGAGGAGAGGATTTGACCGGGTTTAATGGATCGAGAACTAGGCCTCAAGGCCACCTTGAGCTGATGGTCACCTATGGAGACTCAGATGGTGAACTACCTTTGTGCAGGACTGTCAAAACATCTTTCCTAATCCTCCCTTGCAAATCTGTCTACCAGTGCATTATCGGGAGGCCGACCTTGGGCAAGCTGGGGGCAGTAACCTCAACGGTTCACCTGAAAATGAAATTCCACAATTTAGAGAATAAGGTTGTGACCCTCAAGGCATATCTGGACGCCGCACGTAGATGTTACTACATGAGCCTCAAGGATGAGAAAGAGGCTACTGAAGCAAGAAAACCATGCGGGGAATCCGGGAGAAAAGCTGAAATAAACGTGGCTGACTTGGATGCCAGATATGATCCGGACAGTGAGGAAGAGGAGGATTCCGCCCTCGCTAAGGAACTCAAAAAGCGCATGAAGAGGCTCGAACCAGATGGCGCCTTCACCTCCATCCAGTTAGGAGAAGACCCCACCAAGACTATCAAGATAGGCTCCGACCTCCCCGAGGAGGTAAAAGAGAAACTTACCATCTGCCTAAGGGAGAATGCAGACCTGTTTTCCTGGTCTACAGCGGACATGCCAGGGATACCACCCGAGGTAGCCTGTCACCACCTGGCCGTTAATCCCGACACCAAGTGGGTCGCCCAGAGAAGAAGAGTCCAGAAGGGAGAGAAAGCCGAAGCCGTTGTGAAGGCTGTGAAGGACCTCGTGGAGGCAAATTTCGTAAAAGAGATTAAGTACACCACCTGGCTGTCAAACATAGTCCTTGTGAAGAAATCTAACGGAAAATGGAGAATGTGCGTCGACTATACTGATCTCAACAAAGCGTGTCCCAAAGACGCCTTCCTCGTCCCTAGCATGGACAAGTTAGTCGATAGCGCCTCAGGTTTCCGTTTGTTATCTTTCATGGACGCGTACTCGGGGTACAACCAAATCCCGATGTTCCCACCCGATCAGGAGAAAACCGCGTTTATGACAGAACAGGGGAATTATTGTTATCGCGTGATGCCGTTTGGACTCAAGAACGCCGGGGCGACCTACCAAAGAATGATGAATAAAGTCTTCAAAAATCAGATCGGTCGGACAATCGAAGTATACCTAGACGACATGATAGTAAAAAGCAAGAACGACCTAGACCACCACAGGGAACTGACAGAAGTGTTTTCTGAAGTTCGGAAGAACAATATGAGATTGAACCCAGAGAAGTGCACTTTTGGAGTCCGTGCAGGGAAGTTCCTCGGTTTCTATCTCACTGAGAGAGGTATCGAGGCCAATCCAGACAAATGCAGGGCCGTAACCAAGATGGCATCGCCCACCACAAAGAAAGAAATTCAGAAGCTCACCGGAATGATAGCAGCGCTGTCCCGATTCATTTCAAAAGCAGCCCACAAGTCCCTGCCTTTGTTCAAACTCCTTAAGAAAGAGACAGGTTTTGAGTGGACCTCCGAGCAAGAGCAGGCACTGAGCCTTTTGAAAGATACCCTTTCCGAAACACCCATTTTGACACGTCCCGAGGAAGGGGAAACATTATACTTATACCTCGCTGTGGCCGATGAAGCATTGAGCGCAGTGCTCATCAGGGAAACCAACGCGGGCCAGAGGCCGGTATACTATGTCAGTAAGGCATTACAGGGACCCGAGTTAAGATACCAAAAAGTGGAGAAGGTCGCCCTAGCAGTCGTGATCGCATCCAGGCGCCTCCGGCCATATTTTGTGGCGCATCAAGTAGTGGTTCAAACCAATCAACCCATCAGGCAAATATTACACCGTCCCAACCTAGCTGGAAGAATGATCAAGTGGGCGGTCGAGCTCTCAGAATTTGGGATCTAGTACGAAACAAGACCGGCCATGAAGGCTCAAATTTTGGCAGACTTCGTGGCTGAGATGACAACAATACCGCACAAAGACAAAGCGGAAACGACATGGACCCTCCACGTGGATGGGTCCTCAAACAGCAAAGGGAGTGGAGCCGGGTTGATACTTGAAAACTCAGAAGGACTCATGGTGGAGGTGTCCCTGACCTTTTCGTTCTCCACATCCAACAATCAAGTGGAGTACGAGGCTTGCATAGCCGGTCTACAGCTGGCCAAAGATTTTTGCGCCACGCAACTTGAGCTCCACACCGACTCACTGTTGGTCGTCTCGCAGATCAACACAGCATTTGGAACCTATGATCCGGTGCTGCAGAAATATCTTGCCAAGGTACGTGAACTCCTTGGGGGTCCTATTAGCAAAACCAGGAGGTGCGCTTAGCAAGTCATATGGATCAGCCCAACCAACTCAGCCCATATCCGCCTCATGCGAGCCCAACATGCTTGGACGGTCAAGATCGACTCTACCCATCCGACGATCCACAAGAGGACACGATTTCCTATAAATACAGGCAAACTTTGCCCTTACAAAGGTTGAATCTCTAATCCTTAGTACCTTCACTCTTATATTCTATATACTGACTTGAGCGTCGGAGTGGCTTGCAGGTACCCCCCCGGGCGCTCATTGACCTCCGTCAGGACAGCAAGAGATCTGACCTCCCGCCAGGACAGCAAGTGACCTGACCTCCAGTCAGGACAGCAAGAGACCTGACCTCCTGTCAGGACAGCGAGAGACCTACCAAAAGCAGACGACCAAAAAGCTGCTCGGTACAGAACACATACTAAGTCCTAGACATAGGATGGTATAGTCCATAGGGTGATACTGTGGGTACTTTAAAAGACAAGAGTGAACTTATTTAGCTAAGCCTAGACATAGGAAGCTTGTAATGAAACTCTGGAGAAAGTGACTGAAAGGCACACAACTAATGCAACAGCATCCAGTGCAACTGCATCATAACTGCACTAAACACTTATAAGTAAGTTACTTGGGGAAGACATTCCAACTAGCTTTTCTCTATTGCATTACAACTACTTACACTTTAATTTATTCTAACTTACTTGTTATACTCACCATCATCAACTATCTTGTTAAATTGGTTACTTTCCTCTAAATTACATAATATTGACTTTTGAAAGAGTTCATCAATCCCTGTGGGTTCAACCTGTTCTAAACACTATATTACTTGTTATGGACTGTGTATAGAATGCTGAAATCTACAAAGCCAAAACAAAGGCATGGCATGACAAGAGAATTCAAAAGAGAGACTTAAAAGAGGGAGGATTAGTTCTGCTATACAATTCTAGATTGAAGCTTTTCCCTGGAAAGCTTAGATCAAGGTGGTCAGGACCATTCAAATTGGTTAAAATTTATCCTCATGGAGCAGTTGACTTGTTAGATGAAGCCTCAAACACCATCTTCAAGGTAAATGGTCAAAGAATCAAAATGTACTATGATGAACATGTGGTGAGAGATAAGGTCACCACTCATTTGAAAAATCTCTAAAAGAAAGAGGTAGTCAGGCTAAAAAGACTCTTAAAACAAGTGCTTAATGGGAGGCAACCCATCATTTTTACTTAATTTTGTTCAATTTGATGTTTTAAGTGTTTTGTAGGAAAAGCAGGAAACTGATGCAGTTGCATTGCAATGCTACTGCATTGCATCTGCATTGAAAAAATTGATCAACTGTGAAAATGACAACTCATCAGAAGCAATGTTAGAAACTGAATGAAGTGTTGAGTAACCAAGGGAGACACGTGGCTGCATGCATGTCCACCACAACCTCACCTAACGGCTACTACTTCAATTAAAACTCCTCTTACCTTCTCGCTTACAAAACCCTAAAAAATCATTTTCGTTACCCCTTCCACCCACTCTGAAACCTCCCACTCTAATCAAACAATTACCCATAACAATTCTATCTCAAGCGAACACAATGGTGAAGAAGTAATCAGCATCTAAATCACCAGTCAAAAATGCATCATCTTCATCACAAAAGGGCAAGAAACGAGATTCCAATGCATCTGCATTGGCAACCTAGAAACCACATCTATGGAAGATGCACTTACTACTAGAAAGAGGGTATGAAATGAAGAAGGCAACTCCATCATTCATGACACCAGTGGCCGACCTTCACTGGGATCATTTTGTGTTGCCACGAGGAGGATACATTGAAGAATTAGTGAGAGAATTCTATGCTGGACTTTCTGAAAATGAAGGACCAGAGAAAAGCTTCACTTCAAAGGTTAGAGGTAAGGTAGTTCATTTCCATCCAAAGAAAATAAATGAGCACTATATGTTGAAATACAATGGAAATGAGTTTGAAAAGAAAGTAGGGAAGGCTTATAAAAAAGAAATGGAAGAGATTAGAGGTAGAATAGCCACACCAGATTCTGTTTGGGAAAGATTCACACCAAATGAGGTTAAGCTTAGAAGTACTTACTTGATAGATGCTCTAGGCAATTGTCACTTGTTCATTACAACATCAATCTTACCTACTTCACACACATATGCCATGACCAAAGAGAGATTGATCTTACTAGATACAATTCTCTCTGAGGGAAATGTTGACATAGGTAGATTGATTGCTAGGGAAATCTATACATGCACAACTAAAACAAAGGGATTTCTGTTTTTCCCTTGTCTCATAACTGAATTGTGCATGAAGGAAGGTGTTCCTATTGCTGCTAATGAACAAAGAAAATTTTCCCCTAATAATTTGAATGCTGAGATGAAGGAGAGAATGAGAAAAGTGAGAGGACCACTGCCTATGCCTACAATGCAAGATCATTTCATGCAAAAACAAGCTGCAGTATGGAAATTTCAGAATGAACAACATGTCTGGTTGCAACTTGATTTCCAATATATGTCTAATGAATTAGGCAATCTTGAGGCACCTGTGTTCCCAAGCTGGGTGTTAAGAACTGAAAGACAAGAAGATGAGGAGAAAGAACAAGCTGATGAGGAAAAGGAAGAAGAGAAAGAAGAGGAACAGGAAGAGAAACCAAAGAAAAGAGTGACTAGGAAACAAACAAAGGGAAAGAAAAAGGTAGTAGTGGAGCCTGAATTTGAAGAAACTTATGATTCAGAAACTGAGGATGAGGAATTAGAAAAAGAAATGGACAAGGAGAGTGAAGAAGAGGAAGGAAGTGAGGCTGAAGTTGACAGTGAGGAAGAAGAACGTGCTAGAGGTGTCATTCTGGAAGAAATTGCCAGACAGAAATATGCAAAGAAAACACCACCAGTCCAACAAGAAACAACTCACACTTCACCAACCACATCACCTATCCAATCACCAACCCACTCAACTACCAAAGAAACATCTCCCCACCCAAAATCACCACTACCCTCCCTTACTGATCCACCAATACAGTCACCACCACAAACAACCCCTCCTCCACCCTCTCCACCAACTGAAACAGAACAACCAACTCACACTGTGCAACAAAGTCCAATCCCAACTTCACCTATCCATGAGCCACAAACAGAACAAACCACCCCTACTAGCCCCACTAACTTTATAACTAATGTTGTTTCTGCTCTTGAACAAGAAAATGTGCAGGGTGCTGAAGAAGATCCAACTGAAAAAGAAGAACCAGAGGCAGTAGAAGAAACTGAAGCTGTCAAACAAGCAATTGAGATACAGAGTGATGTACCTGCATCTGATGCTTCTGCATCTCAACAAAAAGCTGTAATGAAACCACAACTTGATGAGACTGCTATGCAACTAATTCTGGAACAATTAGCTCACAGGAAGAGAGAAGAACTGGAAAATACACAAACATTCTTCAAACAACCAGCAGCCAAGGCACCAAAGAGAAAGATCTCTGTGCCAATCCCAACTGATGCTTCTACATCAAGTCCTGCAGCAACACCAGAGGAATCAGGTGCATCTGCACCAGTAGAAACAGAAGGTGAAGAACACTCCTCCTACCAGGCAGAGTGCAAGGACAAGGAGTGGAGCAAAGAAATGAGTATCTGCTACATGCTTTCTGCAGTTTAAATACCATATTTTGGATGTTATCTTACTACTAACTCTTCCCTGGTTGTGTTTTTTTTCCCTCTCCCCATATTTTGAACAAATATTATATGTCTTTTGTGAACATTTAGCAGTGAGGGCACTGCTAACCCTTAAGTTTGGGGGGGAACTTATCCTATTAAGTATGTTATGTATGTTATGTATGTGTGTTTTTGCAAATATGTATGTTTTAGTAAATATTTTTGTATGAATGTATTAGATGTACTTAACAAAGTAGTATCTAAATACATGAAACTAATTTTCCAAAGATTCAGTTTCATTGGAAAATAGGGACAAGTATGAGGAATACTATAAATTGTTAAGAACATTTTAGTAGATGATCAATTTGAAAATATTTTACAAAGATATGGTGCACCTATGGATGGATTTTTGAAAAGCAAAGAGAAGAAAAAAAGAAGCCTTATTTCTTACAAAAATAACCAAAATTATTTTTTCATCAAAATACCTCAAAACTGAGTTTGTGAAAAGAACCTTGCTATTTAGAGCAATCTGATGCAAAAGAAAACTTTGGTAAGCTAAGGTCAAAACAAATTTTTACTAAAAAGTTAGACCAGCTTAAAGAATTAAGTTTGGGGGTGTTTTTATGAAAACCAATGCTGAATTTGAAAAGTGAGAGCAAACAAAATGCAAAAAGATACAAAAAGAGTGGTAAAAAGATCAAAGATCAAAAGCCATATTGACCTGAATCAGATTGAACTATACCTGTGCCTAAGTGCATGATTGCATCTGGAGGTCAAAGACCTGTGCCATGCATAAATGAATGCATCTGGAGGATAGTTCAACAACTGTACCTCTGCCAAAATGCATGAATGCATCTGGAGGTCAGTGAAAAGCTGCACCTAAGCCATGCAGGAATAAATGCATCTGGAGGACAGTGAGGAAGGCAATATAGGGTACAAAAAAATAACACGGTGCAGAAGCAATGCAACTGCACTTCAGAAAATTAAATGCAGATCCTTGGTTGTGTTTAAAACTCCCCAAATACTTGAGGATTTTTGTGAGACTAATCCTTCTTTTGAAAAATATTTTGGTATGACCAAAAGCAAATTAAGTTTTTCAAAAATCTAGGAAAATGCTTTCACTTAGTCTTGGAACCAATCTCAGCTCAGTGGAACACACACACACTCAAAAGTTTAAATAACTTTGGTGGTTTTTTAACAGAGATAAAGGTATAAGAAGATTGCTGAAAAATGAAGTTCATATAGAGAGCACTTCAAGAAAATCCAAAATACCAAGCTGATCCATATTCTAGAATGATAGTATTAATTAGTTTGTCTTTGTAATTACTTGAGGACAAGCAATGGTTTAAGTTTCGGGGTGTGATAACTTTATTTTATATAAAGTTATTCATATGTTTAAACTTAGTAAATTGCTCTCTTTCAAACAAAGATAAAGAGTTTATATAGTATTTTATTTGATAAATGATAACTTGAGTGTTTAACATGGTTATAGTTGTTAGTAGGCCATTTTGGATACATTGTGGTATGTTTGATAAAGTTTGTTCAGTGCAGTCTAGATGCTCACTGCATCAAATGCTCTTGCATTGATTCTGCACTTACAACTGCGCTGGCTCAGCACAATGCGACTGCATTGCAAATGCATTACTCCAAGAATGAAGCCAGCCAGTTGCACATCCACTTGCACATGATGACCTCATGCTTGGTCTCCTAAAGCAAGAACACCTCATATTTCAGCGCCTACTATTCCCACATAGCTTTGAAGAGTCATCTACATAGGGACACATGTTCATATCTCATTGGACCTCCCTACTCACTAGATTGAAGACCTCAACTTGGGAGACAACTTCTGAATACTAACCATGATCCAACTTCTAGTTTACTTCAATATGAAGGAAGGAAGCACCTCTCTTGAAGACTATATAAAGACCTCACTCCTTCACTTGAAAATACATTACAATCCATAAGTTAGATCAAAATTTCATTCCACATAGTTAAGTTCTATTTTGTAAGAAGGAAAGGAAGGAAGTGACAAATCCTCCTTACCTCGATTTCATAGTTCTTACTTAAGTGCTAAGAAGCTAATGCAATTGCATTACTAGGAGGATTCATGCTAAGAGATACAACTTGTCTAAACTCTATCTTGTTGTTTCTCTTTTGTGATTTCAATTATATAAACATGTTCTATTCTGTTTATATTTGCCTTGCAATGTCTATGTTGAGCTAAACCTCTCTTAGTTGGAATGTTCTAACCATTTAATGAGCTTTTAAGTAAGTTTAATACAAGTATATGATGTGTGCACTTTAGTTCTTGCTTGATAATACTTTCAACACTTATTTTGAGATTGATCACTTATAATAAGTAGATTTGTAAAACCAGACATGGTTTACAATTAAGAACTCAAGAACTAATATGGGTGAGTGTTTTACATAAAGGGAACTTTGTGAAAACCATACTAAGTCCTAGACATAGGATAGTATAGTCCATAGGGTGATACTGTGGGTACTTTAAAAGACAAGAGTGAACTTATTTAGCGAAGCCTAGACATAGGAAGCTTGTAATGAAACTCTGAAGAAAGTGACTGAAAGGCACACAACTAATGCAACAGCATTCAGTGCAACTGCATCATAACTGCACTAAACACTTATAAGTAAGTTACTTGGGGAAGACATTCCAACTAGCTTTTCTCTATTGCATTACAACTACTTACACTTTGCTTTATTCTATCTTACTTGTGATACTCACCATCATCAACTATCTTGTTAAATTGGTTACTTTCCTCTAAATTACATAATATTGACTTTTGAAAGAGTTCATCAATCCCTGTGGGTTCGACCTGTTCTAAACACTTTATTACTTGTTATGGACTGTGTATACTTGCACATGTTTTCCACACACCACTGCCCCTTTCGGAGTTTGCGAGTCCAAAACAAGGGAAACCGCTCCTCACCTTGTTCGGTAAGCAACAACGTGGAGCAGGACGGCCCCACCTCCAACATGAAGAAAATTTCCTTAAAATGTTTATTACTACTCTTATAAACAGTCATAAACGGGTGTCGGGGAATATTGCATAGAGAAACCCACGTACGTGGCCTCGGCGATTGCACCACAAAGAAACTCAAAACTTCTCAAGCACTTGCACAAAATCTCGAATGTCCGCATAGAGGCCCAACCGTTTGGATGAAGCTGGGAGGAGGCGACATTCAAAGTTCGGAGCACACCGCAGTAATAAGCAGATAAAGGAACCCTAACCCCCAGGTCTTTAAACAAAGTCTTGTACATATAATTAAAGGGAGGAGACCCGGCAGCCACAAGAAAATGACAAATGCGCTCATCAAGGCCACAAGTTTCCCACATAAGAGGAAGATGAAGACCCAGTATCAAAATCCACAAGTTGCTTAAGTTTAGATATCAAGTGTTTCCCCTTACCCACTAAGCAATCAACACGCCTACCGGAACAACTATCCTTCCTAGAAAATCTAATGATAGAGGTAACCCACGTATCACTATCACTACTAATCAATACCACTGACATTGTTTAACATGAACAAAATTTTGACGACAAAGCAAAGTGAGGAAAACGGAAACACAAAAAATACAACAGCCAAACAATAAACAAACAAAGGAGAAGTCTAAATCAAGCACGTACCTTGATTCGACTAAACTAAAGAACGCGAAGAAATGGCCTGCGGATTAACTCCGTAAAACGCCAAACGAAAGAACAATGAATCCTCGAAGCAGCAAAGAAAAACCAGAGAAATCCAGGGAAGACGAAACAAGAATGCGAAGTGACAAAAGTGGTAACAGCACATGCGAAGGCATATATATATATATATATATATATATATATATATATATATATATATATATATGTTTTTTTTTGAAAACCCGAATGAATGGCTCTGACACACCAAGCCACGCACCTTTTCGCATCCCACTGTTAGATGAAGACATATGAGAACATCACATGACCCTCCTCGAAAACAGGTGTGATAATCACACCTGAAACGTCACGCTACATCAGTCAAATCAGAGCGTCAAAAGGCCGAATGGTCCGAGCAACGTCAAATAAACTGAGCGGCAAAGGCGGAAAACAACAAACAAGGTATGACTCCCTCCAAAATGCTACTGTATTTAGCAAGATAAATTACTTACAAAAGTCCGCATTGTGTGTACATCATAAAAATAAAACACAATTACATCAACATATATGTGTATGCATTCTAATCCTGAAGCCGACCGGTCCCCATCGAGTCATTGCCGAGGCCTCTATTTTATTTTGTTTTGCAGAAGACTATCCCAAGACAAGCGACCGGTAGAAGTGCATCCTCCTTGGCAGTCGCCCGGTTAAAGGAAACTCTCCCAAATCGAGTGCACAAAGAGGGAGGCCACTCGCAGATAGCCCTCAGATGAACACATGCAACCAGGGACGGATTTATGTAGAAAGGAGTAGGGGCACATGCCCCAGTGAAATTTGAGACATGTTTCCTATATAATATATACTACACATGTATATTATTCATTATATGTATAAACTTAGAATTTGTGAGTTTGGAAACAACATAACACTTATTGCAAACACACTCAAAATGGGTGTTGGGTATATAGGAAGCATTACTTCCAAGCAGCTGAGATGATACTCATGGCAAAGACTTATGATACTAAGAAATTCATTAGTAACAATTACTAATTTTTCGGTAACCATTATCAGGGCCGTCCCAAACAAGTTGGAGGCTTTGTTCGAATTTTAAAAATGGGGCTCCTAAGATCTAAACATCAAACTAACATCTTGTTCTGGACTCAACCAAGAGGTCCAATTAGCAATACCAGGGGGTGCGATTAGCGATGAGATATGGATCAGCCCAATCAACTTGGCCCATATCCACTACATGCAAGCCCAATACACTTGGAGGGTTCAGATCGCCTCCACTGATCCGACGGTCCACAACGAACAGCAAGTACCCCCCCCCCCCCCCCGGCGCTCACTGACCTCCTGCCAGGGCAGCAAGAGACCTACCAACAGCAGCCTACCAAAATACTGCTAGGTACAGAACACATCTGGAAACAAATTTAAGTTTCCTCTCTCCTCTAATCCAAAAGTTAGTAGAATGCTTTCGTAAAAAAAAAAAGAAAATTTGTGCAACAATTTGTTTTTATAGTGAAATGAGAGGAAATATATAAAAGTATTTGCAAAAATCTACAAAAAGCGTGGCTTAATGGTTATTAATTTTGCACGTGTCTACAATATGTTGTGTTCAACTCTTACTTTAGGTTTTTTGCAGAAAATTAAATTAATTTTTTTTTGACAAAATTAAATTAAAATTTTAAAACATGGATTTGAAATATTAAAATGTATGCAAAGAGGTTCAAACCCGAGTACGGTGAGTCACAGCAAACACCGCTGAACTAGTAAAGTTTTTATATAGACGAATATTATATATATATATATATATAATATTCGAAAACTCTATATAAAACACTCCATTGGTTTTGGGCTGACGCCCCGTGCGGTAGCACAAGCCACACAGGCCCATGGTCGGCCTTGACCTTTATACAACACTCTAATGGTTAGTAT
Organism: Astragalus membranaceus; assembly: GCA_039519185.1. Taxonomy (NCBI): domain Eukaryota; kingdom Viridiplantae; phylum Streptophyta; class Magnoliopsida; order Fabales; family Fabaceae; genus Astragalus; species Astragalus membranaceus. The sequence continues at coordinate 40,740,983 of CM076846.1, forward strand.
ATACATACTAACCACAATTTTGTGTTTGTGTGGTTAGTATATGCTACTAATAATTATACAACAATCCAATGGTTAGTACATACTAACTACAATTTAGTGTTTGTGTGGTTATCGAATTTTTTCATTGATGGAAAAATGACTATTATGTCAATTTAGTAACAATTACTAAAGAATTCCTTAGTACTCTAAGTCAGACTCGATACTCATATTTTTGGTGTGTTAAAAATCAATTTGTCTTTCTTTATTGTTTTTTCTTTCTTTTTATAATATTATATAATATTTCACTATTTTTTTTCAAATATTTCACTTTTATATATGCAAAATACAGATATTTCACCTTTACGAAAAATGGACACAACTTGTTAACGTTATAGTGGTAAAATTAATTAAACATATTAAAAAACCTACTCAACTTTTTTTTTCCAAAAAACTTTTTAGTTTTCATAACTAATATTATATATTTTCAATTTTACAAATTTATATTTAAATTAATACTTCCCCCACTGCTTAATATTTCTAGATCCGTCACTGCGTGCAATTCCAGCCCCACTCTCCGCTACGCCTTCAGAAGCAACCCGAGGCTAAGAGACTGGAAGACACCACCACTGTCCTGACCACAGCAAAAGGCTCCTCTTCTAGAACCTCAACCAGAAGAAAGCAATGGACGGGGGCGGACGGCACGGTGCCCTACCCAAACTGAAGCAGCTGCATAAAGTTGTGGTAAACAAACAACACAACTACATAATATGCCTCTACCTCTGCCCTTTGAGAATTAGGATCATGATTCAATATGACAATTCCATTGATTTCTGAAATAAATAGTCCAAACGCTTTGTATAGCGTAACCACCGGTGGCAAAAGCTCTGTGAAGATTCAATGTAGCAACAGCTTGACAATAAGCACTAATCATCCTCTGCAGATCTGGAATCCTTAACATCTCATCAAACGTACCTCCTTTAATATTATCCCCTCAACCAAGGTAATCAAAACCGGACCGGACATTGAACCGGAAGAGGTGGCGGTTCAGGGGTTCTTGGGTTCAACCGGTTGAACCGGGGGTTCAACCGGAATTAATTAAATATATTATTTAATATTTTTATTACAATATATAAAGGATAAAAAACCATAATACCCAAAATTTCACACCACAAACAATTAAATTATGCTTAACTTAAGCTCAACAATATAATATCCAAGTCATTAGTTAAAGTTACACATAAAATTGGTAGGTATAAAAAAACTCAAAGTTTGACACTCATCTTGGCTTTCATAATATATAAAATATATAAATAGAGCCCTGACACTCATTTTGTTTTACAAAAAATAGTTTAAATTTTTTTATTTCAGTTAAAAAAAATAAAAAGAAATAAAAAAAAATAAAAAAAAATAAAAAAAATAAAAAAAGTCATTTCTCAGAACCGGTTTCTGGCCGGTTCTTGACCGGTTCTTGACCGGTTCTGGCCGGTTTTGCCGGTTCTTGACCGGTTTTCCGGTTTTTCGCCCGGTTCTTTGGCCATCCGGTTCTGGGGTCTAACTGGACCGGACAGGGGTCCGGTTCCCGGTTCAACCGGTCGAACCGGCCGGTCCGGTCCGGTTTTGATTACCTTGCCCTCGACGAATCTGATCTCAGCCTTCGCAAATTGCCCCAACCTAAACAAAACACATTCACATTGTCATCTCTATCACAACTAAAAATCAATTGTTTTTAATTAATTAATTTGGGGTTAATTAATTTAATTAATTACCTCCATGACTGACATTAGGACACCGAACATCATGAGGATACTCATCAGAAGGTATCACGAAATTCTATGAAGCTCTCAGCGTAATCTCCACCTTGAAGAAGGAACGTGTTTTCAGGAACAAGAGCAGAATCGAGAGACTAGGGTAGAAGAAATTTGGGGAAAAAGATTCAAGATATAAGACTCACACACAGTGGAGTAGTGAAGAAGGAGATCCGGCGGTGGCTCGCGGCGGCGCAGTGGCTCGCGGCGGTAGGTGGAACAGCGACTCTGTTCTTCTTCTCGTTTCTTTTTCTGTTCTTCTCTGTAGAATATTTTAGTGGAGTAGGGAAGAAGGAGATCCGGCGGTGGCTCGCAGTGGCGCGGTGGCTCGCGGCGGTAGGTGGAACAGCGACGTTCTGCGTTCTTCTCGTTCTCTCTAGTTTCTCGTTCTCTCTAGTTTCTTTTTTCTGTAGAATATTTGGGTAAAAAAAAGGGAGAGGGAAGGGAACTTTTAGTCAAAGTGGGAACAATTCCCGCTAATACCTATACTAACGAAATTTAACGTCATAGGTATAGGAAATTACCTATACCCACAGTTATTTTTCCACAATCTTTCCTCTGAACCTATACCCACGGTTTTTTTAACTTGTTGTAGGTGTAGGATACCTAGACCTACAGTTTTACTTACCATCGCTATAGGCGTCCGTTGGTATATGTCAATTTTCTTGTAGTGCAGGAACATCGAGTTCCCTGAGTATTCCTGCATGAAGACAGAAAGCAACTGACAAAAGTCCATAACTCCCCCAGATCAAAAACTCCCACCTCGAGTCCTCTGGTATTCCCGTCGCACACCAAGTTGCCGACGGGATTACTCAGAGAACTCGAAGAAGGAGATTTGGTCTCAAACATAAAGACAACAATGCGCAACAAAAAATGACAAAGGAAGCAAGAAAGAAGACCAAGGCACAAACACAAGGAGCCTCACCTCATATATATATATATATATATATATATATATATATATATATATATATATATATATATATATATATATATATATATATATATACACACACAACCCAAAAGCATGGTCGGTTACAAGACCAACATTTATGAAAGCACAAAAAACAACAGTCAAACTATAAAAACCGATGCGGTCAAAAGTCACGGGTCAAACAGTCAGAACCATCAAATCAATTACATGTCAAGTCAACAAGTCAGTTACAGTAAGCATCGGGAGCCCCACCTCTGAGCTGAAGGGCTGAAAAGCCGAAGACTTTGCTTCGACAACTGAAGGGCTATGATATAGCCGAGCTCAACTTGTTTTGAATGACTTCGCGCTCCGCGCTCACCGCTCGAAGGGATCTGTTCCCATCCAGACCAGCCGGCATATACATCTGCTCGGCTTCCGAAGGACTTCCGCTGATGACTGAACGATCGACTCAAAACATCTCGCCTCTGCCCCTCCTAGAAAGGAATGAAGCGTGATCAAAGGAATCAGAGGGAAATATCCCTGATTTCCCTCCCATCTGTCTGTAATGGTCAACTCGACCATAATATGTATTTATTATCATTTAATACCCACTGTACTATAAATATACGTCATCTGAGGCCAATAAACGGATCCCACATTCATTTCTCCATTTCAGTACTGTTCTTTAATTACTTTACGTAGAGAATAGTACAACTCGTGTTCGGTCTCTTTCTCACCAGAGAAACCGATCGTAACAAAATCCTTTACCTAAAAATTAACTGTTTGGATAATAAATTCAAAGCATTTATAAAAGTCTGGTAATTTAGCGAGAATTATCGTTAAACTGAAAATTAAGAATTTCAAACACCACCTATTAAGTGAGAATTTGAAATTCTACGCACCTCTCGCAACTAACGTTCTTGCCTTTGCTCATCATTCTCTTCTCCCTCTTGATCTCTGCTCTCATATCTCCATGGCAGAACCCTTACCCGTCTCTCTCTCTCTCATTCATGTTCTTCGCTTCTCTCATCCATTTTAATTTGGAAACTTTTCATTCTTTCTTCCTTGATCTCCATATCTTATTTCTAGTCTCCATTTTAATTACATTCATATACTTCCGCTTTATACCTTTGAGCTTTCAAAATTAGAATTTCTGCTTGAGTACTGGTTATACCACGTACATATCGATCGCAATCGACCCGTACGTATGCAGAGGTATGTTACTAGTTACTTAGATCTCTCGATGATCAGGAAGAGTGGAAGAATAATAACCGCATCTCTTGCAAGATTTGTTGAATAGCTATCGTCAAATCAACCTTGCTTGAATAAGGACGAAACCTCTTTTCTCTACCAACCTCAACCACCGCCCTCCTCTTTCATTTAAATTTGTTTTAGATCTAATTAAAAAAAAAACAGTAGAAGTAATGAAATGAGTTATTCCATGTGATTCGCGAGTGTTCACGTAAGTCGCGTTCGCAATGTTAAGCATTTCCCATCAATTATCAATTCAATTATTATATGGGTAATGTTGTCACCCGTAAAAAGCAAAGAAGACAAGACACTTCATTTGGTTGATCTCGTGTTGTGTTTATGGTTATCTCGAAATAGGCTTATTTTCAAGAATGAGGAAGCTAATAGTGATTCTATCATTAACCATATTAAAAGTTTATCTTGGAGTTGGCTCGTTTATAGGGCGGGTTGTAATTCTAATTTATCCATTGTCTCTTGGTGGAACAATCTACTTCATTGCTTAAACAATATGTAATTTGTTGTTTGGGCTTGAGCACCCCTAGTGCTCCCACTACAAAAAAACAGCGTATTAGCGACGGATTTTTCCCTCGCTAATGTCTGTTTTTCCCTCGCTACTGACTGTTAGCGACGGACCAATTCCACCGCTAAACCACTTGTCAAAGTATTGCTTATGGAAAAAAATTTTAATTATTATATTTAGCGACGGATCTCTTAATGAAGTATTGCTTATCGAAAAAAAAATTCCGTCGCTAATTCAATTAGCGACGGATCCCTTAATGAAGTATTGCTTATCGAAAAAAAAATTCAATTATTATATTTACCAAATTGCCCATTTACCATTTTACTTTTTTGAGGGCTTATTTGAAAATTTATAATTATTCAATCTCATTTTTTTGGTGGGTACCACTGTCTCACATAATCTGTTAAATTTTTTATCTCACATTTAAAATTCACTTTTTTACTTCTCTCTCACTTTTATGATTCTCAATTTTTTCTGTCTCTCGCACCTCTATTCCCCCCTCTCTCTCTCTCTCTCTCTCTCTCTCTCTCTCTCTCTCTCTCTCTCTCTCTCTCTCTTCACATTTCATTTTTTTTGATCTATATATTTAATCAAAATACTAATCATCAACTATCTATTTTTCAACTATCAAGTATCTATTTAATCAATTCAACCGCTATCAAAAATACCAAACTACTCATGTCTAAAACATCTATCTAAGAAAATAAATAACTAATCAAATTACCAAATTGCCCACTTAGGTCTTGGGTTCCAATCCAGCCTTGGGCATGCAACAATGTTAAATCTCTTGATGGAGAGCTTTGTCGCCCATTGTGGTCCTACCCGGCTCTAGAGATTAGTCTCTGCAGTTGCGCGCAAAGGATACCCAGTTTATACCAAAAAAACATTACGTATTGTTGATACAATTTCATTATTTTTGATTTCTTACGGAAAATGTAACACATTGTCGATATAATCATTTTTGTATTTGTTTTCATGAATGTCTTTATTTCTTATAAATGGACATTTTTCTTGAGCCGTGAAAGTACTTGATATTCTCGAAAAAATTATTTTTTAGTTGCAACGGGTAAACATTCCATGTTATTGCTATAATTTGATTACTATTAATGTTTTATGGTGGAATGTTACACATTGTTAAAATAATTATTTTATATTCTGTATTTGAGATACAACGGGAAAATATTACATGTTGTTAATATAATTTTACTACTTATAAAATATATATCGTGACGGTCAGAAATGTCAAATCTAAAGTTGTGAAACTTCATTCTTAATAACCTGAAAAATTTATACAAAGAATATGATATTACACGTGCGTACGCACGAGTATAGTTCTAGTTATTATATAAAATGACAGTTGTGCACATGTGCTGATAAAATTATTCTTCCAAGTTTAAAAAAGTTCTTTACTATACTTTTATGGGAATTTCTGTTTTTGATTTGTAAAAGTTTTTTTTTTATTTTGGTAAAAAAAAGAAAATTTCTTTATTGTAATGTATTGTTAAACTAACAAAATTATTTTTCGCTAGAAGATTTAAAGCAAAATATTTATGTTGAGATTTTAAATATTACTTAATGCAATATACTTTTTTGACCAAATTAATGTCACACACACACACACACATATATATATATATATATATATATATATATATATATAATAAAAATGTACCATGAGTTAGATTTGTGCATCCAGATCAAATCAAATCAAACAAATAACCAGCAAGAGTCGGTCCAAGTGGACTCAGATCCCACTCCAAGGTGGTCTCGGGTTCAAATATTGGGTATGGTAAAAACTCTGTTGGGAGGAGAGAACCACACGGGCCGCCAAAGCCGGGTACTCGTGGCCAGACAAGTTCTCCGGCGTAGATTAGTCATCAGCAAAGTTGGTAAAAACATCAATAACATGGTAACAAAAAAAATCACAGAAATAGGTAATAATGTCTATGTTTTACTTTTTTTTTTGACTCGATCTTTGTTTTACTTTATTTCCTCCAATTCTACAACTTTTATGAATGATTGAATAGTAAATACTTTTCAGTCTATATTTTCTCCCATACTATCTAAGTCTACATACATTCTCATACCATCATCAACACTCTCACTCACAAAATCTCTTATAAAATGCCACTATGAAATGAAATATAAAATTTTTCTTCCAAGTTTAAAAAAGTTCTTTACTATACTTTTATGGGAATTTCTGTTTTTGATTTGTAGAAGAATTTTTTTTATTTTGGACAAAAAAAAGAAAATTTCTTTATTGTAATGTATTGTTAAACTAGAAAAATTATTTTTCGCTAGAAAAAAACAAAATATTTATGTTGAGATTTCAAATATTAATTAATGCAATATACTTTTTTGACCAAATTAATGCCATATATATATAATAAAAATATACCAAGAGTTAGATTTATGCATCCGGATCAAATCAAATCAAACAAATAACCAGCAAGAGTTGGTACAAGCGGACTTCGATCCCACCCCAAGGTGGTCTCGAGTACGAATATTGGGTGTAGCAAAAACTTGGGAGGGGAGAACCACACAGGCCGGCAAAGTCGGGTACTGGTGGCCAGACAAGTTCCCCAGTATAGATTAGTCATCGGCAAAATCGGTAGAAACATTAATAACATGGTAACCAAAAAAAATCACAAATAGGTAATAATATCTATGTTTTACTTATTTTTTGACTCAATCTATGTTTTACTTTATTTCCACCCATTCTACAACTTTTATGAATGATTGAATAGTAACTACTTTTCATTCTTTATTTTCTCTCATACTATCTAAGTCTACATACATTGTCATACCATCAACACTCTCAGTCACAAAATCTCTTATAAAACAGTAATGCTATTTAGCCAAATTTTTCTAGACAAAAATAGACAAAAACCACATTACAACATCAATTAACCAAGTTTTTTAAGCCACTAACCAACCTACTTTTTCACAGTTTTTAGTCAATGGCCTAGAAAACTGTGAAAAAGTAGGTTGGTTAGTGGCTTAAAAAACTTGGTTAATTGATGTTGTAACGTGGTTTTTGTCTACTTTTGTCTAGAAAAATTTGGCTGAATAGCATTACTCCTTATAAAATGCCACTATGAAATGAAATATAACAACAATCTTATCTCACCACAATCGTACTCATCGCAATAATGACACGTTATTCTATTCTCACCACCCTTTTTTTCTTTTCTCTTTGTTGCAGCATTGTTTCACTTTCTCATTCTTTAAACAATGGTTTCAGTGTTGAACTAATCCACCGTGACTCGTCAAAATCACCACTCTACAACTCCACAGAAACCAAATTCCAAAGACTCACCAACGCTATTCATCGTTCCATAAACTATGCAAATTACGTCAACAAAGTTTTACCAACCAAACAAACACCTAAAACAACCTTAATTTCCGATAAAGGTGAATATCTTATGGAGTATTCAATTGGTACTCCACCATTCAAAGTCTATGGTATTTTTGATACCGGAAGTGGTATTGTTTGGCTTCAATGTAAACCTTGTGAAGATTGCTACAACCAAACATCACCTATCTTTGATCCTTCAAAATCATCAACATATAAAAACCTCGCATGTAATTCTAACATGTGTGGATCCGTCGAGGATACTCAATGTTCTAATGATAGTAATTGTGGGTATAATATTCAATATGGTGATGGTTCACTTTCACAAGGTGATCTTAGTGTTGATACTCTTACGTTGGACCCCACAAATGGTCCTCGTGTTGCATTTCCTAACACTGTTTGGGGATGTGGACACAAGAATACCGGAACTTTCCAAGATCAAAGTTCAGGTATTGTTGGGCTTGGAGGTGGCCCCATTTCTTTTACAACTCAATTGGGTTCTTCTATTGGTGGTAAATTCTCGTACTGTTTGGTTCCATTATTGTCGGATACAAATGTTACCAGTTCACTTAACTTTGGAGATGCTGCTTTGGTTTCTGGTACTGGAGTTGTTTCAACTCCATTAGTTCACACTTCAAACGGGTTTTACTCTTTAACCCTTGAAGGGTTTAGTGTAGGGAAGGAAAGAATAGAGTTTGGATCCAATGGTGGGTTTTCTCGGGGTAATATCATAATTGACTCGGGTACGACGTTGACTCTATTGCCTGCAGACTTGTACTCTAGGTTGGAAGCACTTGTGGCTAAGGTTGTTAAACTTGAGCGTGTTCAAGATCCTTCTGACCAACTGAATCTTTGTTATAGAATCTCTTCACAAGAGGATATACATGTTCCTGTGATTACAACACATTTTAGTGGTGCAGATGTTGTGTTGAATAGTTTGAACACATTTGTTCTTGTTAAAGAAGGGATTGTGTGTTTCGCTTTTGCATCAGCGCCACCGGAGCTTGGTGCCATCTTTGGAAATGTAGCTCAGCAGAACTTGTTGGTTGGTTATGATCGTCAAAAGAAAACCATGTCTTTTAAACCTACTGATTGTACTAAGCAAAACTAAAGACCGAGTCTCGTTTACTTCATTAATATTCATAAGAGAATTATAATTCTATTGAAATGTATTTCAGCTCTATTATTTCTTTTGAATTGTTTGCATCATTATACTAATTAGAGAATTAATTAATATTTCTGCTTTATTTTTCTAAGTGCTGTTTTGTTTCCTAAGCAAAAAAATCATATATGCACAGACTAGGTTGGTTTTAAACAACTAGTGAAGGAAAAATAGTACAATATTCTTTCTATGGGAACTGCCACGTTAAAAATCTTGCCAGGAAAATTCAATGGAATAAAACCATAGCAAACAGAAAAGGAGTGAAGTTTTCTCCCCCTATTTGAAGCATCACTGAAGAGTATAATTCCAACATTTGGAGTTTCTCCCCAAGTGCTTATGAAGCAATCTACTCCGCTCTGTCACTTGTGATATATCCTCTATCAATAGAGCTTTGCAGTCAGTATTATCTTCAAGACATCTTCTTTGAATTGTTGGCATTTGAGCTTGAAATGAAGAAGCAAGAACCATAGATTGTTGAGAAGATCATAAAGATATTTCAACGTCACCACATTTAGATAATAGCTGACTTGGGATATGACTTGATCTAGATCACAAAAATACTTTGTATCTGCATGGTTAACTTGGGGAACATATATAAAATGATTTATTCATTACGATAGTCAAAAATAAAATATGCATCTCACTTTGTTCTTAGGAATTCACACAGTTTTAAACAAGCGTCAAAATAGTGGGATCAATTGTTCAAGACAGTGAACATGCGCCACTAAACAAAATCAATACCATAACTGAATTCTATCAATCCTATAAACAAACATCACATACTCCATCAATTTCTATTCAAACTAAATTAAATAATCGATAAAATAGTTTGAATACTAAAAGTGGCAAAACAGAATCATGATTAAGTAATTAAGCAAAACTTAATCACATATGCAAAACACCAATTTTGATTAATTAAGCAAAACAAAAATTAAATTTGCAGTGAGAATTAAAGGGATTAAATTGAGAGAGAAAGAATTAAAACCGTAAAAATGGCGACAACTTCAAAAAGGATCATACTGGATGTCAGTCGGTGAAAGGCCAAGAATGGCTACAACTTCAAAACGAGTAGGGCTAAACATGTCACACGGAAGATGGAAGATGTTGGTGGCCGGATAACAAAAATGAAGGGAATCGAATATCTCTGCCTCGTTGAAATGGAGATTATAATCACTAAGCTGGATAAGGTCATAAATGCCCTTCTCCTTCCATTGATTCCCTTTGGCTTTAGTCACACACTTCAGCCACTTGCAGTAGACCTCATTTGAAGCCGGAATGTAGCCTTTGATGATTATCTTGAAATCTTTTGGTAGTAAATCACCAAGATTTTCGTCTGCCCTATAGATGGGTGAATCATCCTCAAAAAAACAAGAGGGGTTTCCAGGTTATCAACATATGATAGGTGAGAACTCAAAAACGCATGAGTAATTCCATTACTAACAAAAGTCCGAATAGAGTTACCCTCTTGTGAATCTTGCGTGAAATTGTCTGCGAGGGCTTCAGTAATGGTAGAAGAACTCTCTCTAGGGACGGAATTCTGGAAAGTTTGGGTATTTGAAGGAGAAGCCATGAGATTTTTTGGATTCAAGGAATAAGGAAGAAAAACCAGAATTCTTTTGGAATGTGTTCAAAATACCCAAGTAAATGATTGATCCAAAGAATTGATATTTATAAATCTCTGGATTAGCCGTTGATAAAGGCGTACAAGTGTAATTAATACCTTTCTTGGAAATAGCACCGGGGTTTTAGGATGTTGTGTGCGTCATTGAAATGACAGATAACGGCTATATTCCCAATAGTTAGAGGCGACATTTCACCTAATTGACAGATAAAAACTATTAAAATGTTTCTTCTCTCTCATATTTAACAAGACCAAACATTTGGGGGGCATTTGTTACAGCCAAATTTTGGAAAGTTAGCTATAATGACACGTCAACATGACGTTAAAAGTGAATTCAGGAATGGCTAAGAGGAGTAATGCTTGAAGTTAAGGTGGCTGTAAAGTCCTCATATACCCTTGGATGGACTTCAGAAGCCAATCCCGGAAGTTAAAAGAAGATACCTGTGCAAGGTAATATTTTTGAAAGGTACAAAAGAAGCTCTCGAAGAAAGACTCAAAGGAGAAACTTCAAAGACCAGAGCAACGCACAAGAGCAGTTAAGGCAATTGCTTCGGATAAGACCGAACCGACGAAGGCAAGTGTGAAGCATCCAAACGCCAAAGGATATGTGGCATCATCAGTCATCAGCGATCATTAGTTATTTTATTTTTATTTGCTTCCAATAAGGACATGTGTCCGTCATGCAAGCTAGCAGTTAATTTTCTCATAACCCTATAAATAGGAGTTCATACGACGAACTCAAGGCGATTTAATAACATTAAGTAACCCATTACGCCTAACACATCCGACTACACATGATCTCTGGTTACAACGGTGAACAATGTATGTCTGGGCCAACCCCTTTTGTATTTTCAAACTTATTTCAATTCAATGAAATTTCTTTTCGACAATCGAGTGCTTCATTCTTGTCTCCTTTTTTAGCGATTTACTTATTTACTCTTTTCACTTAAGGAATTTGTGATATCCTCTTCCCCTTGGGATTGATTTCCGTCGATTGCTTGAGTTTGTTTTTTACTTGTCTTTACTTTTTGAAAAACCTCAGTGCGAAGTGGTTGGAGGATTCGCGATGTTCTGGCCTCTTCAAGCGTGATTCCTGTGTGTTGTTCAACCGCTTGATGTCTAAAATTCGATCAGATAATCACCTAGAATCTCTGATTCGTTTTGTTGTGCGAACAAATTCTCCTTCTTCGCCATCACTCGTCTCGAAAAGTACACAAATTGGGGCTATAGTGTAAAAATGTCAACTGGTGAACTCAATATCTAATTCGAGTCCTCTTCTCTCACACATGTCGAACTTATTTGTATGACAGAGACCCTTAATGAAAAATGCTGCAAAACACTTGGCCATTTTGAAAGCCTGCTAAGGCTGAAAGCCTATTTAAAAGCCTTTTTCATCATTTTTTATAGGAAAACCTACGACCTTTGAGTGTTGTATGCTTTTATAAATAGACTACGAAGGTGATAAGTCAGTGAAATTAAGTTCTATTTTATATGATCCAATTTAAATTTTATGTTATATTATAACTTTAAGTATGTCAAAAAAAATTGATGTATGTTGATATGTTTAAATTAATAGAAAATATTAGAAAATTTATGATTTAACACAATATACAAAATTTAATATAATAACAATAATATTAATAAAAGTATGTTTAAATTTACTTAAATAGGCCGGCCTAGTAGGCCTAAAACGCTTTCTCAATGGCTTGTAGCCTGCCATTTTTAGCTAAATAGACTTTTTAAAAAGTCTTAGCCTAGTCTATTTAAAAAAGTCTGGTCTGGCCTAGGCCTGACGTAAGCTGGGCCGTAAGCCCCCGTTGGACGATCTGGCCTATTTCCACCGCCTACTTGTCGCCGCCACACGTTGTCACCACCATGCCCTAAAATATTTAAGTTGCAGCAAGTTAAAACGAGATAAACATAGATGAAGGAATATGCAAATCCTATGAACTGTTTTGATTACTTGTTTCCCATCTGATTAACAACAACATCTAACGTTTTCCTGTTGGAACTCACAAGGAAAATATAAAAATAATTATTTTGACAACATCTAATTTTTTCTTATCGAGACTCAAAAATAAAATGTTCATTTATAAAATATAAAAACATTCATGAAAGCAAAATATAAAAAAGGATTATGTCGAGTATGTGTTACATTTCTCCGTAAGAAACCAAAAGTAATGAAAATACTTTCTCTATAATGGCAAAATAATAGCATTGGATGAAATAGAGATTTTAGTAGTGAGAGTAATTTTGGTCAAAAAAAAGTAGTGAGGGTAAAGTAGATTAATAAAACACGGTGTGAAATGATTAGGTAGAGCTGAGAACTGTTGACCAAGTGACTACGAACACAAGAGGGGGGGTGAATTGTGAACTTAAAAATAGAGATTAAAAATGAAGTACTTAAATAAAAATTGATCAAATAAAATAAAGTGCTTAAGAAAAGGATTGAATTAAAATAAGAGACGTTAAAAAAAGAAGCTGAAATAAATAGTAATAATAATAAAATAATTTGCAAAGGAAAATAAAAAAGATATAGGGAAAGGAAATTGACACGCGGAAATTTATCCTAGTTTGGCCACTCACTAGTGGAAAAACGACATTATTAAGCATCATTTAGCATCGGTTGTTTGAACAGCCGATGCTAAATGTTGAACCGGTGGCATTTTTGTAATTAAATGGAAGATTTCATATTTCACGCCTACTTTTAGCATCAGGTGTTTAAACAACCGGTGCTAAATGTATTTGCTTTAGGCATCTAGCATCGGGTGTTTAAACACCCGATGCTAAATGTCTAAAGCAAATACATTTAGCGTCGGGTATATTACACGCCCGATGCTAAAAGTCCTTTTTGTTTTTTCCATTTTCTTCCGTGGCGTACATTCTCTCGCGTTCTCAACTCTCGCTCACTCTCAACTATCGTTCTCTGAACTCTCTCTCTGGCTCTCAACTCTTGTTCTCAACCCTCTTTCTCTGAACTCTTTCCATCTTCCTCACATTGTTACCCCAAGCTTCTATCCCTCTTCCTCTGCCTCACAACATCATCACAGCTTGTGCTCACCGAAAAAGAAGGGGTGAAGAGAAGGAAAAACACGAAAGGAGAGGAAAAAGAAGTAGCGAAGGAAATACATGGAAGGAGAAGAAGGATCTCAGCAGCCACAACTTGTGCTCGCGGACAAGGATAACGGTGAAATTCTTTCCCTCTCCCTTTCCTCACTCGTTTCTCTCTCTTAAAACCCTAATTTCGCTTTTGGTTTCTTTTTCACAGATCTGGTCCGTTTCTCTTAAAACCCTAATTTCGTTTTTGGTTTATTGCTAAATTTGATGACTGAAAGGTACTTGTTTCAAACAAACAAATGTTTTGTATGAAACTGAAGAGCCGATGCGGTTTTCTGAAGAGAAGGTATGCATTCTGCAATTCTAATTACTAGGTGCCGCAGTATAGTTTTTCAATATTTGAGCCTTACCTGACTAATGTCTCTTCCATTTTGTTTACTCAAGTGTTAGTGTTTTTGTTTATCTTTGGATTTTGGAAAATATATTCCCAATCAACATCTGTTTGGCGAATGCTCTTTCTTTTCGATGTTTATATCTCTCTGAATCTTTTGTTGATTGCTTCTCACGTGCTGATTTAAATTTAATTACCATTTATGGAATTATGTGGGGAGAACTTTTGTCAGTTAACCATTCAAGCAAATATCACATACACACAAGATACTATTATGCTTGGGCTGCCAGCTATAGAATGTTATTAGGTATAGATTTTTACTAAGTAGAGTTGGAAACTAATTTAACAGATTTTCGAAATAATCTGTGTGGTGTATGGTGTGAATCAGAATAATTAATGAGTGATTGGCTGATCTAGTTAATTTGAATTTTGTCTTAATTGCAGTCTTCAGATGTTCTTAGCTCATTGATTTCATATTCTTCATTGTTTTAAAATTACATAAAAAATAGATTTAGTGACTAAGTCACTAAGATACTATGCAAACAACTATGTTTGTTTTTCCTTTTATTCTGTGCATCCTTGGTACGTATTATAGTGTTTGTTTTTCTTATTTGCTGTTTGAGGATTTTTATTATGGTGGAATGCCTGGCCCTGCTGATCACCTTATGAAAAAGCTTTTGGTATTAACATGGTTGCCTTATAGAGAGAAGGAATCTACTTTATCCGTTGAATCATTAAATGAATCTCTAGGTTTAAAGGTGGTTCAACTTCAATTGGAAGACCAAAACCAGGTTTATAAAATCATTATTTTGTAGAATCCTTGAAAATTCTACTTCTTAATGTTTTTTCATTTTAGGCATGTAGTTAGTTAATTCTCCTACTTATTGGTTTTTCCTACTTCAATTTCTCTTTGGCAGGTGGTGCTACACCAGACTCTGTCTCTATTTCTACACCATCTGCAAGAGAGCGTGCTCAGTTTTCGAGGAAAAGAAAAGCGGTTTTTGATAAAACGATAATCTTGCCTACTGAGTATGTGATTTATATGTATAGAAAATATTCTTTTACAACATTCTTTTCAATCATGCACTCTTGCTATCTATTCATATGTCTGAAGTTCTCTAGTCATTAAGATGCAAAAGGATAGACCATGTATCTAGAATTTGAAACTATTATCTAACACACTTCTTTTTTATGAACTATATCTCTTACCAAACTGAAAGTATAATCTAATTGTTCACATCATAGTTGATAAATTCTTCACAAGTATTTGAGGTATTTATTTAGTTACTTAAATTTGCTTATAGTTAGAGAATATTGAAATTATATGGTTTGGGTATAAAGCGAAGAAAAACAGTAGCATGATAAAATTATATTGATATCAGTGTCAGTAATGTGATGCAAAAGATCAAATACGAAGCTCTATTTTTACTAATAAAAGATGCCTCGTTCTAATAAACGAGGGAACAAATCATGTATCTAATCCTAAGAGATAATAGACCCTAGGATATTCTAAATTACTTTAAATTACTTTAAGATACATGTAAGTTGAAAATGATAGATATCCATTAAGTAGCTTTGAGGGGCGTGGTGCAAATATGTAATGTAAACATTACGGGTATTTTAATTAATTTTGTATGAGGCCAATTAGTCAAGCCCATTAGGTACTTCTTAGCCTATATAAAGAGGTAGTGTTTGTAAGTAACACAATTGAAGTAGTTGAGAGTATTTTAATTAATTTTGTATGAGGCCAATTAGTCAAGCCCATTAGGTACTTCTTAGCCTATATAAAGGTAGTGTTTGTAAGTAACACAATTGAAGTAGTTGAGAGTATTTTTTAAACAATCATCAAAGAAATTTTATTTCCTTTCATCTCATTCATATTTGGGGTTCTTTGCTTCCTTTTCTATTTTTCTTTTTGTGAAGATTTATATGTTGTCTTTTTGTAACTTGCTCCTATATTTTGTTTTGTGCTTTACAGAATCAGAATCAATGGAAATGGCTATGAATTCTTTGAATATTTGGCAAATCAAATTGATTTAAGGTTAGTACATAATATTGTAAACAATTTTTTTGCTTGAAATCCTAGTTAATTCCTTTTATTTTTCTGGTGATGATTGATTTTACGTACACGAGTATACAATACAACTGTGGATAGAGACTTGTGTCTCTCTTTGGAAGGAAAGCCTCTCCTTTTCTCATATTTATGAGGAGAAATAGAAGAAAGAAAGCACAGTTTCCTCATCAATCCTCATCCTCTCTTAACCGTTGATATGTGTCATACTCATAGCCATGCTGAAAAGTAAAGTTACACACTTGTTTGTTATACTGACCAATATATCCCCCAAAAGAAGACCTTACATTTGTACCTGGAGGGGTAAATTAGTAATTTAAGTTTATAGTATTTATTATTAGTAACAGATGTGATGTATAATATGTGATTATAATTTGCAAGGGACATTTAATGATGACTAGCTAAAGTAACAGAAAAGACTAGTGGGACATGTTTAGGTACTTCAGATTTGTTAGCCAAGTCATGTTTTCAGTGTGAATTGATCATAAGAGATTCTTGAAGCTGTTAAGATGTTAGACTTGGTCCATTTGTTTTTTTGTGCCTCAGAATTTTTCTTTTGGAATCTTATTTTATAATTTAAGGATTTTATTTTATGATGATTGCAACTGCTCCACAACCTTATAATCATTCATTTTTCTATTACCAAATTGGCATCTTAGTCATTTCATTTGTTCCAGCTTCTTGAAATCATCTATTGTGCTGCTACCAAATCAAAATCATGGTGGTTGATGAAAATTCAACAGAAGACTGGTTGTTACATGTGAAGGAACTTGTTCCTATTGCTCTTAAAAAAGCAAGTGAAGTTAAAGGATTTCGTGGTAGATGGAAAATGATAATTTCAAGATTAGAACAGATTCCATTGAAATTATCAGATTTATCAAGTCATCCATGTTTCTCAAAGAATGCTCTTTGCAAGGAACAATTGCAGGTTATGTCAAAGACATTAAAAGAAACAATTGATTTAGCTGATTTATGTTTGAAGGAGAAATATGAAGTTAGGCTTCATATTGATTGGTGTCTTTACTAGTTTTTAAGCTCTTGATGTAGTAGAAGAAATAGTTGGATCAGTGAGTTGTATATTGATTGGCTGGTATACTGACTGAAATAATGAAACTAGTTTTTATACTGGAATAATGAAACTAGTTTTTAAGCTCTTTGATTTCAGTTCTTTGATTTCAGTTCATTTACTAGTTTTTAAGCTCTTTGATGTTGTACTGAAGTAATGAAACTAGTTTTTAATGAAACTGGTATACTGAAATAATGAAACTAGTTTTTAAGCTCTTTGATTTCAGTTCATTTACTAGTTTTTAAGCTCTTTGATGTTGTACTTTGTGAGGCATGTATAAAAAGAAACTAGACATTTAGCATCGCTTGTTTCAAACAAGCGATGCTAAATGTCTTTTTTTATCAAGAAAATGACATTTAGCATCGGTTGTTTCAAACAACCGATGTTAAATATCATTTTTTTTATCAAAAATGACATTTAGCATCGGTTATTTGGAACAACCGATGCTAAATGTCACTTTCAGGACATTTAGCATCGGTTGTTTCAAACACCCGATGCTAAAAGTCATTTTTCAGGACATTTAGTATCGGTTATTTGGAACAACCGATGCTAAATGTCACTTTCAGGACATTTAGTATCAGTTGTTTCAAACACCCGATGCTAAATGTCATTTTTCAGGACATTTAGCATCGGTTGTTTCAAATAACCGATGCTAAATGTCATTTTCAGACAGCAAAAACAGTGATGAAATGGACATTTAGCATAGGTTAATTGAACACCTGATGCTAAATGTGACATTTAGCGTCGGTTAAATAACCGAGGCTAAATCTATGACATTTAGCATCGGGCGATTTAGCGTCGGGCGATAACCGACGCTAAATGTCCAATTTAACCGACGCTAAATGTCTTTTTTCCACTAGTGACTCCTGAGGCCTACGTCTAGTCCCCAAGGAAAAACACCATGGGATTTTAATTTATCACTAGCCTTTAAAACAGGTTCAGCCAGAAACCTTTACAACTGAAGAACACCACCTTCATACAAAAATGGGATATCACCTCCCTATGTAGAAGAGCTTCTAAACCAAAAGATATCACCTCTTGAATAACTTGGGATCACACCCAAAAAATAAGAAATAAAAAGAATAACATAATATACTCAGTGGCGGACCCAGACCTCGGGGTCAGGGGTGTCAAATTTTTTAAGGCCGGTGTCAAATGGGTGCAAAACTTGGTCTACTAGTACAATTTAAAATTTTCAATGGGGTCAAAATTAAAATTTCAGGAAATTTAGGCTATTTATATAGGGTGTTTAGTGCAAAAAAAAATTTCCAGGGGGTTCAACTGAACCCCCTGGTTGTATGCTAGGTCTGCCACTGAATATACTCAATAGTGTAGATAATGAACAAATTGAAGCACAAGTTATACAACTCAAACTATGTGGAGTATATAGCTCTCAAATAAAATATTAGCAAGTGGAAAATGAATGAGAGTGATGAGAAGATAATTTTGATATAGTTTTGATGCAAAAATGAGTTGTGTAAAAGAACTACCACAAGTCTCTTATTTATTTATAGAGAAGATGACAAATACAACAGAAAAGGAAATAATTCATACAATATGATTTCCAACGGTAACATTATTTATCAAATAATAGAATTTTGTGATTTCAAAAGGAACTAGAAAATGGCCGTTGAAAAAAGATTTTGATATATCCATAATCCATGCAATATGTTCGTTGGAGAAATAATCATGCAAAATATATCCATATATAGTCATTTTCTTTCAATTAAAAATAAACGTGGATATGAAATTATGAATTCACAACATAATTGATTATGTAAACGTGAATAACAAAACTCCACTCTCATATGTCCGTTGGAGAAAATGTAAATGTCATATCCATATATATTTGATTCTCATATATAACTAATTATAAAGAGATTTGAATACCGTTACGGATTGGGCCTTTGGTGTTTTTCACTAAGGTCCAATACCAATGGTCAAATCCATTAATCAATGGTGGAGATTAAAGACCTAGATTCAATGGTTCACATTGATCCTCAAAACCTATAAATAAGCATTGAATGCTTGCATTAAATGTACACATTTCCCAATTCTCTTACTTGCAACTGATTCACTTGCTGACTTGAGCATAACTCGCATTGACCAATGACACTTCTACCAACTATCTCGGATCGGACCTGGTATCAAAGATCGGATACAAGGCAGGAGATACGGTAAAGATCATTGGCGACCACAGTGGGAGGATCTTGTACTCTAGTCTCAAGTGCAATAGTGAGACCGGATCCGCAACAGGAAACTCCTGAAGGCGAGGCAGTCACCCTACCCCTAGCTCGGCACACAGTCGTAACTCATCCATGGCTATTGTTCCCGGGAGTTCGGCCCGAAATCAACTTCCGCCTCCTCCCCAGACTGTCCAAGTACCGGTCGATGCTGTTCAACAGCTCGTCTAGTTGCTAACTAGGCAGGCCGAGGCTGATTAGCAAAGGAACCAATGCTACACCCAGTTGGAGGCTGAAATTACCGAGATCCGGGCTCGCAACATCCCGGGCCGGTCTTCTCCCCAACGCCATCCTTCTAGCAGAAGGACTTCAGGTCGTAGGCGTCATCGATCTCCGGCCTAGAGGAGGCACCACCACAGCTCTCCACCTCGTCAAAGAGGAGGGCGAGGATCTGGAACTCCCCCGAGCCGGACCCTTGATGATACTTACCATCCTGAAGGTTCCTCTCGCCAAGTCTCGTCTTTGGTATCCTCATCTCCAAGTCGACGTTCTATAAGCCGGGAAAGATCCCCGAGACATGAATGTCGACGACCTCACTCTCGAAGGTCCCCTGTCAGACACCATAACCAACGATCTCCCCCGCGAGAAAAATTGGCAGCCTGGAAAGGACCTTTCACCACAGAGATCGCCAAGGGGAAAATGAGTCACTCCGGGACTATATAGAGAGATTCAACAAGGAGGCCGCCCAGATCCAGAACCTTGATGACTCTTTCCGTCTTTACTTCATGGAGGCCGGTCTCTGTGAGGGAAGTCTGTTCCAAATCGATGTCAGAGTTAATCAAACTGAGTCGCTTGCTGAGTTCCCCCAGCGATCTTAGAAATACATCGACCACGAAGAATGAGTAATTGCGAGGAGGTCGGACGCCGAGCCTGAGGGATCTATAAACCTCGCAGTGAGAAGGAGACTCGGAATGATAATAAACCCAGGTATCGCTGTAACATCTGGGATTTGGCCTTGGCCCCCACGATGCACTCATGACCTTCTCCACCCCCCTGTGGAGTTTTTGCCTTCCGTGGGAATCGAACCATGTACCCTGGGGCTCAAGTACATGCTCAATGCATTCCCACTACCAATTGATCTAACAAGTACCGTCGGTATCACTAAAGTAAAGGACATGACACCAATCGCTGCAATGCTTTGAAGGATGACATTGAGGATCTGATCAAAAATGGGAATTTGAGCCAGTACGTTACTAAGACATCTCGGCAGGAAGGAGAGGTTAAAGAGGAAAAGGACGACCCTAAAACGAAGGGTAAGGCTCAACAAGAGAAGGAAGAAAGCTCGGAGGACGAGCGCGATTTTCAGAAGTCTAAAGGTCGGCCGGTAATGATGGTCATATCAGGAGGATACCCCGAAGAAGCGTCGGGTAAGACTATGAAGAGAAAATGGAAGGAAATCATGAGTGCTGCTTCCACTTCGGCGGTAACCTCAGCTCCGATCCAACCTCCTTTAGCTTTTAGTGATCAGGTTTTGCTAGATGGCAAGCCCAACAAGCACGTGCCTCTTTTGATCAGGGCTGTGATGGCCAACCACGAAATAAGAAGAATCCTTGTTGATCAAGGGAGCTCGGCAGATATCATCTTCATCAATCTCGTGAGAAAGCTGCAAATTTCTGTGGAAGACTTCACCCCTTACAGGGGATCAGATATTTTGGGTTTCCACGGGTCCCGGACCAAACCACTCGGCTATTTGGAGATGATGGTCACCTATGGCGAAGAGCCATTGGAGAGGACACTCAAGATCAAATTCCTCGTTTTATCGTGCCCTTCTGTCTACAACTGTATCATTGGAAGGCCGACCCTAGGAAGGCTCGGAGCGGTAACCTCAACAGTTCATCTGAAGATGAAATTCTACTCTCTGTGCAACCAAGTCATTACCCTCGATGACGACCTCGAATCCGCCCAGAGATGTTTTAATCTACACGTGAAAGCAGATAAGAAGGCCACTGAGGAGGGGGTTCCCCCGAAGAAGAAGAAGCCGGAAGAGATTCCGCAAAGAGAAGAAAAAGCAGAGCTGTTGATGTCAATGCGACAGACTTTGATGCGAGGTACGACCCTGGTAGCTCCGAAGAAGAGAGCGATGACGATCTTGCCCGAAAACTGAAGAAGAAAATCAGGCGACCTCAACCTGATGGAGAATTCGTGGAAATCCAAATGGGAGATGACCCAGCCAAAACTGTCTAGATCGGCTCCGATATTTTTGACGAAGTTAAGGCGAAGCTCGCCCTATGCCTGAAAGCCCATGCCGACCTCTTTGCCTGGTCGGCGGAAGATATGCCCGGGATTCCCCCAGAAGTTGCCTGTCACCAGTTAGCTGTTAACCCCGATTCTAAGTGGTTCGCCCAGCGCAAGAGAGCTCAAAGCAAGGAGAAAGCGGTTGCTGCAGCCAAGGTCGTTGACGATTTAATTATTAACAATTTTGTATAGGAAGTCAAGTATACAACTTGGCTATCTAATCCTGTACTTGTCAAGAAAAGTAATGGAAAATGGCGCATGTGCATTGATTATACCGATCCTAATAAGGCCTGTCCAAAAGACACCTTCTTTGTTCCTAGCATTGATCGCCTCGTCGATAATGCTTCAGGTTTTCGTTTACTGTCTTTTATGGATGCCTACTCCGGGTCTAACCAAATTCCAATGTTCCCTCCCGACGAAGAAAAGACCGCCTTCATGACTGACCGCGGTAATTTCTGTTACCGGGTTATGCCATTTGGTTTGAAAAATGCCGGAGCTACCTATCAGAGGATGATGAACAGAGTTTTTCATAAGCAGGTCGGGCGTAATGTAGAAGGCTACCTCGACGACATGATCACAAAAAGTGAAGGTGAGAGCCTCCAAGTAGCCAATCTTGAAGAGATCTTCGCAGCAATCCGAAAGAACAAGGTGAGGTTGAACCCGGAGAAATGCACTTTCGGAGTCCGAGCTGGGAAATTTCTTGGTTTCTACCTCACGGAGAGAGGCATCGAAGCCAACCCAGATAAGTCCCAGGCTGTGACCGAGATGCGCACCCCAACCACCAAAAAGGAACTTCAGAAGCTTAACGGTATGATCGTCGCACTATCTCGCTTCATTTCCAATGCTGCATTGAAATCACTCCCTTTGTTTAAACTACTTAAGAAGGAAGCGAAGTTTGAATGGATCCCAGAGCGGGACGAGGCCCTCTCCCAGCTTAAAAAGGTTCTGTCCGAGCCACCGATCCTAACTCGGCCAAACCCGGGAGAATCCTTATACCTGTATTTAGTAATCTCGGAGGAAGCGCTTGGTGCCGTTCTTGTTCGGAAAATGAACACCGGTCAAAGCCCGGTATACTTCGTGAGCAAAGCTCTACAAGGACCTGAAATTAGATACTAGAAAACTGAAAAAATCGCTTTTGCTCTGCTCATCGCGGCGCGTTGCCTCCGACCTTACTTCGTCGCCCATCAGGTCGTGGTACAGACAAATCACCCTATCTGTCAAATCTTACACCGACCCGACCTGGCGGGCAAGATAATCAAATGGGCAGTAGAACTTTCTGAGTTCGGAATCAAATACGAGTCCAGGCCGGCAATGAAGGCTCGGGTACTTGCCGACTTTGGGTTCCCAACTTCAAACAATCAAGCAGAACATGAGGCATGTATAGCAGGGCTCCGACTTGCCCTTGACTTCAGAGTTACTCGGGTCACTTTGAACACTGATTCCATGTTGGTAGTCTCACAGATTGGAAGGCAATACGAAGCAAAAGACCCGATCTTGCAAAAGTATTTAACTCTAGTGCGGGAATTTCTTGCTCAGTTCGTAATCGCAGAGGTTAAACACGTTCCAAAAACGTAAAATATCCGGGCGGATGTTCTTTCCAAGCTCGCAAGTACCAAAGTTCCTGGAAGTCACCGATCGATAATCCATGAGACACTGAATAAACCCAGTGTGCTCCCTATCCCGGAGCTCGTCCTTTCTATCAACGTGGTTGGATTATCCCAATAATGAAGTACATCGAGTTTGGACTCTCATGAAGCCAAATTAATCAGGAGGAAGGCCTCGTCTTTCTCCGTGATTGAAGTAACACTTTACAGAAGAAGCCTCTCCGCACCATTATTGAAATGCATTGAAGGAGAGGAAGCAGATTATGTCCTGGCCGAGATTCACGAAGGAATTTGTGGACAGCACCTCGGAGGTCGGTCGCTAGCTCAGAAAGTCTTAAGGGCAGGATATTCCTGGCCAACCATGGAAACCGATGCAAAAAACCATGTTAAACAATGCAAGAAATGTCAAATCGATGCCAATGTTCATGTGGCGCTTCCTGCCGAGCTCACTAGTCTCACCTCATCATGGCCTTTTGCGTGGTGGGGGATCGACCTCCTGGGACCATTTCCGACTGCCCCTGTCTAGGTCAAATACCTAATAGTGGTGGTGGATTACTTCACAAAATGGATCGAAGCCGAGCCATTAGCCATTATCACTGCAACGAATTGCATCAAGTTTTTCAAAAAGAATACCATGACCAGATTCGGGATCCCCGAGGTAGTGATAACTGACAACCGAACCCAGTTCGCTAACAAGAGCTTCAAAAAGCTCATGTCTGATCTTCAGATTAAACACCGGTTCACCTCGGTGGAGCACCCTCAAACTAATGGGCAGGCTGAGGCCGCTAACAATGTACTCCTCAATGGATTGAAAAAACGACTTGACAAGGCCAAGGGTAATTGGGTCGAGGAACTGCCCTATGTACTATGGGCCTACAG
This sequence comes from Astragalus membranaceus, assembly GCA_039519185.1. NCBI lineage: Eukaryota > Viridiplantae > Streptophyta > Magnoliopsida > Fabales > Fabaceae > Astragalus > Astragalus membranaceus. Next base: position 40,765,135 of record CM076846.1, read on the forward strand.
GACCACCCCACAGAGTTCGACGGGGGAAACTCCAGTTGAAATCGGAGAGCTGAGTTGGAGAACGCTCCATCCAAAATCGCAAGAGGAAAATAACCAGGCTATGAGGGAAACCCTCGACTTCTTCGATAAGCTTCGAGGAAGAGCCTCCTTCAAAGAAGTATTGATCAAGCAAAGGATAGAAGCCCGGTACAACTCGAAGGTTGTCTCGAGGGATTTCAAGGTCGGCGATTTGGTGCTCCGGAGAGCCGATGTCGGCTTAAAGAATGCCGCTCAAGGGAAGCTCGCTCCCAACTGGGAAGGGCCTTACCGGGTCGTATCCAAGACCGGTACTGGCGCCTTCGGGTTGGAGACCCTAGAGGGGAAAGCGATACCAAGGACTTGAAATGCGGCCAAACTGAAGATGTATTACAGTTAATTTTTGCCTTAAAGAGAAAACTGTATTCAGATGTTGTAAACATTCTCATCTAATACATCTTCATTATTCTTCATTTTTATCCATTATTGCTGCCGATTTTAGTCCGGAGTTTCTTGGTTAAGGGGAGCCCTCTGGGAACGATCTCATGGTTGCACCGAGATCCCTTATTAAAACCGGAACCCGGTGCACAACGTTCCAAACAATCTGCGACTGAGGTTGTCGCAGAACCTCCTTGAACGAGTTCGATCTGGGCCGAGTCCTGGTAAACTGTTCAAAGAGCTGTAAAGATCTTCGGGATTCAAGATCACCAAGATCAATGGCCGAGGCGGCCATTACCCTAAAGGGCGAGTTCGACCTGGGCCGAGTCTCGGTAAACTGCCCTAAAGGCGACGTACGTTACTTGAGCAAAAATAAACGCAAGTGCACAATATTAACATGCAAGAAACAAAGCATAACCGAGGTAATTTAAAATCGGAAATGCAAGTAATCGAAATAACCAAGATATTACAGGTCACCCCGGATACGGCCAGCTCCTCAAGTTCAAAAAGCTTTCAAATTACAGTTAAATACCGGTTCCGCCCGGAACCCGGGACCTATTCGCCACAGGTTCCACCCGGAACCCGGAAACCACTCACAGAAGTGTTACCCCCGGCAATAGGCTAAGCATTGGACTGGCGAGGGTAAAAAATGATGCGCTCCTTGGAGACGGAATCGGTTTTAACAATCACGTCCCCGTCCACGTCATGATCCACACTCAGTATCTCTTTATCAATAGGTAGTGAAGGGTGAACAACGACGATTTGAGTGAGTACCTTTTCAGAACCTTCCCCGGCCATCTCGAGAGCCATCTCTGCTACGGTGACGTTTTCAAGCTCGGCCTGCCTCAATCTCTCTTCAAGCTCGGCAAGCCGATCTTGGGGGACCGCGCTAGAACTGGCCCTCTCCTCCCTGGCCTTCTGCATCCCGACCTCTAGCTCCGAAATCTGACCCCTCAAACTCGTGACCATCTCTTCAGCCTCCTTCTTCGCGGTCTCCAGCGCAGTAATTTGGAGCTCGAGCTCTTTGTTCTTGTGGAGAACAGAGTCCCTCTCTGTCACAAGTTCTCCTCTCTCCTTTCGAAGGTCGGATAGGTCCTTTTGGGCCTTTACAAGAGTGGAAGAAAGTGACTCGTACTTCCTCCGTTCTTCCACCCTAAGAGCTCGCTCCTCGTCTCTCTCTTTCAAGGCCCCTGAAACAAAAGGAAGAGAAAATAATGCTAAGATAGGAATGGAGCCATCACAAACAAGTCAAAGGGACTATAATTTCCCTCTATTACCTTTAACCCGGGCATCAGCCTCCTTCTTTTGCCACTTGGAGACATCGGTCAGGTGCCTGAAATGCTTCGCCGCAGCCTCCACCGGGTCGACCCAGTATTCCTCCAGGTTCTTCTTCAAGAAATCGCCATCTACCGAAATGCTATAAGATCTCGAAATCTTGCGCTTTATCGATCCGTCCTTCTCATGGCGACTGTACCGACCGAAAAATACGGGAGAGGATTCCACGAAGGCCCAAAAATGAAGCCGCCACCAAAGTTTAGTTTAAGGGCAAACATTGGAAAATCCCTTTTGGAATGGATAAGGGTCCTTGAGACCAAATTTGGGTTCGGGAGTCGGTTATGCGTGGGGAACGTATTAGCACCCCACGACATCCTTCCTAACGAAGGTTACCTGCAAACTAGTTGTAGGAAATAATATTAATTTTGAAAATGTTTATTTTACCCTTTTATTGTGAATTTGAAGAGAAGGAAGACTTAATAGAAATTTTAGTTTTTTGTGCTTGACAGGAGTGGGCCCCTGCTCCTACGTATCTCCAGGTGCGATGGAGAAATCAAAACTACATAGTTCTTGGGTAGAAAAAGGTTTGTTGGTTGGTATTTTTTAATATAGGGGTTTTAGGATTATTGAGCTGTACAGCTCATCCGTCCTAGAACGATGACTAACCCGTCTGTACAGTCGACTTAGTCCCCTATTTTATAAAAATGGAGTTTTTGGAGCTTGGAAAATGGTTTGATGTGTGTTGGTTTGATTTTATTGGAATAGGGATTTTAGGACTCTTGAGTCGTACGGCTCATTCGTTCTAGAACGCTGACTAACCCGACTGTACAGTCGACTTAATCCCCTATTCGTTTTTTGAAAAAGGGTTTATTAATTATTATTTTTTTAGGGGTTCTAGGGTTCTTGAGCTGTACAGCTCATTCATCCTAGAGCGCTGACTAATCCGACTGTACCGTCGACTTAATCACCTATTTTGAAAATAAAATTTTTATTTTTGGACGAAAATGATTATTTTGTTTTTCTGTTTTGAACATGAACGAAAAGTTAACAAAGTAGAAAAAATGAAAAGTGCAACTAGTGAAAAATAATTATCAATAATAGTTAAAAATAAACTAATTAAAAGAAAAATAAAATAAAAAAGGAAGGGGGGGAGAGAGAGAGAGCGAGAACTTCGCTGGGAGAGAGAGAGAGAGAATGTGTTCAGTGTTCTTGTTGAATCACTATGGTGTGTTTTTCACTGTGGACAGAGCCTCCTTTTATAGGTGAAGGGTAAGGTAAAGAGGGGACAAGTTGACTTGCTAGGCAAGTCGACTTGCAAGGCAAGCAGAGTTGCTGGGCAAGCAGACTTGCTGGGCAAGCAGCTTGTTGGGCTGAAGGTTGATGCTATTGACACCCCCCTTTTATTATTTTCGTTTTTTCGATTAATTTTGATTTTTTGCAACTTTATTTTATATTTTGGTGATTATAAATGAAAGCAAAAATGATTTTTTTTTTGTAAAATAGTTAAAAAATTATTATTTTTTTTAAATATGAAAGGTTATTTTTGACTAAAAGACAAATCTAAAAAAGAACAAGTTGGGCCAAAGCCCGATCGGAAAAATCTAACATAGGTCCAATAAAGTGAATTACTACGCACATGCCCAATAAAACGAGATAGCATCCGAACAAGCTCAAAAGCTAACTCACGGTAATAGGATCTGCAAACTGGTAAAAATAACGACGATTGTAGTAAAAAGAGCGGACAAAATTGGGGCATAACAGCTGCCCCTCTTTATTTATATTTTACTAGAAAAGGTGAATGGTTTTCAGATTTTCGTAGTAGAAATAAAAATAAAGATAGAATAGACTCTAATTTTGTCCGCTTAGGGGGAAGATGAGTTAGGAAAAAAAGGGACGATTAACATTTGGCGTGTTAACCGAGAACAAGAGGAATGATCACTGGGGTCAGGAGGAGCACTTCGAGCGGCCGTTAATAAGACCAGGTCTGGAATTGATCACGAATGACGTCCACTATGTCTTAGGCTGACACAGCTAGTCCGAAGGACCTGGGGTCGGATGATCCGTCGGTGCTCGATGCCGACATGCGATCTGGATTGGATCTCTGGGGGTCTGGAAGATCGGTGCTAGACTCGGTGCTAACATTACGATCTGGTTTGCTAATTTGAGATCAACGCTTGTCGCGTTGGCTTTAAAAAAACTGGAAGGGTCGACACTTGAGGTCGGTATGCAACAGGTATTATGCATATGACATGCATGTAATGTATGCATGTGTAATGATTGATGCTGAGTGGGATGATAAATGAAATGGGTATACCATGGGTGTTGAACCTGATGGGATGAGAAAGTTGACAAACTGTTGAATGCGGATGTAGATAAGATATGAATGCAATTGTACTGCATAAATGCAGGTGCTACGATGAAATGCATGGTTGCATGATGGAATGATTTATGCTATGATTTATTGATGATGCAGAGAGATTTTTTGTAATGATGAGAAATGAGACTTTTGATGAGAGAGGCAGAGAAGTAATCATTCCTTGGAAAAGGTTTGAACTCAGACGTGGCAACTTCACGATTGTCATTCACATGCACTGATGCACAAAAGTAATTGATTGCATTTGCAAGCTCATTCACATTGTTCTTCAATTTGATTATGATGTCCCATGACGATTGAATTTTAGGTCCACAAAGTTAACTGAGTGAGTTTCCAACTTCACATTAGTAACTTGTGTTCTCTCTCTTTGAAGCATTGTTTTAGTGAACATGTAGAGTAGTGCAAATACAGATGAATGAGTCAGTTAACTTGGGGTGTGGACAGATATGACACGTGAGGGGATGAATGGTAGGTTTTTGCCAAATTCATGAAAGGTAGGTTCTCCCCTACTCAAGAAATGTGGGACTGCCCTAATTCATAGTTGATGACGGTGAATGCATAACTTGCCCCTGTCTAGTAGTGACAACAACTAGGGGTGTAGAGGAAATTGTGAATTGGTAATGCCATGACTTTGGAATGAGAGGTAGAAGGAAAAAGATTTTGTCTCAACCCATGGTGTTTGGTGTTGCCCCAACTATGACAAGGGCAAGGTTTCCCTGACTAGGGTTTGTGAAAGGCTGTGTTTAGGATGGTGGGTTGAGAAATTTCCTCGGTATGGTGTTATGGATGTGAATATGACAAGGGGATGAGATGGGTGTAGGACGGATTTCCCCGATTTTAGGTGGAGTGAATGGCGAAGAGATTGCCCCACTTTGGAATGGTATTTCAAATGGTTGCTTTTAGTGGGGTTGTGAAAGATGACTGAGTTAGGGTCGTGGGTTTTTGAAATTGGTCGTATGGCTATATGGATTGGATGTGGTATATGAATGGGATGGACGCTGGAAAATTTCCCCAAGTTCGAGAAGCATGAAAGGTGAAGGGACTGCCCCACTTTGGGATCTAGGTGATGGTCCTAGTATGAACTTTTGGTTCTTTTAAGATGACTCCCATAGACTATGATAGTCCTGATTTTTGGATATGATGAAAATTTCACTTGGTGATCACTAAACCTTGTCTTGATATCAGTGCAACTTGAATAATCTTGGAGCGCAAGCCTTTTTTTTTCTTTTTTTTTAGCTTTATTTTTTTGTCATATTTTTTTGAGCAAACATATTGTAAATAAATAAACTCAATTGTCCTAAAATTAAAACTTTAAGAAAACGAAAGCAATCAGTCATCGATCAGAATGGACTTGTTTAGGGTTGTAACGTGACCAATGGTTGTGGGTTTGTGATAGAAATGATAATTGGGCCCAAAGAAGTGTTCTGGGGTTTTCTTTAGACAAGGATATCTTATATGCTTCATAGTATGATGTATCAGCTCACAATTTTTACTGCTTTTGTTTGTTTGTTTTTTTTTCTATTCAGGATTTTTCAATCCTCTTTTAGGAAATTCACTTTCTTTTTTTTTTGTGATTTTTCTTTCTCTTTTTTTTAAGCTGAGTGAGCTGATAAAAGTGATACACCATTTTTGATATTGAACTAATCCTTGTCTAGGGTGATTGAAAGATTTTTTTTGATTTTTTGGCTCAAAGTGGGTAGCAAAGGTGTTGCACCCCGAAAAATCCCCGGTTTGGGTTTCTCAATGTACAACGTGGAAAATTTTTGGAGCCGCCACCAATATTTTAATTTTAAGACCAAAACATTGAAAAAAGGTCTTTTGGACAAGGCGGATGGTCTTTGAAAACTAGAGATATAGGTTCGGGGGTCGATTACGCGCGAGGAAGGTGTTAGCACCGCCCACGTCCTTTCTACCGAAAGGGAACCTCTAATTAAATGTGTGGTTTTAACATTTGATTTGAAAAATACCTAGATTTGCCTATTTATTTCTTGTTTGAAAGCTTAATGAAAATTTTATTTTTGGCGAGGAAGGGGGAAAAAGGTTTTTTAGAAAAAAGTGCTTGACGGGACATGGCCCGCTCCTACGTATCTCCCGGTGCGATGGAGAATTCAAAGCTACGTAGTTCTTGGTTGTCTTTTTGAAAAGTTTTTGTTTTTTATCTTTTTTTGGTGAGTTTTTGAAATAGGACTAGCATTAGTGAATGATTAAACTAGCAGAGGCTATGATGAATCACTTACTAAATACTCAAAAGAGAGAGTTGTACCACTAGTCAAACGAACGAAGGTTTTGATGGACTATTGATAACAACTCGTTTTTTATTATCTTTTTTGAAAGTGATTTTCGAAAGAGATTGATTCGCACGATGATCAAACTAACAAAGGTTATGATGGATCATCGTTTATTATTTTTAGGAGAAAAGGACATTGTCACTAATAGCTAAACGAACAGAGGCTCTGATGAGCTACTAGCAACAATGGGTTTGAAAATGATTTTTGTTTGTTTTATGAAAATGATTGGTTTAGGGGGGTGAAAAGAATTTTTATTTGTGGCGCTTGACGAGAACGTGACTCGCTCCTACGTATCCCAAACGGGAATCAAAGCGACGTAGTTCTAAAAATGTTTTTGAAAGGGTTTGAAAGGGGCAAGCTGAATCACCCGAGACCATCTTCACCACTTAGAACATGATGCACTAGGCATAAGTGGGAATCATATGGTTCGTCATCAACAATGGACGATAATATACAAGAACGAGTAGATAAATGCAATAGCTAAGTTAAATCACATTGATCACAATAACTAAATATTAACAAATGAAAAGACTGAAATACCTCTGATGAAGACAGATATTACAACTCTGAAGAACGCAAACCCCGACTAACCCTTGCAGGAGATCAGCTCAGACGGACCAACGACGCGAATAGAGCAGAAATGAAGCGTAGAACTGGAAAATGAGATTTGCGAGAGTTGTCTTCTCAGATCTCGTGAAATGTGTCTCTGGAGCAATTCTTCTCTGATCTTGTGAGATGTGTGTGTGTAAAATGAAAATCACACCTACGTATTTATAGGCTTAGGCAACAGTAGAATTTTTGAAAAGACAATTAATGTAAGTGAAGAATCGATTATTGTATGAAGTGTAACAAGTGTATAATCGATTCATTGCCTTTAGAAATTAAAAGAATCGATTGTTTGCTTAGTTGAAATAGGGAGGAATCGATTCATGGCCTTTAGGAGATCCTGGAAATCGATTATGTGGCCTTTGGAAATATGTAGGAATCGATTCTTTATTTTTGGAAATGATAAGAATCGATTGTATGGCCTATGGAAAAAGGTAGGAATCGATTTTCAGGACATTTGGAGATCCTGAAAATCGATTTCATAGTCTTTTAAAATTTAAGGAAATCGATTCTTAGCTTTTGCATGAGTATGTGTAGAAATTGATTTCATGCTTTAAACATAGGCAAGGGAAATCGATTATTGGCCTATAGGTGAGATAAAGAATCGATTTTCATGGCTTAGGACAAAGGTATAAATCGATTCTTGGCCATAAGAACAAAATAGAAATTGATTTTTGCTTTGCCTAAAAATGTTTTTTAGGTTTAGGCCATAGTGTATAAAATATTTTCCAAAGCTTGCCATGCATGCATAACATATTTTCAAAACTTGCCATGCATACATAACACATTTTCAAAAACCCTAATTTAATGCATGAGGCTTATTGCAAAAATTGTTTTTAGAGACCCTTTTGTGAGAAATGACCAAAATGCCCTTTTTGACTCTAACTTCCCAAAACGTGCATTCTAACCCTAAAAATGATGCATAATTTATTTTTGTGTGGAAAATTAGGGTTTGGACCTAAGCCGGACAAAATTGGGGTTTGACAGCTGCCCCTCTTTATCTGAATTTTAACGAGGAATATGAATTGGCAGAAACATATTCCAAGGCAAAATGAAGATAAAGAATTCAGAAATTATACCGATTTTGTCCACTTGGGGAAACCCGAATTTTCCTCTTTTTCTTTTTCTATGTTTTTTTGAATAGATGGGCTTGAGAACAAACAGGGAACGGTTAACACCTGGCGCATTAACCGAGAGAGAAAATGACAGACCACTCGGGATCTGAAGGAGCACTAAGGCTCTGAAGGACTACTCAGGGTCTGAAGGAGCACTAAGGCTCTGAAGGACCACTCAGGGTCTGAAGGAGCACTAAAGCTCTGAAGGACCACTCAGGGTCTGAAGGAGCACTAAGGCTCTGAAGGTCTAATTCGCAGTCGATGCTTGGCGCATTGATTGGAGTTAAACTGAAGGACCGACGAGGTCTGAAGGGCATGCCTAAGCCTGATGGACCAATGGGTCTGATGGAGCGCAAACTAGCAACGGTACTAGTTAAACGGTCTGCCTGAAGGGGTGGCCTTTTCCGAGCAGCCATGATGGGTCAAAATCAGATCCGGAACTGATATGTTGACCATGTAGGATGTCCATTGTGTCTTAGGCTGACACAACTAGTCTGAAGGACCCCTCGGGGTCTGAAGGACTTACCCGCAGCTCGAATGCGAGGTGAAGTCTGCTTTTGAAGGGACACTTGGGTCCTGAAGGGATTCACGAATCCTGCTGATTGATTGATTGAAATGTTCAGTGCTGCCGCACTGAATTGAGGTACCTGCATACGTCGGTTAATGCAAGGAATGGTGCATGGAGTATGAGTGCATGTTATGAGTGCATGTTATGCAAAGGCATGTTATGCATGTGCATGCAATGAGTGCATGTTATGCTATGATTTTGGTGCGATGCTGAATGTGGTGAAATGCTATTTCTGATTCTTCATCTCTGTGATTTTCTTTGGTCAGCTTTCTTTTTCTGACTGTTTGTTTTTTTCTTTTGCTTTTTCATTCTTTGATCAGCTTTCTTTTTTCTGATCGTTTGTTTTTGCTTGCTCTTTTGCTCTTTTGGCTTATTTTCTTTTGCTGGTTCGACCAACCCATGGCGAGACTGAGGAACCCATTAGACTTGTGGTGGCGTATAAGCCAAGTGCCGATTGTCTTGTGATTTGCCATCTGAAATGGCCTAGGGGTGCAATTATTTCCTTGTAAGCTTAATTTGCCCTGAGAAGTTGCTTCCTTCCCATAACTTTTAAAAATTTCGCAATGATTGTGATGCCCTATGATTTATGCACATGTTTTACAAATCAGTGTTACCATCATCATAAAACGTTTATTTTGAGCAGAAAAAGCAAAAATAGAAGGCAAAGAGATATGGAAAGGTTGGACTTTATTGATATAGAAGCCGATTGTACAGAAGGTTACACCGACTATTCAATACATTCGAAAATTTAAACTACAAAAAGACACGAAAAAGAGAGAAGCTGATTTCTGACTGTCCGTCTCTGTGGAACAGTGCTAAACATTTATGTCCTTGACCTTGATCACCTCCTCATCCAAGTTTCCGGGGAGTTTGTATGCCTTTCTTTACTTTTCATGCCCAAGCTTTCCGACCCTAATTTTTGCCTGGATCGCCCTTTGCGGGTTTTCAATCCACCGGGTCGCTCTGATTTTGCCTAGGCCGCCCTTTGCGGGTTTTCAACCTAGCGAGCTAATTCTTACTTGGCTTGTCTTTCTCTTTTTTCGTCTATTTCTTTTAGGCATAATACTTCTTCACTTGATCAGAATTGACGGGGTTCCTTAAATCTTCTCCGTCCATGTTCGTGAGTATCAGCGCTCCTCCGGAGAAGGCTTTCTTGACTATGTACGGGCCCTCATAGGTGGGAGTCCATTTTCCACGGGGATCACTCTGAATAGGCAGGATCTTCTTGAGCACTAGGTCTCCCTCATTGAATCCTCAGGGACGAACTTTCTTGTCGAAAGCGGTTTTCATCCTTTGCTGGTATAGCTGCCCATGACACAAGGCTGTGATTCTCTTCTCCTCAATGAGATTTAGCTGATCTAGGCGAGCTTGTACCCATTCTGCTTCTTCCAGCTTAGTTTCCATTAGTACCTGCAGGGAGGGTATTTCGACCTCGATAGGGAGGACTGCCTCTGACCCGTATACCAGAGAGAAAGGGGTTGCCCCGGTCGATGTACGCACTGAAGTACGATAGCCGTGTAGAGCGAAAGGAAGCATCTCGTGCCAATCTTTGTACGTGACCACCATATTCTGCATTATCTTCTTGATGTTCTTGTTAGCCGCTTCGACTGCCCCATTCATCTTGGGCCGATAGGGTGAAGAATTATGATGCTGGATTTTGAACTCTGCGCACAAGTCCTTCATCATTTTGCTGTTCAGGTTGCTGCCGTTATCAGTGATGATCTTGTTAGGAAGACCATAACGGCAAATCAAATCTTTCTTCACAAACTTGGCGACCACTGAACTGGTTACACTGGAGTAGGAAGCAGCTTCGACCCACTTAGTGAAATAATCGATTGCAACCAGAATGAAACGATGTCCATTTGATGCTTTAGGCTCTATAGGGCCAATGACGTCCATGCCCCACATTGAGAACGGCCAAGATTTGGCACATGAATTTAGAGAGGCAGGTGGCACATAAATGTGATCAACGTAGATTTGGCACTTGTGGCACTTTCGGACGAAGCTGTAGCAGTCACCTTCCATCTGCAACCAGTAATAGCCGGCTCTCAAGATTTTTCTTGCCATGGTGTGCCCACTGGAATGAACCCCGAACGACCCTTCATGGACCTCTTTCATAATTTTTGCTGCCTCTTCCTCTGTCACACACCTCAGGAGGACCATATCATTATTCCTTTTGTAGAGAACTTCGCCATTCAAAAAGAAATTCCTCGACAATCTTCTGAGCGTTCTTTTGTCATTCTCTGATGCCCCAGGGGGATATTCTCTATTGATGACGTACTGCTTGATATCATAATACCATGGCTTGCTATCAGGCTCTTCCTCAATTGCAGTGCAGTAATGATGTGCCGGGAGACCCCGATGTTGGATTCTGATACGAGTTAGACTTTTGTCGCAATTGATGTTGAACATTGATGACAGAGTTGCTAAAGCATCGGCCAGCTGATTTTCACCTCGAGGGATATGCTGGAAAGTAATTTCGTCGAAAGACTCCACCAATTCCTGGACATAATTACAATAAGGGATCAATTTAGGATCTCTGGTCTCCCAATCACCTCTCACCTGATGAATAACCAAAGCCGAATCACCATACACATCGAGTCTTTTAACCTTCCATTCAAGGGCTGCCTGAATCCCCAAGATGCACACTTCATATTCTGCGATGTTGTTAGTGACATAAAAGCTCAATCTGGCAGTGACTGGAACGAAACGGTTATCTGGGGAGATTAGCACAGCCCCAGCTCCATGCCCCCACACATTGGATGCGCCATCGAATATCATCCTCCACCTCTCCTCTTCTTGAGACTTTCCTTCCTCAAACAGTTCCATGATGTCTTCATCGGGAAAATCATGCTGCATTGATTGGTAGTCTTGAATTGGCTGACATGCTAAGTACTCGGCGAGTGCACTGCCCTTGACCGCTTTCTGCGTGACATGCAGGATATCGTACTCTGATAATAACATTTGCCAACGAGCGATCCGTCCTGTGAGTGCTGGCTTTTCAAAAATATACTTGATTGGATCCATTTTAGATACCAACCAGGTTGTATGACTTAGCATGTACTGCCTTAGACGATGAGCAGCCTATGCTAAGGCACAACAAGTCTTTTCTAGCACTGAATATCTCGTCTCACAGTCAGTGAACTTTTTACTCAAGTAGTATATGGCATGCTCTTTCTTTCCTGATTCATCATGCTGTCCTAGCACACACCCCATCAAATTGTCCAACACGGTTAGATACAGGATGAGCGGTCTTCCGGGCACCGGCGGCATCAAAATTGGCGGATTCTGCAGATAGTCCTTAATTCTTTCAAAGGCTCTTTGACAATCATCATTCCACTTTGCTTTCTGGTTCTTGCACAACAGCTTGAAGAGAGGCTCGCAAGTGGCGGTCAATTGGGATATGAATCTTGAGATGTAGTTCAATCTCCCAAGGAACCCACAGACCTCTTTTTCAGTCTTTGGCACTGGCATTTCGAGGATTGCTTTAACTTTGTCTGGATCGACTTCTATCCCCTTCTGACTGACGATAAATCCCAGTAATTTTCCGGATCTTACACTGTTGCGCCCGAAAAAGTCTCCGAGGGAGAACCTTCCTCGTTCACAACTGTTCTAAAGTCAATGAAGCCGCCACCAATATTTATTAAGGAAAATATTAGGAAAACCTTTTTGGAAAGCGATTGGCCTTTGAAAACTGAGAGTTTTGGGTTCGGGGGTCGGTTACGCGCGGGGAAGGTATTAGCACCTCACACGTCCTCTCTACTGAGAGGGAACCTTTAATTAAATGTGTGGTTTTGGTGTGTTGACTTGAAAATACTTAATTTTGCCTCTTTATTTCTTATTGAAAAATGAATTAAAGAACTTAATAAAATTTTTATTTTTGGCGAGAAAGGAAGAAAAAAGGGTTTTTAGAAAGAAGTGCTTGACGGGACATGGCCCGCTCCTACGTATCTCCCGGTGCGATGGAGAATTCAAAGCTACGTAGTTCTTGGGTAGAAAATGTTCGTGTGTTTGGTGTTTTTTAATATAGGGGTTTTAGGATTGTGTGATCTGTGTTGAAGGACCACTGGGGGTCTGAAGGGCCGCTGGGGGCTGAAGGAGCGCTGGGGCTCTGAAGGACCACAGTTCACTTATCCTAAAACAATGATTAACCCGGCCGTACGACCGACTTAATCCCCTACTTTGAAAATAAGATTTTTGATTTTTGAAAGAGATGTGTTTGTATTTTTTATTTAGAAATTATTTGTTTTTGCGCTTGACAGGGGCGTGGCCCTGCTCCTACGTATCTCCGGGTGGAGAATCAAAGGCGACGTAGTTCTAGGTTCTTTTGAAAATAATTGTTGAAAACTTATTGTGAAAATGATTTTTATTTGTTATGCTTGACGGGATGTGACCCGCTCCTACGTATCTCCTGGTGGAGAATCAAAGCTACGTAGTTCTTCTGTGTCCTGAAAAAGGTTTTTGTTTTTTATCTTGTTTAATTTTGAAAATCAAGCTTTCATGATGATCAATTGAGCAAGGGCTCCAAGTGATCACCACTAGCACTTCATTGTTAATAATCATGCAAGCAAAGGCTTCGCAAGACTACTAACAAAGTTTTTGATCTAGTGAAAATCTTTAGGAAAATTCAGGCATTCATGGTGATCAATTGAGCAAAGGCTCCAAGTGATCACCACTAGTACCTCGTTGCTAATAATCATGCAAGCAAAGGCTTCACAAGACTATTAACAAAGTTTTTAATTTATGAGAAAATATTTTGTCTTGAAGAGAATTAAATTAAATTAAAAAAACGAGAAAAGGGGGGTGAAATGGTAAAAGGGTGTTATTAGCAGCAAGGGGTTGTATTATTAAAAGGTGGTGTAAAAAGGAAGCCCAGTTCGCATTGGAGGGCCCAATATGCGAAACTGGGCTTAAGTGAGGGGGTGTGTGTGCGTTAATTAAAGGGGGTGTGCGAATGAATCTGAATATTGGATTTTTAATTTAAAATAAAAAGAAAATATGGATAGTATATAAATGGAAATTAAAGGGATTCAGCAAACCCTAATCTTCTTATTCTTTCCCCTGCTCACAGCGCCGCATCAAAAAAAGAATGGAGAGAGAGTCTCGCGAAATTCGCGGCCAAGAGAGAGAGAAAGGAAATTTCGGAGAGAGAGAGGCAGAAACGAAGAGGGAAGGGAAGAAGAAGAAGAGGGAGGACGCGGTGCTGCTACGACGACGGCTGGCCCTTCTGCTTCCGGTGAAGAGCGTTGCAGCGGCGGCGGCTTACGATGGTGACCGGGAGGTTTGCGACGGTACGGCTACGTAGGGCGGAGATGACGGCAGTGAGAGCGAAGAGGGTGGTGCGAAGAGGGAGTGGTTCGGTTTGTGGCTGCGCACAGCAAGGCTACGGCGAGACACACGATGGCCACGGAGGGAGGGGAAACGAACACTGGGGTTGTGTTCGGTGGTGGTGGTCACGACGGCAACTAGGACGGCAGCACCGTGTACGGTGGCCGGTGGTTAGCTTGAAACTCAGGTCCGTTTTTTCATCTCTTTTGGATTTTTATCTTTTACTCTATCTTGATTCTATGTTATTTTCTACTGATTGTTTTTTGAAGAAGATTAGTTCTAGTTTTTGATCTATTTTTTTAACCTTTAGTTATACATGATTATCGTTGATTATAACAACACAAAACTAAACCCATTTTTATACAAACTACTCAATTTTTATCAGCAAGACAAACCAAGGTTGGTTACGCAAACAGGATTACTAACATTTTAGTGAACGTAGTCCATTGTATGATAAAAGAGTAGGCTAACATATGTAATACCTTTTGAGATCTAACTACGAAGCATGTTTTTTTTTATCATAAAAACTGAATAACTAATAACGACACCAACCTTTTTTCCAGCCTCTGATATTCTCCTTTTGCTTGCTTAATCACTTTCACTGCCACCGTTTTGCTCCTCTCGTTTCTGAATAATCCTCTTCCTTCACTTCAGACTTTTAGGTGATCAGGGTAATCACTAATCTTTTTGGTGATCTCTGAATTTGTGTCTATTTTTTGTCTGTCTGTGAATTGTCCTCCTTTCTCTGTGATCCAAGCTTGTTTTTATAGGCAATTTTTAGGCTTAGGAAATTAATTTCTGATTCTATCCTGATTTTGTTTTCCTATTTCAGATTTGATACTTGCTCAGCAAGAACAAGATGTTGGGCTGGAGGTTGGAGAAGACTTGGTGGGCAAGGAACCAAGAAGGCCCAGCTGCTGTTTTTCCTTTTGGCTGAGGCGCCTCTTTTGCTTTTTTATTTTATGAATTTTCGGATTTTTATTATTTTTTGTATTTTTTTTGGACATTTGGACTCCTAAATATTATTAAATTGTAAATAAACAATAAATATAATTTTTTGACATTTTTTAGACTATATTTACTACTCAAAATGAATGAATAGGCAAAGTAAAAATAATAAAAGAAATTGGGCCAAGTACAAAACGATATCGGACCCAACTAGACAAGTGCGTGAGAACGAGGCCCAAATAGAATAAATAAGCCCGCTGACCACTAAACGCTAACATTATCTCAGAATTGCGTTCTTAAGCCCAAATTGAAACGACAAGCCCAATCGCGAGAAAAATGACTTTGGTAGTCTCAATTAGGTTCGACTAAATCCAAATACAAAGATTAAATTGAATAACGCACGAAACAACCGATCATTCGCGTGCATGCCTAATTTAAAACAACGGTATTTCGATTTAGTTGAACAGGGTGATTGAAATTGGCTAGGATTAGTAACTGAGACGCCATACTGATAATTCTCGTAATCACGCGACTTCAAAACACGATTTACAAAAAATAAACGACTAAAAACTAGAAAAAGAAGACGGACAAAATTGGGGTATAACAGCTGCCCCTCTTTATTTGGATTTTGACAAGGAATATGAATTGGCCTAAACATATTCTGAGGCAAAATAGAAATAAAGAATTCAGAAATTATACCAATTTTTTCTACCTAGAGAAACCTGAGGCGAAAAAGGTAAAACGGGCACTTGGCGTGCAGAAAGCGGTAAACGGGCACTTGGCGTGTAGAAAAGTGGTAAATGGGCACTTGGCGTGCAGAAAGCGGTAAATGGGCACTTGGCGTGCAGAAAGCGGTAAATGGGCACTTGGCGTGCAGAAAGCGGTAAATTGCCCAGGCTGCCTAAAACCTGTAATCCTTAAACGGACTCTTGGTGAATCCGAGTTTGCACGTGGCTTTGAGGAGCACGCTTCCTGTTGGCCTTTTCGAGCGGCCGGGGGGATCGTTATCAGCTCCGGAACTGATATACTGATCAATGCACGGCGTCCACTGTATCTTAGGCTGATACAACTATTCCGTTGAACCTCACATGGGGCTGCGGTCCATCGCGTTGCTCGTACACGACGTGAGACCTGCACAGAAGGGAGCGTTGAACTCTGACGAGAGCGGCTTTGAACTCCAAACTGCAATGCACGCTTGAGCGCTGACTTTTCTTTTCTCTCTTTCTTTTTTTTCTCTCTTTTCTTTTTTCTTTCCGAACTCCCAACTTGGGGGAACATTTTCTGGAATCTGGGGGCGAGGGCTAACACCGAAGTGCTCACCCTCTCTTTGTACCTGTAGCTTAAAATGAACAAATGCATGCAATGCAAATGCCATGATTGCTGTTTTCTTTTTTCTTATGATGAATGATGAGTTTCTTATTTCCTTTGTCTATGTTGGATGAATGCATGATCTTCTACTGTTCTTATATGCTTTGATGAATGCAATGATTTTCCTTTTCTTCTCTTGTCTGTACGCAATGCATGATTTTCTTTTTCTTTTGCTTATGTCTGATGAATGCATGATTTTCTCCTGTTCTTATATGTCTTTTTCTCTTTCTCTAGCTTCTCTTCTTTCTCTTTCTTTCTTTTCTTTTCTTTTTGTTGCTCTCTTGGCTCTTCTCTTTTCTCTCTTTTGGCTTCTCTTTTTGCTCTTTTAAGGATCATGGGTATGCGAATGCAATGACATGCAAAGGAAAACCCTTTTTTTTTATGAAATGGGGATATTGTTGTAAAATGATGAATGATATGAAATGATGAATGACATGGGATGTTCTAGCTTTCTTTTCTTCTATGACATGCCAGTATTGATGTGATGCAACAGTATTGCTTTGATGTTTGAATGCAAATGTATGCGGTGATTGATGCTTTGATGAATGGAATGCTCCTCTGTTCTAACTTCTGTTTGTTTCTTTTTGCTTCTTCTATGAAATGCAGACATTAATATGATGCAATGCTCTGATGTTTGATGCAATGATGCTTGTTTTTTTTTCTTTTATGGAAATGCTAACGTTAATATGATGCATATGCACTGCTTTAATGTTTGATGATTGAATGACAAAGGAATGCTTTGTGAAATGATGAATGACATGGAATGCTGGATGACAGAGAATATTTTTGTGTTGCTTTTGTGGTTTCTTTTCTTTGTTTTCTTTTTGCTTTTTCTATGAAATATCTGATGCAAAATGATGAATGACATGCGATGATTTTGTTCTTTTCCTTTTTTATGAAGTGCGAACATTAATATGATGCCAATGCAATGAAAAGATTTCTGCTTTTTCTTCTTTACTATTTTTCTTCTATGAAATGCAAGTATTAATATGGTGCAACTGATGTGGAACGTTTCTTTTCTTTTTACTATGTGATGAATGCACAAAATGTGAAGAAGCAAATGTAATGCTATGATGCATATGCTATAATGCCTAGATGTATGAGGTAAACATTTTTGTGATGATGAGATGCGAGACTTTGAATGCAAGGACTTGAGATGATTATTGACCATTCTGTTGAAAAAAATGAATTTGATTCAAACTCTGGTGTTCTCAAGGTTTTCATTTACAAACAACCTCACTTGCTTTCTCTTTCTTTCCATGATGACTGAATTTTAGATATCACGTAAACAACTTGTGTTCTCTCCTTTGAAGCATTATCTAGTAAGCATGCATGAATGAATCAGTTAACTTGGAATTGGTTTAGGGCATGGACATTTATGGCAAGTGAAGGAATGACCGACATGGCTATTGCCGAAGCTTGTGAGGGATCAAGAGATACAAGATTGCCCCAATTCAGGTCTTTGATGAGTGAGTGGTTTGCCCCTGTCAGGTGGTGACAATAACTAGGGGCGCAGAAGATGATGAATTGGGAACGCTTCGGCTTTTGAAAGGGAAGGTGGATCAAAAGAGATTTTGTCTCAACCCATAAAGTTTGATGTTGCCCCAGTCATAACAGGGACAAAGCTGCCCCAATTAGAATGACAAGGCCTTATTTAGGATAGTGAGTTGAGAGATTACCCCGGTGAGGTTTTTATGGGAATGAATGAGGTGAAGGAATGGGAATGCACTTGCCCCACTTTGGAATGACATTGACAACTGGAGTGACATGGGATGGGCATTGAACAGACTTTCCCAAGACTAGGGTGTGTGGGTGGTGAAGAGAATGCCCCAACTTTGGGTCTGAGTGGTATTCTCAGTGCAAATCTTTGGTTCTCTATTGATGTCTTGACTTTTGGCGCGAAAGAATCCTTACCTGGTGATCACTAAACCTTGTTTTAATGCATCTTGAATGTGTTTTGGAGTGCAAGTCCCTCTTTTTTATTTTGTCAGCTTTCTTTTTTCTGACTGTTCGTTTTTGTTTCCTCAGTTCTCTTTTTTCTGAGGGCTTATTCTTCCTTGATCAGCTTTCTTTTTTCTGATCGTTTGTTTTTCTTTTGAGCAAACACATTGTACATAGATAAACTTGTTTGTCCTAAGATTAGAATTTGAGTGAACAAAAGCAACCGGTCTTTGATCGGAATGGACTTTTCGGGATTGTGGTGTTTTGTGGAGGAAGGAGGGTTAGGCTTAATGAAGTGTTTGAGGCTAATGGGAGGATGAGTTTTGTTCGGCGTTGATTGACGGCTAATGGTCTATGAGGAAGATGGTTATTTGGGCTTGTTTGGGCTCTGTTAAAGCAAATTCGTGTCTCATGGTAGAATGACTAAGGGGTTTGATGTTGAGGCCAAAGGAAGTGTTTGAAGGTTTATGGAATCAGGTGTTGGAATGATGAAGTGTTTGAAGGTCTATTTAGACAAGGATCTCTTGTATTTTGTGGTAACATGTACCAACTCACCACGTACATTTCTTTTGTATTTTCTTTTGTTTCGGGATTTTCATTTTTGAATCCCCTTTTTTGATTTTTTTTTTTTTTTTTTTTTTGACTCGGGTGAGCTGATAAAAAGTGATGCACTGTTTTTTTTATTTGGGGTGATCCTTGTCTAGGGTGATTTTGGATTTTGGTTTTTCTTGGCTCAAGGTGGGTAGGAGAGGGACTTTCTGGGATTTTGGGGTTTTTGAGGAGATGGCCAAACTTCATTTCAAATCCCGATTGCTTATTTCTATAAGACTTAACTTTAGAACAATAACTTATCTATCTTCATGTGTTTGCTCTTTTTCCTTTTTTGTGCCCTAATTTTTGCCTGGACCGCTCTTTGTGAGTTTTCAGCCCACCGGGCGCTCCATTTTGCCTAGTCCGCCCTTTGCGGGTTTTCAACCTAGCGAGCTTGTTTTCTTGTTTATTATATTATTATTATCTTTTTTGAGAGACTTGCACTGAAGGAATATGACATTAATCAAGGGGAATTAATGATCACAGACTTGCCCTAGCATGGAGGACTTGAACCAAAAGTCAAATACGCACTGATGGGGAGAATATGCACTTTATGGGTGGACGGGGCGGGACTGGACTTGGACGGGAAACTGTGGTAAGGGAGGAAAACCAACGGACTCAAACAAGGGAATGTACTCATAGCATGCACGCTCATTAGAAGAATGCTTCACAGAGAGTTAACATCAGTTAAAAATTTGTTTTTTCTTTGATACACTATTTCAGTCTTTTGTCATGGAATGGATGGGATGCAGTGCTTTTGAAAGAAATGCAAATGAGCTATTGATTTGAAAAACTGAGTGCCTTGGAACACCTTGAGTTTGCAACCAAGTAAGGATAAACTTTTTCAAAAAGGATGATTGTTTCGCAAGAACGCCTCGCTTCTCATCACAACTCTTATTTTATGCAATGAATGAATGAACAAATTATGATATGCAAGTATGATGCAAATGCGTGGAGAATGACCACTCGAAGAGTGTGGCTTATTCTAAATAATTTTGTTATTTTTAATGCAAGACAAAATATGGGATGCGAATGATGCAAGAATGATGCCCCTTTTTTTTTTCAAAATGATTTTCGATTTTGATTTTTTTTTATTTTTTAGAGGCGAGACCAGGTACGAAATACCAATGCCCCTGCTTCTTTTTTTTTTTTTTAAATGATGATTTTTTTTTTAAATGATGATTTTTTTTTTAGAGGCGAGGCAAAGTATGAAATGCCAACGCCCCTTCCCCCTTTTATTGTAAAAAAGATGACGTGAGGCAACCAATTATCGTTACTCTGAGTAACTTGCATGAAACATTGAGTGGATCCTGACTCAATACTTCACGCAATATACTGAAATGCTTCGATATTTGGTTAACTCAAACTTATTCTCTTATTTGAAAACAAACCTCACTTGATAGGGTTAAAGTGCCCCGATATCGTAGAGTAACATCTTAAATTTGTAGTGCACAAACAAATTTGAGATATTACCCTTCGTCATTCGAAGGTGCGCTTTTACTCATTGAGCTTTTACATGAAGAGCTTTTCTATTTTTTCTTTGTTTAGATAAGATGCATGCATTGGAAACTTTTCATTTTTTTTTTAGTTTTGGAACATGATTTTGAAAATTATTTGGAGATGCAAATGATTTATTGAAAAAAGGGTTTTAGAAAAATGTGCCTGACGGGGTATGACCCGCTCCTACGTATCCCCATTGTAATGAGGAATCAAAGCTTACGTAGTTCTACTGTGTCTCTTTTTTTGAAATAATGCTTATGCATGAACGCCTCGTCTTGGGTGAACTCGACGAGGATTTTTTGCATGATTATAAATGAAATGCTTATGCTATGCAGATGATAATTATTTTTTGTTTTATCTTTATGTAATGAAAGGGAATGCAAGATGAATGTTTTTTTTTTTCAAACTTTTGTTAGATGCAAATGCAATGGTGCGAAACGATGTGAATGCGAAATGATGTGGATGCGAAATGATGTGGATGCGAAATGATGTGTCATTTACATAAAAAGAGGGTAAGAAAATAAGGATATTATTTTCTACGATTTTGAAATAGAGTTTAAGAAAAAGGAATGCCTAAACTAATGCAACAAACAAAGGCGTGCCCCCGTGTCCTACAAAGGGTGGGAATCCTAGGGTCTAAAGTCGACGAAAGGGGTAATCCTCCCATGTAGGTTCTAATCACTTCCTTACAATGGCAACCAAGAGCTAAAGTCTCTCTCATGATGGCACCCACAATCGTAGAAAGCTACCGAGTGTGAGGCATCATGACAAAGCGCACTCTTGGGCGGAACTTTCATGAGAGCCATACAGACAAAGGTCTACGAATGGCAGTCATTAATCGTTCCCACTCTCCTAGTTTTTTGTTCAGACCTTGGGTTTTAGGCCCCACTCAATGCTCACAAGTATAGGATGTGAAGTGTGTGTCGAGGGCACAACACCTAGGAATAACTACCCTTCCCCACCTGCAAATGAAAATCCAGAGCAGTCCAGACAAATAGCATGTTGTTTATCCTAGGGTTCAATATCGATCCAATATAAACTAATCTAGGGTGCCCATAACAATGCACTACTTACCTCAAGAAAGGGAGCAAAGAAGAAGGGGACATGATAAGAAAGGGGAAGTATGCATGTGCTTACCATAGGAAAGGGAGCAGAGAAGAAGGGGACATGATAAGAAAGGGGAAGAAATGCATGAGAGAACTAAGCAAAAAAGTAATTATCTATTGCAAAAACAAACATAGAAGAAGAATGCACATGGACGTAACATGCTTATGAAAAAGGAAGAAGAAGCAAGATATTCAAATCAATCATATAAACCACACATTTAATTAATTAGGCTTGACCCACTTTTGAAAAAATGTTTTTTAGGGTCCCCAGTGAAGTCGCCAGCTGTTGCGCCCGAAAAAGTCTCCGAGGGAGAACCTTCCTCGTTCACAACTGTTCTAAAGTCAATGAAGCCGCCACCAATATTTATTAAGGAAAATATTAGGAAAACCTTTTTGGAAAGCGATTGGCCTTTGAAAACTGAGAGTTTTGGGTTCGGGGGTCGGTTACGCGCGGGGAAGGTATTAGCACCTCACACGTCCTCTCTACTGAGAGGGAACCTTTAATTAAATGTGTGGTTTTGGTGTGTTGACTTGAAAATACTTAATTTTGCCTCTTTATTTCTTATTGAAAAATGAATTAAAGAACTTAATAAAAATTTTTATTTTTGGCGAGAAAGGAAGAAAAAAGGGTTTTTAGAAAGAAGTGCTTGACGGGACATGGCCCGCTCCTACGTATCTCCCGGTGCGATGGAGAATTCAAAGCTACGTAGTTCTTGGGTAGAAAATGTTCGTGTGTTTGGTGTTTTTTAATATAGGGGTTTTAGGATTGTGTGATCTGTGTTGAAGGACCACTGGGGGTCTGAAGGGCCGCTGGGGGCTGAAGGAGCGCTGGGGCTCTGAAGGACCACAGTTCACTTATCCTAAAACAATGATTAACCCGGCCGTACGACCGACTTAATCCCCTACTTTGAAAATAAGATTTTTGATTTTTGAAAGAGATGTGTTTGTATTTTTTATTTAGAAATTATTTGTTTTTGCGCTTGACAGGGGCGTGGCCCTGCTCCTACGTATCTCCGGGTGGAGAATCAAAGGCGACGTAGTTCTAGGTTCTTTTGAAAATAATTGTTGAAAACTTATTGTGAAAATGATTTTTATTTGTTATGCTTGACGGGATGTGACCCGCTCCTACGTATCTCCTGGTGGAGAATCAAAGCTACGTAGTTCTTCTGTGTCCTGAAAAAGGTTTTTGTTTTTTATCTTGTTTAATTTTGAAAATCAAGCTTTCATGATGATCAATTGAGCAAGGGCTCCAAGTGATCACCACTAGCACTTCATTGTTAATAATCATGCAAGCAAAGGCTTCGCAAAACTACTAACAAAGTTTTTGATCTAGTGAAAATCTTTAGGAAAATTCAGGCATTCATGGTGATCAATTGAGCAAAGGCTCCAAGTGATCACCACTAGTACCTCGTTGCTAATAATCATGCAAGCAAAGGCTTCACAAGACTATTAACAAAGTTTTTAATTTATGAGAAAATATTTTGTCTTGAAGAGAATTAAATTAAATTAAAAAAACGAGAAAAGGGGGGTGAAATGGTAAAAGGGTGTTATTAGCAGCAAGGGGTTGTATTATTAAAAGGTGGTGTAAAAAGGAAGCCCAGTTCGCATTGGAGGGCCCAATATGCGAAACTGGGCTTAAGTGAGGGGGTGTGTGTGCGTTAATTAAAGGGGGTGTGCGAATGAATCTGAATATTGGATTTTTAATTTAAAATAAAAAGAAAATATGGATAGTATATAAATGGAAATTAAAGGGATTCAGCAAACCCTAATCTTCTTATTCTTTCCCCTGCTCACAGCGCCGCATCAAAAAAAGAATGGAGAGAGAGTCTCGCGAAATTCGCGGCCAAGAGAGAGAGAAAGGAAATTTCGGAGAGAGAGAGGCAGAAACTAAGAGGGAAGGGAAGAAGAAGAAGAGGGAGGACGCGGTGCTGCTACGACGACGGCTGGCCCTTCTGCTTCCGGTGAAGAGCGTTGCAGCGGCGGCGGCTTACGATGGTGACCGGGAGGTTTGCGACGGTACGGCTACGTAGGGCGGAGATGACGGCAGTGAGAGCGAAGAGGGTGGTGCGAAGAGGGAGTGGTTCGGTTTGTGGCTGCGCACAGCAAGGCTACGGCGAGACACACGATGGCCACGGAGGGAGGGGAAACGAACACTGGGCTTGTGTTCGGTGGTGGTGGTCACGACGGCAACTAGGACGGCAGCACCGTGTACGGTGGCCGGTGGTTAGCTTGAAACTCAGGTCCGTTTTTTCATCTCTTTTGGATTTTTATCTTTTACTCTATCTTGATTCTATGTTATTTTCTACTGATTGTTTTTTGAAGAAGATTAGTTCTAGTTTTTGATCTATTTTTTTAACCTTTAGTTATACATGATTATCGTTGATTATAACAACACAAAACTAAACCCATTTTTATACAAACTACTCAATTTTTATCAGCAAGACAAACCAAGGTTGGTTACGCAAACAGGATTACTAACATTTTAGTGAACGTAGTCCATTGTATGATAAAAGAGTAGGCTAACATATGTAATACCTTTTGAGATCTAACTACGAAGCATGTTTTTTTTTTATCATAAAAACTGAATAACTAATAACGACACCAACCTTTTTTCCAGCCTCTGATATTCTCCTTTTGCTTGCTTAATCACTTTCACTGCCACCGTTTTGCTCCTCTCGTTTCTGAATAATCCTCTTCCTTCACTTCAGACTTTTAGGTGATCAGGGTAATCACTAATCTTTTTGGTGATCTCTGAATTTGTGTCTATTTTTTGTCTGTCTGTGAATTGTCCTCCTTTCTCTGTGATCCAAGCTTGTTTTTATAGGCAATTTTTAGGCTTAGGAAATTAATTTCTGATTCTATCCTGATTTTGTTTTCCTATTTCAGATTTGATACTTGCTCAGCAAGAACAAGATGTTGGGCTGGAGGTTGGAGAAGACTTGGTGGGCAAGGAACCAAGAAGGCCCAGCTGCTGTTTTTCCTTTTGGCTGAGGCGCCTCTTTTGCTTTTTTATTTTATTTTATGAATTTTCGGATTTTTATTATTTTTTGTATTTTTTTTGGACATTTGGACTCCTAAATATTATTAAATTGTAAATAAACAATAAATATAATTTTTTGACATTTTTTAGACTATATTTACTACTCAAAATGAATGAATAGGCAAAGTAAAAATAATAAAAGAAATTGGGCCAAGTACAAAACGATATCGGACCCAACTAGACAAGTGCGTGAGAACGAGGCCCAAATAGAATAAATAAGCCCGCTGACCACTAAACGCTAACATTATCTCAGAATTGCGTTCTTAAGCCCAAATTGAAACGACAAGCCCAATCGCGAGAAAAATGACTTTGGTAGTCTCAATTAGGTTCGACTAAAACCAAATACAAAGATTAAATTGAATAACGCACGAAACAACCGATCATTCGCGTGCATGCCTAATTTAAAACGGTATTTCGATTTAGTTGAACAGGGTGATTGAAATTGGCTAGGATTAGTAACTGAGACGCCATACTGATAATTCTCGTAATCACGCGACTTCAAAACACGATTTACAAAAAATAAACGACTAAAAACTAGAAAAAGAAGACGGACAAAATTGGGGTATAACATACACCGAAGGTGCATTTTGCTGGGTTTAGTCTGAGTTTGAACTTCCGTAGACGTTCAAAGAGCTTTTGCAGGTTGACAATGTGTCCTTCATCAGTCTTGGACTTTGCAATCATATCATCTACATACACCTCATTTTCTTTGTGCATCATATCGTGGAATAATGTCACCATTGCCCTTTGATAAGTCGCGCCGGCATTCTTGAGTCCAAAAGGCATCACTTTGTAGCAGAATGTTCCCCAAAGAGTTATGAAGGTGGTTTTCTCCATATCTTCTGGAGCCATTTTTATCTGATTGTACCCTGAATACCCATCCATAAAGGAGAATAAAGAATGTTGGGCTATACTGTCTACCAGAACATCAATATGAGGCAGATGGAAGTCGTCTTTGGGGCTGGCTCTATTCAGATCCCTGTAATCGACACACATCCTGACCTTGCCATCCTTTTTCGGAACAGGGACGATATTTGCTACCCATTGTGGATACTTGGCCACTGCTAGAAACCCCGCATCAAACTGCTGTTTTACCTCATCCCGGATTTTCAATGACATCTCAGGCTTCATTCTTCTCAATTTCTGCTTGACCGGTGGACACTCTGGCTTCACTGGCAACCTGTGCTCAACAATATCAGTATCTAACCCTGGCATATCCTTATACGACCACGCAAAGACATCAGCGTAATCACGCAAGAGTTGGATTAGCCTTTTGCGTTCACTTTCTTCCATGGCAGTACTGACCTTAACCTCCCTTTTATCCTCTTCTGTACCCAAGTTGATGATCTCAATCGACTCTCCATGAGGCTGAATGATCTTTTCTTCCTGCTCTATTAGTCTCGTCAATTCCGAAGGAGTTTCCCAGTTTTCCTCAACACCCCCTTCAGTTTGGTTGATTGGATGATCAAAGCCATAATAAGAATCATTAGCACTGTTATTTTCAGAGACAATTACTTGTGATCTGCATTCGTAGAAGCAGAAAGTAGAATGAAAAGCGAAACAAACAAATAAAGCTAAAAGAAAGGAAAGATAAATGAAGAAAAAGAGATTTTATTGATGGAATTCGAAACAAGCGTTTTTATTGATGATGGGGTCATTGAAAATAAAACATGCATGCCCTAACAAACTATCCTGAGGCCTTGGGCAGAGCCAAAGGAATGCATTACAATCATTACTTTGAACTAAAAGTGATGGGCAAGTCTACAGCTTCCCAATTCTTGAGCTCTTCTTCAGCAAGGCAACGACGGACTAGGCTGGTACCGCCTTCTTCATCCTCTGAACCATTCTCAATAGCAGTGATCTGGTCTGGATCTAGCAACCCTGCACTCTTGAAGCTTTGACTGATATCACCGATGGGGATCCTCTTTGACCATGGGTCCTGGCCTCTCAACTTGGCCAACCATTCACCTCTTCTCTCTTCAGCCAACTTCCTCCTTTCAGCCTCACTTGGGTAATATCCCAACCCACAACGATCTTTGTTTCCTTTCAGTTGTACAGGAGCAAGAATTCCTTGTCCCGTTTTTCCCAAACCACGCCCCAGCTGGTATCCTTGATCCATCATGATCCTTGCAACCATCTCTTCATCTTTTGACAACTTTATCACAGGCGACGGTAACTCACTTCCCCCAAACTCAGCATTGGCAATCTCGAGAGATTGAAAGGAGGTTTCCAGGGATTCCTCAGCTGCTTCCACATAACGAAAGGGGGAAGGCTTGTTGACTAACATTTCCTCCTCTCCGAACACCACCACAATTTTATCATCGACCACAAACTTGACTCTCAGATGCAGTGAGGAAGGGATGGCTCCCGCCATATGGATCCATGGCCTTCCAAGCAGACAGCTGTAGGACGAGGAGATGTCCATGATTTGAAAGTTAACACAGAATGTCTCAGGACCTATCTGAATAGGGAACTCCATTTCCCCTATTACCTCTTTCCTTGACCCATCAAACGCCCTCACCAATGTCGAGCTAGGCTTCATGAAAGAACAATCCACATCCAACTTGCTTACAGTGGATTTTGGCATCACATTCAGAGAAGAACCATTGTCAATCAGAACACGAGCCAGCACGAAATCCCCACATTTAACAGAGATGTGGAGGGCTTGGTTGTGTTTCCTTCCTTCTGGGGGAAGCTCGTCATCGGAGAAAGTCACATGATTGGCAGCAACAACATTCCCAACTATTTCATCAAATTGGCCCACGGAAATATTCTGAGCAACATGAGCCCCATTCAGTACTTTCATTAGGGCAGCTCGATGCGCTTCTGAACTTAGCAACAATGACAGCATTGAGATCTTTGCTGGGGTCTGATTCATCTGGTCAACCACCTTATAGTCGCTTTGCCTTACAATCTTTAGGAACTCGTCAGTTTCTTGTTCTGCCCCTTTCTTTTTCTGAGCATTCTCCACTTCTTTATCCTTCCCTTTGCGAGCCCTACCTTCAGCCTCCTTGGATGATTCACCCTGAACGAAATTGGGGGTATACATACGGCCGCTCCTTGTCATTCCACTTGCCCCAGTTATATTGGTAACGACAGAAGTGTTTGGAGAACTTTCTACTGGAGGCAGAGTACTGTATATCCATGGCACTGCACTGTCCTTCTCATATGGGAATGGAGCAGGAATCCCAATAACCACTGGCTGAGGCTTGACTTGGGATGGTTTTGGATCGTACCATATCTCAATTGGCTTCCTGGCCTCTTTACCACCATTGAACTGCAACATCAGTACACTTTCTTCCTTTTCAACTACTCCCACTTGAACCACATAACGATCCATCAAGTCTTGCAGAACTGACTTGAAAACTTCACAGGCACCCACACATAAAGGATCGGTGCATACACAGCCCTTCTTGATAACACCACGACGACACAACTCAGCATGTATATTTTCCAGAGGAGTCTGGATACACTTAACATCTTTTATCATTGTCTGCCCCACAGAATCCTCTACTGCATTAGCGGATGGTGTCCCATGTCCCGGTAGGGGGTTTGTAGTTGTACTGGGACTGTTCGGCTTGAAAGCGATCCAGTTGGCGTCAATCAAATCCTGGACTACATATTTGAAAGCCTTGCAGTCTTCCACCGTGTGGCCGACTCCTCCACTATGAAAGCTACAAGTAGCATCAGCATTGTACCCCCTAGGAAAGGGAGGTTGTATAGGCTTCATGGGGCGAGTATTGACCAAATTCTTTGAGACAAGATGATTGAACAATTCAGTATAGGTCATCGGGATCGGATCAAAATTAGCACGCCTCTTCTCTTGATAGTTCTGGGCTCTATAGCCTGAATTAGTTTGCTGCGGAGAGTTGAAAGATAATGGCACCGCCTGCTGTGGAGAGCTGAAAGATGGGCCTCCCCCTGCGGAAATAACATTGGTTTCCCCTTCTTTCTTCTTGGGGAAATTGGAAAAGGGTTTCTTTTGTCCACTAGAATTGCCAAAACCTCCAGCAATCTTTCCGCTACGCAATCCGTGCTCTAATCGTTCCCCAATGACAACCATATCTGAGAAATTGGACGAAACGCTCCCCACCAACCTATCATAATACAGCCCTGGAAGGGTCTCCATAAACATGTACACCATCTCCTTTTCAGTTAATGGCGGCTTCACCTGAGCAGCTATGCTCCTCCATTTTTGAGCATATTCTTTGAATGATTCTCTATCTCCTTTGCTCATGTGCTGCAATTGAGACCAGTCTGGAGCAAGGTCCATGTTATACTGGTATTGTTTTAGAAAGGCTTCAGAGAGATCCTTCCAACTGTGAACTTCGGAGGATTGCAGCTGCATATACCAATCTAATGATGCCCCAGTCAGACTGTTCTGGAAATAATGAATGAGGACCTTGTCGTCATGAGCATAAGCGGCCATTTTTCTAACATACATCGTCAAATGGCTAGATGGACACCCGGTGCCGCGATATTTATCAAAGTCAGGTGCTTTGAATTTAGGGGGTATAACAACATCTGGGACAAGGCACAAATCTCGGGCATCCCTGGCTCTAGTTCCTGATCCTTCCACAGCTCTTAAGCGCTCTTCAAGCGAGTGATACCGATCCCCATGCTGAGTGTTCCCAAACAAATGACCTTGTGGATAGTTCCCCGGACCGTGATAATAACCCCCATACTGAGCAGGGTTTCCCATATGATGGACAGCGTTCTGAGGGTTCACAGTAACTCCCAGAGTAGGACTAGGTGAACCTCTTGGCAGCACAGTATCAGGACTAGGAGTATGAATTTGTGGTCCCATAGCAGCTCCACCAGGCATAGTCGTGACAGGTTGACTCGACCCCACAGGAATAGCTTCAGCAGCAGGCGGCATATAACCCATTGGCATCCCCCAAGGATATATCGGTGCATTCAGATGACTCTGTCCGCTCGCTCCTGGAGGATGGGCAAAGTGACTGACCCCCTGTCCATAAGAGGTGTGAGTAGTTGTAACTTCAGCGGACACCGGAGGAGAAACGAAAGTAACAACCCCTTCGGAATTTACAACAGCGGCGGCCCCAGCAGCGGCCCCACCCCTCAGATTCTGTAGCATACTCATTACTTCGACCATCTGTGCTTCCATAGCCTCCACTTTGGTCTTCAAAGCTTGATTCTCTTGAGCCAGCTGCTCAGGATTAAGAATCTCCACAACCGACTCATCTTGACCCAGGGGGTCCTCATTCTCGAGATGTTGATTGCTAGCCATTAATCTTGCTTGTAGACGTGTGGAGTATCGGTGTTGGCGAACCAGCTTGCCTTTCGTTTCTGTTGGTAGAACATTTTTATAAGTACAAGTATGAATGCGTAAATGAATGCAATGCATATGCACATGGCCTTGTATTATTTTTGTGTTTAGCGCCAGGAATCGTGAGATAACTTGCTCTTGTCATAAGCGAATATCGAAACATTTTAAAAGCGTGACGAACATTGGGATCAACAAGCAATAGGGCACATTTCCTCTGAGCCAAATATAAGAAAGAAAGAGAGTACAAGAGTGCAATACAATATCTCCCAAAGAAAAATACAATGCTTTTAGGAAATTACAACATTCTAAAGAAAAATTATAACTCCCTAGAGAACATTCTAAAAGGAAAATTACAATGCACTGAAATCTAGTAGCATATGGCCTTCAACTTCTTTTTCTTTTCTCTTTCTTTTCTTGCAGCAGCGGCTCCTTCAGCCTTTTCCATGAGCTCCTCAGTCAGGGCCTTGCAGAAATTCACAAACTCATACACACGGACCGGGGTGTTGAAGGGAAGCATCTCAGCTTCAGCCCTCCTTAGTCTTCTGGGGACATCCCTTACAGCTTGATTAGCTAGCCATGCCAACTTCGAAAATTTACCCCTCCAAAGTCGGATCTCATCTCTCAGCTCTTTAACAATCTCTTGTTCTTCTATCTTGCCAATCAGTGCTAGGAAGCGCTGCTCCCAGTACTTGCTCTCTGCTTGTACTTGCCTGTAAGACTCCCCTAGATATCGGAGATTCCTTGCCAGTTCATCAGATCTCCCCTGCTCATAACTCAGCATTTCTTGATATTCCCTGAGAACATTCCCAATGGAATTTCTTTCTCGCTCAAGAGTCTTCAGCTGCCTTTTCAACTCCACCACCAAGTGAGGTTCTTGTCTGGGCTCAGTCGCCACAATCTTCCATTCTTTGGCTTCTTCAAGGGCCTTTCTTGTTTTCTGTTTGTACCTTTGGAGTTCATCCCTAGCTCCCTTTAAGTATTTCTGAGCTTCTAGTTTACTCTCCTTTTCCGCTT
The DNA here is from genome assembly GCA_039519185.1 of Astragalus membranaceus. Lineage (NCBI taxonomy): Eukaryota > Viridiplantae > Streptophyta > Magnoliopsida > Fabales > Fabaceae > Astragalus > Astragalus membranaceus. The sequence goes on from CM076846.1 coordinate 40,795,940, forward strand.
TGAATCGCTTGACACCATCTTCAACAGCTATCACCTTGATCTTGTTCTCTTCCTCTAACTTCTGTTTTTGTAGGGTTATTTTCTCCAACTCTGCTTGCAATGCCTTTTTCTCTTCCTCCGCTTTTGCTAAGGCAGATTTAACCTCATTCAACTCCTCAGGGGTAGGAAGGCGAGGCTTTGACATCTCTTTCTCGACTGGCAGTACTTCTTGGGAGGGTGGACGAGTACTTTGGATTCTTTCATGCAACCATTGGTAAAAAGTGACATCGCTAACCTTTTTCATGAACTCATCTCTATCTTTACGGACCACAGTTTCCCATGCTTTTGAGATTTTTTGAAGTAAACCCTTGTTTTTTGGATCTTCTCTGTCAAGGAAAATGGGAGTCAGCATGTCTTCGGTAGGCATATTCCTCATAGGGTACCCAAGCTGTCGGATAATCAAGGAAGGATTATAGTTGATGCAGCCTTGAGTACCTATTAGGGGCACGTTCTGAAAGTCTCCACACTGAAACACAACGGAGGGCCTGTTCTTCCAACATGAAGGAGTGTACCAGCGGACCTTGAGGGCATTAAGACTCCCTAAGGTATGCACCCACTCCTGGGCACTTTTGACCTCTACCTCACAATTCAAGGCATAAGACAACAGATCTGTAGCTGGATTCTTGTGAGCGATGACGTGGTTAAGGAGCCAAGCATATAGTACATGAAGGGAGCAGGCAATCTTCTTTTTTCCCAGCACTCGATGATGTGTAAAGGAGTAGTAAGTGTCCGCGAGTACGGCTGGTACTGGGTTAATTGGATTATCCTTGCTTATGAAGGCTAAGAACACCCCAATGGCAACCTCGTCAATGAACCTTTCAACTTGTGGGAAGAGGACAATCCCAAAGATAGTTAGTGCTAGCAACTGCTTAAAGGGACCCCATCTGTTGGCTTGAGCATGGGACTTTATTAGGTCTTCAAAATAACTCAGTGGAAACCCCATTATACGGTTCTTTTTCTCTTTCCGGAGCTTTAACTCCCCCACTCCAACCTGCAATAGCAAAGAGAGCCTCTGATCTGAATATTGATGCCCCTGGCACTGATAAGGCGTCGCCTCTGACTTAAAGAAACCTAAAATTTGCTCATACTCTTCTAAAGCTGGTGAGAGTTGGAAATCCTTGAAGATGAAACAGCGGATATCCGGATCATAAAACTGACTGAGGGCTTTCACAACATTTTCTTGAAGATCCAACTGCAGCAACCGAAGAATATTCCCATAAGCCTTTTCAAACAACCTACGCTCATCCGATCCCATTAGAGAGGCACACTCTGTCAAACTGGCCACATCTGCTTTCTTTATTACTGGAAATCTCGAATTTAGCATACCCTCGCTTCTTGATCCCATGTCGTCTTGTTTTTTTCACGCCTATGACAAGATTCCAAATTACTCCACGATTACCGGCAACCAAATTAGATGCATGAGGAATGCTGTATGAATTTTTCAGAATTTTGCTTATGTAATGCATGATGTTATGATGCAAAGTGCGGATGATGAGGATGTTTGTTATAAAGACAGATATTTACAGGTGGGTTTTTTGAAAATTTAGGGCGGTATACACTATATGCCACCTCATATAGGTATTTATGAAAGAGAAGGAAAAACATATTCTTTTTATATTTTTTTTTCAAAAAAAACGTTGGCGGAAAAGAACTAAACTAGATGTAATAATGCAACACACAATTTTGGAAAAGCCCTTGTGACCTAAAAAGAGGTAAGACTTAAGATCTAGGGCAATTAAAAGGGTAATCCTTCCATGTAGCTCTATTCACTCCCTCACAAGGCCACCAGAGCTACAGTCCCTTTCACAAAATTCCCCACAAATGCAGCAAACTGCTAGGTGTGAGGCATCATGAAAGAGCACAACTCTGGTTGAAACTTTCGCAAGTAGCCAAACAGACAAAGGTCCTGATGGGCTCTCACTACTCGAATCCACTCTCCTAAGTTTTGCAGACCTGGGTTATGGTCCCACTCAAAACACATAGTTACAGGGTATAAGTGTAGTGTGTTTCAAGGGCATTTTCCCTAGTACTACCCCCACCTGAAATGAAAACCAGAGCAGTCCAGACAAAAGCAAATAATAACAAGTTATCTACCCTAGGGTTCCATACCTAGAATATCTATAAACAAGGATATTGCTCACCTTAGGAAGAGGAGCCAAGAAGAGGGGATCATGGGGATTGGAAAAATGCATGGGCATAAGCGATAAAAGAAAGGGAATAAAAGATGAGACAGGAAACAACATAGAAGAACACAAATGCGTGCGCCTATAATCAATGATAAGAAAGAAAGGCAAACAAGGTTTTAATCAAATCAACAATACATTAAACCACACATTTTAATTAGTTAGGCTTGACCCTCGTCTTTTTTTTTTTTTAAAAAAAAAAATGGTCCCCAGTGGAGTCGCCAGCTGTTGCACCCCGAAAAATCCCCGGTTTGGGTTTCTCAATGTACAACGTGGAAAATTTTTGGAGCCGCCACCAATATTTTAATTTTAAGACCAAAACATTGAAAAAAGGTCTTTTGGACAAGGCGGATGGTCTTTGAAAACTAGAGATATAGGTTCGGGGGTCGATTACGCGCGAGGAAGGTGTTAGCACCGCGCACGTCCTTTCTACCGAAAGGGAACCTCTAATTAAATGTGTGGTTTTAACATTTGATTTGAAAAATACCTAGATTTGCCTATTTATTTCTTGTTTGAAAGCTTAATGAAAATTTTATTTTTGGCGAGGAAGGGGGAAAAAGGTTTTTTAGAAAAAAGTGCTTGACGGGACATGGCCCGCTCCTACGTATCTCCCGGTGCGATGGAGAATTCAAAGCTACGTAGTTCTTAGTTGTCTTTTTGAAAAGTTTTTGTTTTTTATCTTTTTTTGGTGAGTTTTTGAAATAGGACTAGCATTAGTGAATGATTAAACTAGCAGAGGCTATGATGAATCACTTACTAAATACTCAAAAGAGAGAGTTGTACCACTAGTCAAACGAACGAAGGTTTTGATGGACTATTGATAACAACTCGTTTTTTATTATCTTTTTTGAAAGTGATTTTCGAAAGAGATTGATTCGCACGATGATCAAACTAACAAAGGTTATGATGGATCATCGTTTATTATTTTTAGGAGAAAAGGACATTGTCACTAATAGCTAAACGAACAGAGGCTCTGATGAGCTACTAGCAACAATGGGTTTGAAAATGATTTTTGTTTGTTTTATGAAAATGATTGGTTTAGGGGGGTGAAAAGAATTTTTATTTGTGGCGCTTGACGAGAACGTGACTCGCTCCTACGTATCCCAAACGGGAATCAAAGCGACGTAGTTCTAAAAATGTTTTTGAAAGGGTTTGAAAGGGGCAAGCTGAATCACCCGAGACCATCTTCACCACTTAGAACATGATGCACTAGGCATAAGTGGGAATCATATGGTTCGTCATCAACAATGGACGATAATATACAAGAACGAGTAGATAAACGCAATAGCTAAGTTAAATCACATGGATCACAATAACTAAATATTAACAAATGAAAAGACTGAAATACCTCTGATGAAGACAGATATTACAACTCTGAAGAACGCAAACCCCGACTAACCCTTGCAGGAGATCAGCTCAGACGGACCAACGACGCGAATAGAGCAGAAATGAAGCGTAGAACTGGAAAATGAGATTTGCGAGAGTTGTCTTCTCAGATCTCGTGAAATGTGTCTCTGGAGCAATTCTTCTCTGATCTTGTGAGATGTGTGTGTGTAAAATGAAAATCACACCTACGTATTTATAGGCTTAGGCAACAGTAGAATTTTTGAAAAGACAATTAATGTAAGTGAAGAATCGATTATTGTATGAAGTGTAACAAGTGTATAATCGATTCATTGCCTTTAGAAATTAAAAGAATCGATTGTTTGCTTAGTTGAAATAGGGAGGAATCGATTCATGGCCTTTAGGAGATCCTGGAAATCGATTATGTGGCCTTTGGAAATATGTAGGAATCGATTCTTTATTTTTGGAAATGATAAGAATCGATTGTATGGCCTATGGAAAAAGGTAGGAATCGATTTTCAGGACATTTGGAGATCCTGAAAATCGATTTCATAGTCTTTTAAAATTTAAGGAAATCGATTCTTAGCTTTTGCATGAGTATGTGTAGAAATCGATTTCAGGCTTTAAACATAGGCAAGGGAAATCGATTATTGGCCTATAGGTGAGATAAAGAATCGATTTTCATGGCTTAGGACAAAGGTATAAATCGATTCTTGGCCATAAGAACAAAATAGAAATTGATTTTTGCTTTGCCTAAAAATGTTTTTTTAGGTTTAGGCCATAGTGTATAAAATATTTTCCAAAGCTTGCCATGCATGCATAACATATTTTCAAAACTTGCCATGCATACATAACACATTTTCAAAAACCCTAATTTAATGCATGAGGCTTATTGCAAAAATTGTTTTTAGAGACCCTTTTGTGAGAAATGACCAAAATGCCCTTTTTGACTCTAACTTCCCAAAACGTGCATTCTAACCCTAAAAATGATGCATAATTTATTTTTGTGTGGAAAATTAGGGTTTGGACCTAAGCCGGACAAAATTGGGGTATGACAAAAGGGTATTTTTTTTAGGATATGGAGAGATGGCCAAACTTCATTTCAAATCATGGCTGCTTATTTTCTCAAAGGCTAACTTAAGGACAAAAAATTATTTATTTTTATATATCTGCTCTTTTTCTTTATTTCTTTTTATATGCCCTAATTTTTGCTTAGGCTGCTCTCGCGAGTTTTCATCCTAACAGGCTTTTTTTGATTATTTTTTTTTGTAAAGAACTTGCACCAAGGGAATACAATATTGACAAGATATCTAGTGATCACAAATTTGCCCCAGTTTGGAGGATCCAAGTGTTAGTTTATGAAATTTCATCATTGGAAACAAAACCAAGGAGTCAACTAAGAACTTGTGTGGAGAATATGCACTTTATGGAGTGGTCGGGGTGAGACTGGACATGAACAAGGGATGATGATAGGATGGAAAGGTGTGGACACTAACTGACTCAAACAAGAGCAAATGCACATCGCATACAAGTTCACTATACGAATGCTTCACAGAGAGTTAACATAGTTAGAGACACGATAGAAGAATTTTGATAACACATTAGTTAACAAAATGGACTATTTTGATCGTTTATCATGGGATGGATGAGATGCATCGTTTTGCTGACAAAAAATTATGGACGAGCTGCAACATTGAAATTTTTTGAAAATCGAGTGTCTTGAAACAACTTGAGTTTGCAACTATGTTCGACCTCGTTTGAAATTTAGTAGGTTAAACTTTTTCAAGGAAGAACAATCAATTAAAATGTATTTGCAAGAACGCCTCATCAATTTTTTCAAAAAGTATGCTCATGTTTTCTTAAATTATGAAATAAAATGCAATGGATGAATAAAACATGATGATGGATATGAATGATGAAAATGCAAATGCATGAGATATGTTTCTAAAAAAGTGGAGTGTGTGAATGAGCAAAATATCAAGAATACCCCCCAAGCTGCAAAACAAACAAACATATATACAAAAAAGTGGTCTTCTATCCTAGGGTTTTCATATCACAAAAGAATAATATGCAATGAAAATAAAAGACAGAAATGGAAGGGTAAAAATAGCATTAAATTATCAACTAATCCTACAACTAATCAGACTAGGTTTGACTCTCTAAATTGTCCCCAGTGAAGTCGCCAGCTGTAGCGACTGAAAAATTCGGGAGAGGATTCCTCGAAGGTCCAAAAATGAAGCCGCCACCAAAGTTTAGTTTAAGGGCAAACATTGGAAAATCCCTTTTGGAATGGATAAGGGTCCTTGAGACCAACTTTGGGTTTGAGATTCGGTTATGCGTGTGGAAGGTATTAGCACCCCACAACATCCTTCCTAATGAAGGTTACCTGCTAACTAGTTGTAGGAAAGAATATTAATTTTGAAAATATTTATTTTACCCTTTTATTGTGAATTTGAAAAGAAAGAAGACTTAATAGAAATTTTAGTTTTTTGTGCTTGACAGGAGTGGGTCCCTGCTCCTACGTATCTCCAGGTGCGATGGAGAAATCAAAGCTACGTAGTTCTTGGGTAGAAAAAGGTTTGTTGGTTGGTATTTTGTAATATAGGGGTTTTAGCATTATTGAGCTGTACAGCTCATCCGTCCTAGAACGATGACTAACCCGTCTGTACAGTCGAATTAGTCCCCTATTTTATAAAAATGGAGTTTTTGGAGCTTGGAAAATGGTTTGATGTGTGTTGGTTTGATTTTATTGGAATAGGGATTTTAGGACTCTTGAGCCGTACGGCTCATTCGTCGTAGAACGCTGACTAACCCGACTGTACAGTCGACTTAATCCCCTATTCGTTTTTTGAAAAAGGGTTTATTAATTATTATTTTTTTAGGGGTTCTAGGGTTCTTGAGCTGTACAGCTCATTCATCCTAGAGTGCTGACTAATCCGACTGTACAGTCGACTTAATCCTCTATTTTGAAAATAAGATTTTTATTTTTGGAGGAAAATGATTATTTTGTTTTTCTGTTTTGAATATGAACGAAAAGTTAACAAAGCAGAAAAAATGAAAAGTGCAACTAGTGAAAAATAATTATCAGTAATATTTAAAAATAAACTAATTAAAAGAAAAATAAAATAAAAAAGGGAGGGGGAGAGAGAGAGCGAGAACTTCGCTGGGAGAGAGAGAGAGAATGTGTTCAGTGTTCTTGTCGAATCATTGTGGTGTGTTTTTCACTCTGGACAGAGCCTCATTTTATAAGTGAAGGGTAAGGTAAAGAGTGGACAAGTTGACTTGCTGGGCAAGCAGACTTGCTGGACAAGCAGCTTGTTGGGCTGAAGGTTGATGCTATTGACACCCCCCTTTTATTATTTTCATTTTTTCTATTAATTTTGATTTTTTGCAACTTTATTTTATGTTTTGTTGATTATAAATGAAAGCAAAAATGATTTTTTTTGTAAAATAGTTAAAAACTTATTATTTTTTTAAATATGAAAGGTTATTTTTGACTAAAAGACAAGTCTAAAAAAGAACAAGTTGGGCCAAAGCCCGATCAGAAAAATCTAACATAGGTCCAATAAAGTGAATTACTACGCATATGCCCAATAAAACGAGATAGCATCCGAACAAGCTCAAAAGCTAACTCATGGTAATAGGACCTGTAAACTGGTAAAAATAAAGACGATTGTAGTAAAAAGAGCGGACAAAATTGGGGTATAACAGCGACCCTGCTTCGACGCCCTGGGGGAACCGCCCGGACTGGATCGCACCCGCTTTCCTGGGGCTTGAGAGGGGGGAAGCTTGATCTAAGTGCCCCGAAGTTTGTTGGTGTTTCAGGTGTTGAAGGTCGGCAACCTAATCTTCAGCACTCGCTACACTCTCCATAGTCACGGTGTTAAGAGGAACGGCTCATATAGGCTCGTCTCGGCGAGGGGTTTGTTGGGGAGTGTGCTGAGCATCGGAGCCACTCTGTTGTAGGCCGGCCCCCTTTTCAGCGACCGACCTCAGAAGTGTGAACTTGTCAGGAGCCATGCTATCTGTAAAACAAAGAGATTTGAGAAGCGTTAGGGGAACCGATCTTGAAAACATGTAAAATTAAAGATAACGACACCCTATCAAACATTCGACCCTACCAAGCGCGGCTAACACCTTTGACTTCGAGCCCGCCTCGACCAACTTCGCCGTGTCAATTCCGAATTTCTTTGGATTTTTGTGGAGGATCAAGCCGGGGAAGTTGATCAGGATCTCCAAGGACTCTTGGTCTACACCACTTAATCTTCTCAAGCTAACCGTGTATGCATGAGGTGGGCGATTGAAGTGAGAGAAGGACCACCCAATGGGAAACTTTGTGGACTCCAGGGACCGTCCATCATTGTTATACTTACCGATGTACCTTACGGCTTCGTCGTTCACAGGCTCGATGAAGAAGTATTTGTTTTTCCAATTGTTGCCAAGTGGCTTCAGTCTCAAGAGGGGGGGTGAATTGAGATTTAAAACTTTTAAAAATAAAGCGATAAAGCACACAGAGATTTATCCTGGTTCGGTCACCTCCTACTGACCTACGTCCAGTCCTCACACCCTTGTGAGATTTTACACTCACACAAAACAAGGCTTACATGTGCCTTGGAAAACCTTTACAGACTCAGGCACTCTTCACCTAGGATACCCCATCTATTGAAGAGCCCTCAAATCTAACCACAATACAACAAGAGATACCCCACCCTTGTTACAACAAGCTGCCCCAGAAAGATACCCGACTTCCTAGTCCAAACAGCTACCCTAGAGAGATACCCCCACTCCCTAGTACAAATCACAACAAATGAACAGTTACAAAAGTAAAGACCAAAATACCTCTAATGTAGGCAGATATTACAACTTGAAGATTCCAACCCCTGATTAACTCTTGCGAAAGATCAGCTCTGACGGACCAACAGTGCGTGAAGAGCAGAAATAAAAGTATGAAGAGTTTTTCCCAAATATGATTTTGAATCGTGAAAATGGGTTGTTGGAAATGAAGAGTATGAAGCCTCTATTTATAGGCTATGAGAAAATATTACCGTTGAGACAATTTTGGAAATGTCAGAATCGATTGTTTGCCTGAATCCACTGAAGATGAAAATCGATTTCATGCCTAAGTAGATCTAGGATGAGAAATCAATTATGTGTTGTTTGAAATAAGATGCAAATCGATTTTATTCTTTATTATACTATAGAGAAAATCGATTATGTGTTTAAGACAAGGAATATGCAAATCGATTATGTGCTTCTTTAAAGAGAGAGAGGAAATCGATTATGTACTTTAACAATAGAGTAGGAAATCGATTTTTCACTTTAAAAGAAGTAGAAAATCGATTTTGATCTTATGAGAAATAATAGGAATCGATTCTTAGCTTTTAAAACAATTTGGGAATCTATCCTTTACTTTGGGAAATCGATTTCTATCCTTTGCATAAGGTTGGAAATCGATTTCAAGCTTTAGAGAAATTAGTGTGAATCGATTTCTTATTTTCACAAAATAGTTTTTGTGTTTACGTGTGCATGCATGCATTTTAGAAATAGTGAATGCGTGAGACTTTGAGAGATGAGCTGACCTTCGTAAGAGCTTACACTTTTTCCTATGACACACCCAAACCCTAGGGACTACCCTTATTTATAAGGACTACCCTTATATCTTGAAACTTCAATTCTTGAGCTTGATTGTCTTGGATTGTGACTTTGATACTTTGTCACTTTTATCACCTTTGGCCATCAACTTTGGCTTTGGTCAACTTTTACTCTTATCACCTTTAGCTCTGGTCTTTTTCATCATCAAAACTTTGACCTGCAATACAAGTCCTGTAGTACAAGATCTCCACATTCTCCCCCTTTTTGATGATGACAAAACTTTACTCGTCTCAAGGTGGGAGGTTAGTTCATCAAAGAAAATAATGCATACATATATATGTGATTATACTCCCCCTTACTTGATGCTCCCCCTGTTTCATTTACTATATGCAAAGTGACAATATTTCTCCCCCTATATGTTTAATATGACAATATTATATGCTTAATGCAACACTATATTTCTCCCCCTTTTTGTCATGATCAAAAGGGTCGGCATATGATAAAGTTTGCGAGTCGAAACAACAAATTCAATCACACAATCGCCTTTTTGGACATGATCTCTAAGAAAATGATGTCTAATCTCTATATGCTTGGTCCTAGAGTGCTGAACGGGGTTCTTTGTAAGATTGATAGCACTTGTGTTGTCACATTTTATTGGGATATGATCTAGTTCTACACCATAGTCAAGAAATTGTTGCTTCATCCAAAGGATATGTGCGCAGCAACTTCCTGCTGCAACATATTCTGCTTCAGCAGTTGACAGTGCGACTTTGACTTGTTTCTTACTGTGCCAAGAAACTAATGCACTACCTAGTATGTGACATGTTCCACTGGTGCTTTTTTTATCCAATTTATAACCTGCAAAATCTGAGTCTGAATATCCCACAAGGCTGCATGTGGCGCCTTTGGGGTACCACAGACCAACATTTTGAGTGCCTACAAGATATCTCATTATTCTTTTGACAGCTGCTAAATGCGACTCTTTTGGATTTGCTTGATATCTAGTACACATGCAGACACTAAACATGATATTCGGTCTACTAGCAGTTAAATAGAGAAGAGAGCCAATCATACCTCGATATTTGCTTAGATCTACCGGTCTAAGTAGCATGAAGTGCTCATTGGAGTAGACAGTTCTTTTGCTTTGTCCATTTCGAATCTCTTAAGTAGTTATTTGCAATATTTTGATTAATAGATGAAGATGCCATTGTTGGTTTGTTTTATTTGAAGCCCAAGGAAGAAATTGAGTTCTCCCATCATTGACATTTCAAACTCACTCTGCATAATACTAGAAAATTCTTTGCAAAGCAATTCATTAGTAGCACCGAAAATAATGTCATCCACATAAATTTGCACAAGTAAGATGTCATCTTTTGTCCTTTTTATGAAAAGTGTAGTGTCAACTTTCCCTCTTTGAAAATCATGGTTGAGTCAAACCTTGCTCAATCTTTCGTACCAAGCTCTAGGAGCTTGTTTCAGACCATATAGAGCCTTTTTGAGTTTAAAAACGTGATCTGGTTTTTCATAATTTTCAAAGCCAGGTGGTTGTTCAACGTACACTTCCTCTTGAATAAAACCATTTAAAAAAGCACTTTTCACATCCATTTGATACAATTTAAAATCCATAACTGATGCAAAAGCAAGTAGCCTGCGAATAGCTTCTAATATAGCTACGGGAGCATATGTTTCATCATAGTCTATTCCTTCTTCTTGATTATAACCTTTAGCAACTAGTCTAGCTTTATTTCTAACAATTATTCCTGATTCATCTAGTTGATTTCTAAACACCCATTTTGTACCTATTATTTGATTCTTTTCAGGCCTGGGGACAAGATCCCATACATTGTTTCTTTCAAACTGATTTAACTCTTCTTGCATAGCAATAGTCCAATGTTCATCTATTATAGCTTCATCTATATTTTTAGGTTCAATTTGAGATACAAAAGCTATATGATTACATGCATTTCTAAGAGGGTTTCGAGTAGTTACTCCTTTTGATACATCACCTAGGATGTTTTCAAGCGAGTGGTCCCAGGGAATTCTCCATTCCTTTGGTAACTCACTGCTTGATTCTTCTTCAGTTCTTTCTTGAGAAGAGGACTTAGTCCCTTCCTCTTTTTCTTTCTCCTTTTCATCTAACTTTGATACTTCCGGTTCATCTGCAACATTATCGATAACCTTTCCCAGCCCTCTGGGGTTAGTCTCATCAAATGTAACATGCACAGATTCCTCAATTACTTTATTTCTTTTGTTGAAAATTCTAAAGGCCTTGCTAGATAAAGAGTAACCGAGAAAAATTCCTTCATCAGCCTTAGCATCAAATTTTCCTAAGTTATCCTTTCCATTATTTAATACAAAGCATTTGCAACCAAAAGTGTGTAAGTGTGAAATATTTGGTTTTCTCCCCTTGTAGAGTTCATAGGGGGTTTTCTTTAAAATAGGCCTAATCGAAACTCTATTCATAACATAACAAGCAGTACTTACAGCATCCGCCCAAAAGTATTTTGGGACATCGAGATCATTTAGCATTGTTCTGGCAAGTTCTTCCAATGATCGATTCTTCCTTTCAACGACTCCATTTTGTTGAGGAGTTCTAGGTGCTGAGAAGTTGTGATTAATACCAAGTTCTTCACACAAGCTTCCAAACCTTTCATTTTCAAACTCTCCACCGTGATCGGATCGAATGGAGATGATTTTCAATTCTTTCTCATTTTGAATACTACGAGCAAGCTTCTTGAATGCTGCAAATGCATCACTCTTATTTGCGAGAAAGAGTGTCCAAGTGAACCTTGAATAATCATCTACTATAACAAAAGCATAGTAGTTTCCACCATAACTTTTTGTCCTTGAGGGACCGAATAGATCCATGTGTAACAGCTGCAGTGGTTTGTTAGTAGACATAATATTCTTTGATTTGAAAGACACTTTAACCTGTTTACCTTTTTGGCATACATCACACAGTTTATTCTTTTCAAACTTGATATTTGGAAGACCACTAACTAGATCCTTAGACACTAACTTGTTAAGATGATCCATATGAATATGAGCTGCTCTACGATGGCATAACCAAGAGTTTTCTTCCTTACTAATGAGATAGCATGCATTATGGGATGAAACACTATCAAGACTCATCATGTATATGTTTTCTACTCTGTTTCCTATCATTCTAACTTGTTTACTTATTTTATCCTCAATAATGCATGAACATGAATCAAATATTACTCTATTTCTTTTATCACATAGTTGGCTAATACTTAATAAGTCATGTTTAAGACCTTCAACATAAAGCAGATTGTCAATAGCAGTAGATAGGTCTTTACCAACTTTACCTTCACCGAGGAATCTACCTCTGTTATTGTCGCCATAAGTCACATGACCGCTTGACCTGGGGGTAAGAGTTAAGAACTTTGTAATATCTCCAGTCATGTGCTTTGAGCATCCACTGTCAAGGTACCAATCAGACCCCCGTACCTTGAAGCATACCTGCGATAGATCAAAACAAGGTTTTAGGTACCCAAATCTCTTTGGGTCCTTGTGGGTTAGTGCTTGGTATGGTCTTTTTGGGAACCCATACCTTTTTCATAGTTTTTTTACCTCTTGCTCTGCAAATGGAAGCAGTATGTCCAGGTTTACCACAATAATAACATTTAATATAAGGTCTAGTGGAAAGCTTTGGTTTGTAATGAACATGCTTTTCTATGGGTTTGTTTCTAGGAAATCTATGATGCACATTTTGTAAACTAGACAATTTTCCAACAGTCCATTCCAATTCATGAATTTTCTTTTCAAAATCAGCACATTTATGACAAGTATAATTTTCTTTAAAGCATGCAAGGCTATCATTTTCTTTTCTAAGCTCTAATTTTTCTTTAGTTAAAGTAGTAATATCATTTTCAAGATGAGTGATAACTTTCTTAGATTTGCTTAGTGCTTTAGCTAATTTTGAAGATTTATCATGCAATTCAGTAAAAGCTTCATATAATTCATCATAAGCATCTTGTAAAGATTCAGAGTTAGAAGATACCTCATTTTCGTCGTTGCTGTCATGGTCAGCCATTAATGCAACTTGAGCTTCTTCATCCTCTGATTCATCTGATGAATCCATGCAGTTATCTTCCCATGCGATGTAGGCTTTTCTCCCTTTGTTTTGTTTGGATGCCCTTTTTCAATTTTTGATTCTTTTCTTTGAAGATTAGGACATTCCACCTTCATATGCCCGGGTTTCCCACATTCATAGCAAGTAAGAGGACCGGATGAGCTTTCTCTCCTCTTAGGGTTGAAGTTCCTTTTAGAATAATTTTTCTGTCTCATAAACCGCTTGAACCCTCGAACCATAAGAGCCATACTTTCTTCATTTTCATCACCCGCATCGTTTGAATCTTCGCTCTCACAACGTTGACTTGAACTGGATACTTTCAGAGCCAAGCTTTTCTTTTTCTTATCTGAATTTTCATGCTCAGCTAGACGGGTGAGCTCCAGTTCATGCTCTTGAAGCTTTCCAAACAGAGTGGCAAGAGACATTGTAACTTAATTTCTCGATTCAGCTATAGCAGTTACCTTGGGCTGCCATTCTCGATTCAAACATCTCAGAATTTTGTTGATTAGATCCTCAGCTGGGAATGACTTTCCTAACAAACTTAGTTGATTCACTATGTGAGTGAACCTTTTTTGCATGTCAGGTATAGTTTCACCTGTATTCATTCTGAACAGCTCGTACTCTCTGATAAGAGTGTTGGTTCTTGTTCTTTTAACCTCACTTGTACCCTCATGAGCTACTTGGAGATTATCCCACATTTCTTGAGCAGATTTACAGTTTGAAACTCTAAAAAATTCATCAGGACTTAAAGCAGAAGTAATTATGTTTTTAGCCCACAGATTATGTTGAACTTTTCTCTTTTCCTCATCAGACCATTCATTTCTCCCTTTAATTGTAAGAATACCATTTACCATGTGCGTGGGGACATAGGGTCCTTTTTCCACAGCATCCCACACATCTAAGTCTACCTCTTCAATAAATATTCTCATTCTTTCTTTCCAATATGCGTAATCTTTCCCGTTGAATCCCGGAGGACGGGTAAGAGAAGCACCCTCTTGCGTCGACCAACCTGAAGCCATTACTCTTGAAGCTGCTAGGCCTTTTATACAAGAGTCCATCTCTGATACCACTTGTTTCCAAGTGGCTTCAGTCTCAAGAGGGGGGTGAATTGAGATTTAAAACTTTTGAAAACTTTTTCCCCTTTTCAATGACTTAGATTAATTTTTGCGCAGGTTAAGTGGAAGCGAAAGAATTAGAAAATAAAGTGATAAAGCACACAAGGATTTATCCTGGTTCGGTCACCTCCTAGTGACCTACGTCCAGTCCTCACACCCTTGTGAGATTTTCCACTAACACAAAACAAGGCTTACAGGTGCCTTGGAAAACCTTTACAGACTCAGGCAATCTTCACCTAGGATACCCCACCTATTGAAGAACCCTCAAATCTAACCACAATACAACAAGAGATACCCCACCCTGTTACAACAAGCTGCCCCAGAAAGATACCCCACTTCCTAGTCCAAACAGCTACCCTAGAGAGATACCCCACTCCCTAGTACAAATCACAACAAATAAACAGTTACAAAAGTAAAGACCAAAATACCTCTAATGTAGGCAGATATTACAACTTGAAGATTCCAACCCCTGACTAACTCTTGCGAAAGATCAGCTCTGACAGACCAAAAGTGCGTGAAGAGCAGAAATAAAAGTATGAAGAGTTTTTCTCAAATATGATTTTGAATCGTGAAAATGGGTTGTTGGAAATGAAGAGTATGAAGCCTCTATTTATAGGCTATGAGAAAAATATTACCGTTGAGACAATTTTGGAAATGTCAGAATCGATTGTTTGCCTGAATGCACTGAAGATGAAAATCGATTTCATGCCTAAGTAGATCTAGGATGAGAAATCGATTATGTGTTGTTTGAAATAAGATGCAAATCGATTTTATGCTTTATTATACTATAGAGAAAATTGATTATGTGCTTAAGACAAGGAATATGCAAATCGATTATGTGCTTCTTTAAAGAGAGAGAGTAAATCGATTATGTACTTTAACAATAGAGTAGGAAATCGATTTTGCACTTTAAAAGAAGTAGAAAATCGATTATCATCTTATGAGAAATAATAGGAATCGATTCTTAGCTTTTAAAACAATTCGGGAATCTATCCTTTACTTTGGGAAATCGATTTCTATCCTTTGCATAGCGTTGGAAATCGATTTCAAGCTTTAGAGAAATTAGTGCGAATCGATTTCTTATTTTCACAAAAATAGTTTTTGTGTTTACGTGTGCATGCATGCATTTTAGAAATAGTGAAGGCGTGAGACTTTGAGAGATGAGCTGACCTTCGTAAGAGCTTACACTTTTTCCTAAGACACACCGAAACCCTAGGGACTACCCTTATTTATAAGGACTACCCTTATATCTTGAAACTTCAATTCTTGAGCTTGATTGTCTTGGATTGTGACTTAGATACTTTGTCACTTTCATCACCTTTGGCCATCAACTTTGGCTTTGGTCAACTTTTACTCTTATCACCTTTAGCTCTGGTCTTTTTCATCATCAAAACTTTGACCTGCAATACAAGTCCTGCAGTACAAGATCTCCACACCAATTTCCTTTCAAAGAGTCGATATAGGGCATAAAAACCTTGAGGCCCCTCCTAGCTCGGAAGCTCACATGTTCCCACCGATCTTTAGATCCATCTTCGTGCCTCCTATTTATCTCGAAGAGATAGAAGAACAGATTGGCGGAGATCGGCCTCTCCAAATGGATGCACATCAACTCGAAAGTTCGCATGAAGGCCCATGCGTTGGGGTGAATCTGTGAAGGGGTGAGATTCAAGCTTCCCAATACCTCCTGCTGAAGGATGGTGAATGGGGGCTGATCTTCATGTCGAAGATCGTCAACTCATATATGGCGAACTTAAGAGCTCGTGGCCAAACAGCAACGTGTTGGTCTTCCCTCATGCCCTCCACGTTCCATATCTGGTTCCTCTTCCAAGAAATCCGGTTAACAACACAGCTCAGATCATCTCCGGCCTTGTATAAAGATCGAACCTCCCTCAACGAATCCGTTACCCAGGAGTATTCCTGAGGGATATTTAGGGGCATCATCAAGGGGACATCAACCGGCCCGACTTCGGTGCTAGAATACTCGTCAAAATCACCCTCATTATGTCCGAGATCTCCCTCTTTCCCAGGATTATCTCCACTATTTCCTAGATCACCTTCATTATTTCGGCTTTCAGCAAAGCCCTCCACACCGACCTCAGATTCGTTCTCGCTGTCATCCGACTCAAGGATCACCACATCCCCAGGGCGGCCCTCACTTGCTTGACCTTCTCCCAGCAGTTCGTTGCTGGGGACCGTGGGAGAGCGATCTTCCACTTGAAAGCTATTGGGAGCGGAATCAAGTCCCTCCTGAACTTTGGGACCAGCCGATCCGGAGTCTCCAGTGCGTACTTCATCCGGGTTTCTAGGATCAGAAGCCATCAGTTTGGCTATGTTTGGACAATCTGTGCTGACAACCCTGCGGGTTTGTTTTGTCCTAGCCAAAATCAGACCTGCGGAAATGGAGGTATGCCAAGTCAAGTTAAGTGCTGAACAGTGGGTCCACAGCCAAGTCGGAACCCGACCTGACGACCCCCACTCTGTATTAATAGATACAGGCTTGAAGAAGTCCCAGCTAGAGCATAAGGCGAAAAATGAGCAAATAAAAAGGCACTAACCTCGGAAGTTTGAAGCTCGGTGTCACTAAACTTGATTGCGTGCTTTGACGATCCTGCTAAACCGAAAGGCTGAGACTCTCGCCACAGTATCTTGAATCGAAAGTTCGGAAGAAGAAGACACTAAGTAACGGTGTTAGGATCGGTGGTCAGAGCAGTTTGCAAAAAACCAGTGCAAATGAAGAAGGCTCCCACCCAAATATATATAGGGAACCAAGGGCCACGAATTGGGCCTGGGCCTAAGCGATGCGTCCCATCACTAGCCTCTGAGACACACGTGTGAGACGAAGCGCCATCATTACTTTAGTCACCTCCGAACGACGCGCCCCATCAATGACATTGATGTCAGGCGCTGGAATCGAAGCGTCGCCATAAAGAGAATACCTCGAGTCACTTGGTTCTCCTTCAATGATCGTTCCGAGACTGGGGGCAGACACTCAGGTGAGTACAAGCCCGGCCTCGGGAGGTCGCCACATATATTCGGCACCCAAATTCGAGCTCGCGCAGAGCATTGTAAGCTTGGTGTTGGGGACAAAACACCAACATGAGTATAAGCCCGACCTCGGAAGCCCGCCATGGTCTCTAAAACCAACATATCCAACCCGGACAACAAGGGTACATCAAACGCGGACCAGGCATCACGTCAGGCTCGCCCCAAGGCAACCCAACTTGGGGTGGCAACTGTTACAGATTGGGCCTTTGGTGTTTTTCACTAAGGCCCAATACCAAAGGCCAAATCCATTAACCAATGGTGGAGATCAAAGTCCTAGATCCAATGGTTCACATTGATCCCCAAAACCTATAAATAAGCATTGAATGTCTGCATTAAAGGTACACATTTCCCAATTCTCTTACTTGCAAGTGATTCACTTGCTGACTTGAGCGTCGGAGTATCATTGCAGCTACCACCCCACCTCAGATCGGAGCATAACTCGGATTGACCAAGGACACTTCTACCAACTGTCTCGGATCGGACCTGGTATCCAAGATCGGATACAAGGCAGGAGATACGGTACAGATCAAATACGGGTCTGAACCTCCCTTAACCAAGGGTCGGGGATTCGAACCCTGTCTTGGGTACGGAGCAGCGTTAAAACTCTGGGCCAGCTGTCCTGCCCCTCGAGGCACCTACAATAAGCGAGGGATTAGTCACTGCTGTCCGTGCGGTGGATACCCGGGTTTACCCAAAAAAAAAAGAGATTTGAATAATGCACTCTAATATGGCCGTTGGAAAAATGCAGATGCCATATCCATGTAATTAAACAAATTGTTTTCAAAAACAAGGAAATTGATTCAAAACATGATAATAGGATTTCAGCTTAAAAGAATTACGTGAAACACATGAATGGCACAACTAATCATGTAATCAATTATAAACATGGAAAAATAATCCTTCCACATACTTGGTTAATCCAAAGTCAATTATTAATTGTCTTAAAAATATTTTAATGCAAAATATATTTTTATGAAAAAGAAAATGTGACTGTGTGATTTATTTTATTTTAGAGAGCTTTATTTCTACTTACACAAGAGATACAATACAAATAATAAAATCAAATAACTTATGACTTGAAGGCTTGTTCTGTTTTTCCGCTTTTTGCAACTTTGACCTTTTAGAACTCTTTTTGTCAATCATCAAAACAAAAATATTTCTGTCAAGACATATATTCACATTCTCCCCCCTTTTTGATGATGACAAACATCATTAGAAGGGATTTGCTCAATGAAGGGATTAGGATAGAACTATTTCATAACAAAGTATATGTCACAGTTATGCGCAAATTATACTACCCCTTTCTATAAGCAAACATTAAAAAAATGCTCCCCCTGAAACATGCAAATCACATAACTCTCCCCCTTTTGGCATTATCAAAAACCGGAAAAAATGAATCATGGCAAGGCATATATTCAAACGATAAGTGTAAACCATTTTCGCTTATCATCAATTTGCAACTCCCTGTTTTTTTTGGAGATGAACTTTAAATGATGTCGCCACATGAAGCATAGCCACATTTTGTTGATAAAAAAAAGAAGAAATTACTTTTATCCTCCTTCATGTGCTTTGAATAGCCACTACGAAGATACCAATTTGAGTTCTTGGCCTTCAAGCACACCTACAACAAAAAATTAATTTTTGGCTTTTGGTACCCAAACCATTTTGGGTTCTTGTATGTTAGGTTTAGGCAAAGTGTCCTTTGGAATCCATACCTTTTTACCATCCGCACTTTTATTTTTCCTTGCATTGCAAATAGGTGATGTATGACCTTTTCTACCACAATAAAAACATTTCACAAAAGGGCTACTAGATGTGTTGTTGGGACGAAAAAACTTTTTGAAAGATTTTTCATGAATTTTTGGTTGATAGCCCAAACCAGCTTTATCATAAGTTCCCCTTTGATTTCCCAAAATGACATTTAGATTGTCTCTTCCCATAGTGAATTTTGGAAGAGTGTTGTGCAAATCATCAACTTTATTTTTCAAAACATTGCATTCTTCACACTTGGGAACATTATCTTTTTGATTTTTATAAGAGTTTCAAAAGAAGACTTCACTTACAAAAATTTGTTTCTCTTTAAGAACTTCTGTTTCCTGGTTTAAAGTCTCGATTTTAGATTGAAGAGTGGAAATAGTTTTCTTAGAAGTGGAAACAATTTTTTTAAGTTAAGTTGACTCATTATTTAATTCTTCACAAATACTAAGCAACTCATCATAAGTTAAATCAGGTTCGGTTTCAAAGGAGTTTACCTCATCTTCCTCATGCTTTGCCACGAGACATAGTTTTGCTTCCTCATTTTTTGTTTCATCGGATGATTCCATCTCAATTTCATCCCAAGTGATATACGCCCTTCTTCCTTTTGATTCCTTTCGGGGATTTCTATCCGGTTTCTCATATTTTTGATTTGAGGATAATCCGGCTTTATGTGCCCCTTCTTACCACATTTATAACATGTTGGATTGAAGTAAGTTCCTTCCTCATCTTTCTTTTGAGGATTATAAAATGGTTTTGGTTTGCCTTTGTGCCTCAAGAACTTTTTGAACCTTCGAACGATTACGCTCATGTCTTCCTGACTTTCATTAGAACTATCATAATCTTCCGTGTGACTTTCTTTGGTACTTGCTTTTAGAGCAAGTCCTTTCTTTTTCTTTTCACCTTCCTCACTTTCATTAAGTCGATTTAATTTGAGCTCATGTTCCTGCAATTTACCAAATAAAATGGTTAAATCCACAGATGATAAATCTTTAGATTCTGAGATAGCTGTCACTTTGGGTGGCCAATTTCTATTCAAGCATTGTTCAATTCTTGGATGGTTTCACCCGGTTTCATCCTAAATAGCTCATACTCATGGGTTAATGTGTTCATTCTAGGCCTTTTGACCTCGGTAGTACCTTCATGGGTCACTTGAATGGCGTCCCACATTTCCTTGGCGGTTTTACAATGTGATACCCGATAGAACTCATCGACGCTTAAAGCGGTTGTAATGATGTTCTTAGCTTTCAAATTGTATTGAACCTTTTCTTTTTCATCTTTGGTCCAAAGAGATCTAGGTTTGTTCACCATTACATCATTGGCAAGATGAGTGGGAAAACGGACCATTTATGACAGCATCCCAAATATCACAATCAACTCCCTCAATAAAGATGGGGGTCTGTTTAAGGATACCCTTCACCATTGAAAGACAGGGGTCTGTTTAAGGAGTCATTGTATGAAGTCATCTTGCCTCTTGAGACAGTTAGTCTTTACCAAGAGTCTAGCTCTGATGCCACTTGTTGACCGAGTGACCACGAACACAAGAGGGGGGTGAATTGTGAACTTAAAAATAGAGATTAAAAATGAAGTGCTTAAATAAAAATTGATCAAATAAAATAAAGTGCTTAAGAAAAGGATTGAATTAAAATAAGAGACGTTAAAAAAAGAAGTTGAAATAAATAATAATAAAAATAACTTGCAAAGGAAAATTAAAAAGATATAGGGAAAGGAAATTGACACGCGGAAATTTATCCTAGTTCGGCCACTCCTGAGGCCTATGTCTAGTCCCCAAGGAAAAACACCATGAGATTTTAATTTATCACTAGCTTTTAAAACAGATTCAGCTAGAAACCTTTACAACCGAAGAACTCTTGAGGCCTACGTCTAGTCCCCACGCACAAGTTATTATTATTTTACCAAATTTATTATATTATTATTATTATTAATGTTTATTATTGTTATATTATATATAATGTCTACAACTATCAGAACGATATTAAGAAGTCCACATGGTGTAAATAGCAACTTTTTGACCCAAAAGGACACATGGTAGCAATTGTTTGTATTACGTGTTATATACGGACAGTTGAACAGATAGATTATTGTTAAAATAAATGTGAGAAATTAAATAAATGACTAATAAAATAAGTTTGGAAATTAACTTTAAGGTAATTAAATGAAGTTTTGATACATGATAGTCTGTGTGAAGATGGCTTGGGACTTTGGTTTCAGGGATTTATCGTGCTACTCAGACTCGACGTCAGTTATCAAATTGATCTCTGAACCAGATAACCGGTGGCATCACTACGCATCCATTATACACAATATTAAGGAGCTTATATCAAGAAACTGGTGAGTTGATGTATATCACACTCTGAGAGAGTGAAATGCTTGTGCCGATTACTTAGCCAAGTTTGGTGCCGGTAATCATGAAGCTTTTTGTGTTATTGCGAAGCCTCCTGCAGGGATCCTAAATGTAACACCTTAAATTCACAACTTGGTGAACCAAAAGTATTAACATAATCATAAACAATCAGAGTATAACATGCTCATAATAGTGGACCAAATAAAAATTAAAACGGATTAATTCCACTTACATAACTTTGAGATAAAAATTTCTCAATTTCACTTCCAAAATAAGTACTCAAAAGGTACATATTCGATAAAATACACATGACTATGGTCCATCCACAAGACAAGGTTATAAAACACTACATGACCTTGATTACAATTCAATGATTTAAATCTAATGATACATGAGAAGGGAAAAGAAGCAAATACAATCTAAAGATCACCAAAGGATCTTCCCCCTAACTGAGTAGTTAAGGTATCCGCTACTCCTCCTCTATCTGCTTTGCTTTACCCTGCACATCTGAAAGCACCGCATAAAAACAGTGAGATTAGAAATCTCAGTGAGTTCTTTCGCACCCCCTCGCAATTCCTCTCTCGGTGTTTTCCTTGTCTATGAACTGTTCTTGTTCATGTCTGTCTTTTAGTCTTGTCTGTGGCTTAGCATAATCCGAGAAATAATGCCAGGTATTCTAGAATAACCAATTTCAACGGAAACCCTAATTCGTATAGCTATACCGAATAATGTCAGGGCCCTAGCTTCGGGTTCATGACTCCCCTCACCTAGGTATGCTACATGAAACTCGGGATCGTCATCCCCCTCCATATCTTTTATTATTATCTCGGACATTAAGTCTGTTACTCGACACAAGGTCGTATTATTTCAACTTATTACTTGAACTTAGACACTTAGGTCTATTACTTGATACTTGTGTCGTTTTCTCACTCGTTAGTAAACTATACGTTTTAATAACAACGAGTATACTTGAATGTCAATCATTCCACATAAAAACTTCAGCAAATATGCATAAACTTCGGAAAATTATTTGACCAACCAAACGACGACGAATTCCAACAAATGACCACTCTACGGAAAGGTTAGGATGCCTAGTTTCTGAATGACATTTTTGTTTTGCAAAATTATGGACCATTTAGTACAGTTTCACAAAACAAACTGACTGGTTCCTAAACAGGACAGATTATGTTTTCCAACTTGTGACACCTCTAAAATGCTCAAAACTCAATCACATGGCATGGGGCTTGAGCCTAAACCGAAGAAAATTGAATCTAGTTTTCAATGGAATAAAAATTATTTAAAAAAGAGTTCAAATGGAAATACCATGCCCGAAATACTGAACCTATATCCAGATTGCTTCCAGAATTTTACCTTAACTTGTGTCACCTATAACTCGAGCTATACAACTCCAATCGCAACCAAACTAGTGCCAAATTAACATTCATTAAGTCTAGTTTCTAAAAAGGTAAACCATATAATTTTTGGATCACTAGATTGTTCTCAGTTACTGTATAACTGAACCTATACCCATAACACCCCAAACAGTGAGTTTAGCATCAAAACTGGCATCAAACATTCAGCAAACTTTAACAATCAAACACATTATCAACCGACACTAGTGCAAAAAAGGGATTTAAAGTCAGGCGAAAAAGGGATTTAAAGTCAGGCTCCCACTTGACTTTTATTAAGTCGACTTTGTATGTCAGGAGTTTTAAAGTCAAGCGATAGCCTGACTTCGTAAGTCTAATTTAAAGTCAAGCTTTTATTTCGACTGACTTCGTAAGTCAGTTTTAAAGTCAAGCAGTTATTTCGCCTGACTTCGTAAGAATGATTTAAAGTCAAGCATTTATTCGTAAATATGATTTAAAGTCAAGCATTTATTCTTGTCTGACTTTGTAAGTACGATTTAAAGTCAAGCATTTATTCTTGCCTGACTTCGTAACTATGATTTAAATTCAAGCATTTATTCTTGTCTGACTTCGTAAGTATGATTTAAAGTCAAGCATTATTGCGCCTGAGTTTAAAAGTTTTTTTTTCTTTTCAAATTTTGGTTTAATCTATACACCCTGGTTATACGAAATTCATCACATTCTACTATAATTCATCACATTCTATACACCTTGGTTATACCAAGCATTAAGCATTATTGGTCATTCATCACATTCTACTATAATTCAAAGCTAAAATTCATCACATTGTACAAAATACATTCAAACAGAATAGTCACATAATTCATCACACCCTGGTTATACAAAATACATTCAAACTGAACAAAATACAGAAGAACACAGTCACATGATTCATTAGTTTAAGTACAAAATACATTCTACAGAACAACACAGTCACTTAAATCACATTCAACTTACATTCTACATCATAAACATCACTTAAGTTGTTTTCTTCGTTCTTCCTTTGAAGTGAGAGAGAGAGAGAGAGGTAAGTTATTGACCTTCTCCTTTTGAAGTGCATGAAGCTGTCTGTGCAATTCTTCAAGTCTTCTCAATGATAAATCATTTTCATCTACAATGAATGGGATATATTCACTTGAACCATAAATCTCATTTGAGATACTTTGAATCTGCTCTTGAACTTCTATAAACTGGTTTCTACGCTCATTCTTTCTTTTTTGCATTTCCTCCAACTCTGGGTGAAGTCTTGCAAACTCTTCCTTCAAGCTACTAGCCTTTTGATTATACTGGAAGAATGAGAAGAGACAATAAAAGTCTATAAGAAAACCATAAGTTTTGATTATACTGGAAGAAAACCATAACATTGTAATTGCTGAAAAAAGTTTAGATACAAATCTGTATATAAACTAACTCTACATTGACCATTAATGCATATCATGTAATCATTCCAATGTTTTTTAAAGAAAAAAATGAAGTGCAGTAGCAATAATCATTCCAACTTGTTTTCAGTTATCACACAGATGTGACATTAAACACAGGTTCATTTGCAGACAAAAAAAACACGGTTTCATTTAGCTTGAGCTGTGTTTTAGCAGTACAAACTACAAATACATGCCCTAAAAAAAACAGTCAGAAAACTAAAAATTTATTGACAAAAAAAAACGGTAAATCAGAATATCCAACCTGTCTAATATGTACTGGTCTCTCTCCCATTGCTGAACAGATAGCTGCAAGTTCTGCCTCAGAATCAGCAATTTCCTGCCTTATCAGAGCTCTAGACCGATTAGCTTTATCTACCTTTTTCTGTATACTTCTTGACACTCTTATTCAAGCTCAAACAACATCCTATCTTTTTCAGTCTCAGACTCCCCAACTTCATCTCATATTATCTAATTTTAAAACACAAGGCAAGACAAACATTGAGAACTTCTTCATAGTTTACTTTATTGAAAAAATAGTGCAGAACATTCTGCTAATACATTAGAAGCATTCCCCAACCTTTAATAGCACATGAAAGTTGTAAAAATTAACAAGCACAATCAGCAAAAAAACAACAATGATAGAGTGCCAAATCATGAAATGACTATAAAGTAAAAATAACAATGATACAGGAGAAGAATAAAAGGATGGGATATATTATGCAAGAGCGAAATGCTTGAAACACAAATGATTTCATCCAAACACTTGTACACGAGCCACATATAGACAGGAGGTCGAGTCTTCACAGAAAGCTGCTAACTGCTAATTCTGGAACAGCAGAGATGACAGTTTTCATGCCAATATAAATCCTACAAACCTCTACTATTTTCTTGTTTAACTGGTACATTAAGAGAAGCAGATTTGTTTTACGTATTTGTTTTGATAATCTCTCATATAGAAGCCCGAGTTTCAAGCATACCCTCAGCATGATTAATTTTTAGAGGAAAACATCACTTCAAATCTACAAAATTGTCTACGGATAAATAGCCACAAAAATAAAAGTTTAATAAAAGAACAGTGCCAACCAAGTGAAAATCAGAAAACTTAAAAATAAACTTTCCTTGATAAAGCATTTCAGTAATTGGTACATGTAACATAAAGAAAACACCGATATCCCAGAACAGAAAAAAGGCCACTCACTACAAAAAACAGAAGCCAGGAAAAACAGTATTTTTATTTAAATATCAATGTATAATTTATTTTTTTGCTATACTTCGTTTCGAGTAAAAAAGTAGGTGTCAAGGACCAACTCATCCAAAATATTAAATTGTAAGGTGAAGGCTCATAAAGGTTTTCTTAATTAAAATGTACCCTCATACAGTATCCCTTTGAGTTTGATTCGAGGACAAGGAACAGACTCACCTTACTTTGTGCTCATACTCAACTTTCATTTTAAAACAATGAGACTGGAATGACATCAATGTAAAACTTTACCTGTGCTTCCAGTGTTTTCAATTTTTGGCCACGAACATCTTGAGTTTTATGTGCTAGTCCATTTGAATTAACTCCCAGATTCTCTACTTCATGCAACAATCTATTTTCTTGAAGCTTGGGGACAATAGAGTATACAGATTTGATTAGCATGCATTGACATTAAGAGAAGCAGCTTCACAACCTAAGAGAAGCACCGTATTTTCTGGTTTTACAGTAAAGAAATAAGAATGGATAGGATAAGACAGCTGGTTACGAATACATGATAATCTCTTGTGATCTTATCATATACATGTTTTACACACAATGAATGACAAACTATGTAAGTATTATATCATCCTATTATGAGTTATAAAACAACATTCTAGTAAAATTGTGCATTGAATTATAAAAGACAGGTTAAAATCAAACTCACCCCCAAGCAAGAAGCAGGACTTTCTCAAAGAAAACAGTAGAAAGTTCTGAGTGAGCCAAACTGCAAGTGTTAAGAAAAAGCTTTGGAACAAGAAACTATAAACTAAAGATTCATGAAGATTTAGAAGATTCATGGCCGAGCAAACCTTAATGCCAAAAGTCGAAGATACGATGCCGTATTTGAAACTGAAAGTTGTAAAATTAACAAGCACAATCAGCAAAAAAACAACAATGAGTGCCAAATCATGAAATGACTATAAAGTAGAAACCTTACCACTGATACAGATGAGTTCATCCACACCCTTTCCTTTCAGCTCTTCTGCTCTCTTAATGAAACCATGCACATGCTTCAAGCTGTTCCAAAGACATAAGAATTAGATCTCAACTTGAAAATTTTATGAAACAGAAATTCCCCTTTCAAGTAGCCCCAAATTTTAGGGTTTCAATTTCTGATCTCAACTTGTAACATAAACACAATCAGCCACTTCAGCAAATCACTCCAACTAAGGGACAAGTCACTGAATTTATGAACACAAACAATTAATCTTTAGAGATTAGAAATACAGAAATTTACAAAATGAATTTAAAAGGAAGAAGTGAAAGAAAAAGTGATGAACATTACACAAAAGCAAGTTGTGTCATGTTAGCCAATGACTCAGGACATTCCCCAGAAAAACTGTTATTATTAAGCCTCCTGAAACCACAAGTAATAATAACTTATCAGCTCTACAAATCACATTACTGATAATAATATATCCATGTGAAATATCCTTAAAGTTCAATTATAGTTCATAGATGCTTACAGGTGTCAGTAGTGTAGTTGATAAATTGAAGACAGAACCAGTAAATGATGCCCCATTAGAATTGGATCCTTCAATTTGAAGTTCAACCTTCTCATCTCTTTTCCTTGGTAGCAATGGACATTCTTCTTCATCAGTTCTGGAATTGTTCTCCAGCCCCATATTGCTGCTGTTTTTCTCTGACTCTATTGCTCATTGATTTGATGCTTTTTCTTCCTCTTTCTCTCACTTGTCACCATATGATATAACAAAATATGGACCTAACAAAAAACACACAGACATCAGCTTTACAAATTTCGAAATAAAATAATGCATACTGCAAGATAATACTTAATACTCTGTTATTTATTCCATTTCAAACGTTGAAATATAAACAAGTCAAAAATATCTCCAAAAAAATGGGAAGATACATAAAATAAGCCAACTGTAACCTAAGTTCCCACATAACTTCCAACCATAAAGATATTTCAGAGAAATCTCCACTATTGCAAGAACAACTCATTCATGTAAAAGTAATCAACAAAACTTCAAATTAATAGGGCAAATAACAATGCAAAATTCTCTAAAACATAATTCATAACAAGTAATTGTGCAAGTTTATTTAAATTCAATGGTAACTTTAAAAGCACTTGCTAATCTTTATTGAATTAAATGAACATTAACTCACCAAGTTGACTCAACTCTCGAAGCCTGCAATATAAGCCAGAAAAATTAGAAAAACAAAACCAGAGAAGTAATGAATAAAGGAACAGAACAAGATTATGGAAGTAATCCATTTCAAAGAATAAGAAAAAGTTTCAAACTTACCTTTGAAACTGCTCAGTGTCTATGAACTTCAAACTAAGCTGCAAGAAATTACACAAAAGAAAGAAAATGAAATTTAATTAGCTTTCTCACAAAGTGCAGGTTATTTTCTAGTATTTAAATTCAACAAAATAAAAAATGAAATGGTTTAATGGTTGATGAAAATTACGGAATCGATGAAAACGTTGCCATGGACCTGAGGAAAATGAGGAAAATGAAAACCTTATGCGAAGACCTGAGAACTTTTCAATTTGGGGATCATCAGAGACAGTGAGGGAGGGTTTGGTGTTGGTTTTAGGGATAGGGTTAGAGATAGAAGTAGGGGGTTGGTGGTGAAGGCAATCCTGAAGGGGGTTGGTGGTGACGACAGATCTGAGATCTGACGACGACGGTGACGAGGAGCCTTGGGACGACGGTGACGAGGAGCCTCTTGAGATCTGAGATCTGACGACGACAGATCTAATGATTCTTTTTCGTGAGGGAGAGGAAAGGGTGATGGTGAAACGCGACGGTGAGGGAGAGGAAACGCGACGGTGAGGGAGAGGATACGGAGGAGAAACGCGACGGTGAGGGAGAGGAAACGGTGGAGAAACGCGACGGTGAGGGGAGGAGAAACGCGCCGGTGAGGGAGAGGAAAGGGTGATGGTGAGAGAGTGAGCTTGAGGAAGGTGACAGTGAGGGAGTGAGCGTGAGGGTGAGCGTGAGGAGAGGAAACGTGAATAGAAGAGAATAATTAAGATATTTTAGTACTTTAGAAGTCGTGTATACGCTTGACTTTAAAACTTTACATCTTAATTACAAGTTTGCCACCGTGTCTACTTATGTAGTCACGCGTCTGATGGCATGACTTTAAAAGTCTAACTTTTTCCTATTTTTTCACTTTAGAAGTCAGACGTGTATCCGCTTGACTTTAAAACTCGCGAGTTTTGCTTCATAATTACAAGTTTGCCACCGTGTCTACTTATGTAGTCAGGCATCTGAGCGCCTGACTTTAAATGTCTAATTCTAATCCCATTTTTGCACTAGTGCGAATTCATATAAATCATAACATTCAACAATTCCTAAACTTTCTCAACCATCAAAACATAACCATGGCTTCCCAATGATTCAACATACAACTAGTCAATTCAAATTTATCATCACACAACCATGAAAAACATCAAGCCAACAACAACACATCAAATGAAACTTCAATTTATTGAGGAACTCACATTGATTGTCGATTCCAACCCACAACACGCGATAAATCCTAGCTTGGAGCATCAATTCGAACCTAAGGCACCAAGAATACGCTCCTATGGCTTCAAACTCATCCTAAGACCCCAAACTTTATTCCAAAGCATCAAACTTCTAATAGGGACTCCCCATCAATCATAAGGCATCTGTGAAGCATTAATCACCCTCCTAAGCTCCAACTTGAGCTTCAACCCTCAAATCCCTAATTTTGAGCTTCCAAAAACCCTAACTCTTGAAATCTCAAGAATGACCCCAAAACTTTAGTGATTTGGCTTCAAAGGTTGGTTTTCAAGTTGATATTGAAGGTGGTGGAAAGAGTGTTAAAGTTTGACCCATTTTAGGTGATGGTTCAAAAATGGTAAGTGAAGGAGAAGTGAAACTTTGGTGATGTTCTTGGTATCAACTTGTAGAGAATGAAGCAAGGAATGAAATGGTGGAAGAAGGAACAACCTACCATGAGAGATGCTCCCTTCCTCTCCTCTTCTCACCTTCGACCTCTCTCTCCTCTCTCAACCCTTCTTTCTTTTCTTTTCTTTCTTTCCTTTCTTCTTTCTTTTCTCTTCTCTCGACCTTCTCTCCTCTTTTCTCACTTCCTTTCTTTTCTTTTTTTTTCTTTTAAAACCAACATAAGTGAGGGTGTGGGGGTAAAATGACCTCTATGCCCTCAATTAAGTTTAATTTCCTCAAAACTCCACAACAATCAATAATTAATCTAGCACTCAATAAAATTATTAGTCAAGCACCATAATATAATTAAATGGGTTAAACATCAAAATAATTAATTTAACTATTTTGGGGATGTTAGACTAAACCTCTTGGCTTTATTTTTTCTTTTCCCTTTATTTTCCCTCTTGTACCGAAACAACACAATTATAGAATATCATGTCCAAAACCCTATATAAAAAACACGCGAAAAACGAAGTAGCTAACCTTTTCATTGAGAAGAATCATTTCAAGACTGTTGGCAACAAGAATACTATTATTATTATTGACCAAATTTATTATATTATTATTATTATTATTATTATTATTATTAAAGATTATTATTTTTATATTATGTATGATGTCTACAACTATCAGAACGGTATTAAGTGTAACATCCTAGATTTTAGTTGACAATAAAATATCAAATATTACTTTTCAGACATCTCAGAGATACACTTTTGTACTTTCGATTAAGCTAAGGAACAACATCTGTCCTTAAATGACTCACATACATTGATAGGATTTTTATAAAAAAAACTTTTAATCGAAGATCTTGAACATGAGCCAATTTTTCCACCCACCTATCGGAGTCGACACGACCAACTTAATCCAAATTACAAGGAATATGAATCCTACTACATATTAGGATGAGCCTAATACTTCAACATAATACAAAGATCCTCATCCTGAAATTAGCACCAATACAATGTACTTTAACTTACATATAAACAACACTATCCTTCAAGGGTGGAATCCTTTCCGATTGCTATAAACCTTCCTTAACTTTCACCTGCTTGTCTGAAAAACAACAACAATGAGGGGTGAGATTACATAATCTCAGTGAGTTCTTCGTGACTCCCTTACCATAATACGCTTCGAGTATGTTTTATTATTTACCTATGATGCATCTCCTTGCGCCTTAGACTTACATAATATAAAATCTACGACGTACAAGATGGGGAACCCGTATTCTATAAATAAATAGAACACACTAACCTAACCTCCCGGGCCTTGAGACAGTTCATGACACTGCCCCAAGTACATCATCCATTCTTTAATTCATGAACACACTAACCTAGATAGTTTTCTCACACGCATTTTCAAAAAGAATTTTGATACAAGACAAAACCGCTTAGCCGTGACCTCCAATACATCACAATCAACGAAAATAAATTCAAACAAATCAATCAAATGAATCCCCTTTCAAACCACAACATATCAAGTGGCTTAGAAACTTGACTATCACCTCTTGGAAACAAACATCCAGCAACAAAACAACAACAAACACATGCATTTATCAGCCAAAATTTTCATCATGCATACCTCTACTTAGGTGAAATAATTAACCTATCAAACGGTATCGAAACTTTGAAAAGGACCCCTCTATGGAAAGCTAACAATGTTTAGTTCCTGACTATAATTTTTATTTTGCAAAATAATGGGCCAATTCGTACAGTTTCTGTAAATAAGCAACAAGGTTCAGAAAACAGGACAGCCACCTTGACCTAACTTGTGACACCTCTAAAAATATCAAAGCCCAGTCAAATGATATGGGACTTGGGCCTAAACCGAAACAAATTGAGTGTAGTTTTCAGTGAATCAAGAACCATTCAAAAAGGAGTTCAAACGAAAACGTTATACCCGAAATACCGAACCTATACCCAGGTTGTTTCCAGAATTTAAACCTAACTTGTGACACCTATAACTCGAGATATAAAACTCCAAATGCAACCAAACCAGTGCCAAAATAACAAGCATTAAGTCTAGTTTCTAAAAGGTAAACCATATAATTTTTAGACCACTAGATTGTTCCCAGTTACTGTATAACCGAACCAATACCCAGATCACCCCAAATAGCAGGGTTGTGCATGGTACAAAAACCATCCCACACCATACCATACCATTTTCAAATCTGGTTTGTGTTTACCAATTTCACAAAAAATGGTTCGGATTTATAAACCGGATTTAAACCGGTACATAACCGGTTTGAAACCGGTAACTAATTCGTAAATGGTTTACTTCTTCAAAACTGGTTTTTTGTTTTAAAAAATGGTTTCCTTTCTGCGAAACAGTTTACCACTTCCAATAACCTGTTTTCACTACTGAAAATGCGGTTTACCACTTCCTAAAAACGGATTACCACTTTTAAAAACCATTTTAGAAGTAGGTTACCTATTAATCGGCTCTATAAGTTGTCTATTTTTAACTTTGTTTAATTAATTAATATATGTATTAACTATTAACCGACTTCCTTCTTTTTCATTAACACTAAAAATAAGGTTAATCATCTCTCTTCTCTATTTCCATTAGATTTCTTGACAAGGACTACATTTGACAGCCAGGTGGTGTACTTAATTTCTTTTACGAAATTTGCCTCCACGAGGTCCTTCATAGCCCTCACAGCGGCTTCGGCTTTCTCTCCCTTCTGGGCGACTCACTTAGTGTCGGGATTAACAGCCAGGTGGTGACAGGCTACCTCGGGTGGTATCCCTGGCATGTCAGCTGCAGACCAGCCAAACAGGTCCGCATTCTCCCTTAGGCAGATGGTAAGTTTCTCTTTGACCTCCTCGGGGAGGTCGGAGCCTATCTTGATAGTCTTAGTGGGGTCTTCTCCTAACTGGATGGAGATGAAGGCGCCATCTGGCTCGGGCCTCTTCATGCGCTTTTTGAGTTCCTTAGTGAGGGTGGAATCTTCCTCCTCTTCCTCACTGTCCGGACCATATCTGGCATCTAAGTCTGCCAGGTTTATTTCAGCTTCTCTCCTGGATTCCCCGTCTGAGTCTCTTACTTCCGTAGTCTCTTTTTCATCCTTAAGGCTCATGTAGTAACATCTACGTGCTGCGTCCAGGTCTGCCTGGAGGGTCACAATCTTATTCTCTAAATTGTGGAATTTCATCTTCAGGTGAACTGTTGAGGTTACCGACTCCAGCTTGCCCAACGTCGGCCTCCCGATGATGCACTGGTAGACAGATTTGCATGGGAGGATTAGGAAAGCTGTTTTGACAGTTCTGAACAAAGGTGGTTCACTATCAGGGTCTTCATAGGTGACCATCAGATCCAAGTGGCCTCGAGGCCTAGTTCTTGATCCGTTGAACCCGGTCAAATCTTCTCCTCGATATGGAGTCAGATCGGCAGGGGAGATGTTCAAAGCTTGCAGCAGGTCTTCGAAAATGATGTCTGCTGAGCTTCCCTGGTCGACCAGGATTCTTCTTACATCAGTATTGGCCATGATGGCAGTAATGAGCAGTGGAACGTGTTTATTTGGTTTTCCATCAAGCAAATCCTTGTCGTCAAAGCATAAGGGCGGCCTCAATGGTTCTTTCCTAGGTGCTGAGGTTGATGCCATGCTTAAGATTTCCTTCCACTTCTTTTTCTTTGATTTGTTCGATCCCCAATCGTCAAGGGGGTTGCTTCCCTGAATCACCATGGCCGCTGGCCACAATGCCCTTGGGATCTGGCCTTCTTGCCAGGTGCCACCTTGTCAGGCGCCCTCCTACCAGGTGCCACCTTGCCAGGCGCCCTCTTGGGTGCCCTCCTGCCAGATGGGGTGATCGGCCAGGAAATCCAAAGGCTGGCTTGCATTCGAAGGCGGGGCAGGTTGGCTAGTACCTTTGTCAGGTAGGCAGGCGACGTTACCCTCAGGAGGCAAGCTGGCGACGTTGCCCTCATTAGGCAGGCTGGCGACGTTGCCCTCAGGGGTATCCTCTGGTCGGGGTGCAGGTATGCCAATGCTTTGAACCCGAGGTCTGCCTCTGGGAGCCATGGAGTAGCAAGAGAAAAGTTCGAGTAGTGATGATGTGAAAGATAGATATGTCCCACTGTGGTCGCCAATGTTCTATACCTAGCAGTATTTTGGTTGGCTGCTGTTGGTAGGTCTCTTGCTGCCCTGGCAGGAGGTCAGTGAGCGCCTGGGGGGGGGGGGGGGGTACCTGCAAAGCCACTCCGACGCTCAAGTCAGTATGAGAATAAGCTAGTGAATTTGCAAGGGAAGAGTATGTACCTCGTAAATGGCTATGCGAGCCGATATTTATAGGAAGTCGTGCCCGTTGTGGATCGTCGGAGAATGATTGGGCTTGTGTGTGGTGGATATGGGCCAAAGCGATTGGGCCAATCCATATCCGTTGCTAAGTGCACCTCCTGGAATTGCTAAATGGACCTCATGGTCCAGTCCAGAACAAAATTAAAGTAGATAAATTGTGAAAAATAGAAAAATGAGATAGAGTTAGAGGAAGAAAGAGGAGGAGAGAGTGAAAAAATGTGTGAGGAAGATTGTAAAAGTTTGAAAAAAAAATATATGATAGAGAGTGATAAGTAATATTTCCTGTAGAAATTAGAAATCAAAATTGCAGTGAAGCTTCAAATTTTAAAAATTGTAACATTTCCCGTAGAGACTAAATAAAGCTTATTGACAGAGAAAAAATAGAATATTAAAAAAATGAAGGAGACATGTAGAAGAAATTAAAATAGATATATTGTGATCCCAAGTAGGTAGCTCAGTTGGCGAGATAAGAGATACCGAAGGAGCGCATCAAATGAGTGTAAGCAGGAGGTCCCGAGTTCAAACCCGGGAAACTAACATTTCCCCCCAAAAAAAGTAGATATATTGTGAAAAATAGAAAAATGAGATAGAGTTAGAGGAAGAAAGAGGAGGAGAGAGGGTGAAAGTGAAAAGGTTTGAAAAAAGTGTGAGAGATAGTGAAAAAGTTTGAAAAAGTATGTGATAGAGTGTGAAAAAGTTTGAAAAAGTGAAAAACTGAAATTACATAAATATCTTAAAATTGTTTAGTTGGAAAAGGATAAGATTAGTATTTTGGTTGTAGGTTAATGGTATAGATAAATAGTAGATAAGCGTAAGATGCTCATTTTCAAGAAAGTGGAATTAAAAACAATATAGTTTCTCTTCGCTTAATTACACTTTTGGTCCCCTATTATTACCTACTAACGATTTTAGTCTCCCAACTTTATTTTCAAGATTTTGGTCCTCCTATTTTTTCAATTTCTAAAATTATTGTCCCTCCCAAATTTGGCCAAACATTGACTGACATGTACTCGCATATCATATGTGGCATGCCACACTAGATTGCCACGTGGGATTTTAAATTAAAAAATATTATTATGTTTTGGTTATATTTGAAAAAAAATACTCCATCTCCTTCATTCATCGAGATCAAAGTGAAAGAATCCTAGTCTCAGAACCCAGAATCACTCATTCATCATACCATATACCTGAATAACAATATTTTTTTCACTCACGATTGGAAGGAGGGGGTAAAGATTTTAGAAATTGGGAAAAAAGATGGACTGAATTCGTAGAAAAAAGAGTTGGGGGGCTAAATCGTGAGTGGATAATAATAGTGGGACCAAAAGTGTAATTAAGTCATCTCTCTTCTCGCCGGAGTAAGCTTAATTGCATTTTTGGTCCTCCCTTTTTACCCAATTTGCAATTTTTTGTGTCTATTTTTCCATAGTGTCTATTTTTAACTTCCAAGAATACAAATTGCATGTTTCATTTGAAATCACCGTGCGTCACCTCTACCTGGCATCCACCCTCCCCTACTCAATCTAAGGTTAGGGTGACATCCTCTCACTTCCAATAGCAACATAAAACCTATGTCTCTCAGGCGCGATTTTGGCGCCCTCCTCTGCTGTAAGCTGGCCTCTCTTGGCTTCGATCCCCTATGTTAGTTTAAAAATGAACTAACACCACTTTTTATGACATCACTATGAATCTGTCACCAATCTTGCCAGAAAACGGATTCCCACTAACACTAGTTAAACTCCTCGGGCCAAGCCATTCCATAGTTCACGTTTTGGGTTCAAAACTTGGATGTTTTGATTTCTTTGGGTCGCGATTTTGAAATGCTATCACTACATTGCCCATTTCGGGTAGGTAATTTAAAAAACACAATTATTTCAATAAACGAACTACTAAAATATTCCTAATACTTTAGTGGATAATTAGTTAAATGTTAATGTTGTCTAATTGTATATGCGTTCAAGCCAACCGTCACACTGCTAGCTTTAGACTATGCTTGAGAGCTCATGACTTGTCTTTGTCAATCCGCTTCCTGGATACGTTCTGTTATCTAATACTGGGGAGAATATTTTTATTCAATATGCGGAATAAAGAATAGAACTATCATTATACAGATGCTTGCTATTCCTATATGCGCAAGATATTAAATGGCTTCATTTATTGTTTAATATGACTTTGCTTATGTGATATTTTGGTGAATGCGTCTTGTTTGAATTGCTCCTTGAATGTTTGATAATATTATTGTTTGACACGTGAGGAATGTGTAAAATACCTTGGTAAAGTTGATTTTATAAGGTGTAGAATTGGGACGAACGCGAGGGCGAATTTAGAGTAAGGGATACCGAAGGAGTGCACCAAATGAGTGCAAGAAGGAGGTCCTGAGTTCAAACTCGGGAAACTAACATTTTCCCCTCCTCCACTAACATTGTCTATCAAAAAAAATTATTTAGAGTCTAATTATATTAATTGTAGGCTTTGGAGTACCATATAATAATTAGTAATTGATTAATCAATATCGATATCAACTATGAGTTTAACATTTAGCGACAATAAAAATTACCACTATAATTGCGCCTAAAAAGTGTATGGTTTTGCGGCAATAAAATGTCCCTTTACCGATCTTTTTTAAATGGTCGAGAAACTTTTAGCGGCGCTGGATACGCCAGCCATGCATTAATTGTTGGTAAAACGTTTAGCGGCTATCTTTATTGCCGCGAAAAGCGTTATTTATTGTCGTTGAAAGTCCTTTTTGTTGTATTGGATAAATAGATAAATACTAACGGGAGAGATCATTAATAATAAGGTAAGAGATTAGAAAAGTGATGGATCTAAAGCTATTAAGCGAAATTCTTTTTTTGGAATATTTTTGACAACAACTTTTTTTTTTGGAATATTGAGAAGGTATCATATTATCCAAAGTTTAATCACTTGACTAGTTTTTGTTTTGAGATTTCAAAAATTAGTTAATGCCATTTTTTTTTGGCAAAGAAGGAAGTGAGATGTGTAGAATTGAGATGAACGTGAGGGCAAAATTAATTATCATTGTAATTGATAACATTGACATCACTAATGGATAGTTATTGATAATGTGTAGAATTGAGATGAACGTGAGGGCAAAATTAATTATAAGCTTTGGAGCACCGAATAATACTTATCAGTAATTGATTAATCATTATCATCACTAATGGATAGTTTTTTTTTGTTTTTTTTGACATGTTACTAATGGATAGTTTTGGTGACACACATACAAGTCGTATAAGAATCACAATTTTTTTGTCTACTTAGATGAAATGGCAACTAAACATCATACGCACACACTATTATTGGTCACACCCGGGTTCGAACCAGGAGCCGACATCCTCATGTTGCTGAAATTGCGAAAACCCAATAGTGAGGGACGTATAGGAATCACGCATCATAAGTAAGTGGACGTAACGGTGTAGATCGTTAATAAGGTAAGAAAGTATAAAAGTGACGGATCCATAGTTATTTAGCTAATTTCTTTTTTGGAATATCAAAAAATATCATCTTATCCAAAGTTTAATCACTTACCTAGTCTTTATTAAGATTATAATAAGAATACATTGCTATACTAACAAAATATTTATTTTGAGATTTCAAAAATTAGTTAATACCATATATATAAGAATAAGAATACAATTCTGTTGTAGTAAATTGAGATGAACGTGAGGGAAAAATTAATTATAAGCTTTGGAGTACCGATAATACTTATCAGTAATTGATTACTCATTATCATCACTAATGGATAGGTTTTTTTTTGTTTTTTTGACATGTTACTAATGGATAGTTTTGGTGACACACATACAAGTCGTATAAGAATCACAATTTTTTTCTCTACTTAGATGAAATGACAAATAAACATCATACACACACACTATTATTGGTCACACCCGGGTTTGAACCAGGAGTCGACATCCTCATGTTGCTGAAATTGCGAAAACCCAATAGTGAGGGACGTATAAGAATCATGCATGATAAGTAAGTGGACGTAACGGTGTAGATCGTTAATAAGGTAAGAAAGTATAAAAGTGACGGATCCATAGTTATTTAGCTAATTTCTTTTTTGGAATATTAAAAATATATCATCTTATCCAAAGTTTAATCACTTACCTAGTCTTTATTAAGATTATAATAAGAATCCATTGCTATACTAACAAAATATTTATTTTGAGATTTCAAAAATTAGTTAATACCATATATATAAGAATAAGAATACAACGCATCAACAAAGTCCACGTGCATTTTCATTCGAATCAGAAACAGGTAAAAGTATTTATATTTTACTTTATTTCCACCAATTTTCTCTTTTTTAATGAATGATTGCATAGTCACCACTTTTCAGGCTATAATGTCTCCCAATCGTTGATTTCGTTCACATCTAAGTCCACGTGCATTCTCATTCCATCAACACTCTCACTCACCAAGACTCTTATAAAAAGCCACTAAGAAACAGAACCAAACAACAATCCTTTCTCACCACTATCAAATTCATAGCTAGCAACAATGACACATTATTCTATTCTCACCACACTTTTTCTCTTTTGTCTTAGTTGTTGCATTGTTTCACTTTCTCATTCTCTAAACAATGGTTTCACGGTTGAACTAATCCACCGTGACTCATCAAAATCACCACTATACAACCCCACAGAAACCCAATTCCAAAGAGTTACCAACGCTATTCATCGTTCCATAAACTATGCCAATTACTTCAACAAAGTCTCACAAACTGATCAAACACCAACAACAACCGTAATCCCTAATAGAGGTGAATATCTTATGGAATATTCAGTTGGTACTCCACCATTCAAAGTCTATGGTATTGTTGATACCGGAAGTAGTATTATTTGGCTTCAATGTAAACCTTGTGATGTCTGTTACAACCAAACATCACCTTTGTTTGACCCTTCAAAATCACCAACTTATAAAACCCTCCCTTGTAATTCTAACACGTGTGATTCTGTGGAGAATACTCAATGTTCTAATGATAATAATTGTGAGTATAATATTCAATATGGTGATGGTTCAGTTTCACAAGGTGATCTAAGTGTTGATACCCTTACGTTGGATTCCACAAATGGTCCTCGTATTTCATTTCCTAAAACTGTTTTAGGATGTGGACATAAGAATACGGTGTCTTTCCAAGGTCAAAGTTCAGGTATTGTTGGGCTTGGAGGTGGCCCTGTCTCTCTTATAAATCAATTGAGTTCTTCTATTGGTGGAAAATTCTCGTATTGTTTGGTTCCATTATTTTCAGGTACCAACTTCACCAGTTCACTTAACTTTGGAGATGCCGCTTTGGTTTCTAGTAATGGAGTTGTTTCAACTCCATTAGTTCAACCTCAAGGTGCCACCTCTTCAAACGAATTTTACTATTTAACCC
The DNA here is from genome assembly GCA_039519185.1 of Astragalus membranaceus. Lineage (NCBI taxonomy): Eukaryota > Viridiplantae > Streptophyta > Magnoliopsida > Fabales > Fabaceae > Astragalus > Astragalus membranaceus. Next base: position 40,835,189 of record CM076846.1, read on the forward strand.
TTGAAGGGTTTAGTGTAGGGAAGGAAAGAATAGAGTTTGAATCCAATGGTGGGTTTTCTCAGGGTAATATCATAATTGACTCGGGTACAACGTTGACTTTATTGCCCGATGACTTGTACTCTAGGTTGGAAGCAGTTGTGGCTAATGTTGTTAAACTTGAGCGTGTTCAAGATCCTTCTCAACAATTGAATCTTTGTTATAGAATCTCTTCACAAGAGGACTTACCCCTTCCTGTCATTACAGCGCACTTTAGTGGTGCAGATGTTGTGCTGAACAGTTTGAACACGTTTGTTCCTGTTGAAGAAGGGATTACGTGCTTCGCTTTTGCAACAGCTTCAGCGGGACTTGGTTCTATCTTTGGAAACGTAGCTCAACAGAACTTGTTGGTTGGTTATGATCTTCAGAATAATGTTTTGTCTTTTAAACCTACTGATTGTACTAAGTAGTACTAATGATTGACTGTTTACTTTATTATATTAACAAAATTATAAGTTTTTTTAGATGCGTTTCTACTTTATTATTTTATATATTGTTCCAAGAGCTATGAAAATTGCAAACATATTTAAAATTGCAATACCACCTAAAAGTGTTCTTTAAAAAAATATTTGTTTTTGCACATATATTTTCTTCAAAGAAAATAAATTTTCAAAAATTTCAAATTGGCCCCTATAAATCTCTCTCTCTCATGTCATTCGACCATTGGGTAATGTGAAGAATTTTTAAAAATATTAAAAAAAAAATATAGAATTTTAATTACTCTATCTAAAGAATGAATTTTAAGAACGAAGAATTTTAATTATCTCATTCGAACAAATAATTTTGAAAATAAAAGGATTTTAATTAATGCATTCAAATTGCCTAGAATTTTCAAATGCCCCATCCGAACACAATTAGTGTAGGCACTTTAGTGGTGCTTTGAAAGCATGCATAAGTTAGTGAGACCATGTGTTATACACCATTGCACTTTACACTAGTACAAAAATTAGAAAAGAATTGGAGGTTTTAAGTCGGATCCCCATATATCCGACTTAAAAACTGGACGCGGTGGCAATTTTGTAATAAACGTGCGAGAAAAATTCTGTCGCTCACCCTTTTAGGTCGGATAACACTTATGCCCGACGTGAAAGGTGTAACCTTTTTTTTTGGGTGAAACAAAATAATACAAGTCTCGCGCGTGTTCCCTCTTTGGCATTTTTGTTTGACTCTTTTTTTGTGTTAAACTAAAACCTTCCACTGAACCCAAAAACAAAACACATCGCTCTTCCCATCTCTCTTCCATCACTACCGAACCGAACCGTAAATCTCCATCGCTCTTCCATCGCTCTTCCCATCGCTCTCCACCAAATCGCTGCCTTCCTCCGTGACTCTCCACCAAATCGCTGCCTTCCATCGTTCTTCCCATCGCTCTTCCCATCGCTCTTCCTGTCGCTCTCTCCGCCAAATCACTGCCTTCCTCCATGGCTCTCTCCTCTCGGCCGCCAGCTCCATCTATCTCTTCGTCACCGTCTCTCTCCTTGTGACCGTCACTTTCTTTGGATTCGTTTTCTTCTGGTTTTTCTGAAGGTAAACCACCACTCCTATGCTGGTTCATTTCTTGAGCAGAGAATCTTCATTAAGATGACTACGATTGCTATGTTTTATTGAAATAAAGGAATTTCGTATCTCTTTTTACATTCTTAGGGTTTTGTCATATGTGTTGTTGTTTTGTGAAATTTGTTAGGGTTTGATGTTTTTTGATTCTGCTGTGATAGTTTGATAAATTTCATATCAAGGTTTAATATTTATTGAACCAGAAATAAATAGATTGGTTTATATGATAGTTGGATTCAATTTGGAATGCTACTGCACAAATGTTAATGTGTAGAGGGGATATGGGCTTGTTGAAAAACGTGACTGAATATTGAATTGGATGCATACAAGGGGGTTCTGATGTATTATTCATTGATGGTGGGTGATGAGGAGTTGAAGCATTGGGTGTGTTCATCACATGGGGATTTATTCAATACAGGGCAGAATGTATAGCAAGCTGACCGAACTTGTTGTTGTTTCTTAGATTAGCATGTGTAATGGTTAACATCAGATATAATGTTTGTGTTGAATTAATAGTGGTACTGATTTGCTCCTAATTTTCCCTTGTTTGATTGTAAACTCTTCTATAACAAGGGGTTGAATATGTCTTTCCCCTTGCTCCTAATCTACTCTAGGTTTGAATGTCTCTCTCTGCGTTAAATATTATTTGGTTCTCAATAGTTTCGTAGCTATTCAACAGGGTTTCGTACTTGTTTTCTTTACCCGTTTCGTTTGATTCAACCTCTGCCTTCTCCAGCTAGGGTTCGATTCACTGCAACCAACCCATTCTCTGTTTCCTTCTTCTTCACTATTCTTGAAAGTGAATACTGATTTTAAGCATCTCATATTACAGATTTTGAGTTAGGGATTTTAGGGATTTTACTGATTTGCGGTGTCTTTAGAGATAGGGTTTTTATTTTGTTTTTTAGGGATTTAGGGTTATGTTTATTTTTCGTTTTTTAGGGATTTTAGGGATTTCAATAGTTTATCCATTCACTAACTGAAACTTCTAACTGTAGGCTATTCTTTCTAGATGCTCAGGAGAAGATGACATTGAAGAGTTCCTAAAAAGTTGCTGAAAATCCTTTCTCTCATTATTTTCCCCTCTAGGAAAGCAACCATTTTTGCATTGCATTGCACGTGGTGTGGTTTACGCCAAAGGCCTGGCACTAGAATTTCCCTATTTTTCATTTGAAACTAATTTGTTTTTCTTTATTATCATAGGCCTCAGCAAAGAATTTGCCTTCATCCTGCACTTCAACATTCAGTCCAGGGCTGGTAAGTTTAACTTGTAATTTTATTTACTTGCCTTCCACAGAACTTCGGTGGTGTTTCTAATAATTTTGAAATATCACGTAGTGCTATTTCCCACAATAAGTGGCATCACAAAAGAATGGTGAAAAAGAGTCATAGTGAAATACACACTTTCATTGTTCTAATCGAGTCATGAAGAACTCTATATTTCCTTCTACCTATCATTCATTTTCTTTTTTAGGAAATGGGATTGAAGTGATAGTAAAATTTCTAAAGTCTGTGTTAGAATGATTAGTTTAAAATTGTAAGTTACATATGCAGATGTATATTTTTTCTTTTTTTCCCCTAACATTGGATGCTATTCAATGTGTTTCAACAACTTAAGTTTGATGTTACCATAAGTTTAATGATTTTTGATTACTTTAATGCTTTTAAAATTGGTTAGTTGAAGCAACTATTTCATTATGCTTTTCAAATTGAAGGTAATGTCATCGCTTAAATTGGGGGTACATGTGCAAAGTTTTCTAACCCATGAGTATGAGGACTTGACAGTCTGTTTGCAAGTATCATGTACTTTTTGAATGAGAGTTTTGGTATTCTTTTTGAAATTTATGAATTTGTGAATTTGTATATTCTATCAATTTCTTTTCTTTCTTTTCTTTTTTGAAAGTAATAACAGGCATTGGGCATTGTTTTTAGGCATTGAGTTATATGATGAAACATTAGACCTTTCTTCTCCTATAAGGAAAATTGAGATATAAGGATCTTTCTATGTAGCTCAATTTTTGTGAGAAACTTACGGATGGAAACAGTGGAATAGGCTACTGTTGTACAAAGGAAAGGGTTGAAGAATTGTAAATATCTCATCAAGATGTCATAAATTATCATATTCTTTTGGGATTGTGGTTATTGTGTTGTCATATTCTAAAGGGAAATTGTCGGTTTTTGTAGGCATTGATCCGTTTTTTTCCAGCAAAATAATAAAGGAAACTTGAGAGGAGGGAGGCATGGGAATGGTCCAGCTTGAGCTTACTAAGCAAGTGTTAATTCAAGTTGTGGGTAGTTCTCTCCATCTATCCTAGTTTATTCTTAAATATAAATTTGTTTGTTAGCAGTTAGACTTTATCTAATGTCAAGATCTTAGCATATATATTTGGCATATATGAATACTGGAAGAAACTCAGATTATATACATTCAATTTACTGTGGTGACTTTTATTAGTCCTTCATTTCAGTTGTAATATTAATTAATAGGTTTTTGGGATTTTAACAATATATTCTTAATCTATGTTCGGTGCTCTCGTTCTTTTTTTTGTTTACCAAAGGTTATTACAAGAGCAGAAAAGGAGAAAGGGAACAAGAGCAGAAAAACCATGCTCACAAAGGTTAGCAAGATTGGCCCTTACAACATTCTTTTTGCATGTATCTGATCTTCATTTCATTTTAGCATGATTGATGCTTGTTATTCCTGTTCAATGTTTGTCATTTTAGCTGAACTCGATATTAGGACTGTGATTGCCTTCTAGGTATTTTTTAAATTAAGTTCTGTTCACAACAGTTTCTTAGGTTTTTCATTTTTTTTTTCCATTTGTGTTTTTTTGTGGTTTGAAGTTTGACAGATTTCTTTGAACTTTGACAGATTTCTCTGAAAATACTTGATCTCATTTAAATGGTAGTGGAGTTTCTTTATTGTTTTTGTATGTAAGATTTGGGTTAGTCTGTTGCCTATTGCTTCTGATTCAGTTGATATGCATAGGAGTGCATATGCAAATAGAATTGCAGCAAGTGAGTACTGCAATTAGAATTGCCTATTGTTTTTGTATGTAAGATTTGTAGGCATGGATCTGTTTAGAGCCCAATTCATCCCTTGAATATTAAAAATCACATGATTAGGTAAGTTTGACAGATTTCTTTGAATAAACATCATAATTGGACTGTATCAAAACCAATTAAACATCTCCCTAAGCTTCTTTGTTCATTCTTGACACCTTTTAATTGGATTGTCTTTTTATTTTTCTCCATGGTGCCTTGTTGGCACTTTCCAAAATGTCTATGATTGAATGCTATCCAATTGAAATTATTGCAATAACTAATGGATAGTACTTGTACTTATAATGAGTTAATTGTGTGCTCAGATTGTATGATCTTGAGTGTTAGAAGTTAAGTTCTTATGGTGATAAATTGTGTTGTTTATGTTGCAATTATGTGGTAATTAACTCTACAGCGTGATATCCTAATTAGTTAAATGTTGCGTGATATACAGACTTCAAATGGATAGCACACTCCAATAGTGAATCTGATACGTATATGACTTGAACTCTAAAGCTATAAATATTGCAAGGACAGATAGAATTTGCATAATGGAGATTAGAAAGACGTTTGTAGGACTTGGGCACTCAGTACACATACTCTTGTACTAGTATTTTGTTGGTGATCCAGTTAGTTATATTTATGTGCAGCTAGATAAACAACATCTCCTGATAAACAACATCTAGTTATCAATACTGTCGAAACATCTAGTTAGTTATATTTATGTGCAGCTAGATAAACAACATTTCCTGATGTACAGGCTCTGGATTTTGTGGTAAATGAAGCAAAGAAATACAGAATCCTTAGCATTTGATGTCTCTTGGCATCTTTACCAATGGACACCGGTCTTGGTCTCATGAGGGTTTGGTCTCACGGGTCTTGGTATTTGAAGCCGGGTATATTGCATCTTTCCCAATGGACACCGGAACTAGTGCTCAATGATGTTGACAAACTCTCAAGTGAAGCCCAACATTCTCTCTGTATCTCGTTGTCTTAATGTACAAATAAATGCACCAAGTGAAGAACAGGTCAGTGTGCATGTCGATGAATATGGAAGGTTCGGAACTTTTTTGGTTTTAAAAGTTTGACTTAATTATTCTCGCTCATATTTTCTAAGTGTGCTTAAATTGCATTTGGTCCTGCAGCAACTCAAGTTTTCAGTTACCTGGATTTTCCATGCCCCGAATGCTTCATGAAGTAAATTCTGGATTTATAATTTACTGTCTGTTTAGGAACTCTGGCAAAGTATACTGCTGGTCAAGTGTATTACTATCCAACCTTCCAATCAGCCATTCTGGCAAAGTTTGCTAACCACAGTTTTTAATGATATGTAGATGATCCTCCAACAAATGGAGCTCATCACCAGTACTGATGTAGTCCGTAATCTTTGCAAAAAGATGGCTCCTCCTCTTGTGACATTACTCTCAGCAGAACCCGAGATACAGTATGTTGCCCTGTGAAATATCAATCTTATTGTACAAAGAAGACCGACAATTCATGCCCATGAAATTAAGGTAGTGGTCTAAGTTTTAGTTTGTGAACTTGTCACCGAGTTTTTTAAATTTGTAATAAACTAGGGCACCAGCGAAGAACCTTCTTGACTCCATATTGAATGATGGGATGATTATGGATCTCTTATTCTATCTGTAGGTGTTCTTCTGCAAGTACAATGATCCCATCTATGTGAAAATGGAGAAGTTAGAAATTATGATAAAACTTGCTTCAGATCGAAATATAGACCAGGTATGCTTTATATTATACTGCTATCAGTTAATATTTCCCTCCCTCCCCCCAATATTTCATTTTCTAAAAGGTGAGTTCTATAGTGATTTGAGCGAATACCGCACGAAATGTGTCCTACCAAAGACGTGTTGTTCATTTATCCTATGCCTTTGATAAGATTCATTCATCGCTCATGATCCATTTAACTCTCTTGTTTATGTTCTCTGTTTTAGAGGATATTTAAATTTTGTACTTTATTTCTTCTCTCTAATGAAATTTTTTCAATGAACAAACATGTTATTTTGATTGATGAGGCTCTATTACAAACCCAAAGAAATGAATTGGTAAATTGATTGAAACAAATGAAATTGTATGAACAATTTTATTGAATGATTGAGAATTGGAGAGAGCTCTCCCCTTCAAAGGTTTTCCCTTCATAAAGGATCTCCGCATTTACACACACTTTCTCGTTACACTTTTGGTCCTTGCAGCCTCACTATATTTGGCAAATTAAACAAGGGTAAATTTTTGTGTTGATCTGTTGGTTTTGATATTGGCAGGTTTTATTGGAATTCAAGGAATATGCTACTGAAGTTGATGTAGAGTTTGTCAGGAAGGCTGAAAGATGCATTAGTGTTTTGCTTGAGTTGATCAAGATAAAAGTAAATTATGTTGTTCAAGAGGCAATCATTGTTATCAAAGATATATTTAGGAAATTATGTGTTGAGTAAATTATGTTGTTCAAGAGGCAATCAGTGTCATACTTCTAACTTTATTTGAAAATTTGTTCCATTTTGCAGATATGAGTCCATAATTGCAACTCTTTGTGAGAGCTTAGATACCTTGGATGAGCCCGAAGCCAAGGTACTTGATTTTGAGTGCCTATGTAACTGTCATTTGGCAATATCACAGATGCTTATCTTTTTGTTTTCTTTCGGGTAGGCATCAATGATCTGGATAATTGGTGAGTATGCGGAAAGAATTGACAATGCTGATGAGCTTCTTGAAAGTTTCTTGGAAAATTTCCCTGAAGAACCTGCACTAGTTCAACTATAATTGCTGACAGCAACTGTCAAACTTTTCCTTAAGAAGCCAACTGATTAATTTATGAGATGATTCTAAACACTTACCCTCGTGTTTGATCTTCTTTTCTTGTTTACGGCCTCAGTTTTGATTGAAATATCAACTTAGTTTGCATAGCTGATACTTATGTAGAATAGCCTCTAGTTGGCCTTGTTTTGCAAGCTTTGGAAGGGAATGTGCTATGATGTTTGCAGTTCTTGTTTCAATGGTGAGGTATCTATTTTCATTCTTAGTTATCTTTAATCATATTGGTTTCCATTTCACACTAGTCTGGTATGGTAGTTGATTTTTGGTTGGCTTTCGGCTCATTTTCAAAATTTTATTATGTTCACATGTATATTACATCTCTGGTGCTTCTGTAAGTTGTATTCTTATGGCGAAACTTGTTCAAGGAGTCACAAAGAGAACTAAGGTGTGCATTTATAGCCATCATTTCTTGTTACATATGTTGTTATTTCCTTTTGACTGTTAGAAAGTAATTGTATGTTGAAATCTTGCACTAAATCATGTAGATATTATGGACATCAAAGTTTATTTCTATTATGTTTCTTATGTTGATTTTAATTTATTTGAGTGTCTTGAATATTGATTGGTCTTATATCCATATCAATAGGTGAACTTTACATGCACATGGGAAGAACATACCAAAGCAGCATCTTTGTAATGAGCAAGTCCACCAAGTCAGTTTGATGTTTGGAGTCAATGTATCTTTTTAGTTTTTTTTTTGTCTAAGCAAAGTCAATGTTCATATTGGTTTTTTAGGTCAATAGATTAGAGATACCCACCTAGTTATGCACTAGTTCTTTATGTTTACCTTACTCTATAGTGTTTGCACTTTTATTGGAACTTCTTTGACCTGTGTTTGATGTCTTGGGCTTTATCTGATTAAATGCATCTTCAGCTTTTGCCTCCCCCAAACTCTGAAGATAATGGCAATAAGCTGAACTGTGATCTACTCGAATCAGTAAATTCAACAGGAAGTGTTTTCAGTAAAGTTTTTTTTTTTAAAAAAAAAGGAACATTTAAAGTCGGGCGCAACTAACGTGTGACTTTAAAAGGTTTTCCACACGCCATAATTAAAGTCGGAGTTCAGAAAAAACCCGACGTTAAAGGTTTTCCACAGGCCATAATTATAGTCGGACTTACTAATAATCCGACTTAAAAACGTACTTTTTAAGTCGGACCTTAATCCGACTTTAAAAAAACATACTTTTTAAGTCGCTTTGATAGAAGTCGGGTGAATGTCCGACTTTAAATGTCCGAAAGGTCCGACTTTGAATCCCATTTTTCCACTAGTGTTAATACACCAGCTGAAGGGAAATAGAAGCTATAACTTAGAAATCAGAATTTGAGAGAGGGAGAGAAAGAGGGACGAGAATGAGAGGGAGAATGAGGGAGTGAAAATGAGCTAAAGCACCTTCTTCTACCTCACAAATTGTTCAACCTCGCAACACCTTCTTCATTTTCATCTTCTACCTAAATTTCATATACAATCCAATCCTCAAACCCCCCACAAAACAGAACCCTTAAACACTTTTTATTATACCCCAAAACAGTTTTTTAGAATTTCTCTAATCTTCAAAGGAATCATTTTGCATGTTGACTTTCATGGAAAATTGGAGCTGTTACGGATGTGGCTCAATCCTCAATACTAAGGCCTAATGCCGAAAGGCAGATCCATTAACCAATGATGGAGATCATAGACCTAGATCCAATGGTTCACATTGATTCCCAAAACCTACAATCTTACCTCTAATCAGTTCTCTAGCTGACATGAGTGTCGGAGTGTCCTCTCAGGTACCACCTGCCCCGGATCGGATACGAAGCTCGGTTGTGTAGCGATCGAAAAATCCGGGAAAGGATTCCTCGAAGGTTAAAAAATGAAGCCGCCACCAATGTTTAAATATAAAGGCAAACATTAGAAAATCCTTTTCAGCTGGATAAGGGTCCTTGAGACCAGATTTAGGTTCGGGAGTCGGTTATGCGTGGGGAAGGTATTAGCACCCCACGACATCCTTCCTAAAGAAGGTTACCTTCTAATTAGTTGTGTTAATTCTAAAAATGTTATTTTACCCTTTTATTAAAAAGAAAAAGACTTAATAAAATTATTTATTTTTTGTGCTTGACGGGAGTGGGCCCCCGCTTCTACGTATCTCCAGGTGCGATGGAGATATCAAAGCTTTTTTTTAAGCAAAGGAAATATATTAAAAAAGAGAAAAGGCGAACACAAACAAAAAAGACCAAGGGGGCCAAACCAAAACCCAAGGCCAGCGAAAAACTAACAAAGCAACAAAAAGTAAAACAGACCCACAGAACAGGCCTCCAAAACAAGCCACAAATGGCTAAAAAGAAACAGGCCACAAATGGCTAAAAAGAAACAACAACTTAGAAAGTGACAGAAATTGAACTAGCTTTAGACCGAAGGTTGTAGCCAACAGCCTTTTTTTGCTTCTTCTTCTGTTTCTTGGAAATAACCGGCTCCAAGTACCTCTCAGCAGAGTCAGGAACCACCGGATCGCGGATATCATGAGGCGACTCACCCCACAGCCTGCTTAAAATTTGCATATCAGCTCTAACTGCAGGATTCATGGCCTCATCATTGTCATACCCTAATTTTGTCCGGCTTAGGTCAAAACCCTAATTTTCCACAAAAAATGCACATCCACAAAAAGTACATTTTTATTCAATCAAGGATAATTTTTGTACAATTTTTTTAGAAAGAAAACCCTAGTCAAAAATAATTAAAAATGTATTTTTCCATTTTTAGTGCATAGAAAAATAAAAAAAGGACCATTAAATATTCCTCAATTCTTAAGTGACAATTTTTATTGTCATGGGTGACTAGGGGGAATATTTTATGGTGCCCAAAAACATGTAACACATTTTCAATAGTTGCATTCCCATTATTTCCCATGCCCAAAAATTTCAAATTCAAAAAGCAAAATGAGGAAGTGTCTTCAAATAAGACAAAACACAAAAAAAAAACAAGTTTTTTCCTTCTCTCCTCTCCTCACATTCGCATATCCCCTCTCTCTCTCTCCCTCTCACAAAATTCTTCCACACTCTTCCATTTTGTAATCATTATACCATCTTTGGTAAAATACCTCACTCACTTACACTAACCCCTTCATAAGAAAACCCAAATTTCCCTCTTTGGTAACAATCCATCCCTAAAATGCCCTTAACCCTACCTCACATGAGATCCCTTTCCCAAAATAAGAAATTCATTTTTCTTTTCCTTTTTTTTTTCCTTCTTCATTTTCGCCCCCCTCTCTCCCTCACTCTCATTTTGTGCTTCTTCAATACCCTTAATCCATGTGAGGATTAATCTCAACCCTTGATTCAAAATTGAGACTCAATCCTAGAGCACATTAAAAGCACAAAGACTAAATTACCCTTAGACCTAGTTTCATCCTATAAATACCTCCCTCATTCCCACACCTAAGGATCCTTTTTTTTGGCTTCTCATTTGATCCTTTAGCCTCTCATTCTCCTACACAAAACCCTAGCACACGAAAGCTTCCCCCTTCTCCTCTCTTCTTGTGAAACCATCCCCTTCTCCCTCACCCATTTTTCTTCAAAAATCAACCATCAAATCCTCCATTTCTTGTTAGATCACCATCATTCCTTCCATTCTCTTCAAGGTTGCATCATTAAATTGCTAAGAGCTAGCAATTTTTGAACTTATCATCTCCTTCTTCATTTCTTTGTAGTTTTGAGGTAATCCTTGAAGCTTTGCACCTTATATTTAATTTTCTTGCATAATCTCTCCTCTACTCCAAACTCCTTCTTGATTGTTTGTTTGCTTTGAGGATCCATTTCAAACATTTTGACAAAGACTTAGGGAGCTTTGGGTGTTTGAGATGGGTCCTTGGCCTTGAAGGATTTATTCTTCTACTTGAATAATTTCCCTTGCATCTTTACATATTTTGCACTAGATTTCATAAATAAAATTGTTGTTTATGGGCTTTAGCATTTCGCATATCATAAAAAGTTAGGGTTGATATGATTTTGTTGCACTTCCTTGCTTAATCATATGAATCCTTGCAAAAAATAGATCTATGTTGCTTTGTGTTAATTTTGGTGTTTTTATTTTATTTTATTATTAAATAAAATGTGGATCTATGTTTCCTTTGGTTCGCATGCTTATAGATCTAAAAATATTTCCAAGTTGATTTTGTTGTTGTTCTTTGCTTGATGATGTTTAATCTTGTTGTTAATATTTTATTTTAGTGTTAGATGTTTTTTTTTTGTTGTTGGTTGATGATCTAGCAATATGATTCCCACTAGTGCCTAGTGCACATTGACCTAAGTGGTGAAGATTGCTAGAAATGACTCAATTTAGTTTACGTGTCCATTCATTCTTGTGTCTTAGTTTACTTGTTGTAAATTGTTGATGATAGGCAAGTTGATTCTCACTAGTGCCTAGTGCACTTTGCTCAAAGTGGGAGGATTGCTCTAGGTGATTCAACTTATTTGTGTGTTTAGTTAATCTTTGCATTTTAATATGCTTATTGTTCATTGTTGATGATAGGCAAGTTGATTCTCACTAGTGCCTAGTGCACTTTGCTCAATGTGGGAGGATTGCTCTAGGTGATTCAACTTATTTGTGTGTTTAGTTAATCTTTGCATTTTAATTTGCTTATTGTTCATTGTTGATGATAGGCAAGTTGATTCTCACTAGTGCCTAGTGCACTTTTGTCAAAGTGAGAGGATTGCTCTATGTGATTCAACTTGGTTTTAGTGTTTATTTACTTTTTACCATTTTACTTTACAATTCATTAACTTATTACCAAAACATAAAAATATTTTACTACTTTGGTTTTTACCACTTCATTAATTTTTTACTAAAACTAAAAAAATTTTACCACTTCCCATTTACCTCATGAATTTTTACTTTACCATCTCATTAAATAATTACCATTTACTTCATGCATTTTTACTTTACTTTTCACTAACTTCTTACTTAAAGTTTCACAACTTATCAACTTGCAAAAATACCTAAAACATTTTCACATTCATGCATCTTCATTCATACTTAGTTTATGTGACACTCTCATGCATCCTCATATGCTTATATCTCTTGCATCCTCTTATGCATCCTTGTATGCCATCCATTCATAAATAAAGTGCTATGCATCCATTCCTTGTACACTCATGCACTTACATGCTTACCTAATCATGCATCCTTGCTTACATATTCAATCATTTAACTTAGAATACTCTATGTTTACAATCAGTTGTATTCACTTGTTCTTGATGCCATGTAAATGTCTTGACTTGATTGTGTGCCCTCCTCTCCACTTGTATGACCTCCTAATGGAGACGTAAGTCTACATGCATGCTGTAGCATAGAGCCATTAAGGTAAATACAATCCTTCTTGCACACACACAATTACTTTGAGAACTTTGTTTTGCATCTTTAATAATTGAATTCTTTGATTGTATGGGCATGTTTAATCTTGGTTAATGAATGATATGTTCATGTTTGCTTGAGTATTATTCATTCATTTGCATTTTGTTGTGGATTTAGAATTGACTTGAAATGCTCTACTCCTTTTCTAAAACCCATTTCCTAAAATCATTTCAAAACAAAAAGAAACTTTTACTTTCAAAACAAAATAAATCAATCGCCATTAAACACCAATCGCGCCGTTGCCGATTAGGTTGTTAATGATGATATTGTTTTCAAAAGGAGTTAGTAGCGAGACCATTCTAACCGTTGTTGTTCCGTCTTCGCAAAAGCTCTACCCCATTTTCGAAAACTTATTCATTTCTCAAAAATAAACCAATTGTCATTAAACACCAATCGCCTAGGCCGCCCTTTGCGGGTTTTCAACCTAGTGAGCTTATTTTATCTTTTTTATTTATTATATATTTTTAGAAAGACTTGCACTAAAGGAATATGATACTGACAAGGAAAATTAGTGATCACAGGATTGCCCCAGCATGGAGGACTAAAAGTGTTAGTGAGCATGAACCAAAAAGTCAAGTATGCACTGATAGGAGAGAATATGCGCTTTATGGGTGGACGTGGTGGGGTTAGACTTGGATGGGGAATGATGATAAATGAAGGAAATTGACTGACTCAAACAAGAGAAACTGCACCTGGCATGCATGCTTACTAGAAGAACGCTTCACAGAGAGTTAACATTGGTTAAAACATGATATAAAAACTTTTTTGATGAACTGTTTCGGTCTTTTATCATGGGATGGATGAGATGTAATGCCCTTTTTTGAAGGAAATACAAATGAGCTATTGATGTGAAAAACTGAGTGCCTTGGAACACCTTGAGTTTGCAAATGAGTGAGGGTAAACTTTTCCAAAAAAGGAAAGATTACTTTGCAAGAACATCTCGTCTCTCATCACAACATTTTTGTTGTATGCAATGCATGGATGAAAACATTATGATGTATACATGATGAAAATGAAATGTATGAAAGCATATTCACTTGAAAAGTGTGATTATTCTAAAAGTTTTTTCTTTTTGATGCTTTCTTTTTATGCAAGACGAAATATGAAATGCCAGTGTATCTTTGGATGATGAATGATGCAAGAATGATGCTTCTTCTCAAAATGATTTTTATAGAGGCAAGACAAGATATGAAATGCCGATGCCCCCTTTTTGTTTTGAATGATGAAAGATGCAGGAATGATGCTTTTTTCTAAATGATGATTTTTTTTCTTTTTAGAGGCAAGGAAAAGTATGAAATGCCAATGCCCCTTTTTTCTTTTGAATGATGAAAGATGCAGGAATGATGTTTTTTTCTAAATGATGATTTTTTTTTAGAGGCAAGGCAAAGTATGAAATGCCAATGCCCCTTCCTTTTTTGAAAGATGCATGTATGGAGGAATGATGTATTTGAACCAAAGTGGTGAGGTTAATGAAATGGTGCATGAATGCTACATTTTGAATAAATTTGATGATGATTTTTATTCATGATTATGAATGAGATGCTTTCTTGTTTTCATTTTTTGTGCAATGAAATGCATGATACTCACAAAAAAAACATGCGTGGGAAGACATGGTTTTTATTGAATGGAAATGCATGCAAAATGAGAGGTTAATGTATTATTTTTCATGATGTGTGAAAAAGGACAACAATAATGCATGAGACGCGCTCCTAATAAGACACGATTTTTGGATCTTTCGAGAAAATTAGGGGAAAAAGCCTTAGTGAATGGAAACGCATACGTGCGGAGAATGCACCCCTGACAAACCTAAATGAGATTGAGAAAAATGCATGTATGAATTTTATCAAGTTTTTGTTTTATGCCATGCAAATGATGTCTTTATATGAAAATGACGGCGATAATGCGACTTGACATGCATATGAAAAATAAGATGAAAACATTTTTTCGAGTTTGGTGACTGAAATTTTGGGAACATCACCTCATGTAGCCCGGTGAAAGAAAAGACTATGTGATTTTTTGAAAGTTTTGCTTTTTGCCTTTTTTGAAAATTTTGCAAGGATGTATGCAAATGATGACGTGAGGCAACCAATTGTCGTTACTCTGAGTAACTTGCATGAAACATTGAGTGGATCCTGACTCAATACTTCACGCAATATACTGAAATGCTTCGACATTTGGTTAACTCAAATTTATTCTCTTATTTGAAAACAAACCCCACTTGATAGGGTCAAAGTGCCCCGATACCGTAGAGTAACATCTCAAATTTGTAGTGCACAAACAAATTTGCGATAATACCCTTCGTCATTCGAAGGTGCACTTTTACTCATTGAGCTTTTACATGAAGAACTTTTCTATTTTTTCTTTGTTTAGAGAAGATGCATGCATTGGAAACTTTTCATTTTTTTTGATTTTTAGTTTTGGAACATGATTTTGAAAATTATTTGGAGATGCAAATGATTTATTGGAAAAAGGTTTTAGAAAAATGTGCTTGACGGGGTATGACCCGCTCCTACGTATCCCCATTGTAATGAGGAATCAAAGCTTACGTAGTTCTACTGGAGACCCTTTTTTGAAATAATGCTTATGCATGAATGCCATGTTTTGGATGAACTTGGCGAGGAGCTTTTTCCTCTTTTTTTTGATTATAAACGAAATGCTTAAGCTATGAAGATGATAATTGTTTTTCATTTTTATGCAATGAAATGGAGTGCCAGATGAATGATTTTTTCAAAGTTGGAACTTTATTTAATGTAAATGACGCATTGGTGTAATGATGCAATGATGCAATGATGGAGGATGCAAGATACTTCTTTTCTTTGAGGTTTTTGCATAAAGAGGGTATTCACAGGCGGAATTTAGAAAACTTGCACACTATATGCCGCCTCGTATAGGTGTTTATTGAAAAGGGAAAAGCATATCTCTTTTTTTATTTTTGAAAATCTTTGAGGGAAAAATTAACTGGACTAAATGCAACAATGCAGCACACAATTTGGGAAGCCCTTGTGACCTAAAAGGAGGAGAAACCTATGATCTAAGGCACTTAGAGGTAATCTTCACATGTAGCTCTATTCAGACCCTCACAAAGGTTATCAGAGCCACAGTCCCCCTCATGAAAATCCCCGTAAATGCAGCAAACTGCTAGGTACAAGGCATCATGAAAGAGCACAACTCTGATTGAAACTTTCGCAAGTAGCCAAACGGACAAAGGTCATGATGGGCTCCCACTACTCGAATCCACTCATCCTATGGTATCCCAACAGACCTGGGTTATGGTCTCTTTCTTTAATCATGTAATCTCAAGGTACAAGTGTGTGTGCGAAGGGCATTTCCTTAAAAACTACCCCACCTGCAAATGAAAATCCAGAACAGTCCAGACAATAGAAAGAAATAACATGTCGTCTACCCTAGGGTTCAATACCAATCAAATACAACGAATCTAGGGTGCCAACAACAAACACATTACTTACCTCAGAAAGGGAGCTGAGAAGAGGGGATCACGAGGGAATTGGGGAATATATGAACTTACCTTAGAAAGGGAGCAAATAAAAAGGGAACATGATATGATTGGGGAAATGCATGAGGGAACTAAGCATATAAGCAAAGAAGCAACCATCTATTACTTTAAACAAAAGCAAACATAGAAGGAGAAGAAGAAGAATGCACAGGAATGCAACATGAAAGTATGAAAAAGAAGAAAGCATAGAGGCAAAACAAGATATTCAAATCAATCACACAAATCACACACTTAATTGATTAGGCTTGACCCACTTTCTTAAAAAAATGTTTTTCTTTTTAGTCCCCAGTGGAGTCGCCAGCTGTTGCGCCCGAAAAAGTCCCCGAGGGAGAACCTTCCTCGTTCACAACTTTTCCTAAGACAATGAAGCCGCCACCAATATTTATTAAGGAAAATATTAGGAAAACCTTTTTTGGAAAGCGATTGGTCTTGCGAAACTAGAGAATAGGGTTCGGGGGTCGGTTACGCGCAGGGAAGGTGTTAGCACCCCACACGTCCTCTCTACTGAGAGGGAACCTTTAACTAAATGTGTGGTTTTAGTGTGTTGACTTGAAAATACTTAATTTTGCCTCTCTACTTCTTATGGAAAAAATCTTAATGAAAATCTTTATTTATTATGAAAAAGAAAAGGGGGAAGAATGGGTTTTTAGAAAAAAACGCTTGACGGGGCAAGGCCCGCTCCTACGTATCTCCCGGTGCGATGGAGAACTCAAAGCTACGTAGTTCTTCCTTGTCCTGAAAAAGGTTTTTGTCTTTTATCTCTTTAGTGAATTTTCGAAATAGGACGAGCATTTAGTGGATGATCAAACTAACCAAGGTTATGGGTAATCACCGCTAAGTCCTCTTGAAAATGAGAGTCACTACCACCAGTCAGACGAACAAAGGTTCTGATTGACTATTAGTAGCAACCCGTTTTTTATTTGCCTTTTTGAAAGTGGTTTTCGAAAGAGATTAATTGGCACGAATGATCAAACTAACAAAGGTTATGAGTGATCATCGCTTGTTGTTCTTTGGGGAAAAAGACATCGCCACCAATGGCTAGACGAACAAAGGTTCTGATTAACCACTAGCGACGATGGGTTGAAAATGATTTTAGAAAGGAAAAGGTTTTTGTTCTGAAAATGATCTTGGTTTGCGAAAGTGATTCTTTTTTGTTACGAAAATAATTCTTTTCTTTTCGTTATGCAAATGCTAAACTTTTTATGGTTGCGCTTGACGAGAATGTGACTCGCTCCTACGTATCCCAAATGGGAATCAAAGCGACGTAGTTCTAACGAGCCTTAAAAATGAAAGTCTTTTGCTTTGGTTTTTTAAAAAATGGAGGGCGTTCATAATGATCAAACTAACAAAGGTTATGGGTGACCATTACTAGAACCCACTTAAGTGCATGTAAAAATCTCTTTTGAAAAATGAAAGCCCTCATGATGACCAAACTAACTAAGGTTATGGGTGGCCATCACTAGCACTTGCTATGACTTCGATACTTGGGAAAATATCTTTTGAAATTGAAAGCATTCATGATAATCAAACTAACGAAGGTTATGGGTGATTATCACTAGTAGCTTATGCATATGAAAACATCTTTTTTTTTAAGCTTAGGCTCTTAGGACAATAAAACTAACAAAGGTTATGGGTGATTGTCACTAATTACCATTTTCATGCCGAGCTAATTAGGAAAGAAAAACAACGAATGCAAAAAGATTTGGAGATTCAAGCATGGCACAATCATTGAAATCGAATCCTTAGGCAAACAACAACATGGTCATAACTTGCAATTAATCTCATTTGAATTCTTGAGCAAATACTAGCCTAGACTACACATGTTAAGCCACAACACATAAATAGGCAAAGAAGGAACTTGAATTGGGCATTAAGCAAAAATGCAAGAGTAGGCAAGATTGGACCTAAATGCACATCTAATGGAAGATGCTAGGCGAGAACCATGCTCAAATATTTCTATAAAACGCAAGGGAATCTAAATCACATCCAGTGGAAGATGCAATGTAAGGAATGAGCCTATCCAAGTATTAATGATTCCACATGAGAGTAGACAAGGAAGTGATAGGCACAAATGAATTCAAAAGAGTAGCCGGGATCCAAAATATTAATGATTGAGATGCATTTTTCCTTCAACAACAACAATTATACTAACATATTTACATAAGACGTAACTCTAAATGTAATGAAATGCTTAGTATGCAAAAACAAATTGACGATCTATATTTTTGATGCTAAAACTTTGATGATGATGCTAAGATTCAAGAATATACCTTAACTCCAAGCTAAATAAGCAAGAAATTAGATGAATGAGTGCTAAACCACTTGAATTTACTCTTTAACCTTCAACCTTGAGCTTGATTTTAGAGATTTGGGGATGAATCTTTGAGAAGAATGCAAGAATGATGAGGGGGATGTGGAAGTAAAACAAAGGGTGTAAATAGCACTATGGGCTTTTAAGAAAATAAAGTAAAAAAAAAGCAAAATGGGGTTGTATGTGAGTAAAACATGGGTGTAAAATAACAAAGGGGGTGGAATGAGTAAATAGGGGTGTAAAATAACTGTAGGGGTTGTATCAGTAAACTAGGGGTGCAATTAGCTGTAGGGGTTGTATCATGAAGAGAGGGGTGCGAACAGTACCAGCCCAGTTTGTCCGTTTTTTTTATTAAAAGAAATGGGCTTCTGAGGGGGTTGTGTGTGTTAAAACGTGGGGTGTGGGTGGTGAACTTGATAAAAAAAACAAAGGAACAAAACAAAAGGCTCAGACAAATCACTAGACATCCAGGATGGAAACCTAATTTCTCTCTTCTCTAAGGATGCGCTGTTTCATCTTGTTTTGGGGAAAGAGGGGGAAAATTTCGCCGGAGAGAGAAAGTGAAAAAGAAAGGGAAAGAGTGAGATCTAGAGAGGGGGGGACAGCGAGATTGAGAGGAGTGAAGGGGATGGTAATGGTGGTGTTCTATTTTTTTCTCTCTTCTCCTTCTTGGTTTGTTTAGTTTTTTTATAGTGGTGGGGTTGTGGTGTCTGCGAGGTGAGAGAGAGTAGGGGCGTGGTGGTTGTAGGAGGGAGGGGTGGCGACGGTGAGGAGGAGGAGAGGAGAGAGAAGGACGGCGGTGGTGAGTAGGGGTGGCCGTTTGGGGCGACGGTTTCGTAGTGGTGGTGACGGTGAGAGGGCGGTGGTGGTTGAGGAGAGAGAGGAGGCTGTTGGTGGTGGAGAGAGAGAGGGAGAGAGAGAGAACCGAATGGAGAGAGAGAGAACCGAAGGGAGAGAGAGAGAAAAGGGGATGCGCGGTGGTGGATGGGTGGTTCGGCCGGAAGTTGCCGGAGCTGGTGGTGGCCGGAGGTTGCCGGAACTGGTGGTGGCCGGAGGTTGTTTCTCCCTTTTTTATTTCCTCTGTTTCTATATACCCCCTTTTGGCTTCTGTTTGTTTCTCCCCCATTTTCTTTTCCTCATTCTTTTTCTCCTTTTTTTCTTCTTTTCTCTTTGCTGTGTGATGTTGTGTTATTGTTATTTTTTTTGTGTTTTCCAGCGCCCCCACTATGGTTCCCCCTCCCCTTTCTTCTGTTTCTTTTTTTCCTTCTGTGTGTGTTGTTGTGATGTTTAATTCTTTCTTTTTTTTTTGTGTTCCCAGTCCCCTCCTGGTTCCCCCCCTCGTGATTCTGTCTCCTCCCTGTTATATAGAGAGACTCTGACTTTGTTTGGTTGTTGATGATGCCAGCTTGGTTCCTGAAATGTCCCTTTCACATTTCCTATTTCATGATTCTGCTTTTTCTGAGGTAGTTGATGCCTTTTGTTTGTTTTCTGTTTGCAGGCTGGTGCATAGTGGAGCAGCAAACTCTTTGGTGAAAAATAAATAGAATTGATAAAAGGGACTATTGCTTTTAGCCAAAATAGAAGTTGTGTTATTATTTTTTTTTATATTTTTTGTAATTTTCGTTTTTTATTTTTTTTTATTTTTAATGTGTAACAAAAGATTAATAATAATAATAATATTTAATTCTGAAACAGATTTTTTTTTAAAGTTTTCTTTTTTTTTAAAAAAAAAATTCTACTAATGATAATAAAAATGTGTACATTATTAAGAATAAACATACGCACACGACGAGACGAGAACACGCGTTCGCAATGAGAATACGAGAGCTCGTGGACCAAAATAAACGCTTGTATACAACGAGATGTGGATCCGCGAAAAATGTGTACATTATTAAAAAACGCACGTGCGCACAAATGAGAAGTAACACGCCTATACACAACTGGGAATGACACGCATACACGAGAAAAACAATATTTTGGATTTTCTAGTAAACTTTAAATTAGCCGGACAAAATTAGGGTATGACAGATGGGTCCTTGGCCTTGAAGGATTTATTCTTCTACTTGAATAATTTCCCTTGCATCTTTACATATTTTGCACTAGATTTCATAAATAAAATTGTTGTCTATGGGCTTTAGCATTTCGCATATCATAAAAAGTTAGGGTTGATATGATTTTGTTGCACTTCCTTGCTTAATCATATGAATCCTTGCAAAAAATAGATCTATGTTGCTTTGTGTTAATTTTGGTGTTTTATTTTATTTTATTATTAAATAAAATGTGGATCTATGTTTCCTTTGGTTCGCATGCTTATAGATCTAAAAATATTTCCAAGTTGATTTTGTTGTTGTTCTTTGCTTGATGATGTTTAATCTTGTTGTTAATATTTTATTTTAGTGTTAGATGTTATTTTTGTTGTTGTTGGTTGATGATCTAGCAATATGATTCCCACTAGTGCCTAGTGCACCATGACCTAAGTGGTGAAGATTGCTAGAAATGACTCAATTTAGTTTACGTGTCCATTCATTCTTGTGTCTTAGTTTACTTGTTGTAAATTGTTGATGATAGGCAAGTTGATTCTCACTAGTGCCTAGTGCACTTTGCTCAAAGTGGGAGGATTGCTCTAGGTGATTCAACTTATTTGTGTGTTTAGTTAATCTTTGCATTTTAATATGCTTATTGTTCATTGTTGATGATAGGCAAGTTGATTCTCACTAGTGCCTAGTGCACTTTTCTCAAAGTGGGAGGATTTCTCTAGGTGATTCAACTTATTTGTGTGTTTAGTTAATCTTTGCATTTTAATTTGCTTATTGTTCATTGTTGATGATAGGCAAGTTGATTCTCACTAGTGCCTAGTGCACTTTTCTCAAAGTGAGAGGATTGCTCTATGTGATTCAACTTGGTTTTAGTGTTTATTTACTTTTTACCATTTTACTTTACCATTCATTAACTTATTACCAAAACATAAAAATATTTTACTACTTTGGTTTTTACCACTTCATTAATTTTTTACTAAAACTAAAAAAATTTTACCACTTCCCATTTACCTCATGCATTTTTACTTTACCATCTCATTAAATAATTACCATTTACTTCATGCATTTTTACTTTACTTTTCACTAACTTCTTACTTAAAGTTTCACAACTTATCAACTTGCAAAAATACCCAAAACATTTTCACATTCATGCATCTTCATTCATACTTAGTTTATGTGACACTCTTATGCATCCTCATATGCTTATATCTCTTGCATCCTCTTATGCATCCTTGTATGCCATCCATTCATAAATAAAGTGCTATGCATCCATTCCTTGTACACTCATGCACTAACATGCTTACCTAATCATGCATCCTTGCTTACATATTCAATCATTTAACTTAGAATACTCTATGTTTACAATCAATTGTATTCACTTGTTCTTGATGCCATGTAAATGTCTTGACTTGATTGTGTGCCCTCCTCTCCACTTGTATGACCTCCTAATGGAGACGTAAGTCTACATGCATGCTGTAGCATAGAGCCATTAGGGTAAATACAATCCTTCTTGCACACACACAATTACTTTGAGAACTTTGTTTTGCATCTTTAATAATTGAATCCTTTGATTGTATGGGCATGTTTAATCTTGGTTAATGAATGATATGTTCATGTTTGCTTGAGTATTATTCATTCATTTGCATTTTGTTGTGGATTTAGAATTGACTTGAAATGTTCTACTCCTTTTCTAAAACCCATTTCCTAAAATCATTTCAAAACAAAAAGAAACTTTTACTTTCAAAACAAAATAAATCAATCGCCATTAAACACCAATCGCGCCGTTGCCGATTAGGTTGTTAATGATGATATTGTTTTCAAAAGGAGTTAGTAGCGAGACCATTCTAACCGTTGTTGTTCGGTCTTCGCAAAAGCTCTACCCCATTTTCGGAAACTTATTCATTTCTCAAAAATAAACCAATTGTCATTAAACACCAGTCGCCTTGGCCGCCCTTTGCGGGTTTTCAACCTAGCAAGCTTATTTTATCTTTTTTATTAATTATATATTTTTAGAAAGACTTGCACTAAAGGAATATGATACTGACAAGGAAAATTAGTGATCACAGGATTGCCCCAGCATGGAGGACTTAAAGTGTTAGTGAGCATGAACCAAAAAGTCAAGTATGCACTGATAGGAGAGAATATGCGCTTTATGGGTGGACGTGGTGGGGTTAGACTTGGATGGGGAATGATGATAAATGAAGGAAATTATTGACTGACTCAAACAAGAGAAACTGCACCTGGCATGCATGCTTACTAGAAGAACGCTTCACAGAGAGTTAACATTGGTTAAAACATGATATAAAAACTTTTTTGATGAACTGTTTCGGTCTTTTATCATGGGATGGATGAGATGTAATGCCCTTTTTTGAAGGAAATACAAATGAGCTATTGATGTGAAAAACTGAGTGCCTTGGAACACCTTGAGTTTGCAAATGAGTGAGGGTAAACTTTTCCAAAAAAGGAAAGATTACTTTGCAAGAACATCTCGTCTCTCATCACAACATTTTTGTTGTATGCAATGCATGGATGAAAACATTATGATGTATACATGATGAAAATGAAATGTATGAAAGCATATTCACTTGAAAAGTGTGATTATTCTAAAAGTTTTTTCTTTTTGATGCTTTCTTTTTATGCAAGACGAAATATGAAATGCCAGTGTATCTTTGGATGATGAATGATGCAACAATGATGCTTCTTCTCAAAATGATTTTTATAGAGGCAAGACAAGATATGAAATGCCGATGCCCCCTTTTTGTTTTGAATGATGAAAGATGCAGGAATGATGCTTTTTTCTAAATGATGATTTTTTTTTTCTTTTTAGAGGCAAGGAAAAGTATGAAATGCCAATGCCCCTTTTTTCTTTTGAATGATGAAAGATGCAGGAATGATGTTTTTTTCTAAATGATGATTTTTTTTTTTAGAGGCAAGGCAAAGTATGAAATGCCAATGCCCCTTCCTTTTTTGAAAGATGCATGTATGGAGGAATGATGTATTTGAACCAAAGTGGTGAGGTTATTGAAATGGTGCATGAATGCTACATTTTGAATAAATTTGATGATGATTTTTATTCATGATTATGAATGAGATGCTTTCTTGTTTTCATTTTTTGTGCAATGAAATGCATGATACTCACAAAAAAAACATGCGTGGGAAGACATGGTTTTTATTGAATGGAAATGCATGCAAAATGAGAGGTTAATGTATTATTTTTCATGATGTGTGAAAAAGGACAACAATAATGCATGAGACGCGCTCCTAATAAGACACGATTTTTGGATCTTTCGAGAAAATTAGGGGAAAAAGCCTTAGTGAATGGAAACGCACACGTGCGGAGAATGCACCCCTGACAAACCTAAATGAGATTGAGAAAAATGCATGTATGAATTTTATCAAATTTTTGTTTTATGCCATGCAAATGATGTCTTTATATGAAAATGACGGCGATAATGCGACTTGACATGCATATGAAAAATAAGATGAAAACATTTTTTCGAGTTTGGTGACTGAAATTTTGGGAACATCACCTCATGTAGCCCGGTGAAAGAAAAGACTATGTGATTTTTTGAAAGTTTTGCTTTTTGCCTTTTTTGAAAATTTTGCAAGGATGTATGCAAATGATGATGTGAGGCAACCAATTGTCGTTACTCTGAGTAACTTGCATGAAACATTGAGTGGATCCTGACTCAATACTTCACGCAATATACTGAAATGCTTCGACATTTGGTTAACTCAAATTTATTCTCTTATTTGAAAACAAACCCCACTTGATAGGGTCAAAGTGCCCCGATACCGTAGAGTAACATCTCAAATTTGTAGTGCACAAACAAATTTGCGATAATACCCTTCGTCATTCGAAGGTGCACTTTTACTCATTGAGCTTTTACATGAAGAACTTTTCTATTTTTTCTTTGTTTAGAGAAGATGCATGCATTGGAAACTTTTCATTTTTTTTGATTTTTAGTTTTGGAACATGATTTTGAAAATTATTTGGAGATGCAAATGATTTATTGGAAAAAGGTTTTAGAAAAATGTGCTTGACGGGGTATGACCCGCTCCTACGTATCCCCATTGTAATGAGGAATCAAAGCTTACGTAGTTCTACTGGAGACCCTTTTTTGAAATAATGCTTATGCATGAATGCCATGTTTTGGATGAACTTGGCGAGGAGCTTTTTCCTCTTTTTTTTGATTATAAACGAAATGCTTAAGCTATGAAGATGATAATTGTTTTTCATTTTTATGCAATGAAATGGAGTGCCAGATGAATGATTTTTTCAAAGTTGGAACTTTATTTAATGTAAATGACGCAATGGTGTAATGATGCAATGATGCAGGATGCAAGATACTTCTTTTCTTTGAGGTTTTTGCATAAAGAGGGTATTCACAGGCGAAATTTAGAAAACTTGCACACTATATGCCGCCTCGTATAGGTGTTTATTGAAAAGGGAAAATCATATCTCTTTTTTTATTTTTGAAAATCTTTGAGGGAAAAATTAACTGGACTAAATGCAACAATGCAGCACACAATTTGGGAAGCCCTTGTGACCTAAAAGGAGGAGAAACCTATGATCTAAGGCACTTAGAGGTAATCTTCACATGTAGCTCTATTCAGACCCTCACAAAGGTTATCAGAGCCACAGTCCCCCTCATGAAAATCCCCGTAAATGCAGCAAACTGCTAGGTACAAGGCATCATGAAAGAGCACAACTCTGATTGAAACTTTCGCAAGTAGCCAAACGGACAAAGGTCCTGATGGGCTCCCACTACTCGAATCCACTCATCCTATGGTATCCCAACAGACCTGGGTTATGGTCTCTTTCTCTAATCATGTAATCTCAAGGTACAAGTGTGTGTGCGAAGGGCATTTCCTTAAAAACTACCCCACCTGCAAATGAAAATCCAGAACAGTCCAGACAATAGAAAGAAATAACATGTCGTCTACCCTAGGGTTCAATACCAATCAAATACAACTAATCTAGGGTGCCAACAACAAACACATTACTTACCTCAGAAAGGGAGCTGAGAAGAGGGGATCACGAGGGAATTGGGGAATATATGAACTTACCTTAGAAAGGGAGCAAAGAAAAAGGGAACATGATATGATTGGGGAAATGAATGAGGGAACTAAGCATATAAGCAAAGAAGCAACCATCTATTACTTTAAACAAAAGCAAACATAGAAGGAGAAGAAGAAGAATGCACAGGAATGCAACATGAAAGTATGAAAAAGAAGAAAGCATAGAGGCAAAACAAGAAATTCAAATCAATCACACAAATCACACACTTAATTGATTAGGCTTGACCCACTTTCTTAAAAAAATGTTTTTCTTTTTAGTCCCCAGTGGAGTCGCCAGCTGTTGCGCCCGAAAAAGTCCCCGAGGGAGAACCTTCCTCGTTCACAACTTTTCCTAAGACAATGAAGCCGCCACCAATATTTATTAAGGAAAATATTAGGAAAACCTTTTTTGGAAAGCGATTGGTCTTGCGAAACTAGAGAATAGGGTTCGGGGGTCGGTTACGCGCAGGGAAGGTGTTAGCACCCCACACGTCCTCTCTACTGAGAGGGAACCTTTAACTAAATGTGTGGTTTTAGTGTGTTGACTTGAAAATACTTAATTTTGCCTCTCTACTTCTTATGGAAAAAATCTTAATGAAAATCTTTATTTATTATGAAAAAGAAAAGGGGGAAGAATGGGTTTTTAGAAAAAAACGCTTGACGGGGCAAGGCCCGCTCCTACGTATCTCCCGGTGCGATGGAGAACTCAAAGCTACGTAGTTCTTCCTTGTCCTGAAAAAGGTTTTTGTCTTTTATCTCTTTAGTGAATTTTCGAAATAGGACGAGCATTTAGTGGATGATCAAACTAACCAAGGTTATGGGTAATCACCGCTAAGTACTCTTGAAAATGAGAGTCACTACCACCAGTCAGACGAACAAAGGTTCTGATTGACTATTAGTAGCAACCCGTTTTTTATTTACCTTTTTGAAAGTGGTTTTCGAAAGAGATTAATTGGCACGAATAATCAAACTAACAAAGGTTATGAGTGATCATCGCTTGTTGTTCTTTGGGGAAAAAGACATCGCCACCAATGGCTAGACGAACAAAGGTTCTGATTAACCACTAGCGACGATGGGTTGAAAATGATTTTAGAAAGGAAAAGGTTTTTGTTCTGAAAATGATCTTGGTTTGCGAAAGTGATTCTTTTTTGTTACGAAAATAATTCTTTTCTTTTCGTTATGCAAATGCTAAACTTTTTATGGTTGCGCTTGACGAGAATGTGACTCGCTCCTACGTATCCCAAATGGGAATCAAAGCGACGTAGTTCTAACGAGCCTTAAAAATGAAAGTCTTTTGCTTTGGTTTTTTAAAAAATGGAGGGCGTTCATAATGATCAAACTAACAAAGGTTATGGGTGACCATTACTAGAACCCACTTAAGTGCATGTAAAAATCTCTTTTGAAAAATGAAAGCCCTCATGATGACCAAACTAACCAAGGTTATGGGTGGCCATCACTAGCACTTGCTATGACTTCGATACTTGGGAAAATATCTTTTGAAATTGAAAGCATTCATGATAATCAAACTAACGAAGGTTATGGGTGATTATCACTAGTAGCTTATGCATATGAAAACATCTTTTTTTTTAAGCTTAGGCTCTTAGGACAATCAAACTAACAAAGGTTATGGGTGATTGTCACTAATTACCATTTTCATGCTGAGCTAATTAGGAAAGAAAAACAACGAATGCAAAAAGATTTGGAGATTCAAGCATGGCACAATCATTGAAATCGAATCCTTAGGCAAACAACAACATGGCCATAACTTGCAATTAATCTCATTTGAATTCTTGAGCAAATACTAGCCTAGACTACACATGTTAAGCCACAACACATAAATAGGTAAAGAAGGAACTTGAATTGGGCATTAAGCAAAAATGCAAGAGTAGGCAAGATTGGAGCTAAATGCACATCTAATGGAAGATGCTAGGCGAGAACCATGCTCAAATATTTCTACAAAACGCAAGGGAATCTAAATGCACATCCAGTGGAAGATGCAATGTAAGGAATGAGCCTATCCAAGTATTAATGATTCCACATGAGAGTAGACAAGGAAGTGATACGCACAAATGAATTCAAAAGAGTAGCCGGGATCCAAAATATTAATGATTGAGATGCATTTTTCCTTCAACAACAACAATTATACTAACATATTTACATAAGACGTAACTCTAAATGTAATGAAATGCTTAGTATGCGAAAACAAATTGACGATCTATATTTTTGATGCTAAAACTTTGATGATGATGCTAAGATTCAAGAATATACCTTAACTCCAAGCTAAATAAGCAAGAAATTAGATGAATGAGTGCTAAACCACTCGAATTTACTCTTTAACCTTCAACCTTGAGCTTGATTTTAGAGATTTGGGATGGATCTTTGAGAAGAATGCAAGAATGATGAGGGGGATGTGGAAGTAAAACAAAGGGTGTAAATAGCACTATGGGCTATTAAGAAAATAAAGTAAAAAAAAGCAAAATGGGGTTGTATGTGAGTAAAACATGGGTGTAAAATAACAAAGGGGGTGGAATGAGTAAATAGGGGTGTAAAATAACTGTAGGGGTTGTATCAGTAAACTAGGGGTGCAATTAGCTGTAGGGGTTGTATCATGAAGAGAGGGGTGCGAACAGTACCAGCCCAGTTTGTCCGTTTTTTTTATTAAAAGAAATGGGCTTCTGAGGGGGTTGTGTGTGTTAAAACGTGGGGTGTGGGTGGTGAACTTGATAAAAAAAACAAAGGAACAAAACAAAAGGCTCAGACAAATCACTAGACATCCAGGATGGAAACCTAATTTCTCTCTTCTCTAAGGATGCGCCGTTTCATCTTGTTTTGGGGAAAGAGGGGGAAAATTTCGCAGGAGAGAGAAAGTGAAAAAGAAAGGGAAAGAGTGAGATCTAGAGAGGGGGGACAGCGAGATTGAGAGGAGTGAAGGGGATGGTAATGGTGGTGTTCTATTTTTTTCTCTCTTCTCCTTCTTGGTTTGTTTAGTTTTTTTATGGTGGTGGGGTTGTGGTGTCTGCGAGGTGAGAGAGAGTAGGGGCGTGGTGGTTGTAGGAGGGAGGGGTGGCGACGGTGAGGAGGAGGAGAGGAGAGAGAAGGACGGCAGTGGTGAGTAGGGGTGGCCGTTTGGGGCGACGGTTTCGTAGTGGTGGTGACGGTGAGAGGGTGGTGGTGGTTGAGGAGAGAGAGGAGGCTGTTGGTGGTGGAGAGAGAGAGGGAGAGAGAGAGAACCGAATGGAGAGAGAGAGAACCGAAGGGAGAGAGAGAGAAAAGGGGATGCGCGGTGGTGGATGGGTGGTTCGGCCGGAAGTTGCCGGAGCTGGTGGTGGCCGGAGGTTGCCGGAACTGGTGGTGGCCGGAGGTTGTTTCTCCCTTTTTTATTTCCTCTGTTTCTATATACCCCCTTTTGGCTTCTGTTTGTTTCTCCCCCATTTTCTTTTCCTCATTCTTTTTCTCCTTTTTTTCTTCTTTTCTCTTTGCTGTGTGATGTTGTGTTATTGTTATTTTTTTTGTGTTTTCCAGCGCCCCCACTATGGTTCCCCCTCCCCTTTCTTCTGTTTCTTTTTTTCCTTCTGTGTGTGTTGTTGTGATGTTTAATTCTTTCTTTTTTTTGTGTTCCCAGTTCCCTCTTGGTTCCCCCCCTTGTGATTCTGTCTCCTCCCTGTTATATAGAGAGACTCTGACTTTGTTTTGTTGTTGATGATGCCAGCTTGGTTCCTGAAATGTCCCTTTCACATTTCCTATTTCATGATTCTGCTTTTTCTGAGGTAGTTGATGCCTTTTGTTTGTTTTCTGTTTGCAGGCTGGTGCATAGTGGAGCAACAAACTCTTTGGTGAAAAATAAATAGAATTGATAAAAGGGACTATTGCTTTTAGCCAAAATAGAAGTTGTGTTATTATTTTTTTTTATATTTTTTGTAATTTTCGTTTTTTATTTTTTTTTATTTTTAATGTGTAACAAAAGATTAATAATAATAATAATAATATTTAATTCTGAAACATATTTTTTTTAAAGTTTTCTTTTTTTTTAAAAAAAAAATTCTACTAATGATAATAAAAATGTGTACATTATTAAGAATAAACATACGCACACGACGAGACGAGAACACGCGTTCGCAATGAGAATACGAGAGCTCGTGCACCAAAATAAACGCTTGTATACAACGAGATGTGGATCCGCGAAAAATGTGTACATTATTAAAAAACGCACGTGCGCACAAATGAGAAGTAACACGCCTATACACAACTGGGAATGACACGCATACACGAGAAAAACAATATTTTGGATTTTCTAGTAAACTTTAAATTAGCCGGACAAAATTAGGGTATGACAGATGGGTCCTTGGCCTTGAAGGATTTATTCTTCTACTTGAATAATTTCCCTTGCATCTTTACATATTTTGCACTAGATTTCATAAATAAAATTGTTGTTTATGGGCTTTAGCATTTCGCATATCATAAAAAGTTAGGGTTGATATGATTTTGTTGCACTTCCTTGCTTAATCATATGAATCCTTGCAAAAAATAGATCTATGTTGCTTTGTGTTAATTTTGGTGTTTTTTTTTTATTTTTTTATTAAATAAAATGTGGATCTATGTTTCCTTTGGTTCGCATGCTTATAGATCTAAAAATATTTCCAAGTTGATTTTGTTGTTGTTCTTTGCTTGATGATGTTTAATCTTGTTGTTAATATTTTATTTTAGTGTTAGATGTTATTTTTGTTGTTGTTGGTTGATGATCTAGCAATATGATTCCCACTAGTGCCTAGTGCACCATCACCTAAGTGATGAAGATTGCTAGAAATGACTCAATTTAGTTTACGTGTCCATTCATTCTTGTGTCTTAGTTTACTTGTTGTAAATTGTTGATGATAGGCAAGTTGATTCTCACTAGTGCCTAGTGCACTTTGCTCAAAGTGGGAGGATTGCTCTAGGTGATTCAACTTATTTGTGTGTTTAGTTAATCTTTGCATTTTAATATGCTTATTGTTCATTGTTGATGATAGGCAAGTTGATTCTCACTAGTGCCTAGTGCACTTTTCTCAAAGTGGGAGGATTTCTCTAGGTGATTCAACTTATTTGTGTGTTTAGTTAATCTTTGCATTTTAATTTGCTTATTGTTCATTGTTGATGATAGGCAAGTTGATTCTCACTAGTGCCTAGTGCACTTTTCTCAAAGTGAGAGGATTGCTCTATGTGATTCAACTTGGTTTTAGTGTTTATTTACTTTTTACCATTTTACTTTACCATTCATTAACTTATTACCAAAACATAAAAATATTTTACTACTTTGGTTTTTACCACTTCATTAATTTTTTACTAAAACTAAAAATTTTTTACCACTTCCCATTTACCTCATGCATTTTTACTTTACCATCTCATTAAATAATTACCATTTACTTCATGCATTTTTACTTTACTTTTCACTAACTTCTTACTTAAAGTTTCACAACTTATCAACTTGCAAAAATACCCAAAACATTTTCACATTCATGCATCTTCATTCATACTTAGTTTATGTGACACTCTCATGCATCCTCATATGCTTATATCTCTTGCATCCTCTTATGCATCCTTGTATGCCATCCATTCATAAATAAAGTGCTATGCATCCATTCCTTGTACACTCATGCACTTACATGCTTACCTAATCATGCATCCTTGCTTACATATTCAATCATTTAACTTAGAATACTCTATGTTTACAATCAATTGTATTCACTTGTTCTTGATGCCATGTAAATGTCTTGACTTGATTGTGTGCCCTCCTCTCCACTTGTATGACCTCCTAATGGAGACGTAAGTCTACATGCATGTTGTAGCATAGAGCCATTAGGGTAAATACAATCCTTCTTGCACACACACAATTACTTTGAGAACTTTGTTTTTCATCTTTAATAATTGAATCCTTTGATTGTATGGGCATGTTTAATCTTGGTTAATGAATGATATGTTCATGTTTGCTTGAGTATTATTCATTCATTTGCATTTGGTTATGGATTTAGAATTGACTTGAAATGTTCTACTCCTTTTCTAAAACCCATTTCCTAAAATCATTTCAAAACAAAAAGAAACTTTTACTTTCAAAACAAAATAAATCAATCGTCATTAAACACCAATCGCGCCGTTGCCGATTAGGTTGTTAATGATGATATTGTTTTCAAAAGGAGTTAGTAGCGAGACCATTCTAACCGTTGTTGTTCGGTCTTCGCAAAAGCTCTACCCTATTTTCGAAAACTTATTCATTTCTCAAAAATAAACCAATTGTCATTAAACACCAATCGCGCCGTTGCCGATTAGGTTGTTAATGATGATGTTGTTTTCAAAAGGAGTTAGTAGCGAAACCATTCTAACCATTGTTGTTCGGTCTTCGCGAAAGCTCAATCCTTTTTCAAAACCAAAAGCCGAGAACTACGTAGCTTTGATCCCTCTTCCAGTGAGGGTACGTAGGAGCGGGGTCCTGTCCCGTCAAGCACGCTCTTAAAAAATCTTTGTTTTGTCCTGATTTTCAAAGATAACCCGAGAACTACGTAGCTTTGAATTCTCCATCGCACCGAGAGATACGTAGGAGCGGGGTCCTGTCCCGTCAAGCACGCTCTTAAAAAAATCTTTGTTTTGTCCTGATTTTCAAAGATAACCCGAGAACTATGTAGCTTTGAATTCTCCATCGCACTGGGAGATACGTAGGAGCGGGGTCCTGTCCCGTCAAGCACGCTCTTAAAAAAATCTTTGTTTTGTCCTGATTTTCAAAGATAACCAAAAATATTCTTCTTCCCTCCTGTTTTCAATAAAACGAACCTTAAAGAAAAGGAAAGAAAAGAAGTAGAATAAATTGCTTTCAACTCGAACTTTTGTCTAAACCACACATCAACTTAATGGTTCCCTTTCGGTAGAAAGGAGGTGCGGGGTGCTAATACCTTCCCCGTACCTAACCGACCCCCGAACCTACATCTCTGCGTTTTCAAAAGACCACCCGCCTTTTCAAAAGACTTTTTTTCAATGTTTTGGTCTTAAAATAAAAATATTGGTGGCGGCTCCAAACTTTTTCCACGTTGTCAAACGAAAAGTCCCAAACCGGATTTTTCGGGCGCAACAGCTGGCGACTCCACTGGGGACCTTTTTTTTTTTAAAAAAAAGACGAGGGTCAAGCCTAGTTAACTTTGATGTGTGGTTTTAAAATTAATTGAGTTGAAAGCTTTGTTTTACTTCTTTTCTATTTGTTCACAATGCCGTGTTCATGCATTCCTCAATTCCCATGTCCCCTCTTCTCCGCTCCCTTTCTTGAGGTAAGCAGTGCATATGACTGTTGCTGAAACCTAGGTTAGATTATTGGTATTGTGATATTGAACCCTAGGGTAGACGACATGTTATTGCCTGCTATTGTTTGGACTGTTCTGGGTTTTACTTTGCAGGTGGGGTATATGTGGGTAGTTTTAGGTGGTATGCCCTTGCTGCACACACTCACACCTTATGCTTACTATGCTTTGAGAGGGGCCTAAAACCCAAGGTCTGACAAAACTTAGGAGAGTGGAAACGAGTAGTGACTGGCAATTGGACCATTGTCCTTCCGACTCTCACGAAAGTTTCAGCCAGAGTATGCTATTTCATGAGGCCTCACACCAGATGGCGTTCCATCGTTGTGGGTGCTATTGTGAGAAAGAATTAGCTCTGGTAACCTTGTGAGGAAGTGACTAGAACCCACATGGGAGGAACATTCGAGTTGTCCTAGAACTTAGGTCCGCACCTTCGTAGGACACAAGGGGCATACCAAATTGTGTGTTTCATGGTAATATAGACATGTTTTCAAAAAAAAGAGTAGGAGGTTTTTCAAATAAAAAGTAGAGAAAGAGCTGCCGTTGTAGCCTTTCTTCTGCCGGTCCGTACGAAGTGACATATGACCCACTCTTTTCAAAAAAAAAGAGAGAACGAGCTGCCGTTGTAGCCTTTCTCTTACTTGGTCCATATGAAACCACGTACGGCCCGCATTTTTCAAAAAAAAAAAAAGAAAAAAAACTTGAACTAATGCCAATAAAGGTTTTGCCCAAATCTGCATATGCATAAAACATCATCATCATTTTGCATGCATCCTCGCATTGCATCCAACATAAGCTTTTACAGCTCATGCATGCATCCTTGCATTTCATCAAAGTTTGTTTGCCGAGAATCCCAAAGTGACAAAGAATCTTGCCATAGGTACAGTATGGAATCAAGAAGTGAGACAGTGCACCCCCCGAGATATCCCGTTGAATGTATGGGGCGTGTTTGTTTCATTTGTTGATTCCACTCTTGTTATGTTCTAAACAAATCAAAATTCACTGTTAAATCTATGGCAAGATATGACACGTTGGGGTTCACGGCATAAGACAAACTAAAACCAACACTCATCTGCATTGCACGCATTGCATTCATTAATTTGCTCCTTCACTTAATAAAAATGTTCTACCAACAGAAGCGAGAGGCAAGCTGGTTCGCCGCCATCGATACTTCACCCGATTACAAGCAAAGCTGATGGCTGATCCTCAAGGGCATCCAGAGATTGAAACTGAAAGTTATCCAGAACATGAAGATTTGGGCGTACAAATTCTGAATCCTGAGCAGCTGGCTCAAGAGAACCAAGTGCTTAAGGATAAGGTTGGGGAAATGGAGGCCCAGATGCATGAGATGATGGTCATGCTGCAAAGTTTAAAGAGTGGGACAGCTGCTGAAGGTGTCGCCGTCGTGGGTCCAGATGGTGTCACTTCTTTCGTTCCTCCTCCAATATCAGCCACAGTTCCTCCGGAATCCAGGGTCAGTCATCCCGTCTTTGCTTCAGGAATGAATGGGCCGAATCAATACACTTCACAAAGATATCCTTGGGGTATGCCTGCTGGGTACATGCCGCGAACTGTTGGACCTATCCCCGTCAGTATGGCTGCGCCTAATCAGGTCACTGTCGCCGTGTCCGGGGGGGCTGCCGGAGGGCCGCAGATCCAAACTCCTAGTCCTCATGCTGTGCCCAGTCCTACTCTGGGGCTTGCAGCACACCCTCACAATGTTCCTCAGCCTGGAGGGTATTATTACAGTATGGGGAGTCACCCCCAAGGACATATGTTTGAGGGATCACAGCCAAGTGACCCGATTCGTGCACTTGAAGAAAGAGTAAAGGCAATGGAGGGTGTTGGTGTCAGAGCCAAGGAAGCTCGTGAGCTGTGTTTAGTCCCAGATTTGGTTTTGCCACCAAAGTTCAAATCTCCCGAAGTGGACAAATACAGAGGAACAGGCTGTCCGGAGAGCCATGTTACGATGTTTGTCCGAAAAATGGGTCCTTATGCCAATGATGACAAACTGCTGATTTACTCCTTTCAAAACAGTTTGGCTGGAGCTCCTCTAGATTGGTACATGAAACTGCAATCCTCTGAGATTCGTTGTTGGAAAGATTTGTGCGAAGCATTCATGAGACAATATAAGTATAACATGGACATGGCTCCGGACAGGTCGCAATTGCAATACATGAGTAAGGGCGAAAGGGAGACTTTCAAAGAATATGCCCAGAAATGGCGAAGCCTAGCCGCCCAGGTCCAACCTCCTTTGACTGAAAAAGAAATGGTGTACACGTTCTTGGAAACTCTGCCAGTAATTTACTATGACCGGCTGATTACAAGTGTTTCAACTAGCTTCTCCGATATGATAGTCTTCGGGGAAAGACTTGAGCATGGTCTCCGAAGTGGGAAGATTTCGAATCACCTCAGTAATGCAGGAAGCTCTGGTGGTTCAAGCAATCAGAAGAAGCCTCACTCCCATTTCCCGAAGAAGAAGGAAGGGGAAACAAATGTAATCTCGGGAGGAAGTTCATCCTTTGGTACCCCTCCACCACAAACTGTTCCATTTTCTGCTCCTGTGCCATCCCAGCAAAGCAGTGACAGTCACAGGGCTCAGGGTTATTAGTACAAGAAACGGACCAGTTTTGATCCAATACCAATGACATACACTGAATTGTTTGATCACTTGACTTCCAAGAACTTGATCAACACTCAGCCAATGAAGGCCCTGCAGCCGCCATTTCCCAGAAGTTACAACGCTAATGCTACCTGCAGTTTCCACGAAAACGGGGTCGGTCATACTGTGGAGGAATGTAAAGCCTTCAAGCATGTGGTACAAGACCTAGTAGATGCTGGGTGGATCTCGTTCAAGCAGAGCAGCCCGAATACAACAACTAATCCATTGCCAGGTCATCAGAGGCCAGCTACCAATGCTATAGAAAGTTCCGTTGGGCAATTGGTAAAGGATGTGCAGAAGATCAAGACCCCGTTGGGTGTTATCTACTGAGTTATGCCATGTTGGGGTAGTTAAGAAGGGGTGTTGCCATGAAGAGGGGTGTGCTGACTCCACGTGCGTGGGGAATTGTGAAAGCTTTGAGATGATCCTGCAGGACCTGATGGATCGGTGTGTGGTCCAGATAGGAACCCATGATGTTGAAGAAGAAGTGTTGACTCTACATTCTGATAAAAGTAGAGGACCCAGAAGACCTGTCGAAATTCCTTCTTCTTTACACCAGCGGGTCAAATTCGTGGTTGACGGCCAGGTCGTGGTAGTATTTGGTGAGGAAGAGACTCTGGTTAATAAGCCATCAGAGTTCAAATATGTGGAAGCTGTCGAAGAGTCTTTGGAAACAGCCTTTCAGTCTTTGGAGATCGCCAATGTAGTATTTGAGAGGACCAAGGAGTAGGAGATGGTTGCTAAGATCATGTTAGCCCAAGGATATAAGGTTGGTTCTGGCTTGGGAAAGTTTGGTCAGGGAATTCTAGCTCCCATTCAACTGAAGGAAAGCAAGGACCGTTGCGGGCTGGGATACACCCCAAGTGAGGAAGAAAGAAGAAAAATGGCAGATGAACGAAGGGGCAGATGGTTGGCCAAGTCCAAAAGCCAGGATCCATGGCCCCAGAGGATTCCAATTTGCGACATCAGTCAAAGTTTTGTGAGTGCTGGTTTGTTGGATCCCAATCAAGTTGCTGTCATCAATGATGGTTCTGAGTCTGAAGAGGGTGGTGCAAGTTTGGTTAGACGCGGTGGTGCCAGTGAAAAATTAAAGAATTGGAAGGCTGCTGATCTTCCTGTGACTTTTAATTTAAAGTAATCATTTGTAATGCAACCCTGTGGCTCTGCCCAAGGCCATAGGACAAGTTGTTAGGGGCAAGCATGTTTTTATTTTCAGAATCATCATCATTAATAAAAACGTTGTTTTTGAATTTCAATCAATAAAAATCAATCCTTTTCATTTCATGTGTCTTTTCCTCGCTTTATTATTGTTTGCTTGCTTGTCTCGCCTTTCATTCTGCTTTTTCGCTTCGGCAAAATGCAGATCCACAGCAATTGTCTCCCAAAATAACAGTGCCAATAGTCCATATTTTGACTTTGATCACCCTATTAATCAAGCTGAGGGGGATGTTGAGGAAGACTGGGAAGCTCCTCCAGAACTCATGAGGTTAATGAAACAGGAAGAAAGGGTAATTCAGCCACACGGAGAATCTACTGAAGTGATCAACTTGGGTACAGCTGAGAGCAAGAAGGAGGTCAAAGTGGGTACCGCCATGAATGACGAGGATCGCATGAAGTTGGTTCAGCTGTTGCACGATTATATGGATGTGTTTGCATGGTCCTACCAATATATGCCTGGGTTGGATGCCGACATTGTGATGCATAAGTTGCCAGTCAGACCTGAATGCCCGCCTGTGAAGCAGAAACTTAGAAGGATGAAGCCTGAGATGTCCCTAAAGATTAGGGATGAAGTAAAAAAGCAGTTTGACGCCGGATTCCTAGCGGTGGCCAAATACCCACAGTGGGTTGCCAATATTGTCCCGGTTCCGAAGAAGGACGGGAAGGTCAGAATGTGCGTTGACTACCGAGATCTGAATCGTGCTAGTCCTAAAGACGATTTTCCTTTGCCCCACATTGATGTCTTAGTGGATAGTACAGCTCAACACTCGTTATTCTCCTTCATGGATGGATATTCGGGATATAATCAGATCAAGATGGACCCCGAAGATATGGAAAAGACAACTTTCATAACGCTTTGGGGAACGTTCTGTTACAAGGTCATGCCATTCGGGTTAAAGAACGCTGGTGCAACCTACCAAAGGGCCATGGTCACGCTGTTTCACGACATGATGCATAAGGAGATTGAGGTTTATGTGGATGACATGATCGCAAAATCTAAAACCGACGAGGAGCATATTGTCAATCTACAGAAGCTCTTTGAACGGTTGAGGAAATATAAACTCAAGTTAAACCCGACCAAGTGCACGTTTGGGGTGAGATCAGGGAAGTTGTTAGGCTTCATTGTCAGCCAGAAGGGAATCGAGGTGGATCCAGACAAAATAAAAGCCATCCTCGAGATGCCGGTGCCCAAAACAGAGAAAGAAGTCCTTGGTTTCCTCGGAAGGTTGAATTACATCTCCCGATTCATCTTTCAGTTGACTGCTACTTGTGAGCCGATCTTCAAACTGCTGTGCAAAAATCAAGAGTTGAAGTGGAATGACCAGTGTCAAGCTGCCTTTGAGAAAATCAAGGTGTACTTGCAGAATCCACCAGTCTTAATGCCACCTGTGTCAGGCAGGCCTCTCATCTTATACCTTACAGTGCTAGATAATTCAATGGGCTGTGTGTTGGGGCAGCATGATGAATCCGGGAAAAAGGAGCATGCCATATACTATCTTAGCAAAAAGTTCACCGATTGTGAGACAAGATATTCTATGCTGGAAAAGACTTGTTGTGCTCTAGTTTGGGCTGCTCACCGTTTAAGGCAGTACATGCTGAGTCACACCACTTGGTTGGTGTCAAAAATGGATCCAATCAAGTACATATTTGAGAAGCCAGCTCTTACAGGACGAATTGCCCGTTGGCAGATGCAATTATTAGAATACGATATCCTGTATGTCACACAAAAAGCAGTTAAAGGTAGTGCACTTGCTGAGTATTTGGCTTGTCAGCCGATTCCAGACTACCAACCAATGCAGCATGATTTTCCTGATGAAGATATCATGGCACTGTTTGATGAGGGTGCGTCAAATGTATGGGGGCATGGGGCAGGTGCTGTGTTAATATCTCCTGACAATCACTTCGTTCCTGTCACTGCAAGGTTGAGCTTCTATGTCACAAACAACATAGCAGAGTATGAAGCGTGCATCTTGGGTATTAAAGCAGCCCTAGAATGGAAAGTTAAAAGGCTAGATGTGTATGGAGATTCAGCCCTGGTTATTCATCAAGTAAGAGGCGATTGGGAGACCAGAGATCCCAAACTGATTCCTTATTGTGTTTATGTTCAAGAGTTGATGGAGTCTTTTGACGAAATCACTTTCAAACACATCCCTCGCAGCGAAAACCAGCTGGCTGATGCATTGGCAACTTTATCATCCATGTTAATATCAATTGTGATAAAAGCTTGACTCATGTCACAATCCAGCACCGGAGTCTACCTGCGCATCACTACTGCACAGCCATAGATGAAGAGCCGGATGACAAGCCTTGGTATCATGATATCAAACAGTACATCATCAGCAGAGAATACCCTCCCGGGGCATCTGAAAATGACAAGAGAACTCTTCGGCGACTGTCAAGGAATTTCTTCCTCAGCGGTGAGGTTCTCTACAAAAGGAATTATGACATGGTCCTTTTAAGGTGTGTTGCTAAAGAAGAAGCTGAAAGAATCATGAAAGATGTACACGAGGGCTCATTCGAAACTCATTCCAGTGCGCATACTATGGCTAGACAGATTTTAAGGGCGGGCTATTACTGGTTGCAGATGGAAGGTGACTGCTACAACTTTGTCCGAAAGTGCCACAAGTGCCAAATCTACGCTGACCACATTCATGTGCCGCCTGCCAAATTGAATGTTCTGACTGCATCCTGGCCGTTTTCAATGTGGGGAATTGTAACATCCCCAATTTAGCTAATTTCATTTATTGAAATTAGCAAGATGTCTCAAGATAATTAATTAGCATTATTGATTAATTATGATATGGTGAGTTAATTGGGATTTTAAAGCAAATAGGAGCACAGGGGTATTTTCGTCTTTTCCACACATTAATGAGTTTCGGCTAAACCATCCTCCACAGAACATCACTATATGAAATATGTGATTATTGTATAATTATTGTTGGATTAAAATTGACTTAAGAAGAAATTAAGGAAGTTTAAGCCAAAAATTGGACATAAGGGCAATATGGTAATTGCACCTCATTAAGTGACCCTCATCTGAACAAAAACATAACCTTTACCTCTTCTTCATCATTTGCTGAAATTCAGAAACAAGAGGTTAGAGAGAGAGAGGAGAGAAACACGAAGAGAGAGGGAGAGAAGGAGAAGGTGAAATTGTGAAATCTTGATGCATGTAGGTAGAAATTACACCATTCTTCTCCATTTTCGATTTCCTTTCTCATGATGCCAATATCATTACCTGAATCATCCCCTTCTCCAAATTTCCATTTCTGAAACCTTGATGCATACCAAAGTGAAGCTTTGAGGAGTTAAGTCATTGCATGTCACCATTGAAGCTCCATTAGCAACCCTTGAAGTTCAACAACCATATTAGAGCGCATACACTAGCTACATTGAGAATTGGATCAGTTTAGAGAGGATTTCAGTTTCTGGATTGAGTTCTAGGCCATTGGGTAGCTTGAGTTCGTGATGCTTGGTGGTTGGGATTGAAGATACCAACTCAAGGGAGATGCTGCTGGAAACCCGTAAGAACCCTCTTCGGTATTTAACTAATATCTCTCTGTACACAGCTCGGATAAACATGATTCTTGATGATTCAGAAACTAGACACGAAATGCTTCGGATTAGGCACAAGAATGAACCGATTTCATTGAGTATGGTGGAAGAAAAAGGAATTGCAAGTTTCAGTTTTGGATTAGAGACAGTTTTGACCCAGTCACCTTGTTTCGGGTGTATCTCCCAAGTTACTGGATGCATGCGTATGATCCTTTGACCATCAGAAAGTAGACAAAATTATCTACAGAATGGGCACTGGTTTGAAGGGTTTTGGCCACGATTTGACCAAGATACGCGTGTTACAAAACTGCTCACTGATTCTGGAAAACGGATGCGAAATTGGAAGTGCTGGTTCCTCAAATTTCGGATCGAATCGCCAAAGTTCGAGAGACGCCAATTCCGTAGTCAAGGAGGAAGTTCAGTAGCTGGATTTGTGATTGGTTGCTGTTCTGAAGTTCGGTTTCGAGTATCGGACGAGTTCTGTGCGAGTACGTGATTACGGGGATTGTTCGAGAGGTTACGGTTCGTGAGGACGTGATTTCTCGCGAGGTCGTCAAATCGGTGAGTTCTATACTCGCTTAGGGACGTTTTGTTGTCGAGTAATGTTATTTTCTGAAATGATATTATGGAAAATCCGCTTTGCGAAAACTTAACGAAAACGTTTTTATGGAAAAACCGTAAATCGCATGATTGCTCGGATTGATTGGATTGTCGATTTATGATATATATTGTTTGACTGTTTAATCGCTTTCGCTGGTCTGGAATAATAACTGTTATGTTGGGATATCGATCGGAACGAAATTGGAATCGGAACGGAATGGAATTTACTCATGAAAAGTCTGTTTTCTGGAAAACGGATGGAGACGCACGGATCGTGTGCCTCTGTGCACGGGTCGTGCGCCCCCATCTGATGTTACACGAACTGAGTTTTTAAACACACACGGATCGTGCGCCTAGTCGCACGGGTCGTGTGTATCCTTCTGGAACTTTTATTCAACAACGCCCGGATCGTGCGCCTAGTCGCACGGGTCGTGCGTATCTTTCTGGAAATCTTTTACATCCTTGTTCAACAGCGCACGGGTCGTGCGCCTACGCGCACGGGTCGTGTGAGACCTTCTGATCTTCAAATTCAAAGTACCTTTTTATCCGTTCCAAATGATTCCAATTCCCTTCTAATCCATTCCCCAAGGTCCCCCAACAATGTAAAGATACCGATGTCATGAGATTGAACATGTTTACTAGAAAACTTGTGTATTATGAACAAAATGGAAGACCGTACTTAGAGAACGCGAGAGAACATATGTCAAGAAATAATAATAATACACGGTACTTGACTGATATGATACACGGTACTTGACTGATATGATACACGGTACTTGACTGATATGATACACGGTACTTGACTAATATGATACACGGTACTTGACTGATATGATACACGGTACTTGATTGAAATGATAAACGGTACTTGACTGAAATGACTAACAGCCAATTGCGGGTACATGGATATATAATGTATAATAAATACAAGAGGAAAAAGGGTGACGACCCTTAGAGGTTAGCATACTAGGGGAGGGGAAGTCATGAGCCCCAAAACCTAGACTCAAGACTGTTTCACCCACTAGAAATAGCGGGATGGGTTCACCAAAGTCAAAGAAGTATCTATAAAATAGGTAGACTGAGGT
Source organism: Astragalus membranaceus (assembly GCA_039519185.1). Lineage (NCBI taxonomy): Eukaryota > Viridiplantae > Streptophyta > Magnoliopsida > Fabales > Fabaceae > Astragalus > Astragalus membranaceus. The sequence continues at coordinate 40,877,397 of CM076846.1, forward strand.
GTTATGCTAAAAACATGGAACAAAAGATTGTATGCTTCATGTGTCGCTTAGGAGGGCCATGAGCATAAAGGTTACAAGAACTTAATATATTTCCACGTGGTTGCTTTTTAGGGCCACGAATTCAAAGCAAAGCATAATGAACCGCTAGAGTTAGTAAGGGGTCTCGATAGGACTCACTGAGATAATGTTTATCTCACCCTTCATATTTGTGGTTTTTACAGAGAAACAGGGGAAAGCAAAGGCGACGAAGCACGGTTAGCCGGTGCGACTCTTGGAGTCATTGAAGACCGATTTTCATGTCTTAGACCTTTGTCCCATTTATTGTTTCTATGTTCCGATTGTATAACTTTCAATGTTAAGTTGTAAAATCGTTTCCGCTACTTTATGTTTTGAGTATTGAACACTAGGATTTTGTACTGGTCTTAAGTTGTGAAACTTAAGCATTTTCAGGAAGTGTATGAGGTTCGGAGAACCATTGATATGTGTTATCGAAAGTTTTAGTTGTGTTCAATATTTCAATAACAGGAAGTACTCTGATGTATGCCATTTAGTGCATTTCGGTGATTCTATATATTAGAATTTATCGGGGTGTTACAGGAATGGATGTCATCGGTCCCATTGAACCCAAAGCATCAAATGGGCATCGCTTCATCTTGGTCGCCATTGACTATTTCACGAAGTGGGTTGAAGCTGCCTCATACTCCAGTGTAACCAGTTCAGTGGTTGCCAAATTTGTGAAGAAGGATCTGATTTGCCGTTATGGTCTTCCTAACAAGATCATCACTGATAACGGCAGCAATCTGAATAGCAAAATGATGAAGGACCTGTGCGCAGAGTTCAAAATTCAGCATCATAATTCTTCCCCCTATCGGCCCAAGATGAATGGAGCAGTGGAGGCAGCTAACAAGAACATCAAAAAGATTGTGCAAAAAATGGTGGTCACATACAAGGATTGGCATGAAATGCTTCCCTTTTCTTTGCATGGCTATCGTACTTCAGTGCGTACCTCAACTGGGGCAACCCCTTTCTCTCTGGTATACGGGTCAGAGGCGGTCCTCCCAATCGAGGTTGAGATACCATCCCTACGGGTACTAAAGAAAGCTAAACTGGAAGAAGCAGAGTGGGTGCAGGCTCGTCTGGATCAGCTAAACCTCATTGAGGAAAAAAATTGCAGCTTTGTGTCATGGGCAGCTGTACCAACAGAGAATGAGAACAGCTTTTGACAAGAAAGTCCGGCACCGTGAATTCAAGCAGGGAGATTTGGTGCTTAAGAAGATCTTGCCCATCCAGACTGATCCCCGAGGGAAATGGACACCCACTTATGACGGCCCGTATGTGGTCAAGAAAGCCTTTTCTGGAGGAGCACTGATAATCACGAACATGGACGGAGAGGATTTAAGGAACCCAGTCAATTCCGATCAAGTGAAGAAGTATTATGCCTGAAAGAAATAGACGAAAAAAAGAGAAAGACAAGCCAAGTAAGAGTTAGCTCGCTAGGTTGAAAACCCGAAAGGGCGGCCTAGGCAAAATCAGAGCGACCCGGTGGATTGAAAACCCGCAAAGGGCGATCCAGGCAAAAATTAGGGTCAGAAAACTTGGGCATGAAAAGTAAAGAAAGGCATACAACTCCTCTAAAGACTTGGATGAGGGAGTGATCAAGGTCAAGGACATAAATGTTTAGCACTGTTCCACAGAGACGGACAGTCAGAATTTAACTTCTCTCTTTGTTCGTGTCTTTTTATAGTTTAAACTTTCAAGTGTAATAAACAATCGACGTAACTTCTTGTGCGACCGGTTTCCACATTAATAAAGTTCAACTTTCTCATATCTGTTCACTCTTTTATTTTCTGCTTTTTTTGCTCAAAATAAACGTTTTCTAATGATGGTGATGATGACCAGTAAAACATGTGCATAAATCATGGAGCATTACAATTATTGCAAAGTCCCTAAAGGTCGCGGAAAAAAGCAATTCACCAAAACCAGTTAATCATGCAAGAGAAAGCGATTGCACTCACGATTGCTTCAAATGGCGAAGTCAAAGCCAACATGCACTCGGCCCATGAGCCCCGCAATTCCAGTGGGTTCCTCAGTCTCGTGCCATGAGTGTCGCGGGTTGGCTGAACCAGCAAAAATAAGCCAAAAGAGCAAAAGAGCAAAAGAAAAAACAAACGATCAGAAAAAGAAAGCTGATCAAAGAATGAAAAGCCAAGAAAAAACAAACAGTCAGAAAAAAGAAAGCTGACAAAAGAAACGAAGTATCAAGAATAGCATCCCATTGCATTCATCATTCCACTAAATCATCACATCGCATGCACTCACATGACATGCATTCGCATAACGGACTTTGCATAGCATGCATTCATATTTCATGCACCATGTCTTGCATCTGCTAACGTGTGCAGGTGTCCTGGATCAGTGCAATGGCATTGATCATCAATCAGAGCAAGCTGAAGAAAGGTCCGCTAACCTGAGCAGACATCCTGGATCAGTGTATTGACATTGATCATCAATCAGAGCAAGCTGAAGAAATGTCCGCTAACCTGAGCAGACATCCTGGATCAGTGCAATGGCACTGATCATCAATCAGAGGAGGCTGAAGAAAGGTCCGCTAGCCTGAGCAGACATCCTGGATCAGTGCAATGGTATTGATCATCAATCAAGATAAAGCTGAAGAAAAGTCCGCTAACCTGAGCAGGCATCCTGGATCGGTGTGGAAGCATTAACCGACTAAAGGAAACCAACTGGATTTTGGAATCCCCTCTGGACCCACGTGTCCCCAGCAAGATTGACTTCACCTTGTATTCGAGCTGCAGGTAAGTCCCCCTGACCTCAATAGGTCCAGTCGAAGAGGATAGCTGTGTTAGCCTAAAACATGGCGCAGTCCTAGGGAAATATCGAGATCCGGACTTGATATAGTACCCTCCCCTGGTCGCTCGCAAGACCACCCCTTTGGAGCCCACGTGCTCCCAGGCCCAAGTGCAAGCTCGGATCATTCGCGATTCGTTAAAAGGCTTTAGGCAGCCTCCGTCGCCGGCTTAACGAGGGCCGGCACCCTTTTTGCTTCCCTTTTTATTGCTTTCTTTATTGCTTTCCGCTAGCTTATTGAGGGTTGGCACCATTTAGTTTCCTGCTTACTGAGAATTGACGATTCATCCATTGCATTCACCTCGGGCTAACACCCAATAAAAATAGAAAAAGGAAAAAGAGGAAAATTCGGGTTTCCCTAAGTAGACAAAATCGGTATAATTTCCGAATTCTTTATCTTCATTTTGCCTTGGAATATGTTTCGGCCAATTCATATTCCTCGTTAAAGTTCAGATAAAGAGGGGCAGCTGTCATACCCTAATTTTGTCCGGCTTAGGTCAAAACCCTAATTTTCCACAAAAAATAAATAAATTGAAGAATGAAGAGCATCATGCATTTCATTTTGGGTCCTAGAAGTCATTCCAAGGTCTTTAAAATCATTTTTAGGGTTGGAATGCACTTTTTAGGCAAATTAGGGTTTTAGGGTCAAAAAGGACATTTTGGTCATTTTTCGCAAAAAGATGATTTTCTCGCCAAAAATGCACATCCACAAAAAGTACATTTTTATTCTATCAAGGATAATTTTTGTACAATTTTTTAGAAAGAAAACCCTAGTCAAAAATAATTAAAAATGTATTTTTCCATTTTTAGTGCATAGAAAAATAAAAAAAGGACCATTAAATATTCCTCAATTCTTAAGTGACATTTTTTATTGTCATGGGTGACTAGGGGGAATATTTTATGGTGCCCAAAAACATGTAACACATTTTCAATACTTGCATTCCCATTATTTCCCATGCCCAAAAATTTCAAATTCAAAAAGCAAAATGAGGAAGTGTACTCAAATAAGACAAAACATAAAAAAAAAACAAGTTTTTTCCTTCTCTCCTCTCCTCACATTCGCATATCCCCTCTCTTTCTCTCTCTCCCTCTCACAAAATTCTTCCACACTCTTCCATTTTGTAATCATTATACCCTCTTTGGTAAAATACCTCACTCACTTACACTAACCCCTTCATAAGAAAACCCAAATTTCCCTCTTTGGTAACAATCCATCCCTAAAATGCCCTTAACCCTACCTCACATGAGATCCCTTTCCACAAATAAGAAATTCATTTTTCTTTTCCTTTTTTTTTTCCTTCTTCACTTTCGCCCCCCTCTCTCCCTCACTCTCATTTTGTGCTTCTTCAATACCCTTAATCCATGTGAGGATTAATCTCAACCCTTGATTCAAAATTGAGACTCAATCCTAGAGCACATTAAAAGCACAAAGACTAAATTACCCTTAGACCTAGTTTCATCCTATAAATACCTCCCTCATTCCCACACCTAAGGATCCTTTTTTTTTGGCTTCTCATTTGATCCTTTAGCCTCTCATTCTCCTACACAAAACCCTAGCACACCAAAGCTTCCCCCTTCTCCTCTCTTCTTGCGAAACCATCCCCTTCTCCCTCACCCATTTTTCTTCAAAAATCAACCATCAAATCCTCCATTTCTTGTTAGATCACCATCATTCCTTCCATTCTCTTCAAGGTTGCATCATCAAATTGCTAAGAGCTAGCAATTTTTGAGCTTATCATCTCCTTCTTCATTTCTTTGTAGTTTTGAGGTAATCCTTGAAGCTTTGCACCTTATATTTAATTTTCTTGCATAATCTCTCCTCTACTCCAAACTCCTTCTTGATTGTTTGTTTGCTTTGAGGATCCATTTCAAACATTTTGACAAAGACTTAGGGAGCTTTGAGTGTTTGAGATGGGTCCTTGGCCTTGAAGGATTTATTCTTCTACTTGAATAATTTCCCTTGCATCTTTACATATTTTGCACTAGATTTCATAAAAAGTTAGGGTTGATATGATTTTGTTGCACTTCCTTTCTTAATCATATGAATCCTTGCAAAAAATAGATCTATGTTGCTTTGTGTTAATTTTGGTGTTTTTTTTATTTTATTATTAAATAAAATGTGGATCTATGTTTCCTTTGGTTCGCATGCTTATAGATCTAAAAATATTTCCAAGTTGATTTTGTTGTTGTTCTTTGCTTGATGATGTTTAATCTTGTTGTTAATATTTTATTTTAGTGTTAGATGTTATTTTTTTTGTTGTTGGTTGATGATCTAGCAATATGATTCCCACTAGTGCCTAGTGCACCTTGACCTAAGTGGTGAAGATTGCTAGAAATGACTCAATTTAGTTTACGTGTCCATTCATTCTTGTGTCTTAGTTTACTTGTTGTAAATTGTTGATGATAGGCAAGTTGATTCTCACTAGTGCCTAGTGCACTTTGCTCAAAGTGGGAGGATTGCTCTACGTGATTCAACTTATTTGTGTGTTTAGTTAATCTTTGCATTTTAATATGCTTATTGTTCATTGTTGATGATAGGCAAGTTGATTCTCACTAGTGCCTAGTGCACTTTGCTCAAAGTGGGAGGATTGCTCTAGGTGATTCAACTTATTTGTGTGTTTAGTTAATCTTTGCATTTTAATTTGCTTATTGTTCATTGTTGATGATAGGCAAGTTGATTCTCACTAGTGCCTAGTGCACTTTTCTCAAAGTGAGAGGATTGCTCTATGTGATTCAACTTGGTTTTAGTGTTTATTTACTTTTTACCATTTTACTTTACCATTCATTAACTTATTACCAAAACATAAAAATATTTTACTACTTTGGTTTTTACCACTTCATTAATTTTTTACTAAAACTAAAATTTTTTTACCACTTCCCATTTACCTCATGCATTTTTACTTTACCATCTCATTAAATAATTACCATTTACTTCATGCATTTTTACTTTACTTTTCACTAACTTCTTACTTAAGGTTTCACAACTTATCAACTTGCAAAAATACCCAAAACATTTTCACATTCATGAATCTTCATTCATACTTAGTTTATGTGACACTATCATGCATCCTCATATGCTTATATCTCTTGCATCCTCTTATGCATCCTTGTATGCCATCCATTCATAAATAAAGTGCTATGCATCCATTCCTTGTACACTCATGCACTTACATGCTTACCTAATCATGCATCCTTGCTTACATATTCAATCATTTAACTTAGAATACTCTATGTTTACAATCAATTGTATTCACTTGTTCTTGATGCCATGTAAATGTCTTGACTTGATTGTGTGCCCTCCTCTCCACTTGTATGACCTCCTAATGGAGACGTAAGTCTACATGCATGTTGTAGCATAGAGCCATTAGGGTAAATACAATCCTTCTTGCACACACACAATTACTTTGAGAACTTTGTTTTGCATCTTTAATAATTGAATCCTTTGATTGTATGGGCATGTTTAATCTTGGTTAATGAATGATATGTTCATGTTTGCTTGAGTATTATTCCTTCATTTGCATTTTGTTGTGGATTTAGAATTGACTTGAAATGTTCTACTCCTTTTCTAAAACCCATTTCCTAAAATCATTTCAAAACAAAAAGAAACTTTTACTTTCAAAACAAAATAAATCAATCGTCATTAAACACCAATCGCGCCGTTGCCGATTAGGTTGTTAATGATGATATTGTTTTCAAAAGGAGTTAGTAGCGAGACCATTCTAACCGTTGTTGTTCGGTCTTCGCAAAAGCTCTACCCCATTTTCGAAAACTTATTCATTTCTCAAAAATAAACCAATTGTCATTAAACACCAATCGCGCCGTTGCCGATTAGGTTGTTAATGATGATGTTGTTTTCAAAAGGAGTTAGTAGCGAAACCATTCTAACCATTGTTGTTCGGTCTTCGCGAAAGCTCAATCCATTTTCAAAACCAAAAGCCGAGAACTACGTAGCTTTGATCCCTCTTCCAGTGAGGGTACGTAGGAGCGGGGTCCTGTCCCGTCAAGCACGCTCTTAAAAAATCTTTGTTTTGTCCTGATTTTCAAAGATAACCCGAGAACTACGTAGCTTTGAATTCTCCATCGCACCGGGAGATACGTAGGAGCGGGGTCCTGTCCCGTCAAGCACGCTCTTAAAAAATCTTTGTTTTGTCCTGATTTTCAAAGATAACCCGAGAACTACGTAGCTTTGATCCCTCTTCCAGTGAGGGTACGTAGGAGCGGGGTCCTGTCCCGTTAAGCACGCTCTTAAAAAATCTTTGTTTTGTCCTGATTTTCAAAGATAACCCGAGAACTACGTAGCTTTGAATTCTCCATCGCACCGGGAGATACGTAGGAGCGGGGTCCTGTCCCGTCAAGCACGCTCTTAAAAAAATCTTTGTTTTGTCCTGATTTTCAAAGATAACCAAAAATATTCTTCTTCCCTCCTGTTTTCAATAAAACGAACCTTAAAGAAAAGGAAAGAAAAGAAGTAGAATAAATTGCTTTCAACTCGAACTTTTGTCTAAACCACACATCAAGTTAATGGTTCCCTTTCGGTAGAAAGGAGGTGCGGGGTGCTAATACCTTCCCCGTACCTAACCGACCCCCGAACCTACATCTCTGCGTTTTCAAAAGACCACCCGCCTTTTCAAAAGACTTTTTTTCAATGTTTTGGTATTAAAATAAAAATATTGGTGGCGGCTCCAAACTTTTTCCACGTTGTCAAACGAAAAGTCCCAAACCGGATTTTTCGGGCGCAACAATCATCGATAATCAAAACTTTGGTATTTGGAAAGAACGAAGATGTTTGAGAGTTAGGGATAACCTCATCATCTGCGAGATCCGCCCAATTGTCCTTAAAAGCAGACGGCTCCACTGAATAGGAAGCATCAGACTCAAGCCTATTCGTGGGGGAATGGCTCCCAGCTATCTCTGCACCAAGAATATGGCCCCCAGCCATCTCTTCAATTGTAATAGTAGTGTTGTCAAAACCCATGCACCGATTGGGCTCAATGCCATCCATCACCAAAGCCAGACTATTGTCTTGTATGGGACCAGCGTCAGGCACTACCGGTTTCTCCAATGACTTCCCTTTATCATTCGGAGAAGGCTTGTGGGGTTTGCCCGGCTCCCCAGTTCTCTTACAATTCTGGGGAGAATGACCAATACAACGACAAGAATTGCAGAAAGGAGGAACACTCTCATATTCCACCCTGATGAGAAAGGCATAACCCTCTCTTTCTACTAACAATTGATCATGCAGCTTCTCCGAGAAGTCAACATCAATAAGAACTCTAGCAAAATGACCAAAAGTCCTCTTCTTAGTGGCTTCATCCAAAGCAATAGGGGCACCTAGGCTCCCACTGATTTCAAACAAAATCTTTGACCTCCAATATTCCCGGGAAAGACCATGAAGCCTAACCCAACACTGAGCATTGGTTTGCTTTGCAGAAATAGGGTCAAAATCTGGTCTCCAAGCATACAAGCGCAGAACACCCGGCTGAAGAGATCGCGAACCAAGCGACCAAACCCGCCTAAAGTCCTCATTAGATACAAAAGAGAATTCAAAAAACCCCTTACCCAGAGAGACCAGAGACCAGTTAGAAGAAATAATCTGATATGGTTTATCCCCTTTAGACAAAAATATTCTACCATGTAGTAGATTTACACATTCAGCAATACTAGCCTGATATTCATCTTTAGAGATCTTAACAGCAAGAACATCTCCTTTTAAACAAGGTTTCTGCTGCTTACTGTAATCAAAATCGGCAAACGGTCTAGGGGCTTGAGGTAAACCTGTCAGCGCCTCAGAGAAAGACTTTCTTTTAACACAACTGGCAGATGGGATGTCCACAGCAGCTTGCTGTACACCCAATCCACCGGATACCGAACCCAACGCGAACTGCAGATCAACTTCGGGAAAGAGATCGCAAGCAGGACCTCCACGGGGAGGTGACGGCGCGGCGCAAGCCACCTGCAAGGTACCAGACAGATCCATGATTGGAGACGACGGCGCGGTGCAGGGCTGAGAAGGCGGTGCGGCGCAGAGAGCGTTCTGAGAAGGCGGCGCGGCGCAAGGAACGACCGGCGGAAAATCATACAGAGCCACGATCGGAGTAGATGGCGCGGCGAAGGATCTGCATCAAGTCATCTGAGAGGCCAGTCATGGTGGCCACGGCGGCGCCTTCAAAAGCGTAGATCCTGCAAACAGAAAACCACAGAACAGAGAAGGGGGTGCGGGGCGAAGGGGGGAGGCAGCATGAGAAGGGTGGCTGGAGGGGAGGGAGAGGGAGGGTAGGGACGAGATCAGCGCCTAGAGGCAGCGACGCCTAGGGACAACCCTAGCAGATCGCCCATCCAAGAAGCTGGCCTAGTCTCGGGTTTCTTCCAACTGTTTCGTTTTGAACTGATGGAGATACCAAAGCTACGTAGTTCTTGGGTAGAAAAAACGTTTTGTTGGTTTGTGTTTTTTTAACTTAGGGGTTTTAGAACTTTTGATCCATACGGTTCATTCGTCCTAAAACGATGACTAACCCGGCCGTACGGCCGACTTAATTCCCTGTTTTTTTGAAAATTAGAATTTTGAGTCTTTGGAAAAAAACGATTTATGTATGGAGTGATTTAATTTTATTTAAATAGGTATTTTAGGACTTTTAAGACGTACGACCCATTCATCTTAAAATGATAACTAAACCGGTCGTACGGCCGATTCAATCCCCTATTTTGAAAATAAGATTTTTATTTTTGGAGGAAAAAGATTTGTGTTTGCATTTTTGACATTATTCATTTTTAATAGGTATTTTAGGACTCTTAAGCCGTACGACTCATTTATCCTAAAATGATGACTAACCTGGTTGTACAATCAATTTAGTCCCCTAAAAAAATGAATAAACGAGGTGGGTTGTAATAAAGAAAACAAGGGGGAATATTAGCAGCGAGGGGATGTATTAATAAATGGGGTGTGTTTAGCAGAAAGGGGGTTGTATTATTAAAGCTGGGGTGCGACTGGCAGTGCAGTCCACGTTTTTGTTTATTTGGATTTTGGGTTGATGGTCTGCGAAGCAGGCTTTATGCAGGGGGTGTATGAACTAAAACATTGGGGGTGGGAAAATGAACCTGATGTCTTGTTTTTTTTATTTAAAAATTAGTTTAAAAAGAAGTATAAAAGGGAATTAATACATTCAGAATCCTAATTGTCTATTCTTCCTCAACTCAGCGCCGTATCCACCATTCTTTGGAGGAAGAGAGAGAGAGAGAGACAGCAAATTTCGGGTGGGGGAGAGAGGAAGAAAGGAAACGCGATGGAGGGAAAGAGATAGCCGGCGAAGGGAGAAGGCCCCACCGGACAAAAATCGCGACAGCGATGAGCTGACTGCGGCTATATTCAAGGCGAGGAGACGAGCATCGGCGGTCTGACAATCGAGTCTGGTACGACAACACGACGGAGGAGGGTTTCGCGAACGCGACGGCGACAGTGTGAACATACAGTGGTGGGTTGACGACGGCGTGTTCAGGCCAACGACCACCGTCTACGGTGGCCGAAGTCATTATTTTACTCATTATTATGTACATATCACTAAACAAATACTTTCCAGATGATGGTAATAATCTAAAAGAATAAAGCACATGCTTGCAATTGCAATAACAACGATTCTGAACATATGCAATCTACATATTGGTTTTAGCACATGAATGACTAAAATATACCTTGAGCATGTATTACAGAACTAAAAAAAATGTGACCAACCTCTACTTCCAAGATTTTTTTGAAAAAAAAAATGTTGCTGAGAACTAAATTGGTTTTGCTGCCTCTATTGCGTCTTGGTTTCCAAGTTTCTGAAAGATAAAATAGATTGGTATTTCCTCTTTTTCCTTCTGCTGGCTCCTCCCTTTTCTACTATTTTAGAGCACTCACGTTCAGTGTTTATAAGCAAAGACTCTAAATTGTTGATTATTTTTGTGTCAAGAACTCAGCCGTTGTGTGTCTTTTTCACTGTTGCTACTCACTTGCATTTATAGTGAAAAATGTGGTGTAGGTTTGGGTGCTGATGTACCAGAGCAAAACTCAATAGTAGACAAAAGCATAACAGCCACTAAGGAAAAAGCAGAGCAGCAAGGGGTGGTGGAGGCGTTGATGCTGCAAAGGCTGAAATGTTTTTGCCCAAAATGTCAAAAGAAAAAGGATAAGGAGAAAACATGTTGAACTTCAGTCTCAAAATATTTCTCACCTAGGGCAACCATAAGTGCCTGTCCCATTTTCTTTGAATTCATTTTAATTGTTTGTACTTTTTACTTTTTTCATTTTTGTCTATATGTGTAACAAACATGTAAAATAATTATTTTTGTAATAAAAAGGCAGCATTGACCATTCAATTTGAATTGTTTAAGAGAGAGAAGAAGCTACTGTTGTTAATAATAAAAGTAAATAATGAACAGTAAAATAAACACGCGTATATGACCAGAAGCGAACACGCATGCGCAATGAGAATAAAACCTATACACGATTAGGAATGACACGCGTGAACGACAAACATCATAACAAACAATGTTTTAGATTTTTTTCTAACAAATTTTAACTTAGTCGGACAAAATTAGGGTATAACAGCTGCCCCTCTTTATTTATATTTTGCTAGAAAATATGAAGGGTTTTCAAGTTTTCATAGAAAAATAGAAATAAAGATAAAAAAACACTAATTTTGGTCGTTTAGGAGAAAAGTTGGGGGTTTTAAGAATTTACAGATAGCGGTTAACACTTGGTGTGTTAACGAAAAAGCAATAAAGAAATATCACTGGGGATTTGAAGGACTGATCGGTCTGAATGACTGATTTGTCTGAAGGATCGCTGCCTGGAAGTATTGGCATAATGATCTGAAGGTCTAACTCGCAATCGATGCTTGGCGCATTGATTTGAATTAAACTGAAGTACCGGTTGGTCTGAAGGGCTGCCTGAGCCTGATGGACCAAAGATGGTCTGATGGACTGCTACTACCTATGGTACTAGTAAAACAGTCTGAGGGTGACCTACGTCGGTGCGGTCGTAAGGGTCAAGATCAGATCTAGAACTGATATGTTGACCACGAAGGATTTACGCTACGTCTTAGACAGACACAACTAATCTGAAGGACTTGTTTGTCTAAAGGATCTGTCGGGCTCAGTGGCGACGTATTGATCTGAAGGTGCAGCTCGGAGTCGGCATTTGACGCGTTGACCCGAACTGAACTGAAGGACCGACTTGGTCTTTAGGATCTATGCTAGACTCTGTGCTAACATTGCGATCTGGTGTGTGATGTTGGATTCACGCTCGTCGTGCTGACTTGAGAAATGAAAGGATATAGGGATCAACACTTGAAGTCGATTGAAAAGCTATAGATGTTATGTATATGACATGCATGTAATGCATGCACATGCAATGATTGGTGTTTGTTAAGGTAGTGAATGAGATGTGGTGGATAATGGATGCTGAAGTTGATGGAATAATAAAGTTGATACACTGTGTATGCGTATGCAGATAAGATTTTGAGAAGAGATTGAGAAAAATGAAGTGTATGTATGTAAGAAGATTTGAGAAGAGATTGAATGAGAAGGAAGAAGAAAGAGGAAATATAGAAGAGAGATATGTAGAGAAATTTATGGAGATTGGAGAGTATGAGAAGGAAATAAAGAGTGAAATGAGAGAATGAGAAGAGTGTATGAGAAAGTTTTATTTATAGGAAATGAGAAGAGTGTAAAATAAATAAATAAATAATTTTTTGAAAAATCCGCCGGAAATGTACATTACCGGCAGATTTTTAAAAATAAATAAATAAATAGTTTTTGAAAAATCCGCCGGAAATGTGCATTTCCCGCCAGTAATGCACATTTCCGACGGATTTTTTTTAAGAAAAATTTAATATTTTTTTTTTTTGAAAAATCTGCTGGAAAATCTATTTTTTCCGTCGGAAATATACCGGCAGAAAAAATCTGCCGGAAATTCCAAATTTCCGCTGGAACCGTACCGGCGGAAAAAATCCGTCGGTAATGCGCGTTTTTCTTGTAGTGTAAAGAATAGAACTATCATTATACATATTCTCGCTATTCCTATATGCGCAAGATATTTAATGGCTTCATTTATCGTTTAATATGACTTTGCTTATGTGATATTTTGGTGAATGCGTCTTGTTTGAATTGCTCCTTGAATGTTTGATAATATTATTGTTTGACACGTGATCAATGTGTAAAATACCTTGGTAAAGTTGATTTTAAAATGTGTAGAATTGGGACGAACGCGAGAGCGAATTTAGAGCAAGAATGAAGTGAGTTTAACATTTAGAGTTTAACACTAGTGCAAAAATTGGAAAAGAATTGGAGGTTTTAAGTCGGATGCCCAAATACCCGACTTAAAAAGTGGAAGCGGTGGCATTTTTGTAATAAACGGGTGGGAAAAATTCCGGCGCTTAACTTTCTAAGCCGGGTAACGCTTATGTCCGACTTGAAATATGTAACTTATTTTTGCGTGAAACAAAAAATGAAAACCTTCGCGTGCGCCCAAAAACAAAACACTAAAAAGTAAAAACTAAAACACTATTGAACCCTAAAGTTAGTCCACCGTTTCATCGCTCTCCACCAAAACTCCACCGTTTCATTCCTCTTCCAATCGTTCTCTCCGCTGAAGCTCCCTCTCTCCGCCAAATTGCCTCCTTCTTCCGTCGCTCTCTCCACTCTGCCGCCGTCTCCATCTCTCCCTATCACTGTCACCTTCTTTGATTCGCCTTGGTCTGTGCTCCGCCGTCGTCGAACTCAGTCGATTCGGAACCACCACACGTCGCTGTCATGCTACGTGCTCCACCGCCGCCTTCTGCTCCGTCATCGGCCGCTATATCTGTTCCCTCATTGGTCGCTGCAGATCTTCAAGGTTTAAGGTTTAATTTTGTTTTCCTTCTTCTTCATTTCATTTTCGTGTTCCATCTTCTTCATTCCGTTTTCCTTCTTCTCCATTTCGTTTTCCTTTCCACTTTGGTTTCGTTTTCGTTTTCCTTCTTCTTGATTTCGTTTTTTAGGGTTAGTGTGATTTGGGAATTGGGAATTTTGAAATCGAATTCTGCCATTCTGATTTGGGAATTAGGATTTCGTTTTCCTTCCCTCTTTGATTTCGTTTTTAATTTTTGTCTATGTTTCACCATCAAAATCTAGAAACTTTGATATCTTTGTTGTGAACCTTATTGGTTTTCTGTTTCCTGTTGATTTCAAAGTTAATATATGCATTGTCTTTGTAATAGGTGTCTCCTGATCAGGCACAACTGCTTGCAATGCTTCTGCAGATTCTTGGAGCAGAACGGTGTATTGAAGTTGGTGTTTATACTGTATGTCCCTCATTTTAACAGTGTAGTTTCTTTATGTTACATGTTAGGCTTTACCAATTTATATTTCTATCTCATACTATACATGGTTGAGATACCAACTGATTGAGGCTTTCATTTATTATTTAAATTATCTCATACTATACATGTTAAGATTTGAATGTTAAGAGCAAATACTTAAGATAATATAGTAAGATTTCAAGGGAGAAAATTGTTATTTGAAAATAAATTTTTGTGGATTCATGATCTAAAATTAAATAACCTAACATGCCATCTCAGTTAAGCGGGGCTAATATGTAAGATGAATATGAATGATATTTACTGGAAGTATAGATTATTTCGGTTAGATCATTATTTTGGTTAATTTCCTCTTCCAGGTCAGATCATTATTTTGGTTAATTTCCTTTCTGAATCAGAGCTCTACCGTTGTTGCTGCATTAGTGGATTGATTTTGTGCTGATATGAGGGTGACATGTAGAAGGGGCTGGATTAATTCAAGCCAAAAACCGTAACCCTAATGTTATTCCTTTAAGAATTTCAAGCCAGTAATCTATCTTCCCCCTTCCTTTTTGTCAATTCATCTTTCAATTTTTTCACCATCTTAGCATCTTTAGGGTTCAATTATGCAATTATGTTTTCAGTTTTGCATTAACAAACGAATAAGTGTTGTTCTTTTTTTCATTTTCTGCAGATTTGGAATCACTGCCCTTCATCTCTCTCCCTCTCTCTCTCTGTGTCCCTCTCTCTTTTTCTCTGTCGCTCGATCTAGGGTTTCTTACATGTGTTTACTTTTTATTGATTGTATGAATTTTAGGTGGAGGATTTAGGGTTTTATGTGTTCCAACTACATCATTTGAGCTACACCTTAGGGTAATTTATGAGAAATTTTTGTTATTTTTGCATGAGCTAGTTGTCTCTTTGAATGCAGATGAGCGTGGATGCATAGAGTATTGCTTCCCAGCTTAAGAATGCTGGGTTGTTGAGGACTCAGGGCCTCATTGGAGGAAAATGGAGTGATGCTTATCATGGTAAAACCCTTAAGGTATGCCATACCTGCTGTTATTCCCCCTGTTTCTCCTTTTATTCTCTCATTGGTTTTTTGCAAAGTTTAAAGGACGAAGGGGACAATGTGATTACTGCTTCATTGTCAATTAATTCAGCTGATGGTTATCGTCTGTAGCTGTTGCTTATAACTTTCTTCATATTTTATTGCCTTAAATTCCATAGAAGTGTTATTGCATTGGAATCTTTTACATTTAATACTTTGGCAGGTTTATATCCCAACAACTGGTGAATCTGTAGCAGATGTTGCATGCATGGCCGGAAGAGAAACAAATGATGCAATTTCCTCTGCTTATGAATCATATAAATGTATGAAACTTCACATTTTGATGCTATATCCAGTATTTTGGACAGAGTTTTAGTTAATAACATTCATCTTTTGTATTAGTGATATTGTTTTTAGAGTGACAAGCATAAACTGAGCAGCTATATATATATATTTCAATGTTACAGTCAATGGTGAGTATTACTCTAGTTTGACTGGTTTTATCATGTTAGTTGTACTGTTACTTGTTGATTCTTGACATATGTTCATATGTAGTATTGTTAATTCTTAGTAAATGATAAATTAGCTGAAAAATCCCGTTGTTGGTATTTGAAATCAGGATTGTTTGAACAGTTGACCAGGCTTGCAATCTCAGCAAATGATGTGAGATCTATTGTAAGAAGGGAAGAAACCTCTAACTAATGTGTGCATTCTGGAGCTGAGCAAATGGGTTGTTGTGTCTCAACAAGCAGTCGAAGTACTTGTAGCAGCCTGAGCAATGGAGAGACGATCACTCCATCTTGCTTAGAAATTGGATTCTGTGGGCAAAAGAGAGCAAGGAGAACATTCTCTGATCATGTTATTTCTCTGACTAATTTAGCATCCTTACCCAGCAGGGTTTTTTTCACTAATGGAAAGAGCAGGTCTTCTTGCATATTCACACAGCAGGGCCGCAAGGGTATTAATCAAGATGCCATGTTGTGTGGGAAGTAAGTATGTTTGCTTTTTTGGGAACGATGCTTGACTATTAAGTGATTGTAACTTGTTTAATTTAAGATGGACATCCTAATTTTAATCCTTATTTGTGCAGGATTTCATGTTTGAAGATATGACCTTTTGTGGTGTCTTTGATGGCCATGGTCCACATGGTCATCTTGTTGCGCGTAAAGTGAGGGGTACCTTGCCAGTAAAACTTCTTTCGTATTTGCATTCTAATGAGTCGAAGCAAAATGAGTCAGGTAAAGCTTGCTTCAAACGGGACATAAAACCCAATGATGAAGATTCTGAGAAGGATTGCTCTGCGGAGGATAAACTAAACTCTACGTGGAGAGAAGCATATACGAGGGCATACAAGGCTATGGATGAAGATTCTGAGAAGTGTGTCACTGTCATATGCCATCATTTATTCTCTTTATTGAATATATGTTTTTTCTTGATGCTAATTCGATTCCAATTTGGTTGGAAATTCTTATAGGAGACGCAGAATGAATTAAGCAGTGCAAGGGTAGGGTATTTTCTTTGCAAGATGAGACAGAACAACTACTACATTGTATTCTTAACCTATATTTTTGCTGCTACCATTTCTCTTCCATAGTTTCATGCTATCTATCAACTTGTCTTTTTTTTCCTATATGTCTTGCTTTTATTATTTGTACACATCAGAATTTGTTGGAGTTATTGTGTGGGCATTCTATTGGAATACCTGCTCCATCTGCATCTTTTGATCTCAAGCCTTCAGCTTTTGATTCAAAGGAGAAAGTGTGGACAAGATTTCCTCCTGAAGGATCCAAATATACTCCGCCACATCCATCATGTGAGTTCAAGTGGAAGGACTATTGCCCAGCAGTTTTTAGGTAGGCCATAGTACTACTTATTCTATTGTTTCTACTAATTTTTCATATGATAAGGTTTCTATTGTTTCTACTAAAGCTATAGTAAAAGTAAGATTTATACATGTAATAATTGATCAACTTTTGTATCCACATTACCCTCAGAACTCTTAGGAGGCTATTCAAGGTGGATGCAGCTGATTACATGTTATCCATATGTGGAAATGATGCTCTGTCCGAACTTTCCTCTCCCAGACAAAGTGGCAGCTTCTTTTACTTGACCAATGATGATCGTTACATGATTAAAACAATGAAAAAAGCAGAGGCCAAAGTGTGTGTCATTCTTATCTTTCCCTCCATTTGAGATATCTTAGAAATCAAGGTACATTCTTATACTGATTTGACTATGATGGATTTATGTTGTAGGCTCTCTTGAGAATGCTTCCAGCTTATTACAATCATTTTCGAGCATTTGAAAATGCACCTGTACAAAATTTTATGGCCTGCATTGTGTGAAGTTAACTGGACCTGCTCAGAAGAAGGTATACCTATAAGATCATAGGAATTTCTAAATGGAACATTTGGCTAGAGTGATATAATAGATGTATGAAATATGAAATAATAATCTTTATAACATTTGGCTAAATGGAACAGTCAAATGTTGATACCCCTCTTTGCTATATTATTATTTGTTACTCTCAAACTCTTTGAAACCTGTAATTGATTAGTGATTAGAAATTGCAGAATTTATTTATTTATTTATTTATTGTTCAAGGGCTACCATCAAAAGAGTTTATGTTCATTTCGAAATTTTCCTTATACATGTTTGTATATGGTGTTCAAATCTCTCTCTCTCTCTCTCTCTCTCTCTCTCTCTCTCTCTCTCATAAATTAGCATTATTCATCCATTTTGATACATATGTAATTCTTAATTTGCATGTGATCGTGATTTGTAATATTTCTTGGAATTTTATGGAATTGTATGTCTACTGGTTTTTTTCTTTTTTCCCCATTTAAGAGGTAATAAGAACCTCATATGTCATGACTTTTATCTTGTTGGAATTAATGCTGATTTTTCTACTTGTTTAAAGATTTGGGAATTATTTGTGGATGGAGATTTGGATTGTGATTGCAACTTCAAGTGTATAAGAAGGGGTTTTAGTAACTGATGCATCCATGCCGTAGGAAAATAATATATTCTACAATTCAGGGGAAGGGAAGCACCAAATAAAGTTTTTTTTTTTAAAAAAAGGAACATTTAAAGTCGGGCGCAACTAACGTCCGACTTTAAAAGGTTTTCCACAGGCCATAATTAAAGTCGGACGCACTAATAATCCGACTTAAAAATGTACTTTTTAAGTCGGACCTTAATCCGACTTTAAAAAAACATACTTTCTAAGTCGCTTTGATAGAAGTCGGGTGAATGTCCGACTTTAAATGTCCTAAAGGTCCGACTTTGAATCCCATTTTTTCACTAGTGTAAGGGATACCGAATGAGTGCACCAAATGAGTGCAAGAAGGAGGTCCTGAGTTCAAACCCAGGAAACTAACATTTTCCCCTCCTCCACTAACATTGTCTATCAAAAAAAATTATTTAGAGTCTAATTATATTAATTGTAGGCTTTGGAGTACCATATAATAATTAGTAATTGATTAATCAATATCAGCTATGAGTTTAACATTTAGCGACAATAAAAGTTGCCACTATAATTGCGCCTATAAAGTCTATGGTTTTGCGGCAATAAAGTGTCCCTTTACCGACCGTTTTTAAATGGTCGAGAAATTTTTAGCGACGCTGGATACGCCAACCATGCATTAATTGCTGGTAAAACCTTTACACTACAAAAAAAACATCATTTGCGAGGGACATTAGTGAGGGAATACTGTTCCCTCGCTAAAACTGACATTAGCGACAGAATTTGCGAGGGAATAAGGGTCCTCGTTTGTTTTGATCATTAGCGATGGAATTGTGGGCATTAGCGACGGAACAGTCCATGGCTAACTGTTAGGAGGAAATCTGAAATTAGAACAGCATGGAAACCGAAGGGATTAGCGACGGAAATAAGGGTCCCTCGCTAACTATTTTGACCGTTTCAGTCTTGGTTAGCGTGAAGGGATTAGCGTAGGAGTGACGGAGTGAGAGAACAGTTGGTTGTATCAGATCCCTCATTTTTCTCTCTCTGTTTGCTCTTCTCTTCACTCCGTCACTCTTCTCTCTAACGAACCCAAACTCCCTTCTCTCATTTCCACCACCACCACAACCAACTGTCGCCGTCTCTCCTCTCTCTCACCTACGCGAACGTCGCCCTCTCTCCTCTCTCTCTCCTACGCGAACCTCTCTCTCACCGGAGCTCTCCCTTTTCGCCACCACCGGAGCTCTACCTTTGGAGGTTTTGATTTTTACTTATTTTTATTTTTTATGATATTGTTTTGTTAGGATTTGTAAAATTAGTTTGGCTAAAGTGCTCCCTGGGTCCCTTATCTTTATTTAAAGTAACAATTTGGTCCTTTATCTTTTTTTTGTCCCAAATCAGTCCTTTATGTTTTAAATTTTTGACACATAAATCCTTTTCTGTCCCAAATCAGTCCTTTATGTTTCAAATTTTCAACACATAAATCCTTTTTTTTGACACAAAAATCAGCACTGTTAACGGAAAAGAATTTATGTGTCAAAAATTTGAAAGATAAAGGACTGATTTGGGACAAAAAAAACATAAAGGACTAATTCGTTACTTTAAATAAAGATAAGGGACCCCGGGAGCACTTTAGCCAATTAGTTTTGTGATATTGTTGTTTGGTAATTTTAGTGAATTTAGTTTTGTGATATTGTTGTTTTGAAAGAAGAAAATAGGACTAGGTTTTGTGATATTGTTGATTGTGGTTTGGGTAGAAATTGAAATTGTGTTTAGGAATAGAAACTGAAATTGGGTAGAAATTGAAATTGTGTTTTAGGTTTTAGGATTAGGTTTAGGATTTCTAGAAATTGTGTAGGATAAAAATTTGAAGTTGAAATTGAAATTGTTTTGTTGAAATTGAAGTTGTTTTATTGAAATTGAAATTAATAGTGAATTGATTTATGTTTTTTGCTTGAAATTGAAATGGTTTTATTGAAATGTGTTATTGAAAAGTGTATCATTTTAGAGTTGTTAATTGAAAAGTGTTTAATTGTTGTTAGTTGAAATTGAAGTTAGTTATTGAAATTGAAGTTGAAATGGTTTAGGATTGAAATTGTTGGTGTTTGAAGTCTCACAACCGCACCGGAGTGCGCACCGTCATCGAACCACGTACCGCACCGGACCTCAATCTCATAACGGTTAGTTTTCAAAATAAATTTATTGTTGTTGTTGTGTGTTAGAATTGAGTGTTGTTGTGAAATGTGAGTTAGAAGGATTAAGTGTTGTTGTCAAATGTGAGTTAAATTGAGTGTTAGTAATTGAAAAGTGAATTTGAATTTGTTAAATTGAAATTATTGAGAAGAGTTAGATTGAAAATTGTTGAAATTGAAAATTGTGTATGTTGTTAATTGTGTTAAATTGTTGAAATTGAAATTGAAAAGTGTATGTTGTTAGAGCAAGACTTAATTAGAGATGTTAATTGAAATGTGTTATTGAAAAGTGTATTATTTTAGAGTTGTTAATTGAAAAGTGTTTAATTGTTGTTTTCATGAACCCTAGGTTAGATGACTGTGTGTTGTTGAAGGAAAAGGGTGAGGTGATGTCGTCCCTCACCCCCATATTTTGCTCGAAATCATCTCCATTGAGATAATTGCGAGGCGATACTAACAGTTTTAAGGTTGGGAGTTAGAAATAACTTCGATCCTTCACTACTTATATGGAAAATGGTTTTGTCTGATCTGTCCTTAACCCCCATATTCGGCTCGAAATCATCTCCACTGAGATCATATCAGTGCCACTAACTTGATATATTATTGGGAATGTTAAGGGAATCTAACACGTTTTCATAAATGCGTGTAGATGAGTTTGTATGAATTTAATCGTGATTGAGTGTATGATCGGTTATATCCGAGAAGAGCGGGTTTGAAGGAATCTCTTGTAATTGGGGTTGACAGTTTCTTATGGTAGCGTGGCGACATGAATTGGCTAAACGGGAAAAGGGGGTTAGATGTCCATGCTTAAATTGCGACGGTGTACCTATTAGGACCGATAATGAAATCAGTGAACACTTGTATCATTGAGGGTTTAGGTCTAATTATTTGATTTGGGTGGACCATGGAGAACAACGACGTCAAAATTTTGAGGTAGGGGCTTCAAGCAGTTCTGGTGTTGGTGTTCCACGTAATGAAATTTTTGAGTCGATGGAAAACATGATTTGTGATGGTCTCAGGGTGAATGTGCCATTTGATGAGCCTCAATATGACGATCATGATGAACTTCCAAATGAAGAAGCACAAAAATTTTATAATTTGTTAAGAGATTCAAACAAACCGTTGTTTGAAGGCTCGCCACAGTCAAAATTATCTATGTGTGTTAAATGATGTTGGAAGCGACACCTAATAAGGATAATTTGCCAAAAAGTTATTATGAAGCAAAAATGTTAGTTTCGAAGCTGGGATTGAAATTTAAGAAGATTGATTGTTGTGAGAAAGGGCACATGTTGTTTTACAACAACGAATTTGGTAAAAATGATGGTGAGCTACTTGAATGCAAATTCTGTGGAAAGCCAAGATATCATGATCGTAAAGGGGCAAAACGTAATTATAAACCTATCCCTGTAAAGTCGATGTTCTATTTGCCTATAGTTCCAAGGTTGCAAAGAATGTTTGCATCGACCGAAATTGCGCAGAAAATGACTTGGCATTATGACAATAGGCGTACCTCAGACGACATTTTACGCCACCCATCTGACGGTGAAGCGTGGAAGCACTTTGATCAAGTGCATTCAGATTTTGCCTCAGACCCACGGAATGTTCGGCTTGGCTTGTGCTCTGATGGATTTACTGTAACACCCCAAAATTAATTAAATATTTATTTATTTAATTATATTAGATTCATGTGATAGATATAATAATAGAATAATATATGTTAATTATATTAGTGTGGTGGTCCATATTAGAATTAGAAATAACTTAGTGAAGTGAATTAGCCCACTATGGTATTCGCATAAGGCTAAGGGAAAAAGCCCATGATTGAGTGATGGCTACTTATAGGGCTAGTTTTAGGGTTTCTCTCATAATTAAAAACAAAACACAATTAGAAAGTGAGAAAAGAAGAGAAGAAGGCGTGAATCCACAAGGCACAAGGAGAGAGAAGGAAAGCTAGATTTCGTGGTACTTCCTAAGGCTAGGGTTTCGATTCTAAAAGCTAAGGTAAGGGTGAGGTTCATGCTTTATAAGGGTTGGTATGAAGGGTTGTATGTGGGTTAGGGTTTGGTAGTCATCATATGTGTATCATGTTTATTATGTGTTTGATAAAATGCTTTGAATGCTATATTGGTTGATTTTGTCATGTAATTGATGTTCCCATTCCCTAATACTATGTTTGATGATTGCATGTGGGGGTTAGGGTATGATGATTTATCACATGTATGATTATATGTTTGTGTTGCCTTGTTGAACCAATTGTTGATGATTGAACCTATTTGTTGATGTTTGTGATCACTTGTTGATGTTTGAATATGTTTGTGGAAGTTGGAAATCAATTTGGGGTTTTTAATTCGCAAAGAAAACTGGGTATACGTTCGGTTATACAGTAACTGGGAACAATCTAGTGGTCCAAAAATTATGTGGTTTGCCTTTTCAGAAACTAGACTTAATTCTTGTTAATTGGACACTAGTTTGGTTGCATTTGGAGTTGTATAGCTCGAGTTATAGGTGTCACAAGTTAGGTTAAAATTCTGGAGACAATCTGGATATAGGTTCGGTATTTCGTGTATAACGTTTTCGTTTGAACTCATTTTTGAATGATTCTTTATTCATTGTAAACTACACTCAATTTGTTTTGGGTTAGGCTCAAGTACCATGTCATTTGACTGAGTTTTGATAATTTTAGAGGTGTCACAAGCTAGGTCATGGTGGCTGTCCTGTTTTCTGAACCTTGTTGCTTATTTACTGAAACTGTACAAATTGGACCATTATTTTGCAAAATAAAAAGTATAGTTAGGAACTAGACATCTTTAGCTTTCCATAGAGGGGTCCCTTGCTAAGTTTCGATACCGTTTGATAGGTTAATTAATTCACCGAAGTAGAGGTATGTTTGCTGAAAATTATTGTTGCTGGTTCTGAAAACTGTTCCGAAAATTGTTGCTGTTTCTGAAAACTGTTTCCGAAAATTGTTGCTGGTTCTGAAAACTGTTTCCGAAAATTGTTGCTGGCTCTGAAAACTGTTTCCGAAAATTGTTGCTGGTTCTGAAAACTGTTTCGAAAATTGCTGTTACTGTTTTCGAAAGTTACTGTTGTTGCTCCTATTGTTTGGGGTGGTTGTTGGCTGTCCCTAATTTTGTGGGTGGTTGTTGGCGCCCTATGCGCCCCGCTCCATGTTTCTTGCTGTCCCCGTTTTGTTGTCGTTGCATGCTGGCGCCTTAGCGTCTATAGTTGTTGTTTGTTGTGGGTGCCTTAGCGCCTATTGTTGTGGCTGAGTCGTTGGCCTGGATGATGTTGTTTTGTTGATGTTGTTGTCGTTATTGTCGTGTTGTTATTTATGTTGTAAATGTTGTTATTGACTTTGTTGTGGGTACCGCCGAATGGCCCACATTGTTTTGTGTTGGGTACCGCCGAATGGCCCACGTTGTTTTGTTGAGGGTATCGCCGAATGGCCCAAACTGTTGATGGATTTTATGTTGTAGGCCGGTGGCCATTGTTGATTTTGTGTTGTGGGCCTATGGCCAGTTTTGAGTCTTGTGTCATTGTGTGCTAATATATGTTGCTTGTTGTTGATTGTCCGTGTTGCATCATTGTGTCGCATGCATATCATTTGCATATGGGGTAGTTGGCCCCGGAGCTAGTCTCCACCACGTTGGATTGCCACTTTTGGCATGGATTTTTGTTGGAAGCCTCATTTGGCTGGACCCGGTACCACATGCATTATAGGGTAGTTGGCCCTCTGTTGAGCATCCCGCATTCATACCGCATGTTTGAAGTCACTAACTGTGGTGAACTGTTGTTGTTGTATATTGACTGTTGTCGTTATATATTGACTGTTGGGTCGATATTTGACTGTTGAGATGATATTTGCATGTTGTGCTGATATTGACCGTTGTGCTGATATTGACTGTTATGTCCATGCTGTTGTTGACCTGTTGTCTGTTATAATTATCTGACTTTCTGACCTAGATATACGGTCTTTCATACGATTCTTTATACTGTGTGATATCTCACCCCTTCTGTTTGAATGTTACCCCTATGTTGGTAACGTGCAGGTATCCACGAGTGAATGCTGTTGTACTTCACTAGTTCGGTCGTGTCGTCGGTTTGATACGTAGCACTCGGGGGGATGAACACTATTTATATTGTTTATGTTATTTTGTGGATTTGATGTTATAATTCTTACATGGTCACTACGTTTGTTTTAGTTGAACCCTTATGATTTTCCTGATGCGTGAATGAGTAAGAGTTGATTTGTTTTTAAGACTAAAAATGCTGTTTGCCGGTTCATCCGAGTGATGAGTGTTTTGTATCCGTTTAAGGTTTTTTTTTTAGTCGAAAAGTGTGACATCCGTTTCATTGTTGAAAACTCTGATTTTACGCTAATAAATTACCGGGTAGAAATGGGTGTTACAATAGTGGTATCAGAGCAATGGTTGGTCCGTCCGGCCAAGTCGTCGAGTCGTTGTGTCGGTTAACGACCAACTGTTGTCTTTTAGTACTAACCATTGTTTACATTGCAGGTTGTTCGAATCAGGTAAAATTTTCGAGGACGAAATTCTTTTAAGTTGGGGAGAGTTGTAACACCCCAAAATTAATTAAATATTTATTTATTTATTTATTTATTTAATTATATTAGATTCATGTGATAGATATAATAATAGAATAATATATGTTAATTATATTAGTGTGGTGGTCCATATTAGAATTAGAAATAACTTAGTGAAGTGAATTAGCCCACTATGGTATTCGCATAAGGCTAAGGGAAAAAGCCCATGATTGAGTGATGGCTACTTATAGGGCTAGTTTTAGGGTTTCTCTCATAATTAGAAACAAAACACAATTAGAAAGTGAGAAAAGAAGAGAAGAAGGCGTGAATCCACAAGGCACAAGGAGAGAGAAGGAAAGCTAGATTTCGTGGTACTTCCTAAGGCTAGGGTTTCGATTCTAAAAGCTAAGGTAAGGGTGAGGTTCATGCTTTATAAGGGTTGGTATGAAGGGTTGTATGTGGGTTAGGGTTTGGTAGTCATCATATGTGTATCATGTTTATTATGTGTTTCATAAAATGCTTTGAATGCTATATTGGTTGATTTTGTCATGTAATTGATGTTCCCATGCCCTAATACTATGTTTGATGATTGCATGTGGGGGTTAGGGTATGATGATTTATCACATGTATGATTATATGTTTGTGTTGCCTTGTTGAACCAATTGTTGATGATTGAACCTATTTGTTGATGTTTGAAATCACTTGTTGATGTTTGAATATGTTTGTGGAGGTTGGAAATCATTTTGGGGTTTTTAATTCTAAAAGAAAACTGGGTATAGGTTCGGTTATACAGTAACTGGGAACACTCTAGTGGTCCAAAAATTATGTGGTTTACCTTTTCAGAAACTAGACTTAATGCTTGTTAATTTGACACTAGTTTGGTTGCATTTGGAGTTGTATAGCTCGAGTTATAGGTGTCACAAGTTAGGTTAAAATTCTGGAAACAATCTGGATATAGGTTCGGTATTTCGTGTATAACGTTTTCGTTTGAACTCCTTTTTGAATGATTCTTGATTCATTGTAAACTACACTCAATTGTTTTCGGGTTAGGCTCAAGTCCCATGTCATTTGACTGAGTTTTGATAATTTTAGAGGTGTCACAAGCTAGATCATAGTGGCTGTCCTGTTTTCTGAACCTTGTTGCTTATTTACTGAAACTGTACGAATTGGACCATTATTTTGCAAAATAAAAATTATTGTCAGGAACTAGACATTCTTAGCTTTCCATAGAGGGGTCCCTTGCTAAGTTTCGATACCGTTTGATAGGTTAATTAATTCACCGAAGTAGAGGTATGTTTGCTGAAAATTATTGTTGCTGGTTTTGAAAACTGTTTCCGAAAATTGTTGCTGTTTCTGAAAACTGTTTCCGAAAATTGTTGCTGGTTCTGAAAATTGTTTCCGAAAATTGTAGCTGGTTCTGAAAACTGTTTCCGAAAATTGCTGTTACTGTTTTCGAAAGTTACTGTTGTTGCTCCTATTGTTTGGGGTGGTTGTTGGCTGTCCCTAATTTTATGGGTGGTTGTTGCCCCCCTATGCGCCCCGCTCCATGTTTCTTGCTGTCCCCGTTTTGTTTTCGTTGCATGTTGGCGCCTTAGCGTCTATAGTTGTTGTTTGTTGTGGGTGCCTTAGCGCCTATTGTTGTGGCTGAGTCGTTGGCCTGGATGATGTTGTTTTGTTGATGTTGTTGTCGTTATTGTCGTGTTGTTATTTATGTTGTAAATGTTGTTGTTGACTTTGTTGTGGGTACCGCCGAATGTCCCACATTGTTTTGACGTGGGTACCGCCGAATGGCCCACGTTGTTTTGTTGAGGGTATCGCCGAATGGCCCAAACTGTTGATGGATTTTATGTTGAAGGCCGGTGGCCATTGTTGATTTTGTGTTGTGGGCCTATGGGCAGTGTTGAGTCTTGTGTCATTGTGTGCTAAGATATGTTGCTTGTTGTTGATTGTCCGTGTTGCATCATTGTGTCGCATGCATATCATTTGCATATGGGGTAGTTGGCCCCGGAGCTAGTCTCCACCACGTTGGATTGCCTCTTTTGGCATGGATTTTTGTTGGAAGCCTCATTTGGCTGGACCCGGTACCACATGCATTATAGGGGTAGTTGGCCCCTCTGTTGAGCATCCCGCATTCATACCGCATGTGTAACATCCTCAAAATAATTAGGCGAATTATTTGAATATTAACCCAATTGAATTAATTTGGTACTTAATTGGTAAAATTTTTGAGTGCTAAAATTAATTATTGGCTGTCACAGGATCGTTAGCCGAATAATACGGGTCAAGGAAGTTTTGGAATCGAAATAAGAGATTTAGATCAATATGGTAATTGGCCACGTTACCACTTATATATTAATAAATATATATATGTGTGTGAGTGTGAGAGAATAAAAAGAAAGAAAGGTCCACGAGAGAGAGAAGAGAAACAGAGGAAGAAAAGAAGAGAAAAGAAGAGAAAAGAAGAGAAAGAAGAAGAGAAAGAAGAAGAGAAAGGAAGAAGAAAAAGTGAAGCCCACCCCTCCAAATTTCAGCACCATCATCATCTACCCTCCATTACCAAACCCTCAAAGCTTGGTAAGTTTTCATCCGTTTTTCCCCAACTTATGGACCTACGAATTTTATGAGGATTTTGATGGAAATTGTTGAAATCTTGGGTTGTGTGATGAAATTGATGATTGAATCATGCTTAGGATCGAAGTCAAGAGCGATTGAACGCGATTGGAAGCTCGAAACGAAGTTAGGAGCGGTTCGGTGTTGATTGGGTTCGATTCGATGATTTTGACATCTCGGTGATTTCGGCTCGGCAACGACTCTCGCTTCAAGGGTGAGTTTTACTCACGTTTAGGTTTATTCCGTTTTGAAATGTATTGTGTGAATTGGTTTCGAAAGATTTTGAGTCGAAAACGTTATTTTGAAATATATCGCGTTTTGACGAAATTCGTAATCGTTGAGTTTTTGATTGAATTGCTTGAATGTTTGATGTTGATTGGACTGGGATATAGTCTGGTATTGTCTGTTTTCGAGTTAGGAATTGATCGGGGCGAGTTTCGGATTGATCGGAAAGCAAATTTTTATAAAACAGGACATTTTAGCAATGCTGTCAAATGCGCACGACCCGTGCGTCCAGGGCGCACGACCCGTGCGCCTGGTTCGGGTTCAGTGTTTAAAAATGTCAAACAGGGCGCACGACCCGTGTGTCCAGGGGCACGACCCGTGCGCCAAGTTCTGTCCAAAATTTTCAAAGTGCCCAAAACGATTCCGTTTCGATTCCAATCCTCTCCTAATCCTTTCCTAACCCTTCTATAATGATATTAGGCTTCTAATGCCATGATTTTGGGTATGTTTAAAAAGGGCTTTATAAAATACTTTCGAAGTGGAAATTCTTTCGAAAAGCCGAACAATAGTATACGTGTGTGATATGTTTTTAATAAAAACAAAGCGGACTATAAGTCCTACAGGGTAAAGCATAATGTAAATGAACTATGGGTTCATATGATTATAGATATATGTTTGTATATGTATCGAGTTGGGTGACGACCCATGTGTAACATACTAGGCGGGGCAGTCATGATCCCTTACCCTAGGCTCCATGCCAATAGGAGAATGTACTATTGGTAGGGGGGTTCACCGGGAGTTAGCGATTACGCAGTCGGTGTTATCTTAAATAAATTGTTGTGCGGTTCACCGGGATGTAGCGGTCACGCAGTCGGTGTCGTACTGAGTTATAGCAGATTCCCCGGGATGTAGCGGTCACGCAGTCGGTGGAATGCTATGTGTAAAATAATGCGGTTCATCGGGAGTTTGCGGTCACACAGTCGGTGCCGTGTTGAGTTAAAATGTTTTGAACTTGTATCTCACTGTTTAAATGTTGTTGTTTTACAGATAAACAGGGACAGAAGAAACCACAGAGGCACGAGTAGGTGGCTCCGGGAGATGGATGATGACTTAGCTTTATGTTTAAGTTTACTTTCCTTCTGTTGTCCATGTACCTCAGCACTATGGCATTAGTGTTATGTTACCTTTCATTCCGCTTTCTTGTATGACTCTGACTACCATAGTTGCTGACAGTTTATGGTCTGAGTACCGTATGGTCTTATTTGTGTATAAGACAGTTATGTTATATTTCAGCAAAAAATTTATAGTGGTATTCAGTGTCTGAGCAGGAAATATTATCTCTGATGTGTGATTGACGTGCACTCGGGTGTTTTTAAGAAATAGAAATACCAGGGTGTTACAGTTGGTATCAGAGCTGTTCGACCTAGTCGGACTTAGCTGTTAGAGTCTTTTACTTCCCTCAGTCGTGATTTTCTTAGTATGCTATTTGACATTGAGCTTGATCAACTTAATACTTTGTGCATATTTCGCAGAATCATGGCCAGAAGAGGTAGAGGAGTCCCTCCCCCTGCTACGTATCCACCATTTGATTGGATGCAAAATGTGATCGAGAACCAGCAGAAAATGATGCAAGACATGATGCTTATGCATCAGCAGCAACAGATCCAACAGCAAAATGCTCAGCAGCTTCAAGCACAAGAGCCACAAGTGAACCCAAGAAGAATTTTTACAGAATTCCTGAAAATGAAACCCTCCGAGTTCAGAGGTGGGCCGGATGTCATGAGAGCACAACATTGGCTAGATGACATTGAAAAGATCTTTCTAACAATGCAAGTGACCGATGAAGATAAGTTGAGGTTGGCATCCCATATGTTGAAGGGAGAGGCCAATAACTGGTGGACAAATGCTAGGGCCATGATGGAGACAATGGAAACTCCCCAGACTTGGGAAAATTTCTGAACATCATTTCTGGAACAATTCTTTCCCACGGCTATGAGGTTTGATAAAGAAAATGAGTTCTTAGCTCTCACACAAGGAGGCTTGACCGTGGGCCAATACACGGCTAAATTTGAAGAGTTGTATCAATTCTTCGGTTTAGCTGGATATGCCCCCAATGACCGATGGAAAACTGACAGGTACAAATATGGGTTGAGAGAGGATATTGCTCAGAGTCTTAGTTCATTTCCGAAGACCAACTATGCAGCCATGGTTCAACAAGCTTATACTGCTGAAAGTGATTTGGCAAGATTGTATGCAAGTTGGAAGGCGTTCCATCAGAGTAAGAGGAACACTGGGTCATCTAGTTCTCAGATGGGTCCCAAGCATGACTCAGGCAGGGGTGGTAATTATAAAGGGAAGCAGGTGCAAACACCCGACCAAACAAGGTTTAAAAATTGTCATAAGTGCGGAAGGTATCACCGAGGTGAGTGTCAACTAAAACATACTCGGTGCTATCATTGTAATGAGGAGGGCCACTATGCAAATGAGTGCCCAGCAAAGAGGAACATCCAAAGAGCACCAAATGCACCTAGTCAGGGGCGGATCAACACATTGGATGCTCGAACCATCACACCTACTGATAATCTTCTGAGGGGTACGGGATCTCTTTTTAATAATTCAGTCAATATTTTATATGATTCCGGTGCAACTCACTGTTTTATCTCGCAAGCATGTGTGGATCGGTTGGGACTAGCATTATCTGAGCTATCCGAACCGATAACTATTTTAACTGCTGCCAAGGGTCGTGTCCAGACCCAATCATTGTGTGAAAATTGCCTACTTGTCATAGGGGACAGACAATTTGTTGTGAAATTTATCTGCTTGCCTATGAGAAGTATGGACATTGTTCTGGGTATGAATTGGATGGCTGAAAATCATGTAACAATCAACTGTGCCGACCGATTCATTAGCTTCGCCTCCGAATCCGTAGGGTTGACACATTCAGACTTTGAAGCAACGATCTCTTACACCGAAGCAAGCCAGTCATTATTCCAAGGTGCGGAAGCTATTCTTATTATGTTGTCTGCATCTACTGAAACGGGTTTAGACTTGTTATCTGTGCAAGTGGTAAATGAATTTCTAGATGTCTTTCCAGAGGAAGTTTCATCCTTACCTCCTGACTGAGAGGTAGAATTCTCAATAGAATTGATTCCTGGTACAGGATCGATATCTATTGCCCCTTATAGGATGTCTCCTTTAGAATTGAAGGAATTGAAGTCTCAACTTGAAGAGTTAATATCAAAAAGGTTTATCCGACCGAGTGCTTCTCCATGGGGTGCTCCGGTGTTGTTAGTCAAAAAGAAGGATGGTAGCATGAGATTGTGCATAGATTATCGACAACTGAATAAAGTGACGATCAAGAATAAATATCCCTTGCCAAGGATAGACGATTTGCTTGACCAACTTCGAGGTGCAGTGGTATTTTCAAAAATTGATCTGAGGTCGGGCTATCATCAAATAAAGGTAAGAGCCTTAGATATTCCGAAGACAGCTTTCCGTACTAGATATGGACATTACGAGTTCGTAGTGATGCCCTTCGGTTTGACTAATGCTCCAGCCGTATTCATGGATTACATGAACCGAGTGTTCCACACATATCTCGATCAGTTTGTAGTAGTTTTTATTGATGATATCTTGGTGTACTCTAAGACCATTGAGGACCATGTTCAACATCTCCACATTGTTCTGAACGTACTCCGAGAAAAGAAATTGTATGCCAAGCCGTCGAAGTGTGACTTCTGGATGCCGGAAGTGAAGTTTTTGGGACACGTGATTTCCCAATCGGGAGTTGCGGTGGATCCTAGTAAGGTTGAAGCGGTGTTGAACTGGGAACGACCAACATCTGTCACTGAAATAAGAAGTTTCTTGGGTCTAGCTGGTTACTACAGGAGGTTTATTCAAGGTTTTTCACAATTGGTTCTTCCGCTTACTCGGTTAACTCGTAAGGCCCAACCGTTTATATGGGATACCGATTGTGAGGAATGTTTTCAAGAGTTGAAGGTTAGGTTGACTTCTGCTCCAATCCTAATTCTTCCAGATCCGTCTTTGGATTTTCAAATTTTCAGCGATGCTTCGGGGAAGGGTTTGGGATGTGTTCTCATGCAGAACCAACAAGTTGTAGCCTATGCCTCCAGACAGTTGAAGACTCATGAAGAGAATTATCCGACTCATGATTTGGAGTTGGTAGCTATTGTGTACGCACTGAAGATTTGGAGACATTACCTTTATGGGTCTCATTTCGAAGTCTTTAGTGATCACAAAAGCTTGAAATATTTGTTTGATCAAAAGGAGTTGAATAATAGGCAGAGAAGGTGGGTGGAATTTCTGAAGGATTATGACTTCGAATTGAAGTATCATCCGGGAAAGGCTAATGTTGTAGCTGATGCACTAAGTAGGAAATCCATTCACATAGCAGAGTTTATGATGCATGAAATGAGATTGTTGGAATCCTTTAGGGACTTAAATTTGAATGCGAGATCAAGGAAGAGCCGGTTAGTGTTGAGCCATATGAGGATCTCCAGTTCATTAAGGGATTCTATTCGCTTAGCGCAGGAAATTGATGTGAAGCTACAATCACAAAAAGTGTTGCCAGACTTTACCGAAGATAGTGATGGAGTGATTTGTTTCAACGGTAGGATCTGTGTGCCCGATAATGAAGATATTAAAAAGCAAGTGCTAGAGGAAGCACACCGAAGTTTGTTTTCTGTACATCCCGGATCCACCAAGATGTATAGAGATTTGAAGCAGATGTATTGGTGGCATGGAATGAAGTTAGACATTGCTAAATTCGTATCTCAATGCTTAACTTGCCAAAGAGTTAAGATAGAACATCAGAAGCCTGCTGGTCTGCTACGGCCACTCGACGTGCTAGTGTGGAAATGGGAAGACATTTCCATGGATTTCGTAATGGCGTTCCCAAGGTCTCAAGCCGGTAACGACTCCATTTGGGTAGTTGTAGATCGGTTAACCAAATCAGCTCATTTTATTCCAGTTCGTTCGAGCAGTAAAGTATCCAAGTTAGCTGAGGTGTATTTAAAGAACATAGTAAGGTTACATGGGGTTCCTACCAGTATAGTGTCGGATCGAGATCCGGAATTCACTTCTCGATTTTGGAAATCTCTGAATGAAGCATTGGGGACTGAAGTACTTCTTAGTACCGCTTATCACCCGCAGACAGATGGTCAGACCGAGAGGACTATCCAGACATTAGAGGATATGCTTCGGGCTTCGGTACTTGATAACGGGAAGAAATGGGAGGATCATCTTCCATTGGTAGAATTCTCTCACAACAACAGTTATCATTCCAGTATCGGAATGGCACCTTTTGAAGCCTTGTATGGTAGGAAATGTAGAACTCCATTGTGTTGGTGGGAAGTAGGTGAGAACCAATTGTTAGGACCCGAGATGATTCATGACACTACTGAAAAGATCCGCCAAATCAGGGAAAGAATGAAAGCTGCTCAAAGTAGGCAAAAGAGTTATGCCGACAAAAGGAGAAGGCCGTTAGAGTTTAAGTCAGGTGATCATGTGTTTTTGAGATTGTCACCGACAATTGGCACAGGTAGGGCATTACGGGTGAAGAAACTCAGTCCTCGGTATATTGGGCCCTTCCAAATTATCGAGCGAGTCGGGCCTCTTGCATACCGTATCGCTTTGCCTCCACCATTGTCAAATCTACATGATGTATTCCATGTGTCTCAATTGCGGAAGTACATTCCCGATCCAAGTCAACCGTTAGATTTTGAAACGATTGACCTTCGACCGGACTTGTCTTTCCAACCTCATCCAAATTACATCATGGAACGTGGTGAGAGGACGCTACGGACGAAGTCGATTCCCATTGTCAAAGTGGTTTGGGATGGTTTTTCCGTCGAGGAAGCTACTTGGGAGTTGGAGGACGATATGCAGACTCAGTATCCGTATTTGTTTACTTGAGGTACGTTGTGCTTAATTTTAAGGACAAAATTCTTTTAAGTGGGGGAGAATGTAACATCCTCAAAATAATTAGGCGAATTATTTGAATATTAACCCAATTGAATTAATTTGGTACTTAATTGGTAAAATTATTGAGTGCTAAAATTAATTATTGGCTCTCACAGGATCGTTAACCGAATAATACGGGTCAAGGAAGTTTTGGAATCGAAATAAGAGAATTAGATCAATATGGTAATTGGCCACGTTACCACTTATATATTAATATATATATATATATATATATATATATATATATATATATATATATATGTGTGTGTGTGTGTGTGTGTGAGTGTGAGAGAATAAAAAGAAAGAAAGGTCCACGAGAGAGAGAAGAGAAACAGAGGAAGAAAAGAAGAGAAAAGAAGAGAAAAGAAGAGAAAGAAGAAGAGAAAGGAAGAAGAAAAAGTGAAGCCCACCCCTCCAAATTTCAGCACCATCATTATCTACCCTCCATTACCAAACCCTCAAAGCTTGGTAAGTTTTCATCCGTTTTTCTTCAACTTATGGACCTACGAATTTTATGAGGATTTTGATGGAAATTGTTGAAATCTTGGGTTGTGTGATGAAATTGATGATTGAATCATGCTTAGGATCCAAGTCAAGAGCGAATGAACGCGATTGGAAGCTCGAAACGAAGTTAGGAGCGGTTCGGTGTTGATTGGGTTCGATTCGGTGATTTTGACATCTCGGTGATTTCGGCTCGGCAACGACTCTCGTTTCAAGGGTGAATTTTACTCACGTTTAGGCTTATTCCGTTTTGAAATGAATTGTGTGAATTGGTTTCGAAAGATTTTGAGTCGAAAACGTTTTTTTGAAATATATCGCGTTTTGACGAAATTCGTAATCGTTGAGTTTTTGATTGAATTGCTTGAATGTTTGATGTTGATTGGACTGGGATATAGTCTGGTATTGTCTGTTTTCGAGTTAGGAATCGATCGGGGCGAGTTTCGGATTGATCGGAAAGCAATTTTTTATAAAACAGGACATTTTAGCAATGCTGTCAAATGCGCACGACCCGTGCGTCCAGGGCGCACGACCCGTGCGCCTGGTTCGGGTTCAGTGTTTAAAAATGTCAAACAGGGCGCACGACCCGTGCGTCCAGGGGCACGACCCGTGCGCCAAGTTCTGTCCAAAATTTTCAAAGTGCCCAAAATGATTCCGTTTCGATTCCAATCCTCTCCTAATCCTTTCCTAACCCTTCTATATTGATATTGGGCTTCTAATGCCATGATTTTGGGTATGTTTAAAAAGGGTTTTATAAAATACTTTCGAAGTGGAAATTCTTTCGAAAAGCCGAACAATAGTATACGTGTGTGATATGTTTTTAATAAAAACAAAGCGGACTATAAGTCCTACAGGGTAAAGCATAATGTAAATGAACTATGGGTTCATATGATTATAGATATATGTTTGTATATGTATCGAGTTGGGTGACGACCCATGTGTAACATACTAGGCGGGGCAGTCATGATCCCTTACCCTAGGCTCCATGCCAATAGGAGAATGTACTATTGGTAGGGGGTTCACCGGGAGTTAGCGGTTACGTAGTCGGTGTTATGTTAAATAAATTGTTGTGCCGTTCACCGGGATGTAGCGGTCACGCAGTCGTCGTCGTACTGAGTTATAGCAGATTCCCCGGGATGTAGCGGTCACGCAGTCGGTGGAATGCTATGTGTAAAATAATGCGGTTCATCGGGAGTTAGCGGTCACGCAGTCGGTGCCGTGTTGAGTTAAAATGTTTTGAACTAGTACCGAGAGAGCTAGTAGGGGTATCGGTAGGACTCACTGAGATTGTATCTCACTGTTTAAATGTTGTTGTTTTACAGATAAACAAGGACAGAAGAAACCACAGAGGCACGAGTAGGTGGCTCCGGGAGATGGATGATGACTTAGCTTTATGTTTAAGTTTACTTTCCTTCTGTTGTCCATGTACCTCAGCACTATGGCATTAGTGTTATGTTACCTTTCATTCCGCTTTCTTGTATGACTCTGACTACCATAGTTGCTGACAGTTTATGGTCTGAGTACCATATGGTCTTATTTGTGTATAAGACAGTTATGTTATATTTCAGCAAAAATTTTATAGTGGTATTCAGTGTCTGAGCAGGAAATATTATCTCTGATGTGTGATTGACGTGCACTCGGGTGTTTTTAACAAATAGAAATAACGGGGTGTTACAGCATGTTTGAAGTCACTGACTGTGGTGAACTGTTGTTGTTGTATATTGACTGTTGTTGTTGTATATTGACTGTTGTCGTTATATATTGACTGTTGGGTCGATATTTGACTGTTGAGATGATATTTGCATGTTGTGCTGATGTTGACCGTTGTGCTGATATTGACTGTTATGTCCATGCTGTTGTTGACCTGTTGTCTGTTATAATTATCTGACTTTCTGACCTAGATATACGGTCTTTCATACGATTCTTTATACTGTGTGAATCTCACCCATTCTGCTTGAATGTTACCCCTATGTTGGTAACGTGCAGGTATCCACGAGTGAAGGCTGTTGTACTTCACTAGTTCGGTCATGTCGTCGCTCTGATACGTAGCACTCGGGGGGATGAACACTATTTATATTGTTTATGTTATTTTGTGGATTTGATGTTATAAATCTTACATGGTCCCTACGTTTGTTTTAGTTGAACCCTTATGATTTTCCCGCTGCGTGAATGAGTAAGAGTTGATTTGTTTTTAAGACTAAAAATGCTGTTTGCCGGTTCATCCGAGTGATGAGTGTTATGTATCCGTTTAAGGTTTTTTTTTTAGTCGAAAAGTGTGACATCCGTTTCATTGTTGAAAACTCTGATTCTACGCTAATAAATTACCGGGTAGAAATGGGTGTTACAATAGTGGTATCAGAGCAATGGTTGGTCCGTCCGGCCAAGTCGTCGAGTCGTTGTGTCGGTTAACGACCAACTGTTGTCTTTTAGTACTAACCATTGTTTACATTGCAGGTTGTTCGAATCAGGTAAAAATTTCGAGGACGAAATTCTTTTAAGTTGGGGAGAGTTGTAACACCCCAAAATTAATTAAATATTTATTTATTTATTTATTTAATTATATTAGATTCATGTGATACATATAATAATAGAATAATATATGTTAATTATATTAGTGTGGTGGTCCATATTAGAATTAGAAATAACTTAGTGAAGTGAATTAGCCCAATATGGTATTCGCATAAGGCTAAGGGAAAAAGCCCATGATTGAGTGATGGCTACTTATAGGGCTAGTTTTAGGGTTTCTCTCATAATTAGAAACAAAACCCAATTAGAAAGTGAGAAAAGAAGAGAAGAAGGCGTGAATCCACAAGGCACAAGGAGAGAGAAGGAAAGCTAGATTTCGTGGTCCTTCCTAAGGCTAGGGTTTCGATTCTAAAAGCTAAGGTAAGGGTGAGGTTCATGCTTTATAAGGGTTGGTATGAAGGGTTGTATGTGGGTTAGGGTTTGGTAGTCATCATATGTGTATCTTGTTTACTATGTGTTTGATAAAATGCTTTGAATGCTATATTGGTTGATTTTGTCATGTAATTGATGTTCCCATGCCCTAATACTATGTTTGATGATTGCATGTGGGGGTTAGGGTAAGATGATTTATCACATGTATGATTATATGTTTGTGTTGCCTTGTTAAACCAATTGTTGATGATTGAACCTATTTGTTGATGTTTGAGATCACTTGTTGATGTTTGAATATGTTTGTGGAGGTTGGAAATCAATTTGGGGTTTTTAATTCACAAAGAAAACTGGGTATAGGTTCGGTTATACAGTAACTGGGAACAATCTAGTGGTCCAAAAATTATGTGGTTTACCTTTTCAGAAACTAGACTTAATGCTTGTTAATTTGACACTAGTTTGGTTGCATTTGAAGATGTATAGCTCGAGTTATAGGTGTCACAAGTTAGGTTAAAATTCTGGAAACAATCTGGATATAGGTTCGGTATTTCGTGTATAACGTTTTCGTTTGAACTCATTTTTGAATGATTCCTGATTCATTGTAAACTACACTCAATTGGTTTCGGGTTAGGCTCAAGTCCCATGTCATTTGACTGAGTTTTGATAATTTTAGAGGTGTCACAAGCTAGGTGATGGTGGCTGTTCTGTTTTCTGAACTTTGTTGCTTATTTACTGAAACTGTACGAATTGGACCATTATTTTGCAAAATAAAAAGTATAGTCAGGAACTAGACATCTTTAGCTTTCCATAGAGGGGTCCCTTGCTAAGTTTCGATACCGTTTGATAGGTTAATTAATTCACCGAAGTAGAGGTATGTTTGCTAAAAATTATTGTTGCTGGTTCTGAAAACTGTTTCCGAAAATTGTTGCTGTTTCTGAAAACTGTTTCCGAAAATTGTTGGTGGTTCTGAAAACTGTTTCCGAAAATTGTTGCTGGTTCTGAAAACTGTTCCGAAAATTGCTGTTACTGTTTTCGAAAGTTACTGTTGTTGCTTCTATTGTTTGGGGTGGTTGTTGGCTGTCCCTAATTTTGTGGGTGGTTGTTGGCGCCCTATGCGCCCCGCTCCATGTTTCTTGCTGTCCCCGTTTTGTTGTCGTTGCATGCTGGCGCCTTAGCGTCTATAGTTGTTATTTGTTGTGGGTGCCTTAGCGCCTATTGTTGTGGCTGAGTCGTTGGCCTGGATGATGTTGTTTTCTTGATGTTGTTGTCGTTATTGTCGTGTTGTTATTTATGTTGTAAATGTTGTTGTTGACTTTGTTGTGGGTACCGCCGAATGGCCCACATTGTTTTGTGGTGGGTACCGCCGAATGGCCCATGTTGTTTTGTTGAGGGTATCGCCGAATGGCCCAAATTGTTGATGGATTTTATGTTGTAGGCCGGTGGCCATTGTTGATTTTGTGTTGTGGGCCTATGGCCAGTGTTGAGTCTTGTGTCATTGTGTGCTAAGATATGTTGCTTGTTGTTGATTGTCCGTGTTGCATCATTGTGTCGCATGCATATCATTTGCATATGGGGTAGTTAGCCCCGGAGCTAGTCTCCACCACGTTGGATTGCCTCTTTTGGCATGGATTTTGGTTGGAAGCCTCATTTGGCTGGACCCGGTACCACATGCATTATAGGGTAGTTGGCCCTCTGTTGAGCATCCCGCATTCATACCGCATGTTTGAGGTCACTAACTGTGGTGAACTGTTGTTGTTGTATATTGACTGTTGTTGTTGTATATTGACTGTTGTCGTTATATATTGACTGTTGGGTCGATATTTGACTGTTGAGATGATATTTGCATGTTGTGCTGATGTTGACCGTTGTGCTGATTTTGACTGTTATGTCCATGATGTTGTTGACCTGTTGTCTGTTATAATTATCTGACTTTCTGACCTAGATATACGGTCTTTCATACGATTCTTTATACTGTGTGATATCTCACCCCTTCTGTTTGAATGTTACCCCTATGTTGGTAACGTGCAGGTATCCACGAGTGAATGTTGTTGCACTTCACTAGTTCGGTCGTGTCGTCGCGTTGATACGTAGCACTCGGGGGGATGAACACTATTTATATTGTTTATGTTATTTTGTGGATTTGATGTTATAATTCTTACATGGTCACTACGTTTGTTTTAGTTGAACCCTTATGATTTTCCCGCTGCGTGAATGAGTAAGAGTTGATTTGTTTTTAAGACTAAAAATGCTGTTTGCCGGTTCATCCGAGTGATGAGTGTTATGTATCCGTTTAAGGTTTTTTTTTTAGTCGAAAAGTGTGACATCCATTTCATTGTTGAAAACTCTGATTTTACGCTAATAAATTACCGGGTAGAAATGGGTGTTACAATAGTGGTATCAGAGCAATGGTTGGTCCGTCCGGCCAAGTCGTCGAGTCGTTGTGTCGGTTAACGACCAGCTGTTGTCTTTTAGTACTAACCATTGTTTACATTGCAGGTTGTTCGAATCAGGTAAAATTTTCGAGGACGAAATTCTTTTAAGTTGGGGAGAGTTGTAACACCCCAAAATTAATTAAATATTTATTTATTTATTTATTTATTTAATTATATTAGATTCATGTGATAGATATAATAATAGAATAATATATGTTAATTATATTATTGTGGTGGTCCATATTAGAATTAGAAATAACTTAGTGAAGTGAATTAGCCCACTATGGTATTCGCATAAGGCTAAGGGAAAAAGCCCATGATTGACTGATGGCTACTTATAGGGCTAGTTTTAGGGTTTCTCTCATAATTAGAAGCAAAACACAACTAGAAAGTGAGAAAAGAAGAGAAGAAGGCGTGAATCCACAAGGCACAAG
The DNA here is from genome assembly GCA_039519185.1 of Astragalus membranaceus. NCBI lineage: Eukaryota > Viridiplantae > Streptophyta > Magnoliopsida > Fabales > Fabaceae > Astragalus > Astragalus membranaceus. Next base: position 40,917,398 of record CM076846.1, read on the forward strand.
GAGAGAGAAGGAAAGCTAGATTTCGTGGTACTTCCTAAGGCTAGGGTTTCGATTCTAAAAGCTAAGGTAAGGGTGAGGTTCATGCTTTATAAGGGTTGGTATGAAGGGTTGTATGTGGGTTAGGGTTTGGTAGTCATCATATGTGTATCATGTTTATTATGTGTTTGATAAAATGCTTTGAATGCTATATTGGTTGATTTTGTCATGTAATTGATGTTCCCATGCCCTAATACTATGTTCGATGATTGCATTTGGGGGTTAGGGTATGATGATTTATCACATGTATGATTATATGTTTGTGTTGCCTTGTTGAACCAATTGTTGATGATTGAACCTATTTGTTGATGTTTGAGATCACTTGTTGATGTTTGAATATGTTTGTGGAGGTTGGAAATCAATTTGGGGTTTTTAATTCGCAAAGAAAACTGGGTATAGGTTCGGTGATACAGTAATTGGGAACAATCTAGTGGTCCAAAAATTATGTGGTTTACCTTTTCAGAAACTAGACTTAATGCTTGTTAATTTGACACTAGTTTGGTTGCATTTGGAGGTGTATAGCTCGAGTTATAGGTGTCACAAGTTAGGTTAAAATTCTGGAAACAATCTGGATATAGGTTCGGTATTTCGTGTATAACGTTTTCGTTTGAACTCCTTTTTGAATGATTCTTGATTCATTGTAAACTACACTCAATGTTTTTCGGGTTAGGCTCAAGTCCCATGTCATTGGACTGAGTTTTGATAATTTTAGAGGTGTCACAAGCTAGGTCATGGTGGCTGTCCTGTTTTCTGAACCTTGTTGCTTATTTACTGAAACTGTACGAATTGGATCATTATTTTGCAAAATAAAAATTATAGTCAGGAACTAGACATTCTTAGCTTTCCATAGAGGGGTCCCTTGCTAAGTTTCGATACCGTTTGATAGGTTAATTAATTCACCGAAGTAGAGGTATGTTTGCTGAAAATTATTGTTGCTGGTTCTGAAAACTGTTTCCGAAAATTGTTGCTGTTTCTGAAAACTGTTTCCGAAAATTGTTGCTGGTTCTGAAAATTGTTTCCGAAAATTGTAGCTGGTTCTGAAAACTGTTTCCGAAAATTGCTGTTACTGTTTTCGAAAGTTACAGTTGTTGCTCCTATTGTTTGGGGTGGTTGTTGGCTGTCCCTAAATTGGTGGGTGGTTGTTGGCGCCCTATGCGCCCCGCTCCATGTTTCTTGCTGTCCCCAATTTGTTGTCGTTGCATGTTGGCGCCTTAGCGTCTATAGTTGTTGTTTGTTGTGGGTGCCTTAGCGCCTATTGTTGTGGCTGAGTCGTTGGCCTGGATGATGTTGTTTTGTTGATGTTGTTGTCGTTATTGTCGTGTTGTTATTTATGTTATAAATGTTGTTGTTGACTTTGTTGTGGGTACCGCCGAATGGCCCACATTGTTTTGTGGTGGGTACCGCCGAATGACCCACGTTGTTTTGTTGAGGGTATCGCCGAATGGCCCAAACTGTTGATGGATTTTATGTTGAAGGCCGGTGGCCATTGTTGATTTTGTGTTGTGGGCCTATGGCCAGTGTTGAGTCTTGTGTCATTGTGTGCTAAGATATGTTGCTTGTTGTTGATTGTCCGTGTTGCATCATTGTGTCGCATGCATATCATTTGCATATGGGGTAGTTGGCCCCGGAGCTAGTCTCCGCCACGTTGGATTGCCTCTTTTGGCATGGATTTTTGTTGGAAGCCTCATTTGGCTGGACCCGGTACCACATGCATTATAGGGTAGTTGGCCCCTCTGTTGAGCATCCCGCATTCATACCGCATGTTTGAAGTCACTGACTGTGGTGAACTGTTGTTGTTGTTGTATATTGACTGTTGTTGTTGTATATTGACTGTTGTCGTTATACATTGACTGTTGGGTCGATATTTGACTGTTGAGATGATATTTGCATGTTGTGCTGATGTTGACCGTTGTGCTGATATTGACTGTTATGTCCATGCTGTTGTTGACCTGTTGTCTGTTATAATTATCTGACTTTCTGACCTAGATATACGGTCTTTCATACGATTCTTTATACTGTGTGAATCTCACCCCTTCTGCTTGAATGTTACCCCTATGTTGGTAACGTGCAGGTATCCACGAGTGAAGGCTGCTGTACTTCACTAGTTCGGTCGTGTCGTCGCTCTGATACGTAGCACTCGGGGGGATGAACACTATTTATATTGTTTATGTTATTCTGTGGATTTGATGTTATAATTCTTACATGGTCACTACGTTTGTTTTAGTTGAACCCTTATGATTTTCCCGCTGCGTGAATGAGTAAGAGTTGATTTGTTTTTAAGACTAAAAATGCTGTTTGCCGGTTCATCCGAGTGATGAGTGTTATGTATCCGTTTAAGGTTTTTTTTTTCGTCGAAAAGTGTGACATCCATTTCATTGTTGAAAACTCTGATTTTACGCTAATAAATTACCGGGTAGAAATGGGTGTTACAATAGTGGTATCAGAGCAATGGTTGGTCCGTCCGGCCAAGTCGTCGAGTCGTTGTGTCGGTTAACGACCAGCTGTTGTCTTTTAGTACTAACCATTGTTTACATTGCAGGTTGTTCGAATCAGGTAAAAATTTCGAGGACGACATTCTTTTAAGTTGGGGAGAGTTGTAACACCCCAAAATTAATTAAATATTTATTTATTTATTTAATTATATTAGATTCATGTGATAGATATAATAATAGAATAATATATGTTAATTATATTAGTGTGGTGGTCCGTATTAGAATTAGAAATAACTTAGTGAAGTGAATTAGCCCACTATGGTATTCGCATAAGGCTAAGGGAAAAAGCCCATGATTGAGTGATGGCTACTTATAGGGCTAGTTTTAGGGTTTCTCTCATAATTAGAAACAAAACACAATTAGAAAGTGGGAAAAGAAGAGAAGAAGGCGTGAATCCACAAGGCACAAGGAGAGAGAAGGAAAGCTAGATTTCGTGGTACTTCCTAAGGCTAGGGTTTCGATTATAAAAGCTAAGGTAAGGGTGAGGTTCATGCTTTATAAGGGTTGGTATGAAGGGTTGTATGTGGGTTAGGGTTTGGTAGTCATCATATGTGTATCATGTTTATTATGTGTTTGATAAAATGCTTTGAATGCTATATTGGTTGATTTTGTCATGTAATTGATGTTCCCATGCCCTAATACTATGTTCGATGATTGCATTTGGGGGTTAGGGTATGATGATTTATCACATGTATGATTATATGTTTGTGTTGCCTTGTTGAACCAATTGTTGATGATTGAACCTATTTGTTGATGTTTGAGATCACTTATTGATGTTTGAATATGTTTGTGGAGGTTGGAAATCAATTTGGGGTTTTTAATTCGCAAAGAAAACTGGGTATAGGTTCGGTGATACAGTAACTGGGAACAATCTAGTGGTCCAAAAATTATGTGGTTTACCGTTTCAGAAACTAGACTTAATGCTTGTTAATTTGACACTAGTTTGGTTGCATTTGGAGGTGTATAGCTCGAGTTATAGGTGTCACAAGTTAGGTTAAAATTCTGGAAACAATCTGGATATAGGTTCGGTATTTCGTGTATAACGTTTTCGTTTGAACTCCTTTTTGAATGATTCTTGATTCATTGTAAACTACACTCAATGTTTTTCGGGTTAGGCTCAAGTCCCATGTCATTGGACTCAGTTTTGATAATTTTAGAGGTGTCACAAGCTAGGTCATGGTGGCTGTCCTGTTTTCTGAACCTTGTTGCTTATTTACTGAAACTGTACGAATTGGACCATTATTTTGCAAAATAAAAATTATAGTCAGGAACTAGACATTCTTAGATTTCCATAGAGGGGTCCCTTGCTAAGTTTCGATACCGTTTGATAGGTTAATTAAATCACCGAAGTAGAGGTATGTTTGCTGAAAATTATTGTTGCTGGTTCTGAAAACTGTTTCCGAAAATTGTTGCTGTTTCTGAAAACTGTTTCCGAAAATTGTTGCAGGTTCTGAAAATTATTTCCGAAAATTGTAGCTGGTTCTGAAAACTGTTTCCGAAAATTGCTGTTACTGTTTTCGAAAGTTACAGTTGTTGCTCCTATTGTTTGGTGTGGTTGTTGGCTGTCCCTAAATTGGTGGGTGGTTGTTGGCGCCCTATGCGCCCCGCTCCATGTTTCTTGCTGTCCCCAATTTGTTGTCATTGCATGTGGGCGCCTTAGCGTCTATAGTTGTTGTTTGTTGTGGGTGCCTTAGCGCCTATTTTTGTGGCTGAGTCGTTGGCCTGGATGATGTTGTTTTGTTGATGTTGTTGTCGTTATTGTCGTGTTGTTATTTATGTTATAAATGTTGTTGTTGACTTTGTTGTGGGTACCGCCGAATGGCCCACATTGTTTTGTGGTGGGTACCGCCGAATGACCCACGTTGTTTTGTTGAGGGTATCGCCGAATGGCCCAAACTGTTGATGGATTTTATGTTGAAGGCCGGTGGCCATTGTTGATTTTGTGTTGTGGGCCTATGGCCAGTGTTGAGTCTTGTGTCATTGTGTGCTAAGATATGTTGCTTGTTGTTGATTGTCCGTGTTGCATCATTGTGTCGCATGCATATCATTTGCATATGGGGTAGTTGGCCCCGGAGCTAGTCTCCGCCACGTTGGATTGCCTCTTTTGGCATGGATTTTTGTTGGAAGCCTCATTTGGCTGGACCCGGTACCACATGCATTATAGGGTAGTTGGCCCCTCTGTTGAGCATCCCGCATTCATACCGCATGTTTGAAGTCACTAACTGTGGTGAATTGTTGTTGTTGTTGTATATTGACTGTTGTTGTTGTATATTGACTGTTGTCGTTATATATTGATTGTTGGGTCGATATTTGACTGTTGAGATGATATTTGCATGTTGTGCTGATGTTGACCGTTGTGCTGATATTGACTGTTATGTCCATGCTGTTGTTGACCTGTTGTCTGTTATAATTATCTGACTTTCTGACCTAGATATACGGTCTTTCATACGATTCTTTATACTGTGTGAATCTCACCCCTTCTGCTTGAATGTTACCCCTATGTTGGTAACGTGCAGGTATCCACGAGTGAAGGCTGTTGTACTTCACTAGTTCGGTCGTGTCGTCGCTCTGATACGTAGTACTCGGGGGGATGAACACTATTTATATTGTTTATGTTATTCTGTGGATTTGATGTTATAATTCTTACATGGTCACTACGTTTGTTTTAGTTGAACCCTTATGATTTTCCCGCTGCGTGAATGAGTAAGAGTTGATTTGTTTTTAAGACTAAAAATGCTGTTTGCCGGTTCATCCGAGTGATGAGTGTTATGTATCCGTTTAAGGTTTTTTTTTATTCGAAAAGTGTGACATCCATTTCATTGTTGAAAACTCTGATTTTACGCTAATAAATTACCGGGTAGAAATGGGTGTTACAATAGTGGTATCAGAGCAATGGTTGGTCCGTCCGGCCAAGTCGTCGAGTCGTTGTGTCGGTTAACGACCAACTGTTGTCTTTTAGTACTAACCATTGTTTACATTGCAGGTTGTTCGAATCACGTAAAAATTTCGAGGACGAAATTCTTTTAAGTTGGGGAGAGTTGTAACACCCCAAAATTAATTAAATATTTATTTCTTTATTTATTTAATTATATTAGATTCATGTGATAGATATAATAATAGAATAATATATGTTAATTATATTAGTGTGGTGGTCCATATTAGAATTAGAAATAACTTAGTGAAGTGAATTAGCCCACTATGGTATTCGCATAAGGCTAAGGGAAAAAGCCCATGATTGAGTGATGGCTACTTATAGGGCTAGTTTTAGGGTTTCTCTCATAATTAGAAGCAAAACACAATTAGAAAGTGAGAAAAGAAGAGAAGAAGGCGTGAATCTACAAGGCACAAGGAGAGAGAAGGAAAGCTAGATTTCGTGGTACTTCCTAAGGCTAGGGTTTCGATTCTAAAAGCTAAGGTAAGGGTGAGGTTAATGCTTTATAAGGGTTGGTATGAAGGGTTGTATGTGGGTTAGGGTTTGGTAGTCTTCATATGTGTATCATGTTTATTATGTGTTTGATAAAATGCTTTGAATGCTATATTGGTTGATTTTGTCATGTAATTGATGTTCCCATGCCCTAATACTATGTTTGATGATTGCATGTGGGGGTTAGGGTATGATGATTTATCACATGTATGATTATATGTTTGTGTTGCCTTGTTGAACCAATTGTTGATGATTGAACCTATTTGTTGATGTTTGAGATCACTTGTTGATGTTTGAATATGTTTGTGGAGGTTGGAAAACAATTTGGGGTTTTTAATTCGCAAAGAAAACTGGGTATAGGTTCGGTTATACAGTAACTGGGAACAATCTAGTGGTCCAAAAATTATGTGGTTTACCGTTTCAGAAACTAGACTTAATGCTTGTTAATTTGACACTAGTTTGGTTGCATTTGGAGGTGTATAGCTCGAGTTATAGGTGTCACAAGTTAGGTTAAAATTCTGGAAACAATCTGGATATAGGTTCGGTATTTCGTGTATAACGTTTTCGTTTGAACTCCTTTTTGAATTATTCTTGATTCATTGTAAACTACACTCAATTTGTTTCGGGTTAGGCTCAAGTCCCATGTCATTTGACTGAGTTTTGATAATTTTAGAGGTGTCACAAGCTAGGTCATGGTGGCTATCCTGTTTTCTGAACCTTGTTGCTTATTTACTGAAACTGTACGAATTGGACCATTATTTTGCAAAATAAAAATTATAGTCAGGAACTAGACATTCTTAGCTTCCCATAGAGGGGTCCCTTGCTAAGTTTCGATACCGTTTGATAGGTTAATTAATTCACCGAAGTAGAGGTATGTTTGCTGAAAATTATTGTTGCTGGTTCTGAAAACTGTTTCCGAAAATTGTTGCTGTTTCTGAAAACTGTTTCCGAAAATTGTTGCTGGTTCTGAAAATTGTTTCCGAAAATTGTAGCTGGTTCTGAAAACTGTTTCCGAAAATTGCTGTTACTGTTTTCGAAAGTTACTGTTGTTGCTCCTATTGTTTGGGGTGGTTGTTGGCTGTCCCTAATTTTGTGGGTGGTTGTTGGCGCCCTATGCGGCCCGCTCCATGTTTCTTGCTGTCCCCGTTTTGTTGTCGTTGCATGTTGGCGCCTTAGCGTCTATAGTTGTTGTTTGTTGTGGGTGCCTTAGCCCCTATTGTTGTGGCTGAGTCGTTGGCCTGGATGATGTTGTTTTGTTGATGTTGTTGTCGTTATTGTCGTGTTGTTATTTATGTTGTAAATGTTGTTGTTGACTTTGTTGTGGGTACCGCCGAATGGCCCACGTTGTTTTGTGGTGGGTACCGCCGAATGGCCCACGTTGTTTTGTTGAGGGTATCGCCGAATGGCCCAAACTGTTGATGGATTTTATGTTGAAGGCCGGTGGCCATTGTTGATTTTGTGTTGTGGGCCTATGGCCAGTGTTGAGTCTTGTGTCATTGTGTGCTAAGATATGTTGCTTGTTGTTGATTGTCCGTGTTGCATCATTGTGTCGCATGCATATCATTTGCATATGGGGTAGTTGGCCCCGGAGCTAGTCTCCACCACGTTGGATTGCCTCTTTTGGCATGGATTTTTATTGGAAGCCTCATTTGGCTGGACCCGGTACCACATGCATTATAGGGTAGTTGGCCCCTCTGTTGAGCATCCCGCATTCATACCGCATGTTTGAAGTCACTGACTGTGGTGAACTGTTGTTGTTGTATATTGACTGTTGTTGTTGTATATTGACTGTTGTCGTTATATATTGACTGTTGGGTCGATATTTGACTGTTGAGATGATATTTGCATGTTGTGCTGATGTTGACTGTTGTGCTGATATTGACTGTTATGTCCATGCTGTTGTTGACCTGTTGTCTGTTATAATTATCTGACTTTCTGACCTAGATATACGGTCTTTCATACGATTCTTTATACTGTGTGAATCTCACCCCTTCTGCTTGAATGTTACCCCTATGTTGGTAACGTGCAGGTATCCACGAGTGAAGGCTGTTGTACTTCACTAGTTCGGTCGTGTCGTCGCTCTGATACGTAACACTCGGGGGGATGAACACTATTTATATTGTTTATGTTATTTTGTGGATTTGATGTTATAAATCTTACATGGTCACTACGTTTGTTTTAGTTGAACCCTTATGATTTTCCTGCTGCGTGAATGAGTAAGAGTTGATTTGTTTTTAAGACTAAAAATGCTGTTTGCCGGTTCATCCGAGTGATGAGTGTTATGTATCCGTTTAAGGTTTTTTTTTTAGTCGAAAAGTGTGACATCCGTTTCATTGTTGAAAACTCTGATTTTACGCTAATAAATTACCGGGTAGAAATGGGTGTTACAATAGTGGTATCAGAGCAATGGTTGGTCCGTCCGGCCAAGTCGTCGAGTCACTGTGTCGGTTAACGACCAACTGTTGTCTTTTAGTACTAACCATTGTTTACATTGCAGGTTGTTCGAATCAGGTAAAAATTTCGAGGACGAAATTCTTTTAAGTTGGGGAGAGTTGTAACACCCCAAAATTAATTAAATATTAATTTATTTATTTATTTAATTATATTAGATTCATGTGATAGATATAATAATAGAATAATATATGTTAATTATATTAGTGTGGTGGTCCATACAAGAATTAGAAATAACTTAGTGAAGTGAATTAGCCCAATATGGTATTCGCATAAGGCTAAGGGAAAAAGCCCATGATTGAGTGATGGCTACTTATAGGGCTAGTTTTAGGGTTTCTCTCATAATTAGAAACAAAACACAATTAGAAAGTGAGAAAAGAAGAGAAGAAGGCGTGAATCCACAAGGCACAAGGAGAGAGAAGGAAAGCTAGATTTCGTGGTACTTCCTAAGGCTAGGGTTTCGATTCTAAAAGCTAAGGTAAGGGTGAGGTTCGTGCTTTATAAGGGTTGGTATGAAGGGTTGTATGTGGGTTAGGGTTTGGTAGTCATCATATGTGTATCATGTTTATTATGTGTTTGATAAAATGCTTTGAATGCTATATTGGTTGATTTTGTCATGTAATTGATGTTCCCATGCCCTAATACTATGTTTGATGATTGCATGTGGGGGTTAGGGTATGATGATTTATCACATGTATGATTATATGTTTGTGTTGCCTTGTTAAACCAATTGTTGATGATTGAACCTATTTGTTGATGTTTGAGATCACTTGTTGATGTTTGAATATGTTTGTGGAGGTTGGAAATCAATTTGGGGTTTTTAATTCGCAAAGAAAACTGGGTATAGGTTCGGTTATACAGTAACTGGGAACAAACTAGACTTAATGCTTGTTAATTTGACACTAGTTTGGTTGCATTTGGAGTTGTATAGCTCGAGTTATAGGTGTCACAAGTTAGGTTAAAATTCTGGAAACAATCTGGATATAGGTTCGGTATTTCGTGTATAACGTTTTCGTTTGAACTCATTTTTGAATGATTCCTGATTCATTGTAAACTACACTCAATTGGTTTCGGGTTAGGCTCAAGTCCCATGTCATTTGACTGAGTTTTGATAATTTTAGAGGTGTCACAAGCTAGGTGATGGTGGCTGTGCTGTTTTCTGAACCTTGTTGCTTATTTACTGAAACTGTACGAATTGGACCATTATTTTGCAAAATAAAAAGTATAGTCAGGAACTAGACATCTTTAGCTTTCCATAGAGGGGTCCCTTGCTAAGTTTCAATACCGTTTGATAGGTTAATTAATTCACCGAAGTAGAGGTATGTTTGCTAAAAATTATTGTTGCTGGTTCTGAAAACTGTTTCCGAAAATTGTTGCTGTTTCTGAAAACTGTTTCCGAAAATTGTTGCTGGTTCTGAAAACTGTTTCTGAAAATTGTTGCTGGTTCTGAAAACTGTTTCCGAAAATTGCTGTTACTGTTTTCGAAAGTTACTGTTGTTGCTCCTATTGTTTGGGGTGGTTGTTGGCTGTCCCTAACTTTGTGGGTGGTTGTTGGCACCCTATGCGCCCCGCTCCATGTTTCTTGCTGTCCCCGTTTTGTTGTCGTTGCATGCTGGCGCCTTAGCGTCTATAGTTGTTGTTTGTTGTGGGTGCCTTAGCGCCTATTGTTGTGGCTGAGTCGTTGGCCTGGATGATTTGTTTTGTTGATGTTGTTGTCGTTATTGTCGTGTTGTTATTTATGTTGTAAATGTTGTTGTTGACTTTGTTGTGGGTACCGCCGAATGGCCCACATTGTTTTGTGGTGGGTACCGCCGAATGGCCCAAGTTGTTTTGTTGAGGGTATCGCCGAATGGCCCAAACTGTTGATGGATTTTATGTTGTAGGCCGGTGGCCATTGTTGATTTTGTATTGTGGGCCTATGGCCAGTGTTGAGTCTTGTGTCATTGTGTGCTAAGATATGTTGCTTGTTGTTGATTGCCCGTGTTGCATCATTGTGTCGCATGCATATCATTTGCAGATGGGGTAGTTGGCCCCGGAGCTAGTCTCCACCACGTTGGATTGCCTCTTTTGGCATGGATTTTTGTTGGAAGCCTCATTTGGCTGGACCCGGTACCACATGCATTAAAGGTAGTTGGCCCTCTGTTGAGCATCCCGCATTCATACCGCATGTTTGAAGTCACTGACTGTGGTGAACTGTTGTTGTTGTATATTGACTGTTGTTGTTGTTGTTGTTGTATATTGACTGTTGCCGTTATATATTGATTGTTGGGTCGATATTTGACTGTTGAGATGATATTTGCATGTTGTGTTGATGTTGACCGTTGTGCTGATATTGACTGTTATGTCCATGCTGTTGTTGACCTGTTGTCTGTTATAATTATCTGACTTTCTGACCTAGATATACTGTCTTTCATACGATTCTTTATACTGTGTGATATCTCACCCCTTCTGTTTGAATGTTACCCCTATGTTGGTAACGTGCAGGTATCCACGAGCGAAGGCTGTTGTACTTCACTAGTTCGGTCGTGTCGTCGCTCTGATACGTAGCACTCGGGGGGATGAACACTATTTATATTGTTTATGTTATTTTGTGGATTTGATGTTATAAATCTTACATGGTCACTACGTTTGTTTTAGTTGAACCCTTATGATTTTCCCGCTGCGTGAATGAGTAAGAGTTGATTTGTTTTTAAGACTAAAAATGTTGTTTGCCGGTTCATCCGAGTGATGAGTGTTATGTATCCGTTAAAGGTTTTTTTTTAGTCGAAAAGTGTGACATCCGTTTCATTGTTGAAAACTCTGATTTTACGCTAATAAATTACCGGGTAGAAATGGGTGTTACATTTACTCCATATATCCAAGCATCGGCGTCACCCTACTCTTGTTGGCCAGTCATTGTTACCCCTTACAATCTTCCTCCTGAGATGTGCATGACTAAACCGTATATGTTTTTGACTTGTCTGATACCTGGTCCATCCAATCCAAAAGCTAACATTGATTTCTTTTTGGAACCTCTGATTGATGATCTTAAGAGATTGTGGGGTGGTGTTTTGACATATGATGCAGCACGAAAAAAGAATTTTATGATGAGAGCCGCATTGATGTGGACAATTAACGACTTTCCTGCTTATGGTATGTTGTCTGGTTGGGGGACTCACAGAAAATTGGCATGCCCCCACAGCTTGAAACACACGAAGGCGTTTACCCTAAAGTACGGGGGCAAGAGTTCTTGGTTTGACTCGCATCGCAGATTCTTACCACAAGATCATAAATTTAGAAAGAACAAGAAGGCCTTCAAGAAAGGGGTAGTTGAAACTGATGGACCACCACCTTTGTTGACATCAGGTGAAATCTGGAGCAGAGTTACTGATTTGCCACAAGCCACGGAGGTAGGGGAACTCACCCAGCTGGATGGTTATGGACAGGTGGACAATTGGACAAAAAAACCATATTTTGGAATCTCCCATATTGGAAAGATAATCTATTGAGGCACAATCTCGATGTTATGCACATCGAGAATAATTTCTTTGACAACATATTTGTCAATGTGATGAATGTGAAAGATAAAACCAAAGACAATAATAAGGCTAGATTGGATTCTGCTCTTTACTGTAGCAAACATCGATCCGATTTGAATTTGGTGGAAATGCCTAATGGGAAGATGTTAAAACCCAAAGCCAAATATTGTCAAACACCAGATCAAGCAAAAGATGTTTGTCGATTGTTGAAAGGATTGAGGATGCCAGATGGTTATTCTTCTAACCTTGCAAGATGTGCCGATGTGAACACTGGGAAGATGTATGCGATGAAAACTCATGATTGTCATGTATTCATGGAGTGTTTGTTACCAATTGCTTTTACTTCATTACCAAAGTATGTTTTGGGACCACTTATTGAAGTGAGTCAATTTTTTAAAAATATGTTCTCTTCAACATTGAGAAGGGATGATCTTATTAAGATGGAGCAGAATAGTCCTTTCATCATTTGTAAGTTGGAGAGAATATTTCCTCCCGGTTTCTTTGATTCCATGGAGCATCTATCGGTTCACCTTGCGTATGAAGCAAGACTTGGTGGATGTATCCATTTGAGAGGTAATTATCTTTTTCAACATTTTATTTCAACATTTGGTGGAGAGAATAGTTTAATGAAGTGTTTTTCGGTCATATGTAGATTAATGGGTGATTATAAACGATCGGTGAAGAATAAAGCTAGAGTTGAAGGATCGATCTGCACTGCTTACCTACACCGTGAAACAATTTATTTTTGTTCACATTATTTCAACAACTTTATGTTGTCAACAAATAATAGAAAGGAAATGGAGATTGATGAAGAAAGACACCCGCTCACTTTATCTGTGTTTATCAAACCTGGTCGCCCCTCGGGAAAGAAGTCAACCAACTACTTATCAGATAAAGAGCATAAATCAGCACATGTTCATGTCTTGATCAATTGCACTGAAGTTAAACCATATCTTGAGTAAGTACTATGCTCCAATTCAGTTGTTAATCTATACAGTATCAAGTTAAATCAGATTTTGATCAACTTTCAATCTAAAGAGTAATAATAATTCTTTTTCAGTGCATTCTTACGAATTGAAGGAATAGGCGCTGAAGAATCTTCTATTCGTATACATGAAAATTTTCCATCATGGTTTAAGGCTAGAGTAAGTAAATAAAACTATTGTTTTAATGTCACATGTTTAAAGTTGATATGAGACATGACTTAGTTTTCCATATGTTGTTTACTTAGGTTTATGAAGCGGAACCAACTCCCCAAATCCGACACTTGAGAAACTTAACCAATGGTCCTTTTCTTGAGGTGACCGAGTGTCACACGTACCTAGTTAACGGTTACAAATTTGACACTCAATCATGGAGTGAGGGGAAAAAACAATTAATAGTGGGGTATATGTTAAAGGTGAAACAGGAGGAGGTGAAAATGACTATTACAGTGTGATCGAACACATATATGAACTTGAATACCCACGGTTAGACTATGAAAAGAGAATAGTTTTGTTTTTTTGTAGATGGTTTGATCCATCAGTTAGAGGAACGAAATTGAATCCAAAATGTAATACCGTGGACATTCGAATGAATGGAAGGTATAAACTTTATGATCCGTTTATCATGGCAGAAAATGTGAGGCAGGTGTATTATGTTCCATATCCATCAACTCAGAGAGGATGGTGTGTTGCAATTAAGACAAAACCAATGGGTCGCATTGAAGCCACTGATGCGGGGGATGAAGTTCCTTATCAGGTGGATGAAATTTTGGAAGTAGATGAGGTAATTAAAGTTGAACCGATTGACTCATTATGTGATGATCGACTCCTAGTTGAAGAAGTTGATGAAGAACAGAATGAAGATGAACGAGATGAAGAAGAGAATGAATATGAAGATGATGGAGAAGAGAATGAAGATGAATAATTTGATTAATCTTATGTTGTATTTAAATTTATTAGAGTCATTATTGTTCTTGTGTTTTCTTATATATCTTGTCTACTTATGTTGTCTTTAAATTTATTAGAATAATTAATATATCAATATTGTTCTTGTTAATGTACTTTCTTTAATTTATTTATAAATATATATAATTAATGTTGTCAGTATCAGATTTCGTTTCTATTTTTTCATAGATATGGATCCAGGAGGAGGTTTGTCATACCCCAATTTTGTCCGGCTTAGGTCAAAACCCTAATTTTCCACACAAAAAGAAAAATATAAAAAAAAATAACTTATGCATTGCTTTTTGGGTCCTAGAAACCATTCCAAATCATTTTTAGGGTTAGAATGGACTTTTCGGGGAAATTAGGGCTTTAGGGTCAAAAAGGGCATTTTGGTCATTTTTCATAAAAGGATTTTGTATGAAAATATTTTTCAATAAACCTCATGCATGCAAGATAAAATAGGACAAGCACATGTGTTATGAATTTTTTTTAGAAAAGAATAAAATCGATTTTTATCATGCATATAATATATTCTTGATGAATAAGGAAGGTATCCATATTTTCAGGAAAGCATATAATCGATTACCTTCTTGTTTCATTCAAGCCAATAATCGATTATTTGCTCTATGAAAACAAGCAAATAATCGATTATTCCCTTCCCCTTTTGAAGCACATAATCGATTATTAAGATGTCCATATTTTCAGGAAAGCAAATAATCGATTACCTTCTTATTTCATTCAAGCAAATAATCGATTATTTGCTCTATGAAAACAAGCAAATAATCGATTATTCCCTTCCCTTTTTGAAGCACATAATCGATTATTACAATTTAAGGAAGGTATCCATATTTTCAGGAAAGCAAATAATCGATTACCTTCTTATTTCATTCAAGCAAATAATCGATTATTTGCTCTATGAAAACAAGCAAATAATCGATTATTCCCTTCCTTTTTTAAAGCACCTAATCGATTACTTACCTAAAAACAATTGAACCAATAATCGATTATCCATCTCAAGTGATTTGAGCAACTAATCGATTACCTAGCTTCCTAAAATAGATCAAATATGATTTCCTATAAATAGGAAGCTCATTTTTCATTTCAAAAGACACACATTTCACGAGATCTGAGAAGAATTGCTCCAGAGACATTTCACGAGATCTGGGAAGACAACTCTCACAAATCTCATTTTCCAGTTCTCCGCTTCATTTTTGCTCTATTCGCGCCGTTGGTCCGTCTGAGCTGATCTCCTGCAAGGGTTAGTCGGGGTTTGCGTTCTTCAGAGTTGTAATATCTGTCTTCATCAGAGGTATTTCAGTCTTTTCGTTTGTTAATATTTAGTTATTGTGATCCATGTGATTTAACTTAGCTATAGCGTTTATCTATTCGTTCTTGTATATTATCGTCCATTGTTGATGACGAACCATATGATTCCCACTTATGCCTAGTGCATCATGTTCTAAGTGGTGAAGATGGTCTCGGGTGATTCAGCTTGCCCCTTTCAAACCCATTGTTGCTAGTAGCTCATCAGAGCCTCTGTTCGTTTAGCTATTAGTGACAATTTCCTTTTCTCCTAAAAATAATAAACGATGATCCATCAAAACCATTGTTAGTTTGATCATCGTGCGAATCAATCTCTTTCGAAAATCACTTTCAAAAAAGATAATAAAAAACGAGTTGTTATCAATAGTCCATCAGAACCTTCGTTCGTTTGACTAGCGGTACAACTCTCTCTTTTGAGTATTTAGTAAGTGATTCATCATAGCCTCTGCTAGTTTAATCATTCACTAATGCTCGTCCTATTTCAAAAACTCACCAAAAAAGATTAAAAAACAAAAAAACTTTTCAAAGACAGCCAAGAACTACGTAGCTTTGAATTCTCCATCGCACCGGGAGATACGTAGGAGCGGGCCATGTCCCGTTAAGCACTTTTTTTCTAAAAAACCTTTTTCCCCAAAAATAAAATTTTTGTTAAGCTTTCCCATTCATCCTTCCAATAAATAGGCAAACCTAGATATTTTTCAAATCAAACGTTAAAACCACACATTTAATTAGAGGTTCCCTTTCGGTAGAAAGGACGTGCGCGGTGCTAACACCTTCCTCGCACGTAATCGACCCCCGAACCTATATCTCTAGTTTCCAAAGACCATCCGCCTTATCCAAAAGACCTTTTTTCAATGTTTTGGTCTTAAAATTAAAATATTGGTGGCGGCTCCAAATTTTTTCCACGTTGTACATCGAGAAACCCAAGCCGGGATTTTTCGGGGTGCAACAGCTGGCGACTCCACTGGGGATCACTTTTTTTTAAGACGAGGGTCAAGCCTAACTAATTTAAATGTGTGGTTTAATGTATTGTTGATTTGATTAAAACCCCGTTTGCCTTTCTTTCTTATCTTTTATTCCCTTTCTTTTATCGCTTATGCCCATGCATTTTTTTCAATCCCCATGATCCCCACTTCTTGGCTCCTTTTCCTAAGGTGAGCAATATCCTTGTTTATAGATATTCTAGGTATGGAACCCTAGGGTAGATAACTTGTTATTGTTTGCTTTTGTCTGGACTGCTCTGGTTTTCATTTCAGGTGGGGGTAGTACTAGGGAAAATGCCCTTGACACACACTACACTTATACCCTGTGACTATGTGCTTTGAGTGGGACCATAACCCAGGTCTGCAAAAACTTAGGAGAGTGGATTCGAGTAGTGAGAGCCCATCAGGACCTTTGTCCGTTTGGCTACTTGCGAAAGTTTCAACCAGAGTTGTGCTCTTTCATGATGCCTCACACCTAGCAGTTTGCTGCATTTGTGGGGAATTTTTGTGAAAGGGACTGTAGCTCTGGTGGCCTTGTGAGGGAGTGAATAGAGCTACATGGAAGGATTACCCTTTTAATTGCCCTAGATCATAGGTCTTACCTCTTTTTAGGTCACAAGGGCTTTTCCAAAATTGTGTGTGCAATATTGCATCTAGTTTAGTTCATTTCCGCCAACATTTTTTGAAAAAAAACAACAAAATCAAAGAAAAAGAATATGTTTTTCCTTCTCTTTCATGAATACCTATGTGAGGTGGCATATAGGGTATATTGCCCTAAAATTTCAAAACCCCCACCTGTAAATGTCCGTCTTTATAACAAACATCCTCATCATCCGCACGTTGCATCATAACAGCATGCATAAGCAAAATTCTGAAAAAATTCATACAGCATTCCTCATGCATCTAATTTGTTTGCCGGTAATCGTGGAGTAATTTGGAATCTTGTCATAGGCGTGAAAAAACAAAACGACATGGGATCAAGAAGCGAGGGTATGCTAAATTCGAGATTTCCAGTAGTAAAGAAAGCAGATGTGGCCAGTTTGATAGAGTGTGCCTCTCTAATGGGACCGGATGAGCGTAGGTTGTTTGAAAAGGCTTATGGGAATATTCTTCGGTTGCTGCAGTTGGATCTTCAAGAAAATGTTGTGAAAGCCCTCAGTCAGTTCTATGATCCGGGTATCCGCTGTTTCATCTTCAAGGATTTCCAACTCTCACCAACTTTAGAAGAGTATGAGCAAATTTTAGGTTTCTTTAAGTCAGAAGCAGCGCCTTATCAATACCAGGGGCATCAATATTCAGATCAGAGGCTCTCTTTGCTACTACAAGTTGGAGTAGGGGGGTTAAAGCTCCGAAAAGAGAAAAAGAACCGTATAATGGGGTTTCCACTGAGTTATTTTGAAGACCTAATGAAGTCCCATGCTCAAGCCAACAGATGGGGTCCCTTTAAGCAGTTGCTAGCACTAACTATCTTTGGGATTGTCCTCTTCCCACAAGTTGAAAGGTTCATTGACGAGGTTGCCATTGGGGTGTTCTTAGCCTTCATAAGCAAGGATAATCCAATTAACCCAGTACCAGCCGTACTCGCGGACACTTACTACTCCTTTACACATCATCGAGTGCTGGGAAAAAAGAAGATTGCCTGCTCCCTTCATGTACTATATGCTTGGCTCCTTAACCACGTCATCGCTCACAAGAATCCAGCTACAGATCTGTTGTCTTATGCCTTGAATTGTGAGGTAGAGGTCAAAAGTGCCCAGGAGTGGGTGCATACCTTAGGGAGTCTTAATGCCCTCAAGGTCCGCTGGTACACTCCTTCATGTTGGAAGAACAGGCCCTCCGTTGTGTTTCGGTGCGGAGACTTTCAGAACGTGCCCCTAATAGGTACTCAAGGCTGCATCAACTATAATCCTTCCTTGATTATCCGACAGCTTGGGTACCCTATGAGGAATATGCCTACCGAAGACATGCTGACTCCCATTTTCCTTGACAGAGAAGATCCAAAGAACAAGGGTTTACTTCAAAAAATCTCAAAAGCATGGGAAACTGTGGTCCGTAAAAATAGAGATGAGCTCATGAAAAAGGTTGGCGAGGTCACTTTTTACCAATGGTTGTATGAAAGAATCCAAAGTACTCGTCCACCTTCCCAAGAGGCACTGCCAGTCGAGAAAGAGATGCCGAAACCTCGCCTTCCTACCCCTGAGGAATTGAATGAGGTTAAATCTGCCTTAGCAAAAGCAGAGGAAGAGAAAAAGGCATTGCAAGCAAAGTTGGAGAAAATAACCCTACAAAAGGAGGAGTTAGAGGAAGAGAACAAGATCAAGGTGATAGCTGTTGAAGATGGTGTCAAGCGATTCAAAGCGGAAAAGGAGAGTAAACTAGAAGCTCAGAAATACCTGAAGGGGGCTAGGGATGAACTCCAAAGGTACAAGCAGAAAACAAGAAAGGCCCTTGAAGAAGCCAAAGAATGGAAGATTGTGGCGACTGAGCCCAGACAAGAACCTCACTTGGTGGTGGAGTTGAAAAGGCAGCTGAAGACTCTTGAGCGAGAAAGAAATTCCATTGGGAATGTTCTCAGGGAATATCAAGAAATGCTGAGTTATGAGCAGGGGAGATCTGATGAACTGGCAAGGAATCTCCGATACCTAGGGGAGTCTTACAGGCAAGTACAAGCAGAGAGCAAGTACTGGGAGCAGCGCTTCCTAGCACTGATTGGCAAGATAGAAGAACAAGAGATTGTTAAAGAGCTGAGAGATGAGATCCGACTTTGGAGGGGTAAATTTTCGAAGTTGGCATGGCTAGCTAATCAAGCTGTAAGGGATGTCCCCAGAAGACTAAGGAGGGCTGAAGCTGAGATGCTTCCCTTCAACACCCCGGTCCGTGTGTATGAGTTTGTGAATTTCTGCAAGGCCCTGACTGAGGAGCTCATGGAAAAGGCTGAAGGAGCCGCTGCTGCAAGCAAAGAAAGAGAAAAGAAAAAGAAGTTGAAGGCCATATGCTACTAGATTTTAGTGCATTGTAATTTTCCTTTCAGAATGTTCTATAGGGAGTTATAATTTTTCTTTAGAATGTTGTAATTTTCTAAGAGCATTGTATTTTTCTTTGGGAGATATTGTATTGCACTCCTAATAGTATTGTACTCTCTTTCTTTCTTATAATTGGCTTAAAGCTCGAAGGAAATGTGCCCTATCGCTCGTTGATCCCAATGTTCGTCACGCTTTCTAAAATGTTTCGATATTCGCTTATGACAAGAGCAAGTTATCTCACGATTACTGGCGCTAAACACAAAAATAACATAAGGCCATGTGCATATGCATTGCATTCATTTACGCATTCCTACTTGTACTCATAAAAAAATGTTCTATCATCAGAAAAACAAAAGGCAAGCTGGTTCGCCAACACCGATACTCCACCCGTCTACAAGCGAGATTGATGGCTAGCAATCAACATCTCGAGAATGAGGACCCCCTGGGTCAAGATGAGTCGGTTGTGGAGATTCTTAATCCTGAGCAACAGGCTCAAGAGAATCAAGCTTTGAAGACTAAAGTGGAGGCTATGGAAGCACAGATGGTCGAAGTAATGAGTATGCTACAGAATCTGAGGGGTGGGGCCGCTACTGGGGCCGCCGCTGTTGTAAATTCCGAAGGGGTTGTTACTTTCGTTTCTCCTCCGGTGTCCGCTGAAGTTACAACTACTCACACTTCTTATGGACAGGGGGTCAGTCACTTTACCCATCCTCCAGGGGCGAGCGGACAGAGTCATCTGAATGCACCGATATATCCTTGGGGGATGCCAATGGGTTATATGCCGCCTGCTGCTGAAGCTATTCCTGTGGGGTCGAGTCAACCTGTCACGACTATGCCTGGTGGAGCTGCTATGGGACCACAAATTCATACTCCTAGTCCTGATACTGTACTGCCAAGAGGTTCACCTAGTCCTACTCTGGGAGTTACTGTGAACCCTCAGAACGCTGTCCATCATATGGGAAACCCTGCTCAGTATGGGGGTTATTATCACGGTCCGGGGAACTATCCACAAGGTCATTTGTTTGGGAACACTCAGCATGGGGATCGGTATCACTCGCTTGAAGAGCGCTTAAGAGCTGTGGAAGGATCAGGAACTAGAGCCAGGGATGCCCGAGATTTGTGCCTTGTCCCAGATGTTGTTATACCCCCTAAATTCAAAGCACCTGACTTCGATAAATATCGCGGCACCGGGTGTCCATCTAGCCATTTGACGATGTATGTTAGAAAAATGGCCGCTTATGCTCATGATGACAAGGTGCTCATTCATTATTTCCAGGACAGTCTGACTGGGGCATCACTAGATTGGTACATGCAGCTGCAATCCTCTGAAGTTCACAGTTGGAAGGATCTCTCTGAAGCCTTTCTAAAACAATACCAGTATAACATGGACCTTGCTCCCGACCGGTCTCAATTACAGCACATGAGCAAAGGAGATAGAGAGTCATTCAAAGAATACGCTCAAAAATGGAGGAGCATAGCTACTCAGGTGAAGCCGCCATTGACTGAAAAAGAGATGGTGTACATGTTTATGGAGACCCTTCCAGGGCTGTATTATGATAGGTTGGTGGGGAGCGTTTCGTCCAATTTCTCAGATATGGTTGTCATTGGGGAACGATTAGAGCACGGATTGCGTAGCGGAAAGATTGCTGGAGGTTTTGGCAATTCTAGTGGACAAAAGAAACCCTTTCCCAACTTCCCCAAGAAGAAAGAAGGGGAAACCAATGTTATTTCCGCAGGGGGAGGCCCATCTTTCAGCTCTCCACAGCAGGCGGTGCCATTATCTTTCAACTCTCCGCAGCAAACTAATTCGGGCTACAGAGCCCAGAACTATCAAGAGAAGAGGCGTGCTAATTTTGATCCGATCCCAATGACCTATACTGAATTGTTCAATCATCTTGTCTCAAAGAATTTGGTCAATACTCGCCCCATGAAGCCTATACAACCTCCCTTTCCTAGGGGGTACAATGCTGATGCTACTTGTAGCTTTCATAGTGGAGGAGTCGGCCACACGGTGGAAGACTGCAAGGCTTTTAAATATGTAGTCCAGGATTTGATTAACGCCAACTGGATCTCTTTCAAGCCGAACAGTCCCAGTACAACTACAAACCCCCTACCGGGACATGGGACACCATCCGCTAATGCAGTAGAGGATTCTGTGGGGCAGACAATGATAAAAGATGTTAAGTGTATCCAGACTCCTCTGGAAAATATACATGCTGAGTTGTGTCGTCGTGGTGTTATCAAGAAGGGTTGTGTATGCGCCGATCCTTTATGTGTGGGTGCCTGTGAAGTTTTCAAGTCAGTTCTGCAAGACTTGATGGATCGTTATGTGGTTCAAGTGGGAGTAGTTGAAAAGGAAGAAAGTGTGCTGATGTTGCAGTTTAATGGTGGTAAAGAGGCCAGGAAGCCAATTGAGATATGGTACGATCCAAAACCAGCCCAAGTCAAGCCTCAGCCAGTGGTCATTGGGATTCATGCTCCATTCCCATATGAGAAGGACAGTGCAGTGCCATGGATATACAGTACTCTGCCTCCAGTAGAGAGTTCTCCAAACACTTCTGTCATTACCAATATAACTGGGGCAAGTGGAATGACAAGGAGCGGCCGTATGTATACCCCCAATTTCGTTCAGGGTGAATCATCTAAGGAGGCTGAAGATAGGGCTCGCAAAGGGAAGGATAAAGAAGTGGAAAATGCTCAGAAAAAGAAAGTGGCAGAAAAAGAAAGTGGCAGAACAAGAAACTGATGAGTTCCTAAAGATTGTAAGGCAAAGTGACTATAAGGTGGTTGACCAGATGAATCAGACCCCAGCAAAGATCTCAATGCTGTCATTGTTGTTAAGTTCAGAAGCGCATCGAGCTGCCCTAATGAAAGTACTGAATGGGGCTCATGTTGCTCAAAATATTTCCGTGGGCCAATTTGATGAAATAGTTGGGAATGTCGTGGCTGCGAATCATGTGACTTTTGCCGATGACGAGCTTCCCCCAGAAGGAAGGAAACACAACCAAGCCCTACACATCTCTGTTAAATGTGGGGATTTCGTGCTAGCTCGTGTTCTGATTGACAATGGTTCTTCTCTAAATGTGATGCCAAAATCCATTGTAAACAAGTTGGATGTGGATTGTTCTTTCATGAAGCCTAGCTCGACATTGGTGAGGGCATTTGATGGATCGAGGAAAGAGGTAATAGGGGAAATGGAGTTCCCTATTCAGATAGGTCCTGAGACATTCTGTGTTAACTTTCAAATCATGGACATCTCCTCGTCCTACAGCTGTCTGCTTGGAAGGCCATGGATCCATATGGCGGGAGCCATCCCTTCCTCACTGCATCAGAGAGTCAAGTTTGTGGTCGATGATAAAATTGTGGTGGTGTTCGGAGAGGAGGAAATGTTAGTCAACAAGCCTTCCCCCTTTCGTTATGTGGAAGCAGCTGAGGAATCCCTGGAAACCTCCTTTCAATCTCTCGAGATTGCCAATGCTGAGTTTGGGGGAAGTGAGTTACCGTCGCCTGTGATAAAGTTGTCAAAAGATGAAGAGATGGTTGCAAGGATCATGATGGATCAAGGATACCAGCTGGGGCGTGGTTTGGGAAAAACGGGACAAGGAGTTCTTGCTCCTGTACAACTGAAAGGAAACAAAGATCGTTATGGGTTGGGATATTACCCAAGTGAGGCTGAAAGGAGGAAGTTGGCTGAAGAGAGAAGAGGTGAATGGTTGGCCAAGTTGAGAGGCCAGGATCCATGGTCATAGAGGATCCCCATCGGTGATATCAGTCAAAGCTTCAAGAGTGCAGGGTTGCTAGATCCAGACCAGATCACTGCTATTGAGAATGGTTCAGAGGATGAAGAAGGCGGTACCAGCCTAGTCCGTCGTTGCCTTGCTGAAGAAGAGCTCAAGAATTGGGAAGCTGTAGACTTGCCCATCACTTTTAGTTCAAAGTAATGATTGTAATGCATTCCTTTGGCTCTGCCCAAGGCCTCAGGATAGTTTGTTAGGGCATGCATGTTTTATTTTCAATGACCCCATCATCAATAAAAACGCTTGTTTCGAATTCCATCAATAAAATCTCTTTTTCTTCATTTATCTTTCCTTTCTTTTAGCTTTATTTGTTTGTTTCGCTTTTCATTCTACTTTCTGCTTCTACGAATGCAGATCAAAAGTAATTGTCTCTGATAATAACAGTGCTAATGATTCCTATTATGGCTTTGATCATCCAATCAACCAAACTGAAGGGGGTGTTGAGGAAAACTGGGAAACTCCTCCGGAATTGACAAGACTAATAGAGCAGGAAGAAAAGATCATTCAGCCTCATGGAGAGTCGATTGAAATCATCAACTTGGGTACAGAAGAGGATAAAAGGGAGGTTAAGGTCGGTACTGCCATGGAAGAAAGTGAACGCAAAAGGCTAATCCAACTCTTGCGTGATTACGCTGATGTCTTTGCGTGGTCGTATAAGGATATGCCAGGGTTAGATACTGATATTGTTGAGCACAGGTTACCCGTGAAGCCAGAGTGTCCACCGGTCAAGCAGAAATTGAGAAGAATGAAACCTGAGATGTCATTGAAAATCCGGGATGAGGTAAAAAAGCAGTTTGATGCAGGGTTTCTAGCAGTGGCCAAGTATCCCCAATGGGTAGCAAATATCGTCCCTGTTCCGAAAAAGGATGGCAAGGTCAGGATGTGTGTCGATTACAGGGATCTGAATAGAGCTAGCCCCAAAGACGACTTCCCTCTGCCTCATATTGATGTTCTGGTAGACAGTACAGCCCAACATTCTTTATTCTCCTTTATGGATGGGTATTCAGGGTACAATCAGATAAAAATGGCTCCAGAAGATATGGAGAAAACCACCTTCATAACTCTTTGGGGAACATTCTGCTACAAAGTGATGCCTTTTGGACTCAAGAATGCCGGTGCGACTTATCAAAGGGCAATGGTGACGTTATTCCACGATATGATGCACAAAGAAATTGAGGTGTATGTAGATGATATGATTGCAAAGTCCAAGACTGATGAAGGACACATTGTCAACCTGCAAAAACTCTTTGAACGTCTACGGAAGTTCAAGCTCAGGTTAAACCCAGCAAAATGCACTTTCGGTGTGAGATCTGGAAAATTACTGGGATTCATCGTCAGTCAGAAAGGGATAGAGGTTGATCCAGATAAAGTCAAGGCAATCCTTGAAATGCCAGCACCAAAGACTGAAAAAGAGGTTCGTGGTTTCCTTGGGAGACTGAACTACATCTCAAGGTTCATATTCCAATTGACTGCCACTTGCGAGCCTCTCTTTAAGCTGTTGTGCAAGAACCAAAGATTAGAGTGGAATGATGATTGCCAAAGAGCTTTTGAGAGAATCAAGGATTACCTTCAAAACCCACCAATTCTGATGCCGCTAGTGCCCGGAAGACCGCTCATCCTGTATCTAACCGTGTTGGACAATTCGATGGGGTGTGTGCTGAGGCAGCATGATGAATCAGGAAAGAAAGAGCATGCCATATACTACTTGAGTAAAAAGTTCACTGACTGTGAGACGAGATATTCAGTGCTAGAAAAGACTTGTTGTGCCTTAGCATGGGCTGCTCATCGTCTAAGGCAGTACATGCTAAGTCATACAACCTGGTTGGTATCTAAAATGGATCCAATCAAGTATATTTTTGAAAAGCCATCACTCACGGGACGGATCGCTCGTTGGCAAATGTTATTATCAGAGTACGATATCCTGCATCTCACGCAGAAAGCGGTCAAGGGCAGTGCACTCGCCGAGTACTTAGCATGTCAGCCAATTCAAGACTACCAACCAATGCAGTATGATTTTCCCGATGAAGACATCATGGCACTGTTTGAGGAAGGAAAGTCTCAAGAAGAGGAGAGGTGGAGGATGATATTCGATGGCGCATCCAATGTGTGGGGGCACGGAGCTGGGGCTGTGCTAATCTCCCCAGATAACCGCTTCGTTCCGGTCACTGCCAGATTAAGCTTTTATGTCACTAATAACATCGCAGAATATGAAGCGTGCAACTTGGGGATTCAGGCAGCCCTTGAATGGAAGGTTAAAAGACTCGATGTGTATGGTGATTCGGCTTTGGTTATTCATCAGGTGAGAGGTGATTGGGAGACCAGAGATCCTAAATTGATCCCTTATTGTAATTATGTCCAGGAATTGGTGGAGTCCTTCGACGAAATTACTTTCCAGCATATCCCTCGAGGTGAAAATCAGCTGGCCGATGCTTTAGCAACTCTGTCGTCAATTTTCAACATCAATTGCGACAAAAGTCTAACTCGTATCAGATTCCAACATCGGGGTCTCCCGGCACATCATTACTGCACTGCAATTGAGGAAGAGCCTGATAGCAAGCCATGGTATTATGATATCAAGCAGTACGTCATCAATAGAGAATATCCCCCTGGGGCATCAGAGAATGACAAAAGAACGCTCAGAAGATTGTCGAGGAATTTCTTTTTGAATGGCGAAGTTCTCTACAAAAGGAATTATGATATGGTCCTCCTGAGGTGTGTGACAGAGGAAGAGGCAGCAAAAATTATGAAAGAGGTCCATGAAGGGTCGTTCGGGGTTCATTCCAGTGGGCACACCATGGCAAGAAAAATCTTGAGAGCCGGCTATTACTGGTTGCAGATGGAAGGTGACTGCTACAGCTTCGTCCGAAAGTGCAACAAGTGCCAAATCTACGCTGATCACATTCATGTGCCACCTGCCTCTCTAAATGTCATGACTGCATCTTGGCCGTTCTCAATGTGGGGCATGGACGTCATTGGCCCTATAGAGCCTAAAGCATCAAATGGACATCGTTTCATTCTGGTTGCAATCGATTATTTCACTAAGTGGGTCGAAGCTGCTTCCTACTCCAGTGTAACCAGTTCAGTGGTCGCCAAATTTGTGAAGAAAGACTTGATTTTCCGTTATGGTCTTCCCAACAAGATCATCACTGATAACGGCAGCAACCTAAACAGCAAAATGATGAAGGACTTGTGCGCAGAGTTCAAAATCCAGCATCATAATTCCTCACCCTATCGGCCCAAGATGAATGGGGCAGTCGAAGCGGCCAACAAAAACATCAAGAAGATAGTGCAGAAAATGGTGGTCACGTACAAAGATTGGCACGAGATGCTTCCTTTCGCTCTACACGGTTATCGTACTTCAGTGCGCACATCGACCGGGGCAACCCCTTTCTCTCTGGTATACGGGTCAGAGGCAGTCCTCCCTATTGAGGTCGAAATACCCTCCCTGCGGGTACTAATGGAAACTAAGCTGGAAGAAGCAGAGTGGGTACAAGCTCGCCTAGATCAGCTAAACCTCATTGATGAGAAGAGAATCACAGCCTTGTGTCATGGGCAACTGTACCAACAAAGGATGAAGACTGCTTTTGACAAGAAGGTCCGTCCCCGAGAATTCAATGAAGGAGATCTAGTACTCAAGAAGATCCTGCCCATTCAGAGCGATCCCCGTGGGAAGTGGACGCCCAACTATGATGGACCTTACGTGGTCAAGAAAGCATTTTCCGGAGGAGCGCTGATACTCACAAATATGGACGGCGAAGATATCAGGAACCCAGTCAATTCTGATTCAGTGAAGAAGTATTATGCCTAAAGAAATAGACGGAAAAAAGAGAAAGATAAGCCAAGCAAGAATTAGCTCGCTAGGTTGAAAACCCGAAAGGGCGACCTAGGCAAAATCAGAGCGACCCGGTGGATTGAAAACCCGCAAAGGGCGATCCAGGCAAAATTTAGGGTCAGAAAGTTTGGGCATGAAAATAAACAAAGGCATACAGCACTCCTGAAGGTTTGGGATAAAGGGGTGGTCAAGGTCAAGGACATAAATACTTATCACTGTTCCACAGAGACGGGCAGTCAGAAATCAGCTTCTCTCTTTTTCGTGTCTTTTTGTAGTTTAAACTTTCAAATGTATTGAACAGTCGGCGTAACTTCTTGTGCGACCGATTCCTACATCAATAAAGTTCAATCTTTCTCACGTCTGTTTGTTTTTCTATTTCCCTGCTTTTTCTGCTCAAATAAATGTTTTATGATGATGGTGACACTGACCTGTAAAACATGTGCATAAATCATAGAGCATCACAATCATTGCGAAATTTTTAAAAGCTATGGGAAGGAAGCAACTTCTCAGGGCAAATTAAGCTTACAAGGAAGTAATTGCACTCATATGGCAAATCACAAGACAATCGACACTGGGCTTATACGCCACCACAATTCCAATCGGTCCCTCAGTCTTGTCGCGGGTTGGTCGAACCAGCAAAAGAAAATAAGCCAAAAGAGCAAAAGAGCAAACAAAAAAAAAGGGATGGTCAGAAAAAAGAAAGCTGATCAGGCAAAATCAAAAAAAAAAAAAAAGAGAGAGCAAAAGGAAAAAACAAACGATCAGAAAAAAGAAAGCTGATCAAAGAATGAAAAAACAAAGAAAAACAAACAGTCAGAAAAGAGAAAGCTGACAAAAGAGATGAAGAATCAGGAATAGCATTTCACCACATTCATCATTACACCAAAATCATATGCACATGCATAACATGCCCTTGCATAACATGCACCCATACTCCATGCACCATTCCTTGCATCAACTAACGTGTGCAGGTACCTCAATCCAATACAGCAGCACCAGTCATTTCAATCAATCAATCAACAGGATTCGTGAATCCCTTCAGGACCCAAGTGTCCCTTCAAAAGCAGACTTCACCTCGCATTCGAGCTGCGGGTAAGTCCTTCAGACACCGAGTGGTCCTTCAGACTAGTTGTGTCAGCCTAAGACACAATGGACGTCCTACATGGTCAACATATCAGTTCCGGATCTGATCTTGACCCATCATGGCTGCTCGGAAAAGGCCACCCCTTCAGGCAGACCGTTTTACTAGTACCGTTGCTAGTTTGCGCTCCATCAGACCCATTGGTCCACCAGGTTTAGGCATGCCCTTCAGACCTCGTCGGTCCTTCAGTTTAACTCTAATCAATGCGCCAAGCATCGACTGTGAATTAGACCTTCAGAGCCTTAGTGCTCCTTCAGACCCTGAGTGGTCCTTCAGAGCCTTAGTGCTCCTTCAGATCCCGAGTGGTCCGTCATTTTCTCTCTCGGTTAATGCGCCAGGTGTTAACCATTCCCCGTTTGTTCTCAAGCCCATCTTTTCAAAAAACATAGAAAAAGAAAAAGAGGAAAATTCGGGTTTCCCCAAATGGACAAAATCGGTATAATTTCTGAATTCTTTATCTTCATTTTGCCTTGGAATATGTTTCGGCCAATTCATATTCCTCGTTTAAATTCAGATAAAGAGGGGCAGCTCTCATACCCCAATTTTGTCCGGCTTAGGTCAAAACCCTAATTTTCCACACAAAAAGAAAAATATAAAAAAAATAACTTATGCATTGCTTTTTGGGTCCTAGAAACCATTCCAAATCATTTTTAGGGTTAGAATGCACTTTTTGGGGAAATTAGGGCTTTAGGGTCAAAAAGGGCATTTTGGTCATTTTTCATAAAAGGATTTTGTATGAAAATATTTTTCAATAAACCTCATGCATGCAAGATAAAATAGGACAAGCACATGTGTTATGAATTTTTTTTAGAAAAGAATAAAATCGATTTTTATCATGCATATAATATATTCTTGATGAATAAGGAAGGTATCCATATTTTCAGGAAAGCAAATAATCGATTACCTTCTTGTTTCATTCAAGCCAATAATCGATTATTTGCTCTATGAAAACAAGCAAATAATCAATTATTCCCTTCCCCTTTTGAAGCACATAATCGATTATTAAGATGTCCATATTTTCAGGAAAGCAAATAATCGATTACCTTCTTATTTCATTCAAGCAAATAATCGATTATTTGCTCTATGAAAACAAGCAAATAATCGATTATTCCCTTCCCTTTTTGAAGCACATAATCGATTACCTTCTTATTTCATTCAAGCAAATAATCGATTATTTGCTCTATGAAAACAAGCAAATAATCGATTATTCCCTTCCCTTTTTGAAGCACATAATCGATTATTACAATTTAAGGAAGGTATCCATATTTTCAGGAAAGCAAATAATCGATTACCTTCTTATTTCATTCAAGCAAATAATTGATTATTTGCTCTATGAAAACAAGCAAATAATCGATTATTCCCTTCCTTTTTTAAAGCACCTAATCGATTACTTACCTGAAAACAATTGAACCAATAATCGATTATCCATCTCAAGTGATTTGAGCAACTAATCGATTACCTAGCTTCCTAAAATAGATCAAATCTGATTTCCTATAAATAGGAAGCTCATTTTTCATTTCAAAAGACACACATTTCACGAGATCTGAGAAGAATTGCTCCAGAGACATTTCCCGAGATCTGGGAAGACAACTCTCACAAATCTCATTTTCCAGTTCTCCGCTTCATTTTTGCTCTATTCGCGCCGTTGGTCCGTCTGAGCTGATCTCCTGCAAGGATTAGTCGGGGGTTTGCGTTCTTCAGAGTTGTAATATCTGTCTTCATCAGAGGTATTTCAGTCTTTTCGTTTGTTAATATTTAGTTATTGTGATCCATGTGATTTAACTTAGCTATAGCGTTTATCTATTCGTTCTTGTATATTATCGTCCATTGTTGATGACGAACCATATGATTCCCACTTAGTCCTAGTGCATCATGTTCTAAGTGGTGAAGATGGTCTCGGGTGATTCAGCTTGCCCCTTTCAAACCCATTGTTGCTAGTAGCTCATCAGAGCCTCTGTTCGTTTAGCTATTAGTGACAATGTCCTTTTCTCCTAAAAATAATAAACGATGATCCATCATAACCTTTGTTAGTTTGATCATCGTGCGAATCAATCTCTTTCGAAAATCACTTTCAAAAAAGATAATAAAAAACGAGTTGTTATCAATAGTCCATCAGAACCTTCGTTCGTTTGACTAGCGGTACAACTCTCTCTTTTGAGTATTTAGTAAGTGATTCATCATAGCCTCTGCTAGTTTAATCATTCACTAATGCTCGTCCTATTTCAAAAACTCACCAAAAAAGATTAAAAAACAAAAAAACTTTTCAAAGACAGCCAAGAACTACGTAGCTTTGAATTCTCCATCGCACCGGGAGATACGTAGGAGCGGGCCATGTCCCGTCAAGCACTTTTTTTCTAAAAAACCTTTTTCCCCAAAAATAAAATTTTTGTTAAGCTTTCCCATTCATCCTTCCAATAAATAGGCAAACCTAGATATTTTTCAAATCAAACGTTAAAACCACACATTTAATTAGAGGTTCCCTTTCGGTAGAAAGGACGTGCGCGGTGCTAACACCTTCCTCGTACGTAATCGACCCCGGAACCTATATCTCTAGTTTCCAAAGACCATCCGCCTTATCCAAAAGACCTTTTTTCAATGTTTTGGTCTTAAAATTAAAATATTGGTGGCGGCTCCAAATTTTTTCCACGTTGTACATCGAGAAACCCAAGCCGGGATTTTTCGGGGTGCAACAAGGTTCTGACCCACCAAGACGTCCTAATAAAGGGAAGAAGACCATGACCGATAAACCTCCGAAGAGGAGGCGTAATCGTGAGGTGGTACTTAATATTCACTAGTGCAAAATCAGGAAAAGAATTAGAGTTTTAAAGTCGGGCGCTCAGATATCCGACTTAAAAGATAGACGCGGTGGCAAACTTATAATTAAGATGAAAATATTATCCGGGCGCATCTTGTTAAGTCGGGCACGTATATGGTCTAACTTTAAAAGTAGAAGTTTTTTTTAATATAAAAAAACAACTTCTGAAAATCCCTTGCGCTCTCTCTCCCTCCCTCAACTTCTAAAAGAACAATTTCTGAAAAACACTCCTCTATCTCTCTACCCATCTCAAGATCGCTCTCTCCCCCTTCATCATTGTCTGTCAATAACTGTAAGCCAAGTACCCACTTCATCTCTCTCTCTCTCTATGTCTCTCTCTCTCTCTTAGTCTCTCTCTCTCTCTGTAGCTCTCTCAGCCGCTCTCTATCTCTCTCTAGGGTTTATTACATGTGTTTGCTTTTTTGGATTGTATGAATCTTAGGTGGAGGATTTAGGGTTTATGTGATTTTAAAACTTAATTTGGGATTATGAGGTTTTTAAATTTAATTTGGGATATAGGGTTTATGTGAACTACATGTCCTCGCAACTTTCTTTCTTGCTGCAGTAGAATGCTAGGTCTGGACTATGAATCTAAGTGAGGACATATAGGACTTGATTACTTCCGCCTTTTGGTTCCATTAAAAAAGGCCGATTCACTCCCAATCTCGACCCCTCCATTGAAAAAGCATGTGTCCCGCAAGTCTTTTGGTTCCATTAATTAATGTGAAAATCTGGCATTGTTGGGCTGACTTGTTGTATTGATTACAAGGAACTTTTGTTCCAATCGCAAATAAGAAGTGCTGGTCCTAAATCTAAGAAAAGAATAGAAACGACAAATGGCCAATGTTTCAAGCCAAAACTGGTTGTTCTTGGTTTCTCTATTGCTGACTTTACTCCAACTTATTAACTGTGGTTTATAGGCTTTCTCATTCAACTTGAGGAGATGACTAGGAACCTTGTGATTGACTAAACGACATGATTACTAAACTACATTTTGTGATTTACTTAACAATTCATATAACTTTATCCCTAAATGTTAATGAGCTCTTCTTTTCAAATTCCTGATCAAATAAGATATCTTCCATGGGCCCTTTTTTACTTGATCCCTTTTTGATGTTTCAATTTGAATGACAATGATTTGTGTGACTATGTCTATGGTAGGTATGATGCAAATGAGAAAGACACGGTCATAGACTATACAAGGAAACAATCAGCTGTATTTGCACTCCCCTGCTCTATGTCTTGACCTTGTTACTTATCTTTATTTATTTCAATCTCATACAGGTATGGCTCCTATTTATTGGTTACTATTTGAGTTTTTTTCACATGACTTTGCTTACTATTTATTTAAATCTTATCCTTATTTTTTCACATTCTTGTGAGTGTTAAGTATGTATGAATTTATATTGCAAAATAGCATATTGGTTCCCTCCATCATTTGTTTGTGCTAATTGGCTTTTAGAATTAAAGGTTCTATGTGTGTTGTGTCTGTGAAGGAGTGAGCGTATTTTATTGACAAAACAGTTGGACCCTATATCAGAATGAAGAGAATGGCCAGCAAAACTGAATACTCTCATTTCTTTCTTTTGTTTTCCCTTCTTGTGATGTCTTCTTCTTCTTGGATATTCTTTGTAAACTTAACTTTTGAGTTTTGACAATTTTATGTGTAACAGAAGAATGTAACATAGTTTTTGACCCAAATTGCAAGTCATTTGTTTATTAGCTACAATTGTAAAAATTAT
This sequence comes from Astragalus membranaceus, assembly GCA_039519185.1. NCBI lineage: Eukaryota > Viridiplantae > Streptophyta > Magnoliopsida > Fabales > Fabaceae > Astragalus > Astragalus membranaceus. The sequence goes on from CM076846.1 coordinate 40,949,903, forward strand.
ATTGCATTTGGGCTCCCTCCATCAAAATACACATTCACTCATTAGAGAAATTTGCAAGCTAGTGAGTGAACATGATGAATCCCTTCTTGTTTGTGGAATTTTTATTTTGGTTTTGAATCTTTGAAACTAATGTGTTTTAGTCCGCTTAGAGGCAATATTTTGAATCTTTGACCAGCTGTATTGTTTCTATCTATATTGTTGTCCCCGGGATCCTGATGGAAAGAAATTCATTTCACTTTAGATATACAAAGAACTTGCAAAGTTCTGTTGTCCCCCTTAAGTTACACATTATGGATGTTGCCATGGCAGGGGATAGTCATTTTGCCACTACAGTTAGCGACTCCTATGCAAAATATATTAGTATTAGCAAGGCCTGTATGCTATTTCATGGGAATGCTTGCTTGCCTGAGACAATTGCAATTCCTTATGGACAAACACAAGTGCAAGTTGAAGATGACAATATGTTGATGAAAGTCATCATAGTCACTTAACTAGGATCTTGTATGAATTTTTAATTCAACCAATATCGGGTAATGAATTACCTTGTTTATTGCAGTAGCTTATCTGCTTTCTTTTGTGATCAAAGGATTATTTTATGGTTGTATCTGGTGGTGTGTTAAGTTTTTTGAGTCATTTATCAATTCATGTTAGCCTTTAAATTGTTTCACTTTCCATATGAACCTCCTTTCATGCAGATGTGTGCATTATTGGGGCATCTCAGAACATGATCATCCATAGGACCTGGAGGGTAGTAATTGAATCCCAACTCGTCGTTGTCGTCCCTCGCTCTCTCTCTACCAACTCGCCGTTGTCGTCCCTCGCTCTCTCTTCTCTGCCGCCATCTCCATCTCTACCAACACTGAGTTTTAATTGTTGTCTGATTTTTTAATAAGAGCTTCATTAGTTGTTGACAAAATTATTGTTTGTATTAGGGTTTGTTGATCTATTTTGTAGTTTATTTGAATTTATTAACTAAGTTTGATTTATTTATGTGCACTATGCTGATTTACTATTAATATTTTGATTTTTTAATTGTAGGTCACAATAGGTCTTGTTTTGGATTGGTTTATTGTATATTTCATTCTACTTTGACTTGATTTGTATGCGTACTACATCGATTTGCTTTTGTATCAGTTTTCTGTAGGTTCAACCGTTCAAATTGTAAATTGAGTTTCTTTTTCTCTTGAAATTGAGGATCATGTTGTTTGGTATTGGTGCTTGATTTTTTACATACTCTTTTTTAATTTATTGTAGCGCCACCTGAAAAATCTCGGGGTTATATCCAGTTTTTTCTTGATGGAGGGTTGAACCAGCAGAAGATCCGGGGGTAAGTAAATGAGATTGTGTTGAAATGATACTATAAATTGATGAATGAAGTGTTTTGACTTTTGATCTATTCTGATAGTTACACGTTGTATCCACAGGGTAACAAAAGAAGTGTTGGGTTCACAAATGAAGAGAGGAAGTCATTTGCAACAAGCTTCTTATCAAAAGAATTTGTAGATACCCTTAGAAGGCAGCATCCTGGTGTAGTTGGATATATTTATTGGGGTTATCGACACGGTGGCCGCAAGCTTAACAGAGGTATTTTTAGCTTACTCCGACAATTGATTCATTACATAATAGCTTGAATAGGAAAATAAAGTGCTCTTAAATGTGAAAATTGATAAATGCAAGTTTTAAATAAGATTCCAATCCAACTGTTTCACTTAAAAAAAATCTTTTACATGATTGTATTTTATGAACACAAGCACATGTTGCTCCATGTTTAAGAAGTAAAATGGAATTGGTAGATTATTAATAATAAGTATGTTTCATCACAAATTTACATATTGTTTATGAGTAACTATTATGTTCAGCCTTAAACTAACCAAAAAGTATGAACTAATGTCATTCCATGTTCCTTTGTTCCATCCCTTTATATTAATCCAAGCATATAGCCTTAAGTTATCATTACATAGGTGACGTTAGCATTTAACTCATCTTTTCATTACAATTTAGGTGTCAAGCTCAGTGATTCTTCAAAAAAACTTGGGAAAAAGTTTGCTATAGGAGCTTCTTTCGACGAGTAGACATTGTGTAGTAGATGGATGTGATTGTCCTATATTATTTTGTGGTTAGATCAAATTGATGTTCAAGGGGATATATCTTATGACATTGTGGAATTCATTATAGATACATGGCCTGATGTTGAGTGATTTTTGTTGACTCTTGTTTGCTTTTATTTATATTGGTAGATGTGAATGTGGTTACTTTTACATAATTTTGGTTATGAAAGCTAATAATTGTTCCTCTTATTAGTTGGTAGTTGGTAGTATATGTGAATTTGTTGAAAATTTATGTATATGTAGAGGGAATTACCCAAAATATATTTTTTTTTTAAAAAAAACTTTTAAAGTCGGATGGTAAGAAATCTGACTTTAAAGGTGGTTCACAGAATAGGTTGGAGCGAACACTGGTAATTAAAGTCGGACGCTTACTATCCGATTTTAAATCCTGTGACATACTAAGTCGATCTAATAGAAGTCGGGCTGGAATCCGACTTTAAAAGTCCAGTTTATCCAACTTTAAATCCATTTTTTGCACTAGTGACTGGGAATATGAGGGGTCATACGTTTTTTGGGCCCACCAGCTACCGCTCTGATTGCCCCACAACCTCCGCCTGCTCCATCTGGCCCCGAATGGTATCATTTACCATCACATGGGCATTATATGGGCACACCAAATGCGTATGCAGCAGGGCATATGGGCACACCAGCTGGGTATATGGGCACACCAGCTGGGCATATGGGCACACCAGCTGGGCATATAGGCTCATCATCTGGACATATGGGCCCCACAGCTGGGTTATCTATGCCTACACCAGAGCCCCATGGTGATATTGAGCATGATATTGGTGGTGGTAATGTTGATTTTGATTCATCGACTGATGACGAGAGAGTGGAGGTGGTTGTTATTAATGGTGTCAGACTCAAAGTCATTTATAGTCGTGGTAACGTGTAAGTATTATATTGTTTATTTTATGTTAATTATGCAACGACTTATATATATTTGATTGTTTGATATATCTTTCATTATGCAGGCTTCTTCCTGCAAAGGCAGCTTCATCAAGCATCACTCATGTCATCCGCAAAAAATATTTTCAAAAATTCCATAAAAAGTGGAGTAAAGTCGATGAAAAGGACAAGAATGATCTGCTGGACTTCTTTAGGGTAAGTGTCAATTATTTTGTCATTACTTATATTGTTACTTTAAATTTTATGTTTAATAACGTTTAATATAATTACTAATACATATTTTTATTTTACTTAATACAGACCAAAGTGACATGGGACATAGAAGATAATGACAATGTCGAGAGACTTTTTTTTTAAAAAGATGGGTGCTCAAATATCAGATTTGCTTTATAAGCTGCGGTGTAAAGATAAGAAGCCTAACGACATGAGTGATGAAATTTGGAATGCCTTCAAGGGCCATTGGGCTACATAGACTTTCAAGAAAAATGCTGCAAAAGCCAAGAATAATAGAAACTCCGAAAAGGGTGGCTCGCTTCACTGCGGCGGATCCATCAACCAGGCTCAGCATGCTTCTAGATTGGTAAATTATTTTTAAAATCTGTGTGTTTTTTTACATTAGTTAATTAGTTAGCAGTTTTTGAAAATGTGACACATGATGGGATGAACGATAGGGTTTTTTTTCTCCAAATTCATGAAAGGTAGGTTTTCCCCCAACTCAAGAAATGTGGGACTGCCCCAATTTAGACTTCCGGTGATGGTGAGTGAATAGTTTGCCCCTGTCTAGTGACGACAACAGCTAGGGTGTAGAGGAAATTATGAATTGGGAATGCCATGACTTTGGAATGAAAGATAGCAAGCAAGAGATTTTGTTTCAACCCATGTAGTTTGCTGTTGCCACATTTTTGACAACGACAAGGTTGCCCCGACTGGAGTAACACTGTTAAAGGGTGTATTTAGGATAATGGGTTGAGAAATTTCCCCGGTAAGGTTTTATGGACGTGAATAAGGGAATGAGATGGGTGTAGGGTGACGGGATTACCCCAATTGGTAATGAGATTTCAAATGGTTGCTTTTAGTGAGGTTGTGAAAGGTGACTGAGTTAGGGTAATGGCTATATAGATTGGGTGTGGCATATGAATGGGATGGACAATGGACAAATTTCCCCAAGTTTAAGTGGAATGAAAGGTGAAGGGAATGCCCCCAATTTGGAATCTAGGTGATGGTCCTAGTATGAACTTTTGGCTTTCTTTAAGATAAATCCCAAATACTATGATAGTCTTGAGTTTTTGATATGATGAAAATTTCACCTCGTGATCAATAAACATTGTCTTGATATCAATGCAACTTGAATGAATCTTGGAGTGCAAGTCTTTTGAGTTTTTTTTCTTTTCTTCTTTTTTTTTTTGAATTTTTTAAGCTTTCTTTTTTTTTGAGAATTTTTTTAGCAAATATATTGTAAATAAATAAACTTATTTGTCCTAAAATTAAAACTTTGAGAAAATGAAAGCAACCAGTCATTGATCTGAATGGACCTTTTTTAGGGTTGTAACGTGGCCAATGGTTAGGGTTTATGAAAGAAATGATATTTGGGCCCAAAGAAGTGTTTGAGGGTTTATTGAGACAATGACCTTTTATGAAAGAAAGGATGAGTAGGTCCAAAGAAGTGTTTGAGGTCAATGGTTAGGGTTTTATGAAAGAAATGATAATTAGCCCCAAGAAGTGTTTGAGGATTTTCTTTAGACAATGATCTCTTCTACGCTTCATTTTATGACGTATCAGCTCACAATTTCTACTGCTCTTTTATTCAGGATTGTTTTTTCTCTTTTCAATCCTCTTTTTTTGTCTCTTGAATTTCACTTTTCTTTTTTTTTGTGTGATTTTCACTTTCTTTTCTTTGGAACTGAGTGAGCTGATAAAATGATACACCATCTTTAGATGTGGAATTGATCTTTATCTAGGGTGAAAGAAATTTTTGATTTTTTGGCTCCAAAGGGGGGTAACAAAGGATATTTCTTCTCTTTTTTGGGGATATGGAAAGATGGCTAAACTTCATTTCAAATCATGATTGCTTGTTTTCTCAAAAATTAACTCAAGGAAAAAATTTATTTAGTTTTATATATCTGCTCTTTTTTATTTCTTTTTATATGCCTTAATTTTCGCTTAGGCCGCTCTTACGAGTTTTCAACCTAACTGGCTTCTTGAATTCTTTTTTTTTTGTTTTTTGCAATAGACTTGCACTTATACCAAGTGAATATAATGTTGACAATATGTTTAAGTGGTTACTAACTTGCCCCAGTTTGGAGGAACCAAAGTGTTGGTTTATGAAATTTCATCATTGAGAACAAACCAAATAGTCAACTAGGTACTTGTATGGGGAATATGTACTGGGTGGTCGGAGTGGGACTGGACATGTGCAAGGGATAATGATAGGATGCGAAGATGTGACCGCTAAATGACTCAAACAAGAGTAATGCACATTGCATACAAGTTCACTATACGAATGCTTCATAGAGAGTTAAAATTAGTTAGAAACATGATAGAAGAATTTTTTGATAAGACATTAGTTAACAAAATAGATCATTTTGATCATTTATCATGGGATGGATGAGATGATTCGCTTTGCTGACAAAAATTGTGGACGAGCTGCAAACATTGAATAACTCCTTTTTTGGAAAATGAGGGTCTGAAAACAACCTGAGTTCGCAACTAAGGTCGACCTTGTCTTGTAAGGCTAAACTTTTCCAAAGAAGAATAATCAATTAGCGTGTATTTCGCAAGAACGCCTCATCTCTCGTCACACAGTTTTTTTCTAAAATTATGCTCATGGTTTTTTTATTCTCTTTTTTGCATGAATGGACACATGATGATGGATATGTATGATGAAAACACAAATGCATGAAATGCGTGAAGAAATTGATCACTTGAAAAGACCAACTCTTCTAAACGATTTATTTTTATTTTTAGGAGACAATGCAACATGTAGATAATGCAAATCGTTATTTACAATTTAAAAATAAATTGCCAACTAAAATATATATTTTTGGAAGATTTTTTTTTTGACAATTTTTGGCTGATGAATGATGCAAGAATAATGGCATGACTTTTTGTTTTTTTGTTTATAAAATGATGCATGCATGGAGCAATGATGCATTTGAACTTGGATGACAACATGAGTGAAATGATGTATGAATGCCATGTTTTTTTTTGAAATGTAATTCATAATAACGACGTTACAATTGATGTGATGCCTACACTATTTGATGATAATTTTTTGCGAATTATTATGAATGACCAGTGGTGCATGATAAATGAGATGCTTATATTATATGGCTTAAAAATTGTTTTTTTTAATATGTGAGGAAAAAAATGCATGATTCTTGCAGAGATTTTTTAATGCATGGAAAGAAAAGAATGCATGATGCTTGATATGATTTTTGAGTATTATTGTTTGTTTTTTTTTTGGAAAAGAGAAGTCAGATGCATGAGTGTTGACAAACCAGCTTGCCTTTTTGCTCTGATTTTTTTCAAAATTTTTGACGTAAGAATATGAATGAATGAATGTGCATGAAATGCAAATGTATGGTTTTGTTCATCGCATCGGGGAATTGAAAGCTTTTTATTCGAAGAGCAAAGTATGATTCTGGTGGTCTGACTTTCAAATGCATGTTTTTTTCTTATACTTTCATCCACCTCTCTTATATAAAAAAAGTTTTATAATTCCCAGACGGTCTTCGAAATGCATGCAACATGAGTTTGTTTATATATTTATTTTTTATGATATGCAAAGAAAAAGAAAAATAAGTATGCATGAGATATGTTTCTATAGAGTCCTAAATATGGTTCCTAGAGCCAACGACTCCAATTAAGAATGCTAATCCCAACAATAGGTAAACTATTAGGAGTGATAGCATCCTCAAAAGGGATCAAACTCTAAGTGAGGATTTCGTGACCACCAAACTGGACGTACATCCAGAAGGCCATCACTACGCAACCTCGTTCTAACTTAGGTTATGCTCTAGTCCGGGTATAGGACTATTCTCACGTGTGTGATGATGTGTAATAGTGAAGTGTGTGTAGGAGCAAAGTTTAAGGTACACCCCAAGCTGCAAAACAAACAACACATCTACAAAAGAATAATAGTCTTCTATCCAAGGGTTCACATATCATATAAAACTATAATGCGCAACAAGAATAAAAGATGAAAGAGAGGGCAAAATAAACATTAAACTAACAAACAATTTTTACAAATAATTAGATTAGGTTTGACTCTCTAAAATGTCCCCAGTGAAGTCGCCAGCTGTTGCGACCGAAATATCCGGGAAAGGATTCCACGAAGGTTAAAAGATGAAGCCGCCACCAATGTTTAAATATAAGGGCAAACATTAGAAAATCCCTTTGAGCTAGATAAGGGTCCTTGAGACCATATTTAGGTTCGTGAGTTGGTTATGCGTGGGTAATTCTAAAAATGTTATTTTACCCTTTTATTAAAAAGAAAAAGACTTAATAAATTATTTATTTTTGTGCTTGACGGGAGTGGGCCCCCGCTCCTACGTATCTCCAGGTGCGATGGAGAAATCAAAGTTACGTAGTTCTTGGGTAGAAAAAAAGTTTTGTTGGTTTGTGTTTTTTAACTTAGGGGTTTTAGAACTTTTGATCCGTACGGTTCATTCGTCCTAAAACGATGACTAACCCGGTTGTACGGCCGACTTAGTCCCCTGTTTTTTTGAAAATAAGATTTTTGAGTTTTTGGAAGAAAATGATTTATGTATGGATTGATTTAATTTTATTTAAATAGGTATTTTAGGACTCTTAAGCCGTACGACCCATTCATCTTAAAACGATGACTAAACCGGTCGCACGGCCGATTCAATCCCCTATTTTTAAAATAAGATTTTTCTTTTTGGAGGAAAGAGATTTGTGTGTTTGCATTTTTGACATTAATCATTTTTAATAGGTATTTTAGGACTCTTGAGCCGTACGACTCATTTATCCTAAAACGATGACTAACCCGGTTGTACAATCGATTTCGTCCCCTAAAAAAATGAATAAACGAGGTGGGTTGTCATAAAGAAAACAAGGGCGTAAATTAGCAGCGAAGGGATGTATTATTAAACGGGGTGTGTTTAGCAGAAAGGGGGTTGTATTAGTAAAGCTGGGGTGCGACTGGCAGTGCAGTCCACGTTTTTGTTTATTTGGATTTTCGGCGGATGGCCTGCGAAGTAGGCTTTATGCAGGGGGTGTATGAAATAAAACATTGGGGGTGGGAAAATGAACCTGATGTCTTGTTTTTTTATTTAAAAATTAGATTAAAAAGAAGTATAAAAGGGAACTAATACATTCAGAACCCTAATTGTCTATTCTTCCTCAACTCAGCGCCATATCCACCGTTCTTGGGGGGGAGAGTGTTACGCCCGAGAGAGAGAGAGAGAGAGAGAGAGAGAGAGAGAGAGAGAGAGAGAGAGAGAGAGAGAGAGAGAGAGCAGATTTCGGGTGAGGAAGATAGGAAGAAAGGAAACGCGATGGAGGGAAACAGAGAGCCGGCGAAGGGAGAAGGCCCCACCAAACCAAACTCGCGACGGCGACGGGCTGACTGCGGCTGTGTTCAAGGCGAGGAGACGGGCACCGGCGGTCTGACAATCGAGACTGGTACGGAAACGCGACGGAGGAGGGTTTCGCGAACGCGACGGCGGCGGTGTGAACATACGGTGGTGGGTTGACGATGGCGTGTTCAAGCCAACGACCACCGTCTACGGTGGCCGGAGTCTAAAGGGTGAGTTCCATTCTCTTTTTTGTTATTACGGTTCTGCTTACTTCCTCTTCTTCTACTTTCTTATTTTAAAATCTCTAAACTCTAAATTTAATTCCACCAAAATATGTTTGAGATGATTTATTGGTAGTCCTATTTCTGATATGTTATTTTTTCCGTTATTTTACTCATTATTATGTACATATCACTAAACAAATACTTTCTAGATGATGGTAATAATCTAAAAGAATAAAACACATGCTTGCAATTGTAATAACAACGATTATGAACATCTGAAATCTACATATTGGTTTTGGCACATGAATGACTAAAATATACCTTGAGCATGTATTACAGAACTAAAAGAAAAACGTGATCAACCTCTACTTCCAAGCTTTTTCTGAAAAAAATGTTGCTGAGAACTAAATTGGTGTTGCTGCCGCTATTGCTTCTTGATTTCCAAGTTTCTGAAAGATAAAATGGATTTGTGTTTCTGAAAGATAAAATTGATTTGTATTTCCTCTTTTTCCTTCTGCTGGCTCCTCCCTTTTCTACTATTTTAGAGCACTCACGTTCAGTGTTTGTGAGCAAAGACTCTAAGTTGTTGATTATTTTTGTGTCAAGAACTCAGCCGTTGTGTGCCTTTTTCACTGTTGCTACTCACTTGTATTTATAGTGAAAAATGTGGTATAGGTGTGGGTTCTGATGTAGCAGAGAAAAACTCAATAGTGGACAAAAGCATAACAGCCACTAAGGAAAAAGCAGAGCAGCAAGGGGTGGTGGGGGCGTTGATGCTGCAAAGGGTGAAATGTTTTTGCCCAAAATGTGAAAAGCAAAAGGATAAGGAGAAAACATGTTGAACTTCATTCTCAAAATATTTCTCAGCTAGGGCGACCATAAGCGCCTGACCCATTTTCTTTGAATTCATTTTAATTTTTTGTACTTTTTACTTTTTTCATTTTTGTCTATATGTGTAACAAACATGTAAAATAATTATTTTTGTAGTAAAAAGGAAGCATTGACCATTCAATTTGAATTGTTTATCTTATTTTATTTTCTTTTCACTTTTTGGTTAAGAGAGACAAGAAGCTACTGTTATTAATAATAAAAGTAAATAATGAACAGTAAAATAAACACGCATATATGACCAGAAGCGAACACGCATGCGCAACAAGAATAAAACCTATACACGATTAGGAATGACACGCGTGAACGACAAACATCATAACAAACAATCTTTTAGATTTTTTTTCTAACAAATTTTAACTTAGTCGGACAAAATTAGGGTATAACAGGTTGGTCAAGACCCTTTATTACCAACTATCTCGGATCGAACCTTGTGTCTAAGATCGGATACAAGTCCAGAGATATGGTACGGAACATTGGCAACCACAGTGGGAGGATCTTGTACTCTAGTTCCTCTCCCATCTCCTTGATTGACAATGGCTCTGACCTTACGTCATAGGACTATCCCGAATGTCGCTGAAAGACCGGATCTGCGCCGGGTGACTCCGAAAGGAGTGGCAGTCACCTTACCCCCTTAGCCCGGCGCATGCTCAAAGCTCGGCTACGGCTATGGTTCCTGGGAGTTCAGCCCAGAACCGACTTCCACCTCCCCCCTCAGACGGTCCAGGTGCCGATCGATGTTGTTCAATAGCTCGCCCAGTTTCTACATCGGCAAACCGAGGCACACCCAGTTAGAAGCTGAGATCGCTGAGATCCGGGCTCGTAAGGGTGCTTGTTAGCACTGCTTATCATCCTTAGACTGATGGTCAAACAGAGAGAACTATTCAGACTCTTGAGGACATGCTTCGGGCATGTGTGCTAGATAGCGGGAGAAAATGGGAGGATCACCTTCCATTGGTAGAGTTCGCCTATAACAACAGTTATCATTCCAGTATTGGAATGGCACCATTTGAATCACTATATGGGAGAAAGTGTAGAACCCCATTATGTTGGTCGGAAGTAGGTGAAAGTTGCTCAGAGTCGGCAAAAGAGCTACGCCGACAATCGAAGGAGATCGTTGGAATTCGAGATTGGTGATCATGTATTCTTCAGAGTTTCTCCAACCATAGGTACCGGTAGAGCTTTGCGAGCAAAGAAGCTTAATCCTCGATATGTTGGACCATTCCAAATCATCGAACGAATTGGGCCTGTTGCCTATCGTGTAGCTTTGCCTCCGGCCTTATCAAACCTTCATAATGTCTTCCATCTCTCTCAATTGAGAAAATATGTTCCCGATCGGAATCAACCGCTGAGTATTGACACGATTGATCTCCGACCAGATCTATCATTCCAACCTTATTCTAGCTATATCCTGGAACGTGGCGAAAGAACACTGCGGACAAGGACTATTCCTAGTGTCAAAGTGGTTTGGGATGGCTTCTCGACTGAAGAGGCTACATGGGAATTGGAAGATGACAGGCGGACTCGATATCCATATCTATTCCATTGAGGTATGTCTTTTGAATTTTGAGGACAAAATTTTAAAAGTTGGGGTGATTGTAACATCCCTAATTTTGTTAAATTCAATTTATGGAATTTACGAGTGATTTATTATTCGAATGAAAGATAAATCATGTCATTGATATGGGATAGTCGAGAAAGCATCGTGTAGTGAATAAACCATAGGATTAGGGTGCAGGTTAGAGGGAACTTGGGCAAAAATAAGGTTTTAGAATGAATTAATTAGCCAAGGGTGTTTTGGTCTTTTCCAACCATTTAAACGCTCAGCCCATTAAAACATTATAACCATCCTTGATGTTTAATCATTCAGCTGGAGCCATAAGGAAAGAAAAGAAAAGAAGTGAAAGTGAGAGAAAGGAGAATTTAAGTGAGAGTTGCACATGAGGGAAAAATGGACATTTCCTTTCTTTTAAAGACACCTCAGCCTTTAACCCATCTGAATCCCACTCTCTTGCCACTCAAACCAGAAAGCAAAGAATTCAGAAATAGAGAGAAAGGAAGAGAGGAGTGGGGCGAAGGAGGAGAAGAGGAGAAGAACACCAACCACATCAAACCTTCCATGCATGTAAGCATTCTTTGTACTATTCTCGCCCATTTTCCATTCTCTTCACAATGATATCAGTTTCAACAACTCTTTCCTCCTGATTCTCAATTCACCATTTCAGAATCTCCTAGCTCTCCAGTAGCAAAAATGGAGTTTTGAACTCCTATGGCCAAAGCTTGATGCCAACTTCATTGCATGTGTCTAGGAATCCGTGAAATTCAGTTGGAAGCACCATTAGCCACCACATTGTCGACTTCAAGGAGGGATTGACTGAGGAAGTTACTGTTTTCGGAGTCCATAGTGAGTTGGTTTCGTTTTGAAGCGGTTTGGATGATTAACGGGATTGTTCGAGTGGTCACCGTTCGGTTATTTCGCGTGAAGACTTGATTTCGAACGAATTCTTCAAACCGGTGGGTTTTACTCAAGATTAGGGTTTTGCTTATTGTTCTTGAACTATTCGTGTTTTTGGTTCTGTGGTTAATAATTTGGATTTCGAAAGATTTATCGAGTCGAACACCGTTTTTCCAAATACTCGCGTATAACGGTTTTTATATAAATGTATATATGTTATATTGATTTTTGACTGGAATTATCGTCTGGAAACACATATATATTATCTTTTTTGATGTTGGATTTTGATCGGAATTTGGATTGGACGCGAACGGAAAAGCAGAACGAGAGAAACGGAATGGAATTGAGAGACAGAATAGGGCACACGGATCGTGCGCCCCTTTGGCACGAACCATGCGCCTGCCTCGCAGATGGTGAATTAAATTTAGTGCATCACGTACGGGTCGTGCACCCCTAGGGCACGGACTGTGCGTGTGGTTCTGTCTCGGGGTGCAAATTTCTCGTTTCGTCGCTCTTTTCGATTCCAAACCTCTTCTAATCTTTCTTCCAACCAATTGTGATGATATTACTTTGGTAAAATCATTGTTTTGAAGGAGATCAACATGATTTTGGGAAAAGGTTTTGAAAAACCGAAAATTAGACCGCGTGTGAGTACATACATGTTTTTGAATAATAAAACGGATTACATGTCCAACTTGGTACTGTTTTATAATGCCGGATGTCTAGTATTGTATTCATCAAAACGGGTTATAGAACAACGATAGATATAGATTATATCGAATATAGAAGTTGTCCCAATGCGGGTGTGATATATAGATTATATCAAGTTGGGTGACGACGCAACGAATAGCATACTAGGAAGGGAAGGTCATGAGCCCTCACCCTAGGCCCTGGAAACGTTATGGAATAGATACTAACGGGGGTTCATGGAGATTGTGGTTGTGTGCACGGTCAGTGTTTCGATTGGTAAGCTTGTAATGGTAAAGTAACTTACAAGGCTTGAAAATAAATGAATAGCACATTAGATGCCGAGATTGTGGCTGTTGCACGGTCGGTAATGGGCTAAGTATATATATGAGCAAATAGTTTATAAATTTATCTATGTTGCAACGGTTTTATAATTGAACCAAGTGATGGTGAGGGGTTATGGTAGAACTCACTGAGATATGTATCTCACCCTATCATTATTGTGGTTTTTACAGAGAGATAGGGTAGGAGGAAGACAAGGCAGCACAAGTAGGTGACATGCTTATGGAGATGCCGAAGACTTGTAGTCTTGAGTTCCCGATTATGTTTCTCTTGTTATTTTCCGTTATGGTTATGTAACTTGTATTGACATGAGTTGTATAAACCTATTCCGCTTCTCTGGTTATGATATTGAACAACAGTCTTTGTATTCCTTTTGAGATAAGGACCAAGTTAAATCTTATGGACTTGCAGACAGGTTGATCCGAGACATTGTGTTTTATTATCGGAAAAATTTAGTAGGTTCAATATCTAAACAGGGATTGTGTCCTTTGATTGTTGACACAGATGTGCATCTCAGTGTATCTACATGTTAGGAATATTGGGGTGTTACAATTGGTATCAGAGCAGTTCGACGTAGTCGGACTTAGATGTTAAGAGTCTTTTACGTCATCTAAGTCTGATTCTTCTTAGTATACTATTAGACATTGAGCCTGATTATCTTAATACTTTGTGCATATTTCGCAGAATCATGGCTGGAAGGGGTAGGAGAAACCCACCCATTGATCCTCATCAAGAATGGATGCAAAATGTCATCAAAACTCAACAGAAGATGATGAATGACATGATGCTAATGCAGCAGCAACAGATGGCTCAAATGGCCCAAATGCAGCAGATGCATCAAATGCCCCAACCACAACCGAATGAGCCAGCCAATGTATCACCACCTGAGGATCCTAACAGGATGTACTTCCGGTTTCTGAAAATGAAACCTCCAATCTTCAAGGGAGGATCCGACCCAATGAAAGCTCATTTCTGAGTGGATGCCATGGAGAGGATTTTTCTGACCTTACAATGTGATGAAATAGAGAAAGTGATTTGTGCTGCCAATGCTCTGGATGAAGATGCTCATACTTGGCGGACCAATGCACGCAGGATGCTTCAACCTCAAGGGACACCTCTTAATTGGGATAACTTTAAGGAGTTATTCTTGGGTCATTTCTTTCCTGATGCCCAGAGACTTGCCAAACAAGTTGAGTTCGTTAATCTGAAGCAGGAGAACATGTCAGTTGGGGAATATGCTGCAAATTTGAAAGATTGTCTCAATTTTAGGAAGTGGGGACTCATGCCCCCAATGACAGGTGGAAGATGATTATGTTTAAACAGGGTCTTCGTGGTGATGTAAACCAAAGTCTTAGTTCCTACGCTATGACCACTTATCCTACTTTGGTACAACAAGCTCATACTACTGAAGAAGATCTCAAGAGGATGTATGCAGAGAAGAGGGATTTCTTGAATAACAAGAAAATGGGTACTGAATCAACGTCTTCCAATCCTAGAAACAAGGGTAATTTTGACAAAGGAAAGCAGGTGCAGACGATTGATTCTTCTAGACCTATCAAATGTTCTTTCTACAAGAAGAATCATAAAGGTAGGTGCCAAGCTGGACCGAATCAGTGCTACTTTTGCAAGGAAGCGGGCCATTATGCAAACAATTGCCCGGCGAGAAAGGCTTTCTTGGAATCTCCCGATGCTCCAAGACAGGCTCGAGTCAACACCTTAGACGCTCAAACTATCAAGCCAGATGATAATCTAATAAGGGGTACAGGTTCTATATTCCATCACTCTGTTAATATACTGTATGATTCTAGTGCTACTCATTATTTTATCTCAGAAGCATGTGTTGAACAGTTAGGATTAACGGTATCTCCCATATCCAAACCAATAACCATTCGTACGGCTGCAGGGGGTCGTGTTCGAACCCAGTCATTATGTCTTAACTGTCTACTCACTATAGAAAGCAGGGAGTTTGTTGTTGATTTTATCTGTTTGCCTATGAGGGGAATGGAGATTGTCTTGGGAATGAATTGGATGACTACCAACCATGTTACTATTGACTGCTTCAACCATACCATTGGGTTTCCTTCTGAAGTGGTGGAACATTCACAGCCTACAATTGAAGCTGGTTTGGATTTATCGTCTGTTTAGGTTGTTAATGAATTCTTAGATGTTTTTCCTGATGAAGTTTTCTCTTTACCTCCGGATTGTGAGGTAGAATTCTCTATAGATTTGGGGCATGGTACAGGGCCAATATCTATAGCACCCTACAGGATGTCTCCTCTTGAACTAAAGGAACTAAAATCCCAGCTTGAGGAATTAATTTCCAAGAAGTTTATTCGACCGAGTGCTTCTCCATGGGGTGCTCCGGTATTGCTAGTCAAGAAGAAAGACGGAAGCATGAGATTATGTATCGATTATCGTCAATTGAACAAAATCACCATCAAGAATAAGTTTCCGTTACCAAGGATAGATGATCTGCTTGATCAACTTCGAGGCGCTACAGTGTTTTCCAAAATTGATCTGAGATCGGGATATCATTAAATCAAAGTGAGGGCCTTAGATATTCCGAAAACCGCTTTCCGTACGAGGTATGGACACTACGAGTTTGTAGTGATGCCATTCGGACTAACTAATGCTCCAGCTGTATTTATGGACTACATGAACCGAGTTTTTCATTCCTACTTGGATCAGTTTGTGGTTGTCTTCATAGATGATATCTTGGTATATTTAAAGACAATTGAGGAGCATGCTCAACATCTCCGCTTTGTTTTGAATGTACTCCGAGAAAAGAAGTTATATGCAAAAGCGTCGAAGTGTGATTTCTGGATGTTAGAAATAAAGTTCTTGGGTCATGTGATCTCCCAGGAGGGACTAGCAGTCGATCCTAGCAAAGTTGAAGCTATGTTGAATTGGGAACGGCCAACCTCAGTAACAGAAGTAAGAAGCTTCTTGGGACTAGCAGGCTATTATAGGAGATTTATTCAAGGCTTCTCACAGTTAGTTCTCCCACTTACCCAGTTGACTCGCAAGGATCAGCCGTTTACATGGGATAGTGATTGTGAGGAATGTTTCCTCGAATTGAAAGTTCGGTTGACTTCTGCACCAATCTTGATTCTTCCGGATCCGTCCCTGGGATTCCTAATTTACAGTGACGCCTCTGGGAAGGGTTTAGGGTGTGTTCTTATGCAGAATCAACATGTTGTGGCCTATGCATCTAGGCAATTGAAGACTCATGAACGGAATTACCCAACTCATGACTTAGAGTTTTGGCGGCTATTGTGTTTGCACTAAAGTTTTGGAGACATTACCTTTATGGTTCTTGTTTCGAAGTTTTTAGTGATCACAAAAGCTTGAAATATCTATTCGATCAGAAGGAACTGAACAACAGACAGAGAAGGTGGATTGAATTTCTGAAGGATTATAACTTCGAATTGAAGTATCATCCCGGAAAGGCTAATGTTGTGGCAGATGCATTGAGCAGGAAGTCTCTCCACACCGCAGAGTTAATGGTTTATGAGATGGCATTATTAGAGTCTTTTAGAGACTTGAATCTCAAGGTGACAAAGAAAAGGAATCGAGTGTTGTTACAGCATATTCGGATTACCAGTGTATTGAGGGATCAGATCCGTGCGGCTCAAGAGGTTGACGTGGAGTTGCAATCTCAGAAAGGATTACCAAATTTTATCGAAAACAGTGATGGTGTTATCTGTTTTAATGGTAGAATTTGTGTACCCAATAATGAAGACATCAAGAGGCAGGTATTAGAAGAAGCTCATCGGAGTCAATATTCCGTACATCCTGGATCTACCAAGATGTATCGGGATTTAAAGCAGATGTATTTGTGGCCTGGAATGAAAGTTGATGTTGCTGAGTTTGTATCTCAATGCTTAACCTGTCAAAAGGTTAGAGCAGAGCACCAAAGACCTGATGGTCAACTGCAACCTCTTGATGTGCCAGTCTGGAAATGGGAAGATATCTCGATGGATTTTGTTATGGGCTTACCAAGATAGCAAGCCGGTAATGATTCCATTTGGGTAGTGGTGGATCGATTAACTAAATCCGCTCACTTTATTCCCGTTCGCTCGAATTACAAAGTCTCCAAGCTAGCAGAGGAGTATGTGAAGAGTATTATATGATTACACGGAGTCCCTGCCAGTATTGTGTCAGACCGAGATCCTAAGTTCACCTCCAGATTTTGGAAAGCATTGAATGAAGCTTTAGGGACAAGGGTGCTTGTTAGCACTGCTTATCATCCTCAGACTGATGGTCAAACAGAGAGAACTATTCAGACTCTTGAGGACATGCTTCGGGCATGCGTGCTAGATAGCGGGAGAAAATGGGAGGATCACCTTCCATTGGTAGAGTTCGCCTATAACAACAGTTATCATTCCAGTATTGGAATGGCACCATTTGAAGCACTATATGGGAGGAAGTGTAGAACCCCATTATGTTGGTCGGAAGTAGGTGAAAATAAATTTTTGGGACCTGATATGATTCGTGAAACTACTGAGAAGGTACGACTGATTCAAGAAAGAATGAAAGTTGCTCAGAGTCGGCAAAAGAGCTACACCGACAATCGAAGGAGATCGTTGGAATTCGAGGTTGGTGATCATGTATTCTTAAGAGTTTCTCCAACCATAGGTACCGGTAGAGCTTTGCGAGCAAAGAAGCTTAATCCTCGATATGTTGGACCATTCCAAATCATCGAGCAAATTGGGCCTGTTGCCTATCGTCTAGCTTTTCCTCCGGCCTTATCAAACCTTCATAATGTCTTCCATGTCTCTCAATTGAGGAAATATGTTCCCGATCCGAATCAACCGCTGAGTATTGACACGATTGATCTCCGACTGGATCTATCATTCCAACCTTATGCTAGCTATATCCTGGAACGTGGCGAAAGAACACTGCGGACAAGGACTATTCCCATTGTCAAAGTGGTCTGGGATGGCTTCTCGATTGAAGAGGCTACATGGGAATTGGAAGATGACATGCGGACTCGATATCCATATCTATTCCATTGAGGTATGTCTTTTCAATTTTGAGGACAAAATTTTAAAAGTTGGGATGACTCTTTCTTCGATTCATCTCATATTCATGCTTTCTTCGATTCATCCCTTCTCGGATTCATCTCATATTCATGCTTTCTTGTTGCTCTTTCTTCTCTTCTAAAGACTTCTTGGTCATTCTGATCGACATTTTCTAAGTTCTTTTGGTATAGCTCTAATCTCATTTGCCTTAGGTCTTGAGTATCAAATGAGGTTGCTTTTTTATAGTATGGGTGAGATGCTAAGTCTACTCCTGCAAGCTTAAAAACTTTTGTAAGTGCCATACCATATGGTAGGCATATCTTGTTTCTGAATGGTTGTATGATGTTTATGATGTGGTTTAGGATTGGGTAAGGAAGACTTATGGGTTGCATCTGAAGTAAATGATAGAGAACAAGAAGATTAGTGTTGGTTACTTCTGTATAGTATCATCCTCTTCGTACTCGGTTATGACCACCGATTTTGTGCAGCATTTTGACATGATCAAGAAGATTTGAAGTAGATAGTCTAGATGAGGGATTCTTGAGAACATATTCTTTCACATTTTGAAGAGATGTTCTTTCTCTTTCAACCCAGTCAGCTTGGAAAAGTTTTCTATTGTGAATGGGAATTTCTAGTACCTTAGTAAAGAATTCTTCAGTGAGAAGAATTTCCTTGCCACCAATACAAGTTACAATTCCTGTTTTGGAATCATCCAACTGAGCATTGTAGTAGAAACCTCTAACTAATAGGGGATATACTTTAGTCTTCTATTTGGACCAAGTTTTCCCATTTTTGTCTAACAAAAAAATGAAGTGATGTCCCACCCTTGATGTCTTATATTTTCAAGCATGAAGACTTTCTTAGACTCTATGCATCTCTTTGTGAAAAAGATTTTACCAAACAGTTCATCATATGGAGATTCTGTGTTAGGGGTTTCTCTTAGTGTGCATTCTATATTTCCTATCATTATTGTATTTGGAGTTGAGGGGATAGGCACAAGTTTGGAGTCAGACAATTGATGTTGAACTGAAGATATTCCGCAAGACATTTTTGGAACTTTGGAGTATAATAACTTCAGAGATTTAAGGGAAATTAGATGAGGAAAAAATGTGTTGAAAGCAAGCATATATGAGCTTCTTTTATAGAGAGAGAATGAGCGAAACTACTTGAGGCATCATGACATCAAGTAGCCATGGTGTTCAAACTCAGAAGGATGAATGATTTGACAAGTATCCATTGGGCTTTTGTAACGGTCATTTTACCGTTTGAGGCAGTTTTAAACCAAGAGACTACGCTAAGCATTTTTTCTAAACGGGGGTAGGGGAAATTTCATTAGTCAAAGTGGCACTAATGGCTATTTTATAACTGTTCCCAAAGGGATTCAAACTCAGCACCTTGAAAGAGCCCCTATGTCCTAGGGTAGATTAAGCAACTAGTCCAATGGTGTTCTAACCGCTCGGAAAGAGCCTTTGTTTCTATTGACTAAAACAAAATGTAGGAACAGAATGCGCATTTAGCTCAAGTGCAGAGAGAAAGATGAAGAGAGAACTTGTTGTTGATGAAACAGAATAACAGAACTGTATATTAATTGATAGCAGAAATACAAAGAGTGGGGTATTTATATGTATCCCAATTACAAGTAAGTCAAAGTGTAAACTTAGGCTACTGAAATAAAGGCTTGTGAAAAATAACTGCAAGTACACAATAGAAACTTAACATACGGGCACTAACACATTAGCACAGAGGTGCCCTTTTACTTCAAACATACTTGAACTAATAGCTGGACTTGATTTCCCTCAACACTCCCATGCAATTCAAGCATCCAGTGATACTAAAGTTCAAGCACTTTTGAAGCCTTCTCTTGCTGATTTGATCTCTAATAAAGTGATATTTTGTCTCAATATGCGTACTACGACCATGAAGCACTTGATTCTTGGTTAAGCTTATTGAGGACTTGTTGTCTACCTTTAATTGCAAAGGTTTCTGGTGAGCTATCTTCAATTCATCCAACAATGAATCAAGCCACAAAGCTTGACAGGCAGCTTGGCAGGCTGCTATTTACTCAGCCTCGCACAACGATAAAGCTACAACAGTTTGCTTCTTGGAACTGTATGAAATTGGAGCACCCAAGAATCTGAACCAGTACCCAGAGGTACTCTTCCTCTCCACCTTATCTCCACACCAATCAGAGTCTGAAAAGGCTTCAACTGCAGGTGTGAGTTTAATCTTTCCTTTTGGACACTTTAGATCCTCTTAGCTGCCACCATGTGTGACACTCTAGGATCACTCATAAAACGACTCACCAGTCCCACACTAAATGCCACATCAAGTCTGCTATTACAAACAAACCTATCAACATAGAGACATATCACTATTACTTCACCTCTGTCCCTACTCTTGAAGTACACACCAAACTCAACAGAGCATTTGACAAAACTCTGTTTCTGTAGGAAGGTATCTATCCTTCTATTCCAAGCTCGTGGAGCATGTTTCAGCCCATACAAAGCTTTGTTCAGCTTATACACCTTATGCTCTTCACTTTTCTGCTCAAACCTAGGTGGCTGCAACACATACACCTCTTCTTCTAGCTCACCATTGAGGAAAGTAGACTTCACATCAATTTGGTAAAGTGACCAACCGTTAAATGCAGCAGTGCTACCACGAGTCTTAAGGTCTCTAGTCTTGCTACTGGTGCATAGACTTCCGAGTAATCCACACCTTCCTTTTGCGAGAATCCTCTTGCAACAAGCCTTGCCTTGTGCTTTGCAATAGACCCACCAGGCTTCAACTTCAATTTAAATACCCATTTCAAGTCTATTGGCTTCTTGGAACTTGGCAACTCAACCAAATCCCATGTGTGATTCTTCTTAATTGCTAGCATCTCTTCCTACATAGCACTCTTCCACTCTTTCTTCTAAATTGCATCTTGCCACTTAACTGTCTCTAACTCTGCAAATAAAGCCATATGCAATAGTTCACCATGACCCTGTATAGTGTCATCAGAAAAAACTTCATAACCAGCAAGTCTCACAGATGGAAAACACTGCCTCTGTGATCTTCTCCGTGGTTGTTCCACCTCAGTGTTTGCCACTGGTTCAGTAACAGGTTCCTCTTCACTATCAAAAGGAAGTATTATGTTAGTAACTGAGCTATTTTCCAAATTCCACACAGTTGTCTGATCAACCTTTACATCCCTACTAATCACCAATTTCTTTAGCTTAGGATCATAAAGTCTGTATGCTCCTGTTGGATGGTAGCCAATCAACACAAGTGCTTCACTTTTATCATCCAATTTCTTCCTTCTCGCAGTTGGCTTGCTACCTGTCCAAGCTTGCTCAGGAGTCATATCTGTCAAACCTCTTCTTGGACATCTATTCAAGACATAAGCAGTTGTGTTTACAGCTTCTCCCCAGTAATTTTTAGGCATCCTCTTCTCTTTCAGCATGCCTCTTGCCATGTCCAACAGTGTTCTATTTCTTCTCTCTACTAGACCATTATGTTGAGGGGTGTAAGGAGTTGTCACCTCATGTGAGATCCCTTTCACTTCACAGAATTCTTTGAATTCATTTGAAATAAATTCCCCTCCACCATCAGTTCTCAAAGTCTTCAGTTTGGTTCCACTCTGCCTCTCCTCCAGATCACAATACTTCTTCTTCCCTCCCTTGTTATGACCAGATTTCCCCTTCTTTAAAGAGCTTTCTGGTTTATTAGAATTATTCTGATTCTGACCAGAAATATTTTTGTTCTTCTTATTATTATTTTCCTTCCACTTGGCTTTCCTTTCCTTCCATGTATCTCCACCATTCTTCTTGTTGTGTTGAGCAAACAAGGCTTGTTCACTAGCCTTCTCCTTCTCAGATCCTCTCTCAGTGACACGAATTTCATGTGCCTCCAAATTGCCTTGCAATTCTTTAATTCTCATCGCACTTGTTTCTTTTGATTGCTCAATCGCAACAACAATGTAATCGAACTGAGATGTGAGAGATCAGAGTACCTTCT
This sequence comes from Astragalus membranaceus, assembly GCA_039519185.1. NCBI lineage: Eukaryota > Viridiplantae > Streptophyta > Magnoliopsida > Fabales > Fabaceae > Astragalus > Astragalus membranaceus. Next base: position 40,972,079 of record CM076846.1, read on the forward strand.
CGACGATAGTTTGCTCATTAACTGTTTCTCCACACATTTTCATCTGATTTGTAACCGCAATCACAAGCTAGAAGTAATCAGCAACCTTCTCGTTGTTCTTCATCTGAAGATTCACGTACTGCTTGCGAAGCGATTGAAGCTTCACTTTCTACCGCCGTGCGTAACACCGCACCACAGATCCCACGTCGTCTTCGCTGTGGTCGCCTCAGAATTCTTCTCAAAGACCTTCGCATCAACGCACTGATGGATGAAGAACAGCGGCTTCTGATCCTTCTTCCTCACTTCAGTTGCATTCTCCGCTAACGCAACAACGCCTGTATTGACGATCTCAAGCACATCTTGAGCACCAAACAGAACTCTCATCTGAATTGACCAGTGATTCCAATTCTTTCCATCGAATATTGGCAAATGCATATTGAATCCTCTGTTTCCGTTCATTGTGTCGCTCTCTGCAAGTAACTCGCACAAAATTCCTCACTATCGCTCGCGTTTCCCAACCCTAGGAATCAAATTGATATTCCAGACATATTTCGAATTGCAATTTGATGCGAATTGCAAAATCAAAATCACACACAAATCTCACAACAATATTCACGATCTTGTACACTCGTGTTTCCAAGAATCCCTAAAATTGAAGCTCTAGATACCAATCTGTAAGAACAGAATGTGCATTTACCCCAAGTGCAGAGAGAAAGATGAAGAGAGAATTTGTTGTTGATGAAACAAAATAACATAACTGTATATTAATTGATAACAGAAATACAAAGAGTGGGGTATTTATAAGTATCCCAATTACAAGTAAGTCAAAGTGTAATCTTAGGCTACTGAAATAAAGGCTTGGAAAAAATAAATGCAAGTACACAATAGAAACTTAACATACAGGCACTAACACATGACTAACACAGAGGTGCCCTTTACTTCAAACATACTTGAACTAATAGCTGGACTTGATTGCCCTCAACACAAAAAACCTTCTAGAACAGCTTGTTTTTGGGATATTAATACATGGATGCGAACAAAATGTCTCTCCAAAGACGTTGTCGAGTTTCAAGAAGGAAAACTAAGGAGACGTAATTAAGGCATAAGAAGAAGGTGGGGCCTAGGTTGCCATGGAAGAAATGTGGGCAATTTGCCCATTTCGACTAAAAATTTGACATGTGTATTCCACTAACATTAATACCTAAATGAGTTTATATTAGTTTTTCTACTATATATTTTATGATATTTTCATATTAACCCTACATTTATTTAATTTACTTTTATGTTTCCAAGATTTCTTCTTTTTTTCACGTGTCCAACATTCTTCTTTGGCTTAACTCATCATAATGTTTAAAACTAATTTTAGAGTAAACGATTTTTATATTATTATTTTTTGTTCTACTTTTGTATCAATTTAAATGCAGAATAAAAGTGACAGACTTTATATTTTTAGTTACAAGACCATTGCCTGTGCGATACAAAGGAAAAAAGTTAGGGACAATAATTTTTTTTCATAAAATTGTACGATGATTGCTAAAAAAATTGCTACTTTTAGAAAATTGTATAGTGCATGAATCATCAGCAAATAATTATAGGAGAATTACACAACAAATGTTAGAGAGAACCATGTACATGACTAATACATTTAATTATCGTAAATGAGTACTCCCCCTGTTCCTCGTCCCATCACTCCAAACTTTTTCCCGTTCCTGTCCCCGATCTCTATCATATGGAGTTTTACTCACCTGTCCTTGTCCCCATGGGGCCGTGAATGAGTGATCCTTATCCTCGTCCCACAAACTTTTAATATCCTCCTCCCGATTCCCATTATGGGAAATTTTCCTCCCTCGCCTCTGTTCCCTCAGGGGTATGGTAGGTCCTCTTCCCACCCTCCAAATTTTTGTCCGCCCCGGATCCTTGTAATGATAAGTTTTTCTTTGTTGCTCTTGTCTGCACGGAGACATGGTCCTTGTCCGCGTCTACGAATTTACCGCAAAGGGTTTTCTCTATCGTCCGATCCCTACGGGGGAAAATTTCCCGCCATGGGGCTCTTGATTGGGTAGTCCCTACAGGGATACCTGCGCACGTGTAAAAATTCTACCCCTAGGTCAATGATCGATAACCATAATTTATTTTATATTCAAATTAATTAAAAATTAATATGTATTGGCTAACAATATTGATCAAGTTTTTTATAATTATTGCAAATTGATAAGCTTGATAAATAAAATCCAACCAAATCAACAACAACCTCATGCGGCCATTGATCATTTAAAAATACATAAATTTGATTCATAATTTTTTTTTGGGTAAACTCGGGTATCCACCTCACGGGCAGCAGTGACTAATCCCTCGCTCATTGTAGGTGCCTCGAGGGGCAGGGCAGCTGGTCAGAGTAAATTTGATTCATAATTAGTTATGCTTTTAATAATTTTGCAATTTCTGTTATTAATTTATCATCTTTATTTGACAAAAAATGATTTACTATTTTAAATATTATAATATAAACATTATAAACATGCATTTTTAAATGTAAGTTTGTTATATTTCAGATAATAATAGTTTCTATTATTTACATCCAATGACGAATCCAGAATTTTTTATTAGTGGGGACAAGACTAATAAATTAGTCACATATTTTTGGACATTTTAGACATTTCTCCACTAAAAGACAAAATGTCATAGGTTTTTTGCAGAAAAAGCTGCCACAAAGCAGAAAAAAGTCAGAAAAAAAAACATTAAAATCACAAGAAAAAAAAACAAAAGCAAAACACTGCCAAAAAAACAGTAAAGAGTCAGAAAAAATATAAAAAACCGAAAGAAAAAAAAACTGGAAAAGGCAGACTCACACGCCTGTCAGAATTTTTTAAAAAAAAAGTTTTTTTTTGCATTTTTTAAATCATTTTTTCTCAAAAATCAATATTAAAATCAACTTATTTAAATAGAATTTACTATAATCTATTTAAACTATTTAAGTCAATTAATTTAACCACTACCTGTTGTCAAAAAAGGTTTCCCCGCGAGCGAAAATTAACAATTAAATTAAATTTATGAAATTAATATTGGATTATTTAGAATTTACTAAACACCAGGTTATTTGTTATTAAGATTTTGTAGCATTCTCAGATCAAATATAACTAAAAATAAAAATTGATGCTATCATATGAATAACAACATGGAATTGAACTAGGCCACCTGGTCAAATATTCATTTTTGTTGGATACTCTTATTCCTACATTGTACACTTGGACGTGAGTTTGGAATGCTTAAAATGATTCATTAAATAAATAGTCCATATAATTATTATGGATAACTCTTAATAGACAATCTTGAAACTCCATTAACTGAAATTAATCAATTACGGTAATACCACCTACTAAGATGCTAAGATGCCACCGCTTACATTTACCTCTGCCTCCGCACCATTAATGATTAAACAGAAAACTTTCCAAAGTCCAACTAAAGGTACATAAGTAAAAAGTTCCGAGCAACATTATCCTACCATTAGGATAGGGGGTCAAAATAGTCTATTTGTCCACTGGATATCCGGTCCATCCATAGCAAAATCCATTCAATCCATCCACTACAAAAAAAAAAATATTAATGGATTGGATTGAATCCATCCGTTTGATTTTGTGGATGGTTGTGATCCATCCATTATATTTTCTAAATCCATTGGATTACAATAACTACAAAATCAAAATTCATTGGATAATTAATTTTTTTAAATAAATCCATTGCATAATTATAAAAATACTTTTTTTACCAAAAAATATTTGTTAAAATATTTTTTTTTTCCAGAAACTTTTTTTAAAAAAATTCATTCTAAAAATAATTTTTTTTTGACCAAAACTCATTCAAAAATTAATATATATATATATATAATATAATATATATATATATATATATATATAATATAACCACCGGAGGGCCACCGTGAGCCACCTCCGGCCACCGTCCGCCGCCGCCGAAACCACCACCGGCCGCCGGAGTGCCGCCACCGGAACCACCGCCGGTCACCGGAGCTCCGCCGTACCGGTCGCCAGAGCTCCGCCGTCGGCCGCCGCGCCGGCAACCCCCACCACCACCACCACATATATAAATACATATTTATATATTATATTATATATATATATATATATATATATTTATAAATCTAAAAAATTCAATTTTGTCAAAAAATAATAATAAATTCAATTTCTACAAAAAAAAAATATTAAAATTTTTTTTGACTTAAAAGATTTTTTTATCAAAAGATTTGTTTATATTATAAACATATTAGTGGATGGATTGGATATCCATCCATAAAAAAATTGCAAATGGATGGATTGGATGAATTTTTTTGTAAATGGATGGATTGGATTGGATTTTTTTGACACGATTTTAATGGATATAAATGGATAAATGGATTTTCTTCAATCCATCCATTATAATCCAAATCCAAATCCATCCGATCCATCCATTTTGACACCCCTGCATTAGGATGACACCTCAATAATAGACGCAACGGGGAAAGACTCCATTTATGATGAAACAAATCAGCAAAGGGAACAGTTCAGAAACTGATTGCTTGATCTTAAACAACTGCTAGCTCATAGATTTAATAATTGCAACTTTGGTCTTAGCTCAAATTTTTGACTACAAAAGTCATGATTTTCTCACTCTCAACTTAGAGGTTTACAAAGAAAGCCTTTAGAAAAATAACAAAGTGTTTCTCTACTTTCACCTAGCTTAAGAAGTGCTTGAGCTTCAAAGAATAAATCACGCTTGAAAGATAATGATATTGTCTTCTCGTCGAACACGTCCTGATCTTTGTCTGGTCCGTACGATGACGCGTGTGGTATAGATTCCTTCTACAGTACTATCCGTGTCTCCTCGGGTGTCAATTGCGCTCCTTGGCTCGTAGAGGCTTTCTTTGGTCTTTAGGAGCCTTAGTCGGTCGAACACCCTTGTGGTACATACTTATTCCTATCATTCTTTTGATACGTTGTATATGATACATGTTCTTGATATCATTAAATATAACATTTAATGTTATCAAGTCTTCTAATAGTTAATATCATAGGAGTAACACTATAATTAGGTTACTTGGATCAGTTCTAGTAGCTCAAACTATATATGTTACATGGAGTTTTCTACAGTTGAGCCAGGTGGTAAGTGAACCTTAATTCACACTATAATGTAGGTTGAATCGGAAATTAAGTGAAATCAAGTTCACACTCTGATACATGAAATATTCCATGTAAGTGGAGCCAGAAGGTACGTGAACCCTAATTCACGCCGTAATACATGGAATCATCTTTGATCAGTCGAATAAGATAGAAAGTAAGACCTTGTTTACACTGCTATACTTTGAATCATCCATGGTCAGTTGAACTGGGCGATAAGTGAACCCTAGTTCACACATCCATGGTTACTTGAATTAGATGCTAAGTGAAGCATAATTCACATTATTTAACATGGATTCTTCCTTGGTCAGCTTAGCCGAAAGGTAAGTGAACCCTAGTTCAAACTGTGATACATTGAACCATCCATAATCGATTGAACCAGACAGTGAGTGCATCCTAGTTCACCTTGTGTTACATGGAATCATTCTTGATCAAGCGAATCAGATTATAAGTGAATGATAGGTTTACAATGTGGTACATGAAATATTATATGGTTAGTAGAACCAGAAGGTAAGTAAACTTGATGTGGCGGGTGACTCGCCATTATAGGCATCCTAGTCATTAAAGAGTTTGATATGGCAGATATCGGGTTGATAGTTTGTTAGCCAATTGAGTGTCAACTAACAGTCAGGGACCAGATGTGCAAACAGAGATATAAGTGAGAACGGAATGTTGAAGCCTCCCAAAAAGTTGTGTACCGTAAGTCAGTTTTGGTTTGCTCACTCCATCATACAAAACTGCAAAAAAAAAATATGTGTGTCTCACAGTAATATTTAAATAATATAACATAGGTGATGATAAATTTAAAAGTGTTATAGAATAATCAAATGATAGCAAACAAAGAATGAGAGAAAGAGAGAATTTGGGAGTCTTTGTATATCTCTTCACAAGTGCTCCTTTACATATGAGGGTGAGTCCTATTTATAGGGTGGGGATTGACAAGTGAGTAGTCAACCATAAAGGCCACTACACAAAGAGAATAATGGAGATGATGGGAGAAGAGAGATGGACATCCAATATCCAATGATATTCATAACACTCCCCCTTGGATGTCCATTGAGGATATGCCTCATTAAAACCTTACTAGAAAAAACCCAGTGGGAAAAAATATAGTGAAGGAAAAAAAGTACAATATCCTTTTACAAAATTGATTTATTTCCCCCCTCATCCAGACAATCATTTTTGAGACGGCGAAGACCAATCTTTTGTACCAGTTGTTCAAAAATTCTGCTTGCGAGCGATTTTTGTGAAAAGGTCCGCAAGATTATCACATGAACGAATCTGTTGAATGCTTATATCACCATTCTTCTGAAGATCATGAGTGAAGAAGAATTTTGGAGAAATATGTTTTGTTCGATCTCCTTTAATGTAACCCTCTTTCAATTGAGCAATGCATGCAGTATTATCTTCATAGATTGTTGTTGCATCTATTCTTTCGGAAGATAAACCACAAGTCTCTTGTACGTGTTGAATCAGGGACCTTAACCAAACACAATCCCGACTTGCTTCATGTAGTGCTAAAAGTTCTGCATGATTTGATGATGTTGCTGTTATGGTCTGTTTCACAGATCTCCATGAAATTGTTGTACCACCACAAGTAAACAAGTAGCCTATTTGTGATCTGCCATTATGAAGATCTGACAAATAACCTGCATCTGCATAATCTGTTAATTCTAATTTGGGTACTTTGGAATAAAACAACCCCATATTCATTGTACCTCTAAGGTAACAGAGTATATGCTTGACTCCGTTCCAATGTGTTCGTGTGGGTGAAGAACTATATCTTGCTAATAGATTGAGTGAAAATGATATATCAGGACGTGTATAATTAGCAAGGTACATCAGCGCTCCAATTGCACTGAGATATGGTACTTCAAGACCAAATGGTTCTGCACCCTCTTGTCGAGGTCTAAAGGGATCTTTCTCCACATCTAGTGATCTAACAACCATTGGAGTAGACAACGGATGAGATTTGTCCATGTAGAAACGTTTTAATACTTTTGTTATATAAGCCTCTTGATGCACAAAAATTCCATTTTTCAAATGCTCAATTCGTAATCCTAGACAAAACTTTGTCTTTCCCAAATCCTTCATCTCAAATTCTTTCTTTAAGCAAACTATAGTTTTTGAAAGCTCTTCAGGAGTTCCAATAATATTTATGTCATCAACATAGACGGCAATTATAGAAAATTCTTTTCCAGATCTTTTTATAAAAATACATGGACAAATAGGGTCATTTGTATATCCCTCTTTTAGCAAATATTCACTGAGGCGATTATACCACTTGCGTCCAGATTGTTTTAGCCCGTAGAGAGACTTATTCAAAAAACTTTTCGCTTGTAAAGGGAGTTTAATTCTGCTTCAATTGTATCTTTCAATTTTGGCCAATTCTCACTTTGTCTGCAATCTTTAATAGATTTTGGTTCATGATCCTCACTATCATTTATCACATTTAGCGCTATATGATATGAAAAAGCATCATCAATGTTGATTTCATGACTTTCAGGTACCTGATCAATCCCTTCTGGGACTGAAATGTCAATTATGTCTGCTGACTCTTTGAGAGTTTCTATATCCTCCTCTGGACCATCTTTCTTTTTAGCTCCTTTCTTGTTCGGGGATTTTTAGCTTTGGAACCGACTGGTCTACCACGCTTCAGTTGTGGTTGAAACTCATTTGCAATATTAGATTGCCCAACAGGGACATCTATTTTTGTTGGAGCATTAGCTGCTGGTTTAAATGATTTGTCACACCTTTTGGATCAGTGAATGCATTTGGTAATTAATTAGCTAAGCTTTGCAAATGAATTATCTCTTGAACTTCAAGTTCACACTGTTTAGTTAGAGGATCAAGATGAGACCATGATAATACATTCCAATTGATCTCTCTTTCCAACTGTTTGTTCTCTCCTCCTAATGCTGGAAATTTTGATTCATAAAAATGACAATCAGCATATCGAGCTGTAAATAAATCTCCTGTTGTTGGTTCAAGATATTTTATAAGAGATGGAGATTCATATCCAACATATATTCCCAACCTTCTTTGAGGACCCATCTTAGTGCGTTTGTGGTGGAGAAATTGGAACATACACCACACATCCAAAAATTGTAAGATGGGAAATATTAGGTTCTTGACCAAAAACTAACTGTAAAGGGGAAGAGTCATGATAACTTGTTGACCTAATGCGAATCAATGTTGCAGCATGTAAAATTGCATGCCCCCAAGTGGAAATGGGAAGTTTACATCTCATGAGAAGTGGTCTTGCAATTAACTTTATACGCTTAATAAATGATCCTGCAAGTCCATTTTGTGTATGAATATGTGGTACATAATGTTCAATGTCAATTCCAATGGAGGTACAATATTTATTAAATGCTTGAGATGAAAACTCAGCAGCATTGTCAAGACGTATTTTCTTGACAGGATAATCAGGGAAGTGAGCTCTTATTCGAATTAGTTGAGCTAACAATCTCGCAAATGCTTGGTTGCGAATTGACAACAGGCAAACATGTGACCATTTAGTTGATGCATCAATTAAAACCATAAAATATCTAAATGGTCCACATGGTGGGTGTATTGGCCCACAAATATCACCATGTATTCGTTCTAAAAAGTTGTGAGATTCACTTCTATTTTTTGTTGGTGATCGTCTAATTATTAACTTCCCTTGTGAACAAGAAGTGCATGAGAATTTATTGGATTGAAGAATCTCTTGGTTCTTCAATTGATGACCACATGAGTTTTCAATTATTTTTTGCATCATTATGAATCCGGGATGGCCCAGCCGGTCATGCCAAACAACAAATTTTTTTGTGATTTATAAATTTTTGGTTTACAACAACGTGTGCTTCAATTGCACTGATATAAGTGTAGTAAAAACCAAAGGAAAAGGCGGGCAGCTTATCCACTACACTTATTTTTTTCAAAGTATGTCTTGTTATATAGAGATATTCAATATCTCCTTCATCTCTTCTTTCAATATGATATCCATTTAGACGGATATCTGTGAAACTTAATAAATTTCTACTTGACTTGGGGTAAGGACATTTGTTAGCTCTTCCGGAGCCTTCAATTATCTTTGAAGAGCCAGATATAGTACTAACATTTGTTTCTCGCTTCACTAAATAAGAGAAATATTTTGTATCCTTTAAAATTGTATGGGTAGTTCTGCTATCAACGAGACATGTATCTCCATTATTGATGCTAGTGTCAATACTCATTCTATCCAAAGAAGAAAAGAATATGATAAGAGAGAAGCATGAGAAAGAATAACGATTTCATGATTGAATTATTTGAACATAATCTATGGAAGTTGAAAACACACTTAAATATAAAGCTTTATTATTATTAGCATAGGAAATTCAAAACATTTTATTATCATATAAAATTCTAAGACACTCTCAAACTTTATCATTATTGGAATATTTAGGAAAATCTACTTCTTGACTATACTTCCATCCACAATAAGGTGATCAATATTTCCATCAGGGTCAGGAAAGAAATCAGCAACATCCAAATGAGTAGCATAAGTATTACCATCATCTTCATAAGCAAAATGACTCTCAATCCATTTATCTTTATTTTTATTAGATTGTTGATAGAGATGAACAAGATGTTTTGGTGTACGACAAGTACGATTCCAATGACCTTTGCCTCCACAACGATAGTAAATATTTTCATTACTTTTGCTACTCTGCCCACCTTTTTCATTCTTTTCAACATTTTTCCACTTCTAGTGAAAATGCCACTAGTGCAAAATCAGGAAAATAATTACACGTTTAAAGTCGGATTCTCAAATATTTGACTTAAAAGGTAGATGCGGTGGCAATTTTGTAAATATGAAGAAAACAAATTCTAGAACGATAACTTTTTAAGTCAGACATAGATTAGGTCCGACATAAGTTGTTTTTCGTTTTTCTCCTAAAATATCGTTCTCATTACTCTTAGAACCTATTGTCAAAAAAATCACTCTTAGAACCCTAGACTGTCTCGAATCCCAAACCTCTTCCTATGGTGCTGTTTCCTCGCCCTCCCTGCTTTGCAACCATCGTCTACTGCTGTCAGCGTCGCCCTCTACCTGCGTTGTCATTGTCCTCGCCATCACAGTCTCTGTAAGTTCCCTCTACCAATACCATTTCTCTTCCAAAACTCCTCCCTCTGCGTTTTGCTCTAACGGAATCCGATCCCCCTAAATCCACAGTACCCGACTCTCAACCTCTTCTCCAACAAATTGCTGTAACCAATTCATTTCCTACCTTTCAAATTCAACGCTCTTATTTGAAATTTTGCAACTCATGACATTTGCGTTAAGGTTTCGGGACAGTTTTGATCTTCCTCCTGATTACTTTGCGTTAATGTTGCAAATTATTTTAGACTTCTCCTTATGTCCCATTATCACCCTTCTTCTTACTCTTGGTCATTTCAGTGAGATCTCGAGGCTTTATTATACACCCCCATTCATCTTTCTGTGTCTTTTGGGTTGTAGCTGAGTGGTAATTTACTTCTATGGATGAATTTGTTGTTTTGTAGATTCAACAAACAACATTTGAAGATAAGGTAAACCCTTTTGTCATTAATGTTATTAATTCCTTTTTGTTACTATTATTGTTCATTGCAAATCTGTCTTGTTCTAAGGTTGGGTCACACCCTAATTTGTTGTGTCTCTGTGAGTATTTTGTTCCACGGCTAGTGCATGAATGAGGGTGATTATAAGATTCATACAATGCATATATTCACAACTAATATGGCTGGGGCTAGCTCTTCCATAGCTTGTGAAACTTTGAGTTCCCGTTGCACCTTGTCAATGGGGGAAGAGAGGAAATGTAGTTCTCTTTCAAACCTAGGAGAATTGAGATTAAAACATAGTTAATTAGAATGCTACACAATTTTTTGTTTCCGACATCCAAGTTGTTGTGTTAAGCATGGTTTTATATTATGGTCCCCAGCTGCAACTTCAGAAGTCTTTCAGCTTTGGGTGGACACCACCTCTGTGAGTCATATGTATAATTGAAGTTTGTATGTTCATTTTGTTAGAAAATTTTTAATGAGAATTAATTTATGTTACCTTGCTGATATGGTGTTTGTTTGTTGGACTAAAAGGTTTATTTGTTTAATCAATTTGCTTGGTATCCTCATTAATTATAAATGTGAGCCTGTATGAACTGGTTGTGTTGGTCGGCCTTAGAACAAAACAATTTTTTTTAAATAAATAAACACGTTTAAAGTCGGATGTTCCTGTTTCCGACGTTAAAAGTATTACACAGAGGCTAGAACCACACCGTACAAGGAGAAATAAAGTCAGATGCTAATTGTCTGACTTAAAAACAGACATTTTAAGTCGGACCTTCAACCGACTTTAAATCTCTAACTTTCTAAGTCGTTTGATAGAAGTCGGACTCACATTCGACTTTGAAAGTCCAAAATATCCGACTTTAAATCCTGTTTTTCCACTAGTGTGCGAGTTCTTGTAATTTCCTTTACGACTAAGATCAAGACTGTGACCACGACCATAGTCATGGCCACAACCACGACCACGAACACGACCACGAGTTTGTCCATTGTGATCGTGTGTTGCTACATTCACTTTTGGGAATGGAGCAGTACCAGTTGGACGAGCTTCATGATTTTTCATCAAAAGTTCACTACTAGAAAAGTTATTTTTAGAGAGGGATTTTAGAGATGGATTAGTATCCCTCACTATTAGTGAGGGATTTAGCTACGAAAAAAGGTAGCCAGCGCTAACTTACGTTTGTGACGGAAATAGAGACCAAAAATATCCCTCTCTAATAATTCCGTAGCTAAATTCGTCGCAAAACATTCAAAAAACGTTTAGAGAGGGATTTTGAGAAGAAAAAGAGTCCCTCACTAATAGCGAGGAATAACAAATCCGTCTCTAACCAAAAATTTGCTCTGCACACAGCGCCCTTTTGTTTTCACTTCCCTCCATTAATTCGTTTAGAGAGGGATTTTGATCCCTCACTAATAGCGAGGAATAAAAAATCCGTCACTAACCAAAAATTCACTTACCCAAACAGCCCACTCGTTTTCACTTCCCTCACTTGTTTTTTTTGTTTGACCATCGTTCTCTTGTTCTCTCGTTCTCTCAAACCCTTCTCTCGTTCTCTCAAACCCTTCTCTGTAAACCTCAACCGTCGTTCATCATCAACACTACCCTCAACCATCGTTCTCTCCAAACCCACTGTAACCGCCATCATCAACACCATCATCAACGCTCAAAACCCACTGTTCTTCTTCACGCTCAAAACCCTTCTTCACGCTCAAAGTTCTTCACGCTCAAAACCACCATCATCATCATCAACGCTTCTTCACTCTCTGTAACCGCCATCATCAACACCATCATCAACGCTTCTTCACTGAATTTTTGGTGTCGCAATTTCTGGTCTTCATCATCATCAACGCTTCTTCACTTCAAAACCCTAACATTTTTGGTGTTGCAATTTCTGGTCTTCTCCTCTTCTCTCTGCGGGTCGCTCACTCTCTCTCTGTAAGTTCTTCATCCTCTCCCTTTTCCCCCTCTGTAATTTTGAACAATATTCTGCCAACAACTTCAAGCTTATTTTGTTTTCTCAAATTTGACTTGAGATTTAATGATCCAGTAACCGTGATTCATCACTGACATAAAATAAATCACAGTTCGAACAGAAATTACTCTGAATGAAACAAGCATAAAATTCAGATCAACTACTTAAAGTTATCTACATGAATCTGTCTTTCCATTCAGTCAGAAACACAGAACAGAATCCTTGGAGTTTGGTTCCCTGTCTTCCTGTTGTCCTAGACTGAACTGTAGAGGCTTCAAAGGTCCAACTTTTATTCGAATGTTCTCAAAAATGAAAGCCAGTATTCTGTTTTTCCATGAAAGTTTGCCTTCAAATGTTAATTGTCCAACTGGCCCAAGATAGACACCATTTTCAATCCTCTTTCCCTAACAATTCATCAATATATATAACTCAATATTCTAACTTCAACTGAAGCAATCACAAAACTATTCGAGTTTTTCTCCTCCTAAGAAAATATTTTAGACATAATTTGATGATTTGGTATATGCAAGATTTACAAGAAATGAAACAAATAAGGGTTCTTTTAATTTTTTTTCACTATAAATTAAATTAGACTCATATGTATGTATAAAGAATGAAATATAGAATGGATCATATGAAAGAGACTTACAGCAGCATCAAACCTCTGAACAGCTGTGAGAGGAAAATATCGACCACCATTTAATTTTTTCTAGAATTCAGCACAAAACTATAGTGAGTAATAGTATTATGAATTGCTAAAGGTAGTTTAAACAAGAAACAGAGATTAAGCCAAACCAAAATAAAATGATAGAAATATGTTAGTGCAGAAAGAATATCCTCTGCTGCTACTTTTCTTGTCTTGGCTGCATTTTTTAACACCTGCACACTTTCCTCTACTTCCTAAGTAAATATAGAAATTAAGCTTGATGTAGATTTTACTTCATCAAAAAATATAATAGGACAATATGTTTAACATTTAGGCTGATACTTCATGTAGCTTTCAGAACCTATTTCAAAAACAACCAATTTTATTATTTTTTTTGAAATCATTATGTTAATAAATTGCTGTTAACAATTTTTGAATTAGCAGGTTCACCTTCAAAACTAGTTCTAGAGGATATCTTTTCCAAAACAAACAAGGAATGCCTAAGGATGACTCTGACTTAATTTGTTTGAATTAGCAGGTTCACCGTCAAATTGCAGAAGCACTTTTCTTTTGTTGTGGCAGCAACCTATGACCTTGGATATCACTAGACAGTAGCAGAATCTGATTGTATGGAGCTATTCGACTAGTAAAAATTGTTAAACAGAACAATCTTATCTTTGTGAAAAGAAGATATATTGTGTTTCCTTCTCTTCATAGCCAAGGTAACACTTTTTTGCATTGAAGTACTCATGTGACTCCCCAGCCTCATGTGACTCCCCAGCCTTCTCGATCTACACCTAGTCGGCATGTTGCTTCGATTCCCACACATCCTTCTACTTCCCACACTCATGTGACTCCCCAGCCTTCTCGATTTACACCTAGTCCTCTTGTTCTTTTGACTTCCCAAGCTCCTATTGCCTCGGGACCTCCCCATCCTACACCTAGCCCCAATAACTCGACCACACAGAACCAAACTATTCATCCTACACCTCCCCAATCACATGTTGCATCTATTGACAACCCCCAAGTATCATCATCCCATGATGATTCATATCCACAAACTGGGTCTTCCGACAATGATGGGCGTATGTGGATTTGTCCAGGTCCAGGAAACACGTAAGTATTGCGCTCTTCTTTTCATGAAATAGTCTACAATAACTTATATGCATTTGACTTACCCGTTTAATGTTATTGTACAGTTTTGACCCTCCTATTCAGCCAACGCGTGAAATCACAAAGATAATAAAAAAGAAGTTTGAAGTGTCTTGGATGAATTATGGAGAGGTGAAGAGAGAGGACGAGAAGTTGGCTGAAATGTGGTTTGATGAGTTTAAGGTTTGAAAACATGTATATACATTATTAAAAGTCAATATACAACAATCTTATTATTGTTCTAACTTCACTTTCATTTGTTTGTATTGTAGAGGATTTATAAGTGGCTTCCGGAGCATGAGGCAGAAATTAAAAAGTCATTTGACCATAAAGCCTCTGATGGGTACTCAAATGCAATGTATAGAGTACGGAAGAAGATGGATGCGGGGACATGGATTCCTAAGAAAAATCGTGATGAATTGGAGCAAAAGTGGGCTGATGAAGATTGGAAAGCAAAAGCAATAATTAACCGCAACAACAGAACATCATCTGATGGCTCTCTACATACAGGAGGGTCTATTCCGACAACTGAGCACTACAAGAGATTAGTAAGCAAATGAATTATATATAACTTTATATTTGCTAAGAGTATATTTTAATTGAAACTAATTTATTTATTTTTCAGAAAAATTCCTCGGATGAGACTCCAACTTGTTGGGACCTATTTGAGAAGACTCACAAAATGAAAGGCGAGACCCCAAAGTGGGTTTCCTCCAAGGCAGAGAAGATTGCTGTAAGTTAAAATTTCAACATTAACATCCAAATTTAGTTGCATTATTCGTTGAGTTTATTGATCTTTTTACTTGGTATTTGTGATGTTGGTTGGATATCAAATAGATTAACATGGTGATTTCTTCGGTCAAATAGATTAAGAAAAATTATAACTCATTTAGTTGCATTATTTGGCTGTTTTCTGAAAAATAGGAATTTGAGATAACCTGATATCAGAAGTTAATCAAACACAGAATTATCAAAGTTAGTCAAACACAGAATGTTTTCTGAACCTTAATGTTTTGGCTGCATTATTTGGCTGCATTATTTTGGCTGCATTATTTGGCTGAACCTCAAAGTTAGTCAAACACAGAATTTGAGATAACCTGCATTATTTGGCTGTTTTCCTATTCTGTTTATCTCTTTTTTTATTTATACGAATCTATCATGTTGGTTGCTGGACTAGTTAATATGCAAAAATAAATCATCTAAGCAGTATTGTTGAGTATGTAGCTAGCAGGTTCACCTTCAAAATAAATCATCTGAGCAGGGACACTGTTATTTAGTTAGTGAATCAATTTAAAATGTGTTTGATTAATCTGAATTCCATTCCAACTGTGTGCCCCTACTTGAACCTTAATGTTATCAGATTGTGTTGATATAGAATGTTCAAAGAGGTTGATATCTCTCAAATGTTAGATTAAAATAATCCTATTTATAAGAATCTATCATGTTGGTTGCTGGACTAGTTAATCAAATCAGTTGAGCACTCTCTAAATTTCTAAACATTATTCACCTCAAAACTTGTTCAGGGGCTCAGTAATTAATTTTTTCCCATTCTGTTGATATCCAATCATGTATAGAAGTTTATTTGATTTTTTCCCATTCTGTTTATCTCTTTTTTTATTTATACGAATCTATCATGTTGGTTGCTGGACTAGTTAATATGCAAAAATAAATCATCTAAGCAGTATTGTTGAGTATGTAGCTAGCAGGTTCACCTTCAAAATAAATCATCTGAGCAGGGACACTGTTATTTAGTTAGTGAATCAATTTAAAATGTGTTTGATTAATCTGAATTCCATTCCAACTGTGTGCCCCTACTTGAACCTTAATGTTATCAGATTGTGTTGATATAGAATGTTCAAAGAGGTTGATATCTCTCAAATGTTAGATTAAAATAATCCTATTTATAAGAATCTATCATGTTGGTTGCTGGACTAGTTAATCAAATCAGTTGAGCACTCTCTAAATTTCTAAACATTATTCACCTCAAAACTTGTTCAGGGGCTCAGTAATTAATTTTTTCCCATTCTGTTGATATCCAATCATGTATAGAAGTTTATTTGATTTTTTCCCATTCTGTTTATCTCTTTTTTTATTTATACGAATCTATCATGTTGGTTGCTGGACTAGTTAATATGCAAAAATAAATCATCTAAGCAGTATTGTTGAGTGTGTAGCTAGCAGGTTCACCTTCAAAATAAATCATCTAAGCAGGGACACTGTTATTTAGTTAGTGAATCAATTTAAAATGTGTTTGATTAATCTAAATTCCATTCCAACTGTGTGCCCCTACTTGAACCTTAATGTTATCAGATTGTGTTGATATAGAATGTTCAAAGAGGTTGATATCTCTCAAATGTTAGATTAAAATAATCCTATTTATAAGAATCTATCATGTTGGTTGCTGGACTAGTTAATCAAATCAGTTGAGCACTCTCTAAATTTCTAAACAATATTCACCTCAAAACTTGTTCAGGGGCTCAGTAATTAATTTTTTCCCATTCTGTTGATATCCAATCATGTATAGAAGTTTATTTGATTTTTTCCCATTCTGTTTATCTCTTTTTTTATTTATACGAATCTATCATGTTGGTTGCTGGACTAGTTAATATGCAAAAATAAATCATCTAAGCAGTATTGTTGAGTGTGTAGCTAGCAGGTTCACCTTCAAAATAAATCATCTAAGCAGGACACTGTTATTAGTTAGTGAATCAATTTAAAATGTGTTTGATTATTTTTTTTTCCAGAATGAGTATGAAAGTCGTATTCTTGAAAGAGACTCACAAGAGGCACTAGGAGATGGTGTGTGTAGCGAGCAATCTGACAACAACATATTCTTAGAGGTTGTTGGAGGTGTAGACAAGAAGAAAAGAATATTTGGTTTAGGTTCTGAAGGTGGAAATCACATTTCTTCTTCCAAAAAATCTATGGGAATCCCTGTGTCTGAATATATGCAAATGAAGACTGCATTTTCTAATTTGACTGCTGAAAACCAAAGTCTTAAGGAGCAAGTGGGTGGGCTTCTTGCAACACAGGAGAAGATGCTGAAATTTATGGAGACTTATTCTCAGAATCATCCCCGCCCGCCTTCACCTCCACTTGCAAACGAGGATGATCAACAAAATGATAATGACTATTATGATGAAGAATTAGATTGTTGATGTATGTTTAGTGTTTTTGAAACAATGATGTTTCTTTTGGATTGTAAGTTACTAGGTTCATGTAATTTTTTATGGATTGACAGTACTTTTGGTTATGAATTAAGACTACTTTTGGTTTCTATGGGTTATGCTTATAAGCCTTAATATATCTTCATATAATTTTTAAAGGTAATTTTATTGAAATATATTCAGGTGGAAATATTTGTATCTAAAAACATCTGGGAAAAAATCTGTACTAACAGGGAGTACTAATAGGGAATTTCGTTGGGTAATGTCCTATTTCTGTTAGCGACGGATATATGTTCATCGCTATTAGTGACGGATATATGTTCATCGCTATTAGTGACGGATATATGTCCATCGCTATTAGTGACGGATATATGTGCATCGCTATTAGTGACGGATACGTATTCCTCGCTATTAGTGACGGATATATATTCCTCGCTATTAGAGACGGATATATGTTCCTCGCTATTAGTGACGGATATCTGTTCCTCGCTATTAGCGACGGAAATTTGACTTTTTTATTTCAGATTTGGTTTTGTTTTTAGTGACGGATTATGAGTTTTTGTGAGGGAAATATCCCTCTCTAATAGAGACGGATTCACATATCCCTCGCAAATATTTTAGTGACGCCAAAATTTGTTACGAATTTTGTTCCCTCACAAATTCCGTCACTAACCTTATTAGTGACGGATTTTACTTGTTTAGTGACGGATTTTTGCCGTCTCTAATTCCTGTTTTTCTAGCTGTGGTTCATTATTTTGCTCGGCCACAAGAAGGCCTGAAATCAAGTCAGAATATTTTTTGAACCCTTTTCCTCGATATTAATTGCTGCTGCGGGAGCACATTGGATGCATGAAAACTGGAGAATGTTTTTTCTAACATATCTTCATCAGTCACTTTTTCTCCACATAACTCTAATTGAGAAGTGATTCTAAATACCGCTGAATTATATGCGATTACAGTTTTAAAATCTTTTAAACGCAAACGCATCCATTCATAACGAGCTTTGGGGAGGATGATAGTTTTTTGGTCTTCATATCTTTCTTTTCAACTATTCCAAAGAACATATGGATCATTTACAGTAAGATATTCATTTTTAGGTCCTTATGGAGATGGTGACGAAGGAAAATCATGGCTTTTGCCTTTTGTTGATTAGATGTTTTATTTTCTTCTTTAATAGTATCTCCATGGCCTTCTGCATTCAGATGAATTTCAGCATCTACCCATGGCATGTAATTCTTTCCCGAAATGTCAAGAGCCTCAAAATCAAGTTTTGTAAGGTTCGATATATTTAATACTATCATGAGAGTGTGAAATTAGGAAAGTTAGATCAAATATAGTATTGTGAAGAAAAACCGAAAACTATTGTGAGGAAAACCAAAAACTAAACATATAAATGGACACAAGTAGATGATAAGTAAAACTAAAAACATATATCACTTAAGGAACAAATAAAGTCTGAGCATGGACAAAAAAAATATACTTCCAGATCCTATCAGTGGCGGACCTGGCTTATATCCAGGGGGTTCAGTTGAACCCCCTGGAATTTTTTTTGTTGCACTAAACACTTTATATTAATAGCCTAAATCTCTTGAAATTTTAATTTTGACACTCCTGAAAATTTGAAATTGTACTAGTAGACCAAGTTTTGCACCCATTTGACACCGGTCTTAAAAAATTTGACACCCCTGACCCCGGGGTCCTGGGTCCGCCACTGGATCCTATTTATGCACAAGTGTAAAGAGGATATGAATCATTTCAAAAATCAGAGTTACCACAATAATTACGTTCCTATGGTAAAATTTGGTGCACATATGGATTCCTTAATTAAAGAGAGGCCTAATTTGGTGTGCATATGAATATCTAAATATGTGTCAAAAAAATGAATATATAATTATAACATCTAACTATCTGCAGATTTGCATAAAATATAATAAAAGTTTGTAATTCTACGGGTCCTAGTAGTAGTAGTAATATAAAAGGAATAGCTTCTTGGTGGAAAACAACTTCTTTTTTCTTGTTCATAAATGAATTTCAATTTAAGAAAATGATGGAGTACGCATAACTGCATAAGACTAGTGTTAACATACATCTTTCCATGCAAAAGTGATTAAAATTCAGCACGTTATCTAAAGTGATTAAAATCCACTCGCCATTGGGATATAAACCACTTGCCATATTCATGTGATTAAAATCCAATATATCTTAGTCTTAATCTTATCTTAATCTTAATCTTATCTTAACTATATACAACCATGAACGGTCTACATAAGCTGTCCACTTAAGCTGCCATGTTTTAATTCAAAAAAGTCATGCAATCACACCAAATAAATAGGTGTCACGCTACATCATCAGTTTTTTAATATCATTCAATACGCCGAATTCACTTGCCACATCATTGTTCCATAGGAAAAACCGTGTACAACTTTAATATCATTCAATACGCAGAAACGAATATTATTCTAATAAAGGAAATCATTCACAGTCTGGTAATTAAAATCACAAGTAGAATTGACAACATTTCAAATTCTATTTAAGTAAAGGAAAACTGTTAATGGTAATCAACTGCCTTTAATTACAAGTGGCATTAACGTTTCAGACTTACATGGAAACATTTTGAATGCTGCCATAATAAGTGGAATTATTGATACAGTCAAAAATTTATATGCATTAATTATTTATTTGCTTTTCATTTTTTTGACGCAATTTGTTTGATATACATGGCTACATATTCTTTTTCTTTTTGGTTACTATTCTACATAATTCTTAAACTGAACAACTTTCACGCGTAAGTTACTCCATTAAACCAAATAATATAAACCTATATAAAATATTAGTATATATTATATGAATATAAATGAAAAACAAATAAATAAAAAATAAACCAAATTAATTACAATCGGGGCATGTATATTTCCTGTCATCAAAGTGCATAGTCATGACGCGAATTTTTTAAAAGACAATTTTTGCTGCTGATATCAATATTTGATGTATGCATATACTTACAAATTTCAAACAATTGTCTTTAGATATTGATTCGTAACCACTGATCACAAAATGATCAATATTTGATATATGCATATACCTACAAATTTCACTTGAAGGTCCACAAATATTGATTCGTAATAATTGATTGCAAAATGAAAATTTTGAATAACAACAATTTCCGTAGGTTAAAAAAGTATAGTAGTGTCATTCAAATTTCAAATTCAGTTCATATTTAAAAAATTATATTCATTATGCAGTTATTCACATTAACTAAATTTTTAATTGGCGCCATTAGTAAATTCCATTTTAATTGTACATTCAATTGAATGACTATTAATGTTATTGTTTTTTTGGACAAGTTAATGTTATTGTTATTTGCTTACAATCCTCTTTGTCTAATTATGAAGAGATTTCAAATTTCAAATATCCGGTCAATGTTTCTCTCTTTACATTACTCTCTTTACGTTACTCCCCCTTCTCCGTTACGTCTTAATTTCACTACCACCCTCAACCGTTTTTCCCACATGTTATGATCTTTGCCTACTTTCCTTCTGATTGAAACTATTCATTTTTTTTTTCAAAATGGATTCATTGTGGGTCGACTCATTGGGTAATTGAAACATTTTTATAATTTTTAGAGTGACAATACCCTATTGTAGATTTGTTCAAAAAATAAAGGTTTGTTCATCTTCACATTATGATCCATAATTTTATGCACTTTCTGTTTCATCAAATAGAGGTTTGTTTGGTCGGGCTACCCTGAGCTACGTAGTGGGGGTCGATCCAGTTCGCTCCCGGGTTCGATTCCCGCCCACGTTAAAAAGGCGTGTTGGCCAGCGAAATCCTTGCGAATTATGAAATTAACTAGCGAATTATTATTCGATAAAATAATAAATCGAGTCATTGACATGTTAAAAGCGTGAAGGCAACATTTAATTGTTAATTGTATGAATTATGTGATTGAATGTGTTTGAGTGGTTAAAAATGGATTTAAGTGAGAATTAGTGAGCCAAGGGTAGTTTGGTCATTTCCCCTAGTTTGGAACCTCAGATCATTAAAACATCACAGGACAACCACACATGCATTATTTTTCTAATGGTGTGACTTGTTACTTGATTTATTGATTATCATGAGTTTAGTGAGGATTAGAATAAAAAGGGCAATATAGTCATTTCCACCTCATTCATGCCTTCGGCTGAAAAGAACCCAAAAACCAGACATCACTCACACACTCAAACCCATTTCAGAATTTTAGAAAGCAATAGAGAGGGAGAGAAGAGAGTGAGTTGCGAAGAGGAAAAGAGAAGGAAGAGGGGAGAACTCCTTGAATCCTCAATGCATGTAAGTGTTCTATAGTTCATTCTTCTCCATTTTTCACCCTCCTTCTATTGACATCCCTTTCAGTAACACATTCCTCATCCTTTCCCTTCCACCATTTTCGAGCTTGAAGTTCAATCCTAGCCAAAATCTAAAAGTTTGTCTTGCATGTGCCTATAGAAGCTTGTTGGTGATAAGTGAGGTGCAAGGTTCTGTCTTAGAGTTCATATGCTAGCCACATTGCGAATTTAACGAGAGATTGGAGTGTTGAAGTTGCTGTTTTCGAAGTTCTTAGTGGGTTGGTTTCAGTTTTGAAGTTTTGGACGCGTTTGGTTCGAGTTCGCGAAGTTTCAGAGTCGTTGAACTTCAAAGTCACGGATTTTGCGTGATTTTCATCACGATCGGTGAGTTTTATTCACGCTTAGGCTTTTATATTTTGGCTGTGATGGTTTTGAAATGCTGGTCATCAGGTGTACTTTCATTTCAAAAAGTTTTTAAGAGTCGAGAACCGTATTCTCGAAAATATGTATTTTGGGTCTCGGAACGAATGTCACTCGAGTTTGCGAATTGATATTGATATTGCATTGTCTGATATTGTGTGTTGAATGACTGTGTTTATGTTGGATTTTGATCGGGTTACGGATTGGACTCGAACAAAATTGCGAAAACGAGAAAAGCAGAACGAATTGGTGTGCTGATAGAAGCACGCGGACCGTGCGCTAGTTTCGGTAATGGCTTTAAAAAGGATATTCAGTGCGCACGGGTCGTGCGCCTAGGGCACACGGACCGTGCGTGAGCTTCTGTTACCGCACACTGAATTCTCGTTTCGTCGCTCTTTTCGATTCCAAACCTCTTCTAATCTTCTTCCCAACCATCCCTCATGTAATTGAACCAATGATACTCTGTTTTTGAACATGATTGCAAGGTTTAAAGTGAATTGTTTTTGGAAGTTATAAATGTTTCAAAAACCGTAAAGTAGTACTCGCGAACGAACATGTGTTATGTTTAATGTCATGGAACCAAATGTTCAAGCAACTGTTTAAGGTTATGGAACTAAAGGTTCAAGCAAGGTAATGATATATAAATTATATCAAGTACGGGTGATGTAACACCCCTTTTCTACCCGGTAATTATTTAATAAAATCAGAGTTACAAAAAAAATTCATTATTCCATACTTCGAAAAGAGATGTCACACATTCATCGATAACCAAAACGTCACATACGATATATAACACTTTGTCAAAAAGGGACGAAGCCCATAACACCGGTTTAGTTAATCACATCGCCAAAAATACATCACCACGCAGCGGAATAGAAATAAGTTTTCAAAACATAAAATCATAACATCCTGAATGGACTCCAAACAAATAAAATGCGACAGCCAAAGTCTAGCGTTCATTCCCCCCCCCCCCCCCCTTTGAGTGTTACATATCAAAGCAAAGGACACCGACTCAGACTAGCGAAGGTAGCTAAGCCTTCACTCGCGATCACCTGCACGTTACCGCATAGGGGTAACATTCAAACAGAAGGGGTGAGATATCTTCAATATAATAGCGTAAATGATAGGAAATATGCTAGAATATGACACTATATCTACCACTCCACTACACACATCGAATTATAAACACACGTCAAATTGTAAACACCACAATCAGTCACCAAATGTCATGATAATGCATGAATGCAACCCACACCAACGGGCATATGCATGTGGTACCAAATCACCGAAAGTTTTGCCTGTAAATAGAGGCGTCACCAAAATTGAGAGCTTTCACACCCGGCTCACCAATTTAGAAAAATTGAGCTTTCACACCCAGCTCCAAGACCAAAGGCCTTCACCGAAATAAATGTGTATGCTGTATGCGACACCATGAATGCACACAGACAATCATCAAAAATTAGTCACAATGTGACACTCCAAAAATCAATCACCGAATATCACCAAATTTGGGCTTTCACACCTAGCCCAAAGACACCGAAACACCAAACTACCCGAAACAACGGAACACCAAGATTTGGAGCCTTCACACCTAGCTCAAACAACACCAGGGTTTGAGCCTTCACACCTAGCTCAAACAGCACCAAGACACCGAGATGACAACAATTTTCCAAAACATTTGAGACGCGATGATTTTTCCCAACACCGGAGACAACGACAATTTTCCAAAATATTTGAGATGCGACAATTTCTTTCTTTTCAAAACAACAACATTTAACGGCTAAGCCAACGGCTAAAATTTTCCAGAAAAATAGATCACTTTGCCTCAAATTAGAATATTCAGCTAGGCCTCTGAATAAGCTTTCCAAAACATTTTGAAACGTCTCAATCGGACTCCCGAGTCAAAAGATATTTTGAAAACAAAACAGAGAAAAACTGAGACACATCCTGGAAACAGCGCCCAGGAGCAGGGCGCCTAGCAGGCAACACGCAGAAACTGGCCAACAAACAGAAACGGGCGCCCTTGGCGCCCAGGCAGCCTAGAATAGCACAAAAACGCGACATGGCACAGGATACGGTGCCCTTGGCGCCCAGACATAGGAAGACACCAACAACAACTGTTCTGGCGCCCATGGCGCCCATGACACAGGAACCACAACAACAGCAACTCTGGCGCCCATGGCGCCCCCGACTCAGAACACAGCAGCAACCACAATCCTGGCACCCATGGCGCCCCTGCGCCAAGACACAGCAACGCACACACGCACACTGGCACACGGCGCCCACACACAGGGCGCCAGAAACAGCAACACAGCGCCCAGCAATGGCGCCCAGCACCAGGGCTCCAAAAACAGCAACTAGGACAATGGCGCCCATGGCGCCCTAGGGGTCAATATTTTCGTTATTTCACCAATTTAAATCACCAATTCTTAACCACCAATGTCAATTATCATGAATTGTCAATCACAACACCAACAACAATTAATCGAACACTTAGCATGCAATTCGTGGTAACAACAATGAACACCAATTTTTTTGAGTTGCAACAATCACCAACAAGCCAATATTTCAATCAACATAGTCATGATTCAACTATCATCAACCAAATATCAAAATCAAGCAAGAGGCATCATAGGATCTATTCCCACATAACCCCATCATAAAACCCTATTATAAGGAAGAACCTCACCCTTACCTTATAGTAGGGGAACACTAATCCTCTTGATCAAGTCACCAACAATAACCTCAGCAACACAGCTTCTTTCTTCTCCTTGAACTCGCGAAATCCTCCTCTTCTTCTCTCTTGGATGTGCGCTGAATCCTCTTCTCCTCTCCTCTCTTCTATTCGCGACTCCTCTCTCTCTTTTTCTCAAACAAAAGCGCAAATGAGGCAAAACCCTAGCCTAGGCGCTTCACCTATGCGCCTAGCTAGTGGGCTTTTGGATCACGGGCTTTTCTCCACAGCTTAGCCCAATTCCTAATCAACACGCCCTAAGTTAACTAAAACACCATTTTAATATTTAAATACGACTACACCAATAGCATACCTAAATATTTAATTGAAATCAATAATTAAATATTTGGGCGTTACAGGTGACGATCCAGTTAATTAGTATACTAGGGGAGGGGAAGTCATGAGCCTAGAACCTAGACCTCACGAGTGTTTGAAGCTAGTGTAAGCTAGTGGAGAGGTTCAACGGTAACGGTGTGGTCTTTAACGGAGATGTACTATGTCATGTAAAGATGTGTATGCACGTAGGACCAAAATGGACTACGATTGAATGAAAAGAAATAAATGTACTGAGAGTCATTGCGAGGGGTTACGGTAGAACTCACTGAGATAATGTTTATCTCACTGTTTATATGTTGTTGTTTTACAAATACTCAGGGAAAGAACAAGGCAAGGAAGCATGGTTGATGAGACCTTAAGGAGAGCATGAAGTTTTAAACTTATGTTCATGTTGTTTTTCCCTAGTGATTGTACTTCGATTTGATGACTTGTACTAGCTACTAGTTAATGATCGTTTCCGCTATTTTCTTGTTGTTGGATATTGAACAATAGGAGTTGTTAGCAAGAAGAACATAGTACTTGATTATAATTTGGATGTCTTGAGCTATGTATAACTCTTGATTTTGGGTTAAGTTAAGAGTTTTAGTTTTGTTCAATATTTGAAACAGGAAATCCTACTCTGATGAATGGATTTTCGTGCATCTTAGCATTTCTACTTGTTAGCAATATTAGGGTGTTACATTTTGGTATCAGAGCGTTTCGATCTAGTCGGACTTAGATGTTAAGAGTCTTTTACGTCTTCTAAGTCTGATTTTTCTTAGTATGCTATTAGACATTGAGCCTGATCAACTTAATACTTTTGCATATTTCCCAGAATCATGGCTGGAAGAGGTAGGAGAAACCCACCCATTGATCCACATTCTGAGTGGATGCAGAATGTAATTGAGAATCATCAAAAGATGATGCAGGACATGATGCGGATGCATCAGCAACAGATGAATCAACAGCAGTCTAATGTTCAACAACCTTCTCCGGAAGATCCGAATAGAGCCTATTTCCGTTTTCAAAAAAGAATCCCCCAAGTTTCAAGGGAGGACCGGATGTGATGGTATCTCATTACTGGTTGGACTCTATGAAGAAGATTTTTAGAACCCTGCAATGCAGCGAAGAAGAAAAGGTATTCTTTGCAGCTCATATGCTAGAAGAGGAAGCCCAAACCCGGTGGACCAATGCTCATGAACTGATGGTGAATCAGGAAACTCCGATTACCTAGTTTAACTTCAGGGAATTGTTTATTGGACATTTCTTTCCTCCGGTGATGAAGCTAAGTAAGCAGACGGAATTTGTCAATCTTAAGCAAGGTGATATGACGGTGGGTGAATTCACCACCAAGTTTGAGAAGTTGTCTCAATTCTATCAGTTAGCAAGGTATGCTCCGAATGTTGAATGGAAGATGCAGATGTATAAGGCAGGTCTTCGAGCTGATATTGCCCAAGGTCTTCGCTCTTATGCTATGACCAACTATGCTGCTTTGGTGCAACAAGCTTATGTTGCCGAAGCAGATCTCAATAGAATGTATGAAGAGAAAAGAGATATTGGAAAGGAAAGAAGAAGGTGGCTGAATCATCAACCCCGCAGGCAAAGTCAGAGGGTAACATCAACAGAGGAAAACAAGCTTAATCATCTGATTCCTCAAAGTTTCGTGCTTGTTCTAAGTGTGGTAGGCCTCATCGTGGTGAGTGCCAAGTTGGGTCTAATACCTGTTATTACTCCAAGAAAGTGGGCCATTATGCTACCCAATGCCCAGTGAAGAAGAAACATGAAGATGACCGTGCAGGAACTACTCACGAAAGAATCTACACTTTGAATGCTGAGAAAGTCAAGCCTTCAGATAATCTACTGAGGGGTATGTGATCTCTTTTCAATAACTCCGTCAGTATATTATATGATTTAGGTGCTACTCATTATTTCGTTTCTCAAGCATGTGTTGACCGGTTGGGATTAGCCTTATCTCGGCTATCCGAACCAATAACTATCTTAACTGCTGCCAAGGGTCGCGTCCAGACCCAGTCTTTATGTCAGAGCTGTCTTCTGGCCTTAGGAGACAGAAACTTCGTTATAGACTTTATTTGTTTACCTATGAGAGGAATGGACATCGTTTTGGGTATGAACTGGATGACGGCAAATCGTGTCACCATCGACTGCTTCAACCGAACTGTCAGCTTCGCCTCAGAATCAGTTCAATTACCCAAGTCAAATTCTGAAGCAATTATCTCCTTCACGTCGGCAAGTCAATTATTATTTTAAGGCGCGGAAGCTTACGTTATTATGTTGTCTGCATCGACTGAAATTGGTTTAGATTTGTCCTCTGTACAAGTTTTTAATGAATTTCTGGATGTTTTTCCGGATGAAGTTTCCTCTTTACCTCTGGATCGTGAGGTGGTCTTGATAGAGTTGGTTCCGGGCACAGGACCGATCTCTATTGCTCCATATAGAATGTCTCCTTTAGAATTAAAGGAATTAAAATCTCAACTGGAAGAGTTAATATCGAAGAAGTTTGTTAGGCCTGGTGCTTCGCCATGGGGTGCTCCGGTATTGCTTGTTAAGAAGAAGGATGGGAGCATGAGATTGTGTATTGATTACCGCCAATTGAACAAGGTAACTATCGAGGTGCTACGGTATTTTCAAAAATTGATCTTAGGTCGGGTTATCATTAGATAAAGGTGAGAGCCTTAGATATTCCGAAGACAGCTTTTCGTACTCGGTATGGACATTACGAGTTTGTAGTGATGCCCTTCGGTCTAACTAATGCTCCTGTGGTATTCATGGATTACATGAACAGAGTCTTCCACCCGTACCTGGATCAGTTTGTGGTGGTGTTCATCGATGATATCTTGGTGTATTCGAAAACCGTTCAGGAACATGTTTAGCATCTCCGCATTGTTCTGAATGTACTCCGAGAAAAGAAACTGTATGTGAAACCTTCAAAGTGTGATTTCTGGATGCCTGAGGTAAAGTTTCTGGGTCATGTGATATCTCAGTCGGGAGTCGCCGTGGATCCTAGTAAGGTAGAAGCAGTGTTGAATTGGGAACAACCAACGTCTGTGACCGAAGTAAGAAGTTTCTTAGGTCTAGCTGGCTACTATCGGAGGTTTATTAAAGGGTTCTCACAGTTAGTCCTTCCGCTTACTCGGTTAACTCGCAAGGGTCAGCCGTTTGAATGGAATTCCAATTGTGAGGAAAGTTTTCAAGAGTTGAAAACTAGGTTGACATCTGCTTCGATCCTAATTCTTCCAGATCCGTCACTAGGATTCCAAATTTATAGTGATGCCTCTGGGAAGGGGCTTAGGATGTGTTCTTATGCAGAATCAACAAGTGGTTGCTTATGCCTCCAGACAGTTGAAATCGCGTGAAGAGAATTACCCAACTCATGACTTAGAGTTGGCAGCAATTGTGTATGCCCGAAAGATTTAGAGACATTACCTATACGGTTCTCGTTTCGAAGTATTTAGTGATCACAAAAGTTTGAAGTATCTGTTCAACCAGAAAGAATTGAATAATAGGCAAAGAAGATGGGTTGAGTTTCTGAAGGATTACGACTTCGAGTTGAAGTATCATCCCGGGAAGGCCAATGTTGTAGCTGATGCTTTGAGTAGGAAATCTATTCACATGTCAGAATTAATGATTCATTAGATGAAGCTTCTAGAGCCTTTCAGAGACTTAAAGTTGAATGTGAAGCAAAGAAGGAACCGGTTAGTGTTGAGTCATATCCAGATTTCGAGTTTATTGAGAAATCTAATTCGCTCAGCTCAAGAAATTGATGTAGAGTTGCAAGCTCAAAGAAGGTTACCAAATTTTACCGAAGATAGTGATGGGATTATTTGCTTTAACGGTAGGATTTGTGTGCCAAAGGATGATGACATCAAAAGGCAAGTGTAAGAGGAAGCACATCGGAGTCAATATTCCATACATCCTGGGTCTACCAAGATGTATCAGGATTTGAAACAGATGTACTGGTGGCCAAGGATGAAAGTAGAGATTGCAGAATTTTTGTCTCGATGCCTAACTTGTCAAAGGGTTAAGGCAGAGCACCAGAAGCCAGCTGGTCAGTTACAGCCGCTGAATGTGCGAATATGGAAATGGGAAGATATTTCTATGGACTTTGTCATGGGATTACCAAGGTCCCAAGCCGGTAACGATACCATCTGGGTAGTTGTGGATCGTTTAACCAAATCAGCTCATTTTATTCCTATTCGTTCGAACGGTAAGGTTTCCAAGTTAAAAGAAGAATATCTGAAGAGTATAGTCAGGTTGCATGGAGTTCCTACAAGTATTGTGGCAGATCGTGATCCAAAGTTCACTTCTCGATTTTGGAAAGCTTTAAACCAAGCTTTGGGAACAAAAGTGTTTGTTAGTACCGCTTATCATCCGCAGACAGATCAGACAGAGAGGACTATTCAGACTTTAGAAGATATGCTTCGGGCTTGTGTGCTTGATAACAGATGAAAATGGGAGGATCATCTTCCATTGGTGGAGTTTGCTTATAACAACAGCTATCATTCCAGTATCGGAATGGCTCCATTTGAAGCCTTGTATGGGAGGAAGTGCATAACACCATTGTGTTGGTGGGATGTCGGTGAAGATCGATTGTTAGGGCCCGATTTGGTTCTTGAGACATCCGAAGAGATCCGGCAAATCAGAGAAAGAATGAAGGATGCCCAGTGTAGGCAGAAGAGCTATGTAGACAAGAGAAGAAGACCACTAGAGTTTGAGTCTGGTGATCATGTGTTTTTGAGAGTTTCTCCAACAATTGGTACCGGTAGAGCATTGCGGGCGAATAAACTCAGTCCTCGGTATATTGGACCTTTCCAAATTATCGAGCGTATTGGGCTAGTAGCTTACCGTATTGCTTTACCTCCATCTTTGTCCAATCTTCATGATATATTCCATGTGTCTCATCTACGGAAATACATTTCCGATCCAAGTCAGCCGTTGAGTTTTGAGACGATTGACCTTAGGCCGGATTTTTCCTTTCAACCTCATCCTAGTTACATCATGGAATGTGACGAGAAGACGCTTCGGACGAGGACAATTCCCATTGTCAAAGTGGTTTGGGATGGATTTCCGATCGAGGAAGCTACTGGGAATTGGAGGAAGACATGCGGGATAGATATCCGTATCTATTTTCATGAGGTATGTTTTGTTCAGTTTTAAGGACAAAATTTTAAAAAGTTGGGGTGATTGTAACATAACTGAATTTCGGTTAATTTCGTTTTATGAAATTAACTAGCGAATTATTATTCGATAAAATAATTAATCGAGTCATGGATATGTTAAAAGCGTGAAGGCAACATTTAATTGTTAATTGTATGAGTTATGTGATTGAATGTGTGATTGATTGTGTTTGAGTGGTTAAAAATGGATTTAAGTGAGAATTAGTGAGCCAAGGGTAGTTTGGTCATTTCCCCTAGTTTGGAACCTCAGCTCATTAAAACACCACAGGACAACCACACATGCATTGTTTGTCTAATGGTGTGACTGGTTACTTGATTTATTGATTAGAATTGAGTTTAGTGAGGATTAGAATAAAAAGGGCAATATAGTCATTTCCACCTCATTAATACCTTCAGCTGAAAGGAACCCAAAAACCAGACATCACTCACACACTCAAACCCATTTCAGAATTTCAGAAAGCAATAGAGAGGGAGAGAAGAAAGTGAGTTGCGAAGAGGAGAAGAGAAGGAAGAGGGGAGAACTCCTTGAATCCCCACTGCATGTAAGTGTTCTATAGTTCATTCTTCTCCATTTTCCATCCTCCTTCTATTGACATCACTTTCAGCAACACATTCCTCATCCTTTCCCTTCCACCATTTTCTAGCTTGAAGCTCAATCCTAGCCAAAATTTGAAAGTTTGTCTAGCATGTGTCTATGGAAGCTTGTAGGTGATTTGTGAGGTGCAAGGTTCAGTCTTAGAGCTCATACGCTAGCCACATTGCAAATTTAAGGAAAGATTGGAGTGTTGAAGTTGCTGTTTTCGAAGCTCTTAGTGGGTTGGTTTCAGTTTTGAAGTTTTGGACGCGTTTGGTTCGAGTTCGCGAAGTTTCGGAGTCGTTGAACTTCAAAGTCACGGGTTTTGCGTGATTTTCATCACTATCAGTCAGTTTTACTCACGTTTAGGCTTTTATATTTCGACTGTGATGGTTTTGAAATGCTGGTCATGAGGTGTACTTTCGTTTCAAAAAGATTTTAAGAGTCGAGAACCGTATTTTCGAAAATATGTATTTTGGGTCTCGGAACGAATGTCACTCAAGTTTGCGAATTGATATTGGTATTGCATTGTCTGATATTGTGTGTTGAATGACTGTGTTTATGTTGGATTTTGATCGTGTTACGGATTGGACTTGAACGGAATTGCGAAAGCGAGAAAAGCGGAACGAATTGGTGTGCTGATATAAGCGCACGGGTCGTGCGCCTAGGGCACACGGACCGTGCGTGAGCTTCTGTTACCGCACACCGAATTCTCGTTCTGTCGCTCCTTTCGATTCCAAACCTCTTCTAATCTTCTTCCCAACCATCCCTCATGTAATTGAACCAATGATACGCTATTTTTGAACATGATTGCAAGGTTTAAAGTGAATTGTTTTTGGAAGTTATAATTGTTTCAAAAACCGTAAAGTAGTACTCGCGAGCGAACATGTGTTATGTTTAATGTCATGGAACCAAATGTTCAAGCAACTGTTTAAGGTCATGGAACTAAATGTTCAAGCAAGGTTTTGATATATAAATTATATCATGTGCGGGTGGCGACCCAAATAATTAGTATACTAGGGGAGGGGAAGTCATGATCCCTAGAACCTAGACCTCACGAGTGTTTGAAGCTAGTGTAAGCTAGTGGAGAGGTTCAACGGTAACGGCGTGGTCTTTACCGGAGATGTACTATGTCATGTAAAGATGTATATGCGTGTAAGACCTACATGGACTACGATTGAATGAAAAGAAATAAATAGACCAAGAGTCGTTGCGAAGGGTTACAGTAGAACTTACTGAGATAATGTTTATCTCACTGTTTATATGTTGTTGTTTTACAGATACTCGGGGAAAGAACAAGGCAAAGAAGCATGGTTGATGAGACCTTAAGGAGAGCATGAAGTTTTAAACTTATGTTCATGTTGTTTTTCCCTTGTGATTGTACTTCGATTTGATGACTTGTACTAGCTATTAGTTAATGATCGTTTCCGCTATTTTTTTGTTGTTGGATATTGAACAATAGGAGTTGTTAGTAAGAAGAACATAGTACTTGATTATAATTTGGATGTCTTGAGCTATGTATAACTCTTGATTTTGGGTTAAGTTAAGAGTTTTAGTTTTGTTCAATATTTGAAACCGGAAATCCTACTCTGATGTATGCCTTTTCATGCATCTTAGCATTTTTACTTGTTAGAAATATTAGGGTGTTACAAACAGAACTCTATATTTTAAACATCCAAGTAGTTAGATGAGGTAATTTTAAGTGTCAATAATAAAACCATGTTAATGTGTCAATAATTTTATGTGAAAGGCAGAGTAAAATCAGTATGGTTAAAGGCAGAATACGTTCTTTTGACATAGAATATGCTTTAAAATTGTGCTTATAGAATATGCTTTAAAATTGTGCTTATACGTTCTTTTCTAATTAATAAACTAAAATCATCTAAATTGATATAGAAAAACAAAATCATTGGGCAATCTTAGATAAACCTCATGATATATTTTTTTTTTTAAAAAATCAATTATCTTTAACTAAAATGATGTATACCCGTGCAGCGCACGGGTCATACTGAAACACCCCAGATATTCTAACAAGTAGAAATATTAAAATGCACACCTATGCATATATCAGAGAATAATTTCCTGTTTCAGATATTGAACATAACTAAAAACTCTTGATAAAACCATATCAAGGAGTCTCACATAACTTAAACAGCTCATAGCCTAGAGTCTAATATCCGAATACAAAGAAATAGCGGAAACGATTTTACAACTTTTCCTGATACAAGTTATACAATCGGAAATACAAATACCTCGAGGGAATGACATTAACAATGAAAACTAAGTCTTCACCGTCTTCATAAGCACACCACTTAACTGTGCTTCTTCACATCTGCTTTTTCCCTACTTCTCTGTAAAAAACCACAAAACATAAACAGTGAGATAAACATCTCAGTGAGTTCTACCGAGACCCCTAACCACTCTCTCGGTTTATTGATAAAACTTTTATCTGGCAATTCATTTAATGAATTGCAACATACACTAGTAACTCGATATTGTGAATTACAAACATTTACTAGCAATTCAGTTATTGAATTGCAAACATAAACTAGTAATTCTATGTGAATTACCAACATATCTTTTTAATATTTCGCACATCACCAACAACCCAAACAAGCTTAAGTGTACCCCAACTGGGCAATAGGTGTACAATTCCTAAAGGCAAAACATAAATCATGGGGGTCGTCACCCCGACTCGATATAATTTATATATCCACCCGCATTGGGCCGTCAATTACATTCGATATAATTTATATATCGTGAATCATAGACCGGTTTAGATGAATTAATAATAATCATCCCGCGTCAATTATACAATACCACCTAGGACTTATAGTCTGTTGCCTTTTCGATAAAACATGTCCTCACACGTGCTCTAAGCTCGGTTTTTCGAAACGTTTATAATCTCAAAATATTTTTCATAAACCTCTTAAAACATAGCCAAATTCATGGCATATAAACAATAATTTCATTGGAAAAGGGTTAGGAAAGGATTAGAAGAGGATTGGAATCGAAAGAAATCATTTCGGACTAGTTTTGGAAATAGAGACAACACTGCGCACGGTCCGTGCTCCCATACGCACGGGTCGTGGGCCCTGTAATGCGTTTTTGAGAAATAGAAACAGAATGAGACGCACGGTCCGTGCGCCTGGGACGCAAGGGTCGTGCGCATTTGACAGCACTCTGTTTTTATCCTGTTTCACGTTTTTCACCGTTCCGATCAATTCCGATACCTGTTCCAGTCAATTCCCAACATAAAAACGGTCGACAAACACATTCAAACAACAACAATCATCATCAATACATATCCAATCCACCTCAAACATATTCGATCAACATCAATTAATAACCAACAATATTCACCAAACAATCAAAAACGGATTTGATATCGAATATGTTTTTCAACGGTTTTTAAACAAAAACATTTCTCGACACGTATAATAAATCGAGACATTAATTTAACATAACAATTCACTTCAATCAATCAATCAAAGACACCACTTTATCAATCAATTCAAAACATAAAATCCTAAACGTGAGTAGAGCTTACCTATCGTGATGAAAATCACGAAACCCCGAGACTTTTCGCCACTCGAACATTCGACTCGCGAGACTCGAGAAATCCTCGTTTTGCACCTAGACACCAACAATGGCTCCTAAGGCTCCAAAAGCTCCTCTCACAAACTCAACCTTGATTCCTAAGCTTTGAATTTTCACTCAACCATAAATCTTCCATGAATTCACTATTCATCATCTTCAACCTCCATATGCTTCAACACATAAAACCCCAAATTTGATTTTCGAACCCTAACTCACCCAATCTTTGATTCCTTCACTCCAAGCTAACAATCAACCTTATATTTGAACTTCTATGGCTCTAAAACTCATGAATGGAAGCATAACACCTCAAACCTCCTCTTTTATGCATCAAAATCGAAAATGGCAATGTGAGAGAGAGTGAGTTGTTGGTGATGATTTTGGTACCATATTGAAGAGGATGAAACAAGGAATGGAATGGTGAAAAGAATGAAAAATTTCATGGATGATCCTCCCTCCCTCTTCTCTTCTCACCTACGCCTCTTCTCTTTCTTTCTCCACCATTTTTCTTTTCTTTTCCTTCTTCCCTCATTCGGTTCTCCCTCTCTCTTTTAATCCCTTTCTTTTCTTTTTAATTCACTTATATATATATATATATATATATATATATATATATATATATATATAGTGAAAACCATAAAAATACCCCTTTCTATCTATTACTCATTTAAAACCTTACACCAATTATTAATTAATCTAACACTCAATTAATAATTTTATTAATTAAGCGCTAATTTAAATTAATTGGGCTAACTTCAAAATAATTAGCTTAAATCTTTTGGGGATGTTACATACACACTAGTATTCATATAAACCGAGTATATGATTAAAGGAATTTGAATTTGTAGAATTAATCTATCGAACTAAACTTTTGATCAAGAATATTATAAGCCAACAGAATCAATCCACATCTAATTATAAACAATATATATAGAGCCACCAATCCAAGATTAAATATTTTAAACTATAAGGTTTCAATCACCAAGTAATTAATTACAGAGATTAAGATATATACAATAATCAAATGATAGTCAAATCTTATTGTAACATCCCTAATTTTTAAAATTTTATTTATGAGGATTAGAAATAATTTCTATTCGAGGGAAATGATAATTCACGACTCGGATCCGGGCTAGTCGAGAAAAACCTGAATTAATGGCTAAGCAGGAAAGGACTTATGCAAAAATTGAGGATTTGGAAGGAACTAATGAGCCAAGGGCATTTTGGTCCTTTCACAACCACTTAAGCCCTCAGCCCATTCCTCATCACTCAGCTAACCCACTACCAATTGTTTCAGAATTGAAAAACAGAAGAAAGGAAAGAAGGGAAAGAAGAAGAGAAGGGAGGCGAAAGAGAGAGGAGAAGAAGGGATCTCCATCAACCATCCAGCCATAGCATGTAAGTTGTCTCTGCACCATCTCCCTCCATTTTTCGGGCTCTTTCCAATGAGCCTAAATTCTGAAGCTAACTCCTCTTCCTTTCCTCTTTGCCATGTACGACCAAAGAAGCTCCAAGTGAGAAGAAATGGAGTTTTGAGCTCTAGGCTGCCTTGCATGTTCAGTAGGAGCTAAGGAGAGGGGGATACAGAACCTACATTGTGGATTGGAAGCTATTCTTGAGGTGGAACTATTGCTGGTTCGAATTGGGCTGAGTTGTGACTTCACGTAGGAGCGGTTTGAACTCTAGCGGGGATTGTTCCAGTGGTTTTGATCGATAATTCGAGTGAGGAAGAGATTTCTCAGGGATTCGACAAATTGGTGAGTTTTACTCACGTCAGGGTTTTATCTTATCATTTTCAAACTTATTGTATCTTTGGTTTTGTGGCAACAATTCTGTTTTCGAAAGAATTATCGAGTCAAAAACCGTTTTCGGGAAAAATAACGTTTTACGGTTTCACAAATATATGATATATGATTAAAATGATTTTTTTTGTAATCTTGGACTGGATTTGTTGGTTATAATATCTGTTATTAAGTTACAAAGGTCATGGAATGTCTCGGTGCCGTTCAGAAAGCGGAACGGTGCAAAACCGAGTTTTGAAAGGCTGTTTTTCTACACTTCTGCTAATCCCCGCGTCGCGTCCCGTGCCATCGCGTCGCGACCCTGTATAATTTTTGTGACAGTTTTCACTTCTGTAACTCTTCGCGTCGCGATGGAACATGTTCGCGTCGCGGCGCTTTGCAGTTTTTAAGTAAAATACCCTGATTTTTGTTTTCGCGATAACTTTTGATCCGGGAACCCGATTGAGGTGTTCTTAGGTGCATTTGAAAGCGTATTCAAAGACCTAACTTTATATATATATATATATATATAAATTGAATTGTATAATGCGCTGTTTTTGGAAAGTTATACTTGTTCTAAAAACAGAAACGTAAACCGCGTGTGAGTTCACGTTTTGAATAAAAAACCGGATTGTAAGTCCAATTGAGTACCGTATTATAACGCCGGATGTCTAGCTTGTATTCATCAAAACGGGTTATAGAATAATGGTATATGTATATATATATATAGACTATATCGATTATAGAAGTCGGCCCAATGCGAGTGTGATATATAGATTATATCAAGTTGGGTGACGACCCAACGAATAGCATACAAAGAAGGGAAGGTCATGAGCCCTCACCCTAGGCCCGGAAAACGTTATGGAATGGACTAACGTGGGTTCATCGAGATTGTGGCTGTTGCACGGTCGATGGTTTGCTAGGTTAAGAACACGATTCGCCGAGATTATGGCGGTTGCATGGTCGGTGTTTCGATTAATAAGCTTGTAATTGTATAGTAACTTACGAGGCTTAGACAAAAATAATTAGCGCATTAGATACCGAGATCGTGGCTGTTGCACTGCCGGTAAATGGCTAAGGATATATTTGAGCAAATAGTTTATAAATTAACTATGTTGCAATGGTTTTATAAATGAACCGAGTGATAGTAAGGGGGCACGGTAGAACTCACTAAGATATGTTATCTCACCCTATCATTATTGTGGTTTTTACAGAGAAACAGGGGAAGTGAAATACAAGGAGACACGAGTAGGTGGCGTGCTCACGGAGATACCAAAGACGTAGAGTCTTGATATGTCCGATTGTTCTTCTTTTATTGTCTCTGTTTTGGTTATGTAACTTATACTGGATATGAGTTGTATGAACCCCTTTTATTTCTCTGTTTATTGTATTGAACAATTGGGTCTGTATTCCTTTTGAGTTGTGAAAACAGCGAACCTTTATGGAATTTAAGACGGATGACTCCGAGACATTATGTTTTATTTTCGGAATAAAGTTTGAACGTTCAATATCTAAGCAGGGATAGTGTCCTCTGATTATTGCTAAG
The DNA here is from genome assembly GCA_039519185.1 of Astragalus membranaceus. NCBI lineage: Eukaryota > Viridiplantae > Streptophyta > Magnoliopsida > Fabales > Fabaceae > Astragalus > Astragalus membranaceus. Next base: position 41,010,216 of record CM076846.1, read on the forward strand.
ATGTGCATTTCAATGTATCTACACGTTAGAAATATTGGGGTGTTACACTTATCAGGAGAACCAATTATAATAACCATTTATAGTTAGACACCGAAAACATTTAACACAATAGTATCATGCAAGAATCAATAGTATCATGGAACAAGCAAGAATCAATGGTACCTTAGTTTGGTAGAACCTCGTGCTGATAGCAAACAAAGAATGAGAGAAAGAAGAATTTGGGAGTCTTTGTATATCTCTTCACAAGTGCTCATTTACATATGAGGGTGAGTCCTATTTATAGGGTGGGGATTGACAAGTGAGTAATTAACCATAAAGGCCACTACACAAAGAGAATAATGGAGATGATGGGAGAAGAGAGATGGACATCCAATATCCAATAATATTCATAACAAAAAGGATTAAATGTCATTTTAATCCTTACAAATATAGAAAATTTTAAATATCAGATAATAAGAAAAGCCAACGTCAATTTTTTAAACATAGAAAACACTTTAAGAGCTAAAATTAATGCTTTTGGAAATTGTAGGGACAACATTTTTTTCACATGGACTAAAATAATTTCTTGATATATTTCCAAGAACTGAAATGATATATAAACTTATATCTTATTATATCTAAAATTTTAAAAACGTTAAAGTTAATAATTAAATATTTTCATTATGTATAATTTTTTATTGACTAATATTTTAACTATAACTTAAACATAAAATATCGAAAAATTATATATTTCGTATATTTGACGACATAAATAAATAGATTAGTAGTTTCTTAAAAAACTTGGTATTTTTTTATTTTATTTTAATGATATATATTTTTATAAATCAAATTTATATTTCCCAAAATTCTTCATCGCCCAAAATCCCCAAACTTCCCAGAGTCCCACTCAATCGCGAAATTCCCAAATGCAAAGGTCCAAATATATGACCACCACACAATCAATTCCTTCCTCATTCCAGATATGGGGAAAGATGAATTGAACCTTAGCATTGAAGGTGATGCGAGAATGCGAGAGTAAGGTTTGGTGCGATGGAGAGAGAGTGTCATGCGAGAGAGAGGGACAAAAGGTGATGAGAGGGATGCAAGAGTGAGTGTGATGCGAGAGAGAGAATTAAGAAGAAGATGTGCGATGAAGATGAAGTTTTCGGTTTAACTGAAACAGCATTTGGTTAAACGATGAAGATAAAGCTGATGATGGCACTAAAAATTATATTTTATTTATTTAACATATTAAAATAATATTTTTTAAATATAAAGGCCACATGGCATTCTGATGTGGCTTGCCACATTAGTTAATTGAGCACCACATCAGATTCAATTTTGACCAAGTTAGAGAGAGACTTTGATTTTAGAAATTGGAAAAATAGCGGGACCATAATCGTGAAAAAAAGAAGTTGGGAAACTAAAATTGAGAGTTGGTCATAATAGGGGGACCAAAACTGTAATTAAGAAAATATATTAGGGGCGCGTGGTTTTCCGTACAAGCACACATTAAGAATTGAATTTTCGGTTTACTGACATAACTAACATTAATGCATGCATTGTTGTCAAAAAAAACATTAATGCATGCATGCAAATAACAAACCAATACGAATTGGTATAGGGAGCATAAGTATTTCCTAAGGTAAATTAGATATGTAGTAAAAAATGTTCTCTGAAAAGTATTTATAGTGGGAGAACTATAAGAATCTCTCCTGAAGTGTATGCCTATAATATTAGGGACAGAACCTACCTTTGGGTCATCCTCAACAAATTTTAAAAAGTCATTAAATTGGAGAAAACACAAAAGTATTTACCTTAATAGTCTTTTTTTATACGAGGAATTAGATGGAGAGTTCTTGGTATCCAAACACCAGCACAAAATAAAATGCATTTTCTGTATTGAATGAATAATGAATCACACTGTACAACTGGAAAACAGAATGGCTTATATACAGAGAGAAGTAAAGGAACTAACTCCTAACTTCTAACTACGGATCTAACTGTCTAACCAAGATCTAACTGTACAAGTTAAATTAACAGATTCTAATTAACTATGGTTAGTGAGATGATATACTCCTAATATCCCCCCTCAAGTTGGACTATGAATGTCACATAAGCCCAACTTGGTGATCAAACACTGAAATGAAGGAGAGTGCAGTGGCTTTGTGAAGATATCTGCAAGTTGAGAGGAGGAAGGCACAGGTAGAAGGTGGATGATGCCTTGCTGGATTTTCTCACGAATGACATGACAGTCTATCTCAATGTGTTTGGTTCTCTCGTGGAATGTGGGATTGTGAGCTAGATAGATGGCAGACTTGTTGTCACAATACACAGCAGTAGGAGAGGTGGGTTTGCAATGCAAATCGGTGAGTAAGTAGTGTAGCCACTGGATTTCACAGGAAAGGCTAGCCAGGGCTCTGTATTCAGCTTCAGAGGAGGACCTTGAAACTGTATTCTGCTTCTTTGATTTCCAAGAGACCAAGGATGTGCCAATGAAAGTGCAGTAGCCTGTGATGGACTTGCGGGTGTCAGGGCAGCAAGCCCAGTTAGAGTCAGCAAAACCAGATAGTTTCACAGTGGTTGTTGCAGAGAAGAATAGACCCTGTGTTGGAGAGGATTTCAAGTAACGAAGAACACGGGTTGCTGCCTTGAAATGTGATGTGAGGGGCTTAGCCACAAACTGGCTAAGTTGTTGCACAGCATGGGAGATATCAGGCCGTGTAGTGGTGAGATAGAGTAGTCTACCAACAAGCCTTATGTATGTAGATTCATCAGGATAGAGTGGAGAGCCATCTGTTGCAAGCTTGATGGAGGGATCACTAGGAGTGGAAACAGGTTTGGTGGCAAGAGAGCCACTGTCTTGGAGAAGGTCCAGAGTGTATTTCCTCTGGTTGAGGATGATGCCTTGGCTAGATCTAGCAACCTCCAAGCCAAGAAAAAATCTGAGAGGGCCCAAGTCCTTAATTCTGAACTTGGAGTGCAGTAAGAATTTAATAGAGTTAATTTCTTCCATAGAGGTACCTGCAAGGACCACATCATCAACATAGACAGGTAAAATAGTGAGATGTTTGCCTTGAGCTTTGGTGAAAAGAGAATGATCAGCCTGTGACTGAAGAAATCCAATGGAAAGCAGGGTAGCTGTTAGTTTTTGATTCCACTGTCTGCTTGCTTGTTTAAGTCCATAAAGGGACTTATGCAGCTTGCAAACAGGATTAGAAAAGCCAGTAGTTGCTGGAGTGAAGCCTTGGGGAAGAGACATGTAGACTTCTTCATATAAATCACCATGTAAGAAAGCGTTGTTCACATCCAGCTGCTCCAAAAACCAATTATTCAATGCTGCCAGGGCTAGGAGCACTCTCACAGTGGTGAGTTTAGCTACTGGACTAAAAGTATCAAAGTAGTCTACACCTTCCATTTGAGTGTAACCTTTGGCTACGAGGCGTGCCTTGTACCTCTTAATGCTGCCATCAGCAAGATATTTGATCTTATACACCCATTTGCAACCAATGGGATGTTTACCAAGTGGTAAGTCAACAATGGACCAAGTTTTGTTCAAGTCAAGAGCATGAAGCTCCTCCTGCATAGCCTTCTGCCAACACTCTTGTTTGGAGGCTTGGTGGAAGGTGGAGGGCTCACTGTGCAATGTGATGGAGCAGCAAAAAATTTTGTATGCAGAAGAACAATTTTCATAGGATAAAACAGATGATAAAGGATAAGGAGAAGAGGAAGTGATACCTGAAGAATTATTGGTACAGCTAGTAAGATTGCAATGGTCGTCATTCAAGTAGCTTGGGGTGGACTTAATTCTAGTGGAATGTCTAAGAGGTGGTACAGCAGTAGAGACAGGGATTGGTGGATAGGGAGAAGGGACAAGGGCTTCTGTGGTTGGCAGTGGAGGTGAAGGTGGAGAAGGAATATCTGGTGTGTAAGGTTCAAGAAAGGAATCTGGTGTATCTGAATAAGGAATAAGGGTATCAGGAAGAGAGGCTGTGGGTGCAGGAGTGGCTGTTTGGGTAGCTTCAGTGGCTGATGTAATAGTGTTCTGAAAGGGAAAGTGGGATTCATAAAAGACCACGTTTCTAGAGGTGAGAAACTGATGTGAGTGGAGGTCATACAGCAAGAAGCCTTTCACTCCATCTGTGTATCCAAGGAAGACAGTTTTCCTTGCTCTAGGGTCAAATTTTGTTCTATTGGCATGCAATGTAGATGCATAGGCAAGGCATTCAAAGACTTTGAGATGAAGGAGAGTTGGAGGTTGTTTGAAAAGTGTTTGATAAGGGGATGTGTCTTGAAGCAAAGGGGTGGGGATTCTATTGATGAGGTGAACTGAATGTTGGATGGCAAAGTTCCAATGGTTAAGGGGAAGGTTGGCATGGAAGGTTAAGGCGCGTGCAACATTTAGTATGTGTTGATGTTTGCGTTCCACAATGCCATTTTGTTGTGGAGTCTCCACACAAGATTTTTGATGAAGGATTCCCTTGGAAGAGAAGAAATCATTCATTAAAAATTCTGGGCCATTATCACTTCTAAGACACTTCAATTTGGTGTTAAATTGAGTTTCGATGTAGTGCACAAATTTGATGAGATGGCCACGGGTTTCTCCTTTGTTTTTCATGAGAACAACCCAAGTGAATCTACTGTAGTCATCAACAAGGGTGAGGAAATATCTGTGACCTAATGTAGATGTGTGGGAATAAGGCCCCCAAATGTCAGCATGTAAGATGTCAAAGGGGTTAACTGTTTTGGTTAGGCTAGAGGGATGAGGTAGCTTTCTCTGTTTTGCATAGTGATAGGCATCACAGGGGTTTTTAGTGTTGTGGAACTTGATGTAGGGAAATTGTTGAGACATGCATTGTTGTCTATTGAAGGGAATGTGGCCTAATCTCAGATGCCATAAACAAGAATCAGAGGCAGTAACGGTATTGCCATTCAATGAATGAGAAGCAGAGTCAGAAATGTGAGAAACAGAAGCAGTAACAGTATTTTTATTCAATGAAACAGTGTTACAAGGTATAGCTTTGGATGTTACAAGTGCTTCATTACAATGTAAGAGTGCTGCATTGCAGTCACTACTATGTGTCGATGAGTGTGTTTCAGGATTACAAATAGTAGAAATGTTTGTGTGATTGGTTTGTGGCTTTGCTAAGGAAAGGCTTATCTTATAGAGTCCATGCAAGAGACTAGCTATACCAATAATCTTCTGTGTACCTGCCTGCATGATGGATAAACCAGAGTCATCAAAAAAAAGCAGTGCATTTGCTAGATTTAGCAAGTTGTGGACCTGACATGAGATTTGCATGAAAATTGGGAATATACAAAACATTGTAAAGAGTTAGGCCATTTGAAAAGTGCACAGTGCCTGCCAATGTGGCAGTGGCAGTGGTGTTATTTGGCAAACTGATGTGTATGGGTTTTATTGAAAAACAGTTTGACAGAAGGTGTACATTGTGTGTGATGTGATCAGTGGCTCCTGTGTCCACAATCCACATATCTAATTCTTTGATGTAAGCATAGACATTACCAGACTTATCTGAAGGTTGGGCATTGTAGGCTGTGACAGTGTTGGTGGAGTGGAAGGGAACAAGAGTAGTATTGGCAGAATGTGATGCAGCAGCAACCTGTAGCTTTAAAGCTTGAAGCAATTCTAGAAGTCCCTGATACTGCTCACTTGACAGAGAGATACTACCTTTGGAATGCTCAGATGGTGCACACTTGTCTTCTTCAGTGTTGTTATTGTTAGCACCAACACTGTTTGCAGAAGAATTGGCTGTGGAATTGCTGTTTGATTTGTTCTGGTAGCCAGGTGGAAAGCCGTGGATAAAAAAACATGAATCCACTGTGTGATTGGTCTTTCCACGGTTAGTGCAAAGTCTAGTGCCTCCTTGTGATCTTCCACCTGAACCATTTCTACCACCACGATTTCTACCACCATTGTAACCTCCTCTACGGCCTTGAAACTGAAAACCATTGGCAGCATTGGCCTGTACATTGTTCCCAGTAGTGTTGTTCACAGCAGAGTGCTTGTTGTCTAGGTCAATGGCTATGGGAGATTCCATTTGCCTTTCTTGTTGAATAACCATAGAGAAAGCTTTAGTGATCGTAAGGAAAGGATCCATCATCATAATTTGAGATTTCACATGAGCGTATTGCTCATTAAGGCCTTTCAGAAATCTGATAGTATAATCCTGATCTCTATATGTCCTAGTGGATTTTAAAGCATCACAGGAGCAAGGGATACCACATTTGCAGCTAGGTAATGGCCTAAAATTCTCCAACTCATCCCATAGGGATTTCAATTCAGTGTAATACTCAGAAATGTTGAGATTACCTTGAGATAGGCGATAAATGTCCTCATGAAGATCTGCAATACGGAACATGTCGCCTTGATCAAAGCGATCGTGGAGATCTTTCCACGCATCGTGCGCCTTGTCGAAGTAGGCAATCGATTTCTGAACGCTTGGAGAAACGGAGCGCTGGATCCATGAAAGCACCATGCTGTTGCATCGTGTCCACTGATTGTAGGGTGAATCCGTCTTCGCCGGAGCTAGAAAGGTGCCGTCGACGAAAGCAAGCTTGTTCTTCGAGATTAGACTGATGCGCATCGATCTAATCCATGGTTGAAAGTTCTTCGTGCCTTCCAACACTGGTGACACAAGAACGAGAGCAGGAGTTTCGCTCGGATGGAGGTAGTAAGGATTTCCATTGTTAGTGGCAAAATCAGAGTATGTAGTGCTCCGAGTCATCGTCTTCTGAAGGAAACGGTAATTCCTGAAGAAAAAAAATTTTGGAAGCGGAAGGACGGTGATGGAAACAGAAGCAGAATAACGATGAAGGAAAGGGACGATGAACCAGAGCTCAATGATAGAGCTCTGATACCATCTTGGTATCCAAACACCAGCACAAAATAAAATGCATTTTCTGTATTGAATGAATAATGAATCACACTGTACAACTGGAAAACAGAATGGCTTATATACAGAGAGAAGTAAAGGAACTAACTCCTAACTCCTAACTACGGATCTAACTGTCTAACCAAGATCTAACTGTACAAGTTAAATTAACAGATTCTAATTAATTATGGTTAGTGAGATGATATACTCCTAATAAGAGTCAAAGTTACTTAAGTCTTATATACAAAATATAGAAACTACAACAAAATGTCGTACATGTGATTTAATTTGATCAAGTTGAGACTGGAGGGTAATCAACTTTTGTGCTTCCTATAGTTTTTTCTCATTTTTTTGTGGGTTTCTATATTACTTTTTTTTTTTGACAAAAGGGTTTCTATATTTCGATGACTGTGTTGAGCACATTTTTGTACTCAATTTCCCAATAGATGCACGCTTTGGGTGCTTATATACTGCGGTGTTTATGAATTTTTAAAATTGAAACTATTTTGTTAAAATCTTCATTTCCAACTTAAGGAAGTTTTAATTATTAAAATGTTATTTAATTTTTTTTACTGTGTTATTGCTCAAAGGTATCCAATAGCTTTGCATGTATTGGTCCATGTGGTTTCTACTTCCCAATAAATTTTTTGCCACATGGAAGGGAAACAGTTTATGGAGGATAAGTGGAGAGAGCTAATAAAGGTGGAGGGGTGATGCCACATGCGGTCACTACAAAAGAAAAACAGTATTAACGACGACCAAAATTCCTCACTAACGCGTAGCAAAGGAAAAACTGTAACACTTGAAAAAAAGTCTAAAAAATATGGAACAAATAAGTGTATGGAATTATGAATCTCAATATTGAAGGCATTGTCAAAGACATGAATATTACGGAGTCAAAAGTGGATGATGAAGCCAATTGGGATGGGGAGAAATGGAAGAACTTAAACACAGAATTTTGGTCAGTCTTGCATCACAAAAAAAAGCCTCGTAGCTCAAAAGGCTAGGGATAATTGGATTCAACAGGGTGATGGTTGTAACAACCCCTTTTCTACCCGGTAAACTTTTGACAAAAATCAGAGTTTCAAAAACATTTTTCACTACACCCACAAGGGATGCCACATTTACACCATTAAAACATCACATGCCAATAATAAAATTCACCATTAAAAATAGTACGATACATAGCACGTCATAAATGGGACGAACCCCCAAAACACCTGTTCAGTCTACTTGACAGTAACTCTATCACCACGCAGCGGAATAAAAATAAAGGTTCAAAATGAATAATCATAACATCACCATAAAACTTCAACAGTTAAATAATAAGGACATCTAATAAAGACTAGCGTTCATCCCCCCGAGTGCTACGTATCAGAGCGACGACACCGACTCGACTAGCGAAGGTAGACATGCCTTCACTCGCAATCACCTGCACGTTACCAGCATAGGGGTAACATTCAAACAGAATGGGTGAGATATCTAACATTATAATAGCATATATGATAGGCAATATGCTAGAGTTACGACAACTATATCCACCGCTTCACAACAACATCAAATTGCAATCACCAAGAATCATCACCAATGTCATGAGAAAATGAATGAGATGCAACCCACACCAACGGGTATATGCATGTGGTACCAATCATCACCAATAAAATAGCCAATAAGGGCATCATCACCTGTATATCATCACCGCGTTTTTAAGCATCATCATCATCACCTATAGCTCCAAGGCCGAAGCCATCAATACCAAAATAATGCATATGAAATATATGCAACACCATGAACAATGCACCAGAGACAATCAACAACAATAGTCATTTAATTGACACGACAACACCAATATCAACAAATGGTCATAGACCCATCACCTATCACCTTAGCCAATAAAATAGGCACATCACCTGTTATATCATCACCAATAACACCAACACCTATAGGGCAGTTTAAAAATTTTGACCGTAACATCAACAACCACTGACACCAAAGACACCAATAGATTTACAACGTCAATGGCAACAACAATTTTTCAACAAACAACATTAGTTTACAGCAACATCAACATTAATGTTTCAGCAACAGCAGTAATAACTTTTCAGAAAAACAGCAACATTAAAACGGAGACAGCAACAGTGATTTTTCAGAAAAACAGCAACATAAAAATGGAGACAGCAACAGTGATTTTTCAGAAAAACAGCAACATAAAAATGGAGACAGCAACCATGATTTTTCAGAAAAACAGCAACGTAACAACGGAGACAGCAACAGTGATTTTTCAGAAAAACGGCAACATAAAAATGGAGACAGCAACAGTGATTTTTCAGAAAAACAGCAACATAAAAATGGAGACAGCAACCGTGATTTTTCAGAAAAATAGCAACGTAACAACGGAGACAGCAACAGTGATTTTTCAGAAAAACAGCAACATAAAAATGGAGACAGCAATCATGATTTTTCAGAACAACAGCAACGTAACAACGGAGACAGCAACAGTGATTTTTCAGAAAAACAGCAACATAAAAATGGAGACAGCAACCATGATTTTTCATAAAAACAGCAATAGTAGTTTTTCAGAAACAACAACATTTATGGCCTGGCGCCTAGGAGCAGGAACTGGCGCCCAGCAACAGGGCGCCAACAGGCAACATCATCCAGCAGGAACTGGTGCCCATCAACAGGGCGCCTAGCACAACAGCAACACAGACAGACATGGCGCCCAGGAGCAGGGCGCCTAGCACAACAGCAACACAGACAAACATGGTGCCCAGGAGCAGGGCGCCTAGCACAACAGACATGGCGCCCCGGATTCGGCGCCCTTGGCTCTCAGGCACCCGCAACACAAAAACGCAACACGGAACGCAACACTGAATAGCAACGGCGCCCATGGCGCCCAGTGCGCCAGCACCAGAACAAAACGGCAGCACGGCGCATATGGCACCCAGTGCGCCCACGCCACAGAACACAACGGCAGCACGGCGCCTATGGCGCCCAGTGCGCCTACTCCACAGAACACCCATCACTAGACAGGCGCCCATGGCGCCTAGAATCAGGACGACAACAACAACCTATGCGACACACACATCAATGGCGCCCATGGCGCCTAGGGACCAATTTTTTCGATTTTCACCGTGACCAATCTTCAAGCACCAAATTACAATCATCATGAATGCATTCAAACATCACCAAATAAACACCAAACAAAATCAAAGAGACAACATAGAGCCTATCTCCCACATAACGCCCATCATACACCCTATTATAAAGGTAGAACCCACCCTTACCTTAGATTTGCCGAATACGAGATCCCCCTTGCACGAAAACTCCAAAGAACCACAGCAACAAGAGCTCCTCTCCTCTTTCTCCTTGGTTGCGCCGTCCCCTCCTCTTCTCTTTTCGCAAATCCCTCTTTTCTTTTTTCCAAAATGTGCAAGTGATCCAAACCCTAGCTAATGCCTTCACCTATGCGCCTATGCCATTGGGCTCTTGGATCACGGGCCTCCTTCTACTACTCAACTTAATTACTAAACACCACTCCCTGATTTAAATAAAACATCATATTATTATTTTAATATGACTATACCAATAAAATACCTAAATAATTTAATTAAATAAATAATTAAATTATTTGTGCGTTACAATGGTAACACTAAGTTTTTCCATAATTCAATCAAGTATAGACAAAGGGTAATAATATTGAGCTTCTTAAGGTAGGAGAAAGGTAGTTAGATAAGGCGGGGGATAACAAAGAAACGGTGAGAACTCACTACATTAATCAATTTAGAGAAGATCAGTTTGTCAAACCAACCTTGGATTGAATAGACTTTAAGAGGATTTTCGAAGACGAATCTCAATTTTTATCCTCTCCATTCTCAATGGAGGAGGTAGAAGAAGCGGTGTGATGTTGTGAAGATAATAAAAGCTCTGGTCCGGACGGGTTCAATTTCACATATTCTTTTGTAACATTGATTGGAAAAACAAAGAACCCCAAGGACTGAATGACTTTCGGCCAATATTGTTGATTGGTTTTGTTTATAAGATAATTGCCAAGATTCTTGCAGCTAGGCTCAAAGTCGTGCTTCCGGGGATTATTTCACCTTGTCAAACAACTTTCCTTTAAGGGAGGCAAATTCTAGATGGAGTTCTCGTGGCTAATAAGATGATCAACTTAGTTAAGAGGAAGAAGTGTCCATTATATATGTTCAGGGTGTACTTCAGCCATTATATATGTTCAGGGTGTACTTCAGAAAGGTGTACGATTTAGTGAGTTGGAAGTTCTTTGATTATATGTTAACAAGAATAAATTTTATGAAAGATGGAGATTAAGGATGAATGCTTGTATCTTTTCTGGATCGGTATCAGTATTGGTTAACGGTAGTCCTACGACGGAATTCTCTATGAGAGAGGGTTTAAGGCAAGGAGATCTGTTGACTTCATTCCTCTTTCTCATTGTTGCGGAAGTCTCAAGGGATTGATTAAAAATAACATAGAAGCTGGTTTTTTCAGAACACTGCATATAAAGGATGACTTGTCTTTTCCGATACTTCAATTTGCAGACGACGCTATCATTATGTGAAAGAATACCCGGGAAAATTTGTGGTGCTTAAAAGCGGTGTTGAGAGTGTTTGAAATGGCTTCCGGGGTTAGGGTAAATTTTCACAAAAACTGTCTAGTAGGGTTAAATATTGACAAGGTATAATTAAGAATTGCAGCACAGTTTCTCTATTGCTAGTTGGGTGATGTGCCGTTCAACTTTCTCGGTGTACTGGTTGGAGAAAATCCAAGGTTAAGTTCTACTTGGTGCTCAATTCTAAAGAAATGAAGGGGTAGATTATCAATGTGGAGAAATAGACAATAATCAAATGGAGGTCGGATCACTTTGATTAATTCGGTTCTTGCAAGCCTACCACAGTATTATTTTTCCTTCTTCAAAGCTCCTAAGAAAGTGATCAAAGAGATTGTACAAATTCAACGAAACTTCCAATGGGGATGGGGGAGACGATGCACGAAAGATGTGTTGGGTTAGGTGGAGTAGAGTCTGTCTTCCTAAGAATCTAGGAGGGTTGGGTTTTAGAAATTTGGAGATCTTCAATATAGCTATGCTTGCAAAATGGAAGTGGAGGTTGCTATCCGATAAGAAGAGTGTTTGGTATCTGCTCATGTCGTGGTTTCACAGTAACGAAAGAGTGTTAAAGCGTGCTCAATTTCCGGTTTGGTGGAACGATTCGGGGACCATAGATAAGTGCATGTCGTTTGCTGAAGGTTGGTTTCAAGACTTGGTCAAACTAAAGTTCGGTAATGGGACAGAGCTAAAGTTTTGCATGAAAATTTGATGTTGTCAATGGAGCTTGAAAGAACTCTTTCCTCATTTATATGAATTGTCAGACAACCAAGTTGGTGTTGTTGCAGATTTTGGATCATCGTATGATGGCAGATGGCAATGGAACTTAATGTGGAGGAAGCTTTTGGACTTAGAAGAGAATGAGGCAGCAGCTTTTTTGACAGATCTTCTTGGCCCTGACCTTGGTAGTGAAGTTAGATGGGTTTCACATTTGGATAGCTCTTCCTCATACAAGGTGAAAACAATCTATAATTATTTACTCAAAAAAAGCTAAGAGCCATCACTAGAGGAGGACAAAAGGAAGGTGTTAAAGAGGTTGTGGAAAACAACAACTCCTTTAAATAATTTAGTGTTTGCGTGGAAAGTTCTACTAGACAAATTACCAAAGCTTGGTGATTTACAAGATAAGGGTGTTGTAACATTCAATCCAGGCCCAACGTGTGTGCTCTGTTTTAGAAATTCTGAGGAATCTGCACACTTGTTTTTCTTGTGTAGTACTTTGGCCCAGGTCTGGATAATGATAGATAAATGGATTGGAACAAATGTTGGAGAGACATGCAGCGCTTGGGATCATTTCATGCAACATGGTGTCTGCTTTGGAGGTAAAAGGAACAAAAGGATTAGACATGGTTTGCAACTGTATGGGTTGAGGTATCCCTTGTGCCTCCTTAATGCAAACAAAAAACATAGGTTCTCATTTTTGTCCCAAAACTCTCTCTCTCTCTCTCTCTCTCAATGTCATATCCTTGCCGCCTACTTTTTTCAATTTCAAAACTCTCTCTCTCTCTTTTAGTTTCGTGATTTTTTAATAAAAAAATTAGTGAGCAACGCAATAGGAAAACAATAATGGGGAAGAAAAATTCAAGCTCGAGTAAAAATAGTGTTTGAATATTTTAAATGAAAAATTTAAGTTGGGAAAGGACAAATGCTTAAGATAAAACATTCTTTTTTGCACGGATAAATTAAAACCTTTTATGTAGTCCAAAGATGGGAAACTAACTCTTAAATGAACTTTAATAGAAAATACAACAATAACAATTGTTAATACCCAAAACCTGTTGAGTAATTGGCCGAGGAAGGACCTAGCTGAGGCAAGCAAATTTAGAGCAAGAATATTGGAGGTAGGTTGCTTAATGACTAATAGTCACCCTATTTCCGCCTACTCTTTCCTATTACTTTTCACAAGAGGAATCACATGATTAATGATGGCTTTTAGCCTTGAACGAGTATGGTCACTAGGGGAAGGGATAAGTAAGTCCTTCCTAGAAGAAAGCCATCATCTTTGAGGGGATTAATTTTTAGTGGAGCAAAGAAATGCTTTCCAAGAAGGGAAAGGGGTAGCTAAAAATATGGCAAGAAATCCAGATTAGTACGCTTAAAGTCAAATTATGAGCAAGAATGCCATAATAATGGTGGTGTTTGCTCAATAGAAGTAGCTCGACTAAGGAAGAGCTCGGCTAGAATACGACTCGGCTGAGGAGCTTGTGGCTAAGGTGTTGGGGAAAACACACACGTCAACAGATTAACCCACACACCCAAGGATTTTTGAAGGAATATTGACAAACACACCACGGGAATAAAGAAAGGAAGAACACACAATAATTTACGTGGTTCGGCACCTCTTGCCTACGTCCACAAGAACACATCAACACAATTCATTCATCTTCTTCAAATATGATTACAACAATTTGTAACCCACTCAAGTCTGTGTATCACCCTACAAAACTCTCTCACTCTAAGAGTTACAAGGAATGATAATACTCGCATGTCACAATAAATGATATCCAGCACTCTCCTCTCACTAGGACCTGCCTGGAGATCCTTCAACTCTGCATGATCACTCAAGGAGGAATAATTCACCTCTCCAAATGTGGATCTCTCACTTCTCCACATGATCACCAAAAGGGTATGCCTCACCTCTCTAATGGGGATATTTTCACATATTCACAAGTCTATCTATTTATAGGAGAGAACATAGCTTTCATTCATGTATTTAGTATAGTGGGCATTAAATATCCCACATTTCCAAGACACTTGACTTCAGGAAATATTGAACATTCTATATACACCTTTCAATTTCTTCAAAAGTGTCTCTTCAATTTTCCACCACTACTAATATTAAATATTTATTGGAAATTCTAATTGAATTCCCAAAAATCCTCCCTCAATTAAAATTTCCAAACTACTATATCATCTTCATTTTTATTTTTTTCCGCAAGACTAAGCTCCTCCACATGTGCATCTTGCATACTCACCTCTAACCAATAAACTTGAGTGTGTTCATCACCATATTTATGATCTCAATGCTCCTCTACGAGTTTTGAATAGTGATGCTTCACTAGTACTTTCACCGCTGTTAGCAACAACCAACAGGACACGACGCTTGGCCTCCACATTGTCAAGAAGACTTTCGATACAATGATCCTGCATGGATCCGCCACCAAACTCGTTGTCAGAACCGATGGGGTAAACCACACACGTCAATGGTTTAACCCACACGCCTAAGGATCTTTGAGGGAATATAGATAAGCACACCACAAGAATAAAGGAAGGAAGAACACACAATAATTTAGGTCGTTCGGCACCTCTTGCCTACGTCCACGGGAACACATCAACACAATTCATTCATCTTCTTCAAATATGTTTACAACAATTTGTAACCCATCCCAATATGTGTATCACCCTACAAGACTCTCTCACTCTAAGAGTTACCAGGAATGATTACACTCACATCTCACAACAAATGATCGCCAACACTCTCCTCTCACTAGGACCTGACTGGAGATCCTTCAACTCTTCATGGTCACCGAAGGAAGAATATTTCACCTCTCCAAATGGGGATCTCTCACCTCTCCAATGGGGTTATCACCGCCTCTTCACAAGTCTATTTATTTATAGGACACAACATAGCTTCCATTCATGTATTTAGCATAGTGAGTATTAATTATCCCACATTTCCAAGACACTTCACTTCAAGAAATCTTCTACATTCTAGATACACCTTTCAATCTCTTCAAAGGTGTCTCTTCAATATTCCAGCACTACTAATATTAAGTATTATTTGGAAATTCTAGAATTCCCAAAACAAGGGGAATTTAACAATATTGGTCCCTTAATTTCCTCAATTTCTAAAATGTGGCCCCTTTAAAAATTGGTCAACTTAGAGTCTAACGTGTAACTATTTCAAATGATGTGTCCTACCAGATATATACTCAAAATCGATGTTGAAAGTCATGTCACTATTTTATTTAGAAATAATTTTTTTAGTAAAAGATTACCTAGAACCACTCATGTTCATCCCTAACCCTCATCCTCTTCTTCATCCCAAACCCAGAACCCCTATTAGTTAATTGAATCATGGGTGTAATCATTTAAAAAAAGCGTAGATTGCCGATATACACATCTTCTAATTTTTAGGAAATAAACCCTCATTTTAAGTAGTACCTATATTTTGCAAAATCCCCTTATAATGGACTAATTATAAATTTTAGAGACTAATTAGTGAGATTGTTCTAGCTTTAGGAATTAGTTAATTAACAAAAAAGTTTTTTAAATACCAATAAGGGTTGGTCCGAGAAGAATTTGTGTTCGGATCTACCAAGAGCTTCGACTCTTGAGCATGCAAACAACTTTATTTGGATGGGAGAATCACAAGAACCACCACCAACAACACGGTAACCAAAGAAATTTAAATAACATTTTAATAATTAAAACTACATTAAGAAGGAATTGAAGATTTTAACAAAATATTTTCTTCTTTTGTTTTTGATAATCTAAACAATATATTAATAAAACTCCAGAGTTTATTAACAATATATCAACACCGTAGCCATTTGAACCGTACCTTAGGGGTCCCAGGTTGACCGAGCTTGAGGTCAGGTCGTCTGTATTTTGATAGGTCGGGAGTGGAGCCCAAAGTCACTCCAACGCCAAGTTAGGGAGTGTGCCTGCAAAGACACTCCAACGCCAAGTTAGGGAGCAGAAGTCAAAGCGAGGTATGAGATGATGGGAGAAAAGTGTAACTGTTAGTGGGGGTTTACCCGTATCAGAACCAGCCGTTGGATCAGGCGAATCGATCTCAGCCATTGGGAGGTTCTTAGGCGCATTTTGAGCGCTCCGTAAGGCGGAGTTCAGCTCTTTGGGCCGGTCTTGGCCCATTACCGGGATTGGGCCTGGTGTCCAGAACACCTTTCAAATTATAGGAACCCAAAAAAGGAAAAAAAAGAGAAAAAACTATAGGAAGCACCAAAGCTTATTACACTCGATCTATATGTATATACCAGCAAGGCAGCAAAGAAAGCCACAACTTGATAAAAAAATTGATTAAAAAATAAATAATTTTGTCTTTTCTTCAATTTTATAAACAATATTTAAGTTTGATAATGACCCAAAGGTAAAGATGCATTTAAAAAATTCTGTCCCTAATAATATAGGAGTACACTTAAGGAGGGATTCTTATAACTCCCTCACTATATTGATACTTTGCAGAGAATCTTTTTTTGCAACTACATTAAATCATTTAATGTTTGGACCACCTGACATGCTATCTAATTTACCTTATGAAATACCTATGCTCCCTATACCAATTTGTTTGATATTTGCATGCATTAATATATTTGTTATGGTTGTGAGTCAATATCAAGTATGTATGTTAGTATGTCACTAAATTCTTGATGTCTGCTTCTGACCTAACTCAACAGAAGAGATGAGGGTGTGTGTACTAATTTCTTGTCTGCTGCAATCCAACAATATTTCATCTCATTAAGTGATTCTTCTCATTACAATACCATTAAAATGAATATTTCGTCTTCTCATTTTTAATTTTAGAACTTTTTAAAGTTTGGTAGATGATCCATGTGCCTCTTGTCGTTTTTAATTTTAAAAAAGGTCTTAAATTCTCTTGAATATTTTGTCTTCTCATTTCTAATTTCAGTCACGTGGTCCACACATTTTAATGGTTTAATGTTCTCTGCAAAGTATTAATAGTGAGGGAGTTATAAGAATCTATCCTAAAGTGTATGCCTATAATATTAGGGACAGAACCTACCTTTGGATCATCAACAAAATTTTAAAAAATCATAAAATTGAAGAAAACACAAAAGTATTTAGTTTAGTAGTCTTTTTTATATGGAGGAATTAGATGCAGAGACAGAGTCATTACTTAAGTCTTATGTACATAATAGATACTATTATAAATATGGTACAAGTGATTTTGATCAAGTCGTGGCTTTCTTTGTTGGTACAAATGGAGGGTAATAAACTTTTGTGCTTGCTGTAGTTTTTTCACAGTTTTTTGGGGTTCCTATAGTTTGAATTGTAAGAACAAATTGAACATCATGACAATAATATAATAATAATAATAATAATAATAATATGAACCATAATCTTAGTCATGAACAATTAACCCAAGATCATAGTTGCATGAAAAATTTTTTTGACTAAAAAGACGTTCATTCATTCAAATTGATAGATTACATCGATGATAATAAAAACTCAGAATCGCTAAAAATACAAAGGATGAATCTGCGAACAAAGCTACAACACGCAAGTTAATAGCATAAAACGACAAAATGCCTACAAATGTGAAAAAATAAAAGTCACCAGAGTACCCATGTCTCCGAATCTGTAACTTTAAAACCCTAGTCATTTAGAACACCATATAAATAGATAAATAAATAAGAAGGGATAAGATACTTATATTTTGAAGACATCCTTTTAAAAGTGATTTGTAGTGTGTTTGAATGCTCTTGTGTGCCTTTGAATTTCAATGACATAGAATAAGATCTTCCTCCCCTTCTTTCTCAAGCTTTGATGGGTAAGCATGTAATGACAATTTATCATTAGTCTTCACATATGTCCCAAGATATATATTTATAGAGAAAGTGGAGAGGGGACCAACTCTTACCTGTAGGGTTACAATGGTTCGTCATATTCAATCATGAATAGCCATATCCATTCAAATCATACCCTTCGATGAAGAGTTGTAATGGTTCCACCCATCATGGATCCAATAAACTATAAGCTACACTATTCAAGTAGACTTATATACAATGTGATTGTCTAATATCTATTGATCACAAGATAGATATTCCAAGACCCATCAAGATACTATTCGACCAAAGTTTTATAAATCAATAGAAGACCAACAATAAAAAATAAAATTTCTTACAAGAATGACAACGGTGTTGAGCACATTTTTGTACTCAATTTCCCAATAGATGCACGCTTTGGGTTCTTATATACTATGGAGGAGTTTATTACTATATTTTTTGGATTATAAAAAAGAAACTATTGTGTGAAAATCTTCAATTCTGTTCTGGATTGGGCCCTAGCGCAATCCGGATTTGGACCCATCTCGGTGCTCCAAACACGCACAGGGGCTCCGATATAGGCAATCCGTCTAATCACAATAACTATGACCACACTCAGATATCTTCCCAGAAAAGCTTGATAAGCACTGTGTGTGGGTGAGAGAATATAGGTACTTCAGAAGCTTCTAAGAAGCCACTTCATAAGCTACTTTAATTAGAGAATACTTCAAAAGATAAGAAAAATTATAGTGCACTCTCATACTTTAAATGGGGTCGTTCATGAGGTATATATAGAGTTTAAACCTCAATAGAGTCGTTGGAGATGGCTCCATAAGTCAATATAGCTGTTTGTACTTTATGCAGAAAAGTTGTTGTACTTTTCTCCACATTTACAGAATTTCGGCACTTGCAGCAGGAGCACTTAGCTTCTGTTGATTGTATCTTCTGATCTCGATTTTGACACATTGAATGCTTATTTTAACTTGTCCCATATCTTCTTAGCCATTTATTGAACTTCATGAATAATTCTAATCTTCAAGAAGATATGTCCATGTGCCTTCTGATACTTTAGAACCTACTGATGTATCTTCTGTTTTTTGAGAAGCTTTTGGTATTGGATCTTCTAATGTCATAGAAGCTTCTACTGATGAATCTTCTGTTGCTCAATGAAATGGTTGATCTTGCTAGGCGTCGGAAGGATGTGTGTTTGCTGTTTAAAGGGGATTTTGAAAAGGCCTGTCACTCTGTGTCTTGGAGTTACTTGGATTATATGTTGGGGCATATGGGGTTTGATCAGAAGTGGGTTCCGTGGATGAAGGTGTGTATCTTTTCGAGCAACATGTCAGTTTTAGTAAATGTTAGTCCTACAAAGTAATTTGTGGTTCACAAAGGTTTGAGGCGGGGTTATCCGTTATCTCCCTTCCTCCTTTTGATAGCTGTAGAAGGGTTGGCTGCGTTTGTGGCTATGACGTCTATGCTTGGTAGCTTTGAGGGTTTTGAGGTTTCTAATTCCTTAATTAAAGTACTCACTTTTACAGTTTGCGGATGATACTATCGTATTGAGGAAATGATCTTGGGAGATTCTATGGAGCCGCAAAACCATTTCTCAGTGCTTTGAGGTGGTGTCGGGCCTCAAAGCGAACATTCATAAGAGAAATATGATTTGGATCAATTTGGAGGAGGGTTTCCTCGAATCTGCCTCTACCTTTCTCTCCTATAGTATTGTTTCTCTTCCTTTTAGGTTTTTGGGGATTCCTGTCAAGGCCAACTCAAGAAGGAGGTGTATGTGAAAGGAGGTGAATGTGGTAATTCCCTAAACTTTTGATCATCGAAATGGTTGGTTACCATCCCTTTGAAGAGAATTTCCCAGCTCTATTTGACACCTCTTTACAGAAGGATTACCCTATTGCTGGCATGGGGGTTAGAATGGGTACTCTATGGAGTTGGTATTACAAATGAACTCGTGCTCTTAATGCATCAAAGGTGGATGATTTTTCTCTTTTATCTAACATTTTGTGTGACTTTTGTCCCGTGTTTGCTTCTGTAGACAGGTGGAACTAGAAACTCAAGAAACCCCATTCATTTGGTGTCAAATTCTGCTACCTTGATCAGGTGTTTCGGCCAACTAGTATTGGCGATGTTCTAAAAGACGCTCTGAAATCTCTGTGGCGATTTTCGGTTCTGTCCAAGGCCTCTATTTTTGGGTGGCGCCTTCTTCTTGACAGGCTTCCTAATAGAGACACGTTACTTGCTAGAGGGTGGCATTGTTGGTGCTCATGAGACTGCTTGTCTGATTTGTTTCAGTCAGGAGGAATATGTTTCTCATTTGTTTTTTTCAAGTGTAAGGTAGTTGTTTCAATGTGGAAGGATATTTGTGGGTGGATGGGAGTTCAAGATGTGTCCGCATTAGAAGGAGTGGCCATTTTACCTATTTTGCGGACCTTGCTAAAGGGAAAAAATTAAACCGTGCAAACATATATGGTTGGCGGGTTTGTGGTGCAAGTGGTTGGAGAGGAATAACGTGCTTTTCAACAGAAGTGTTTTTGTTTATCCCAATTTATTAAACAGGGTCAAAACTTTGTGTAGGGCTGGTTCATCTGTAATGTTGGGACAAATTTAAATCTTCTGGTGGCTGAATGGTGGTCAATTCCCATCAAATGTTTGCAAGCAATCTGATTTTCCTCTTGTTGGGTGTGGTTTGATTGTTGTTGTGTGTTGTTGCAGTGGCCTTGCTGCTGTGGGTTTTTTTATGCAGAAGTGATGTCTTTGTTGTTGATGGTTTGTTGTTATGTTGTCCTCATTCTCAACAGTTTTACTGTTTTGTTTTTTTTATAAGTCAAATTGAATTAAAGGAGGTACAAGGGGTACCTCAACCCATGGTACAACTTAAGTGATTGATTCCAAGCAAGCCAAATGGCTAATACACCAACTAGCAAAGCTTAAGTCTATATTTCGCCCGAGTCTATTTACAAACCAACCCCAGAGTTAAATTTGACTTGGTACACCCTTTGAGCAAAATCAACAGTTCCACCCCTAAACCCTAAATCATGTATCTCATCTTTCCTTTCATTTATCTCATCTTTCCTTTCATTTTTCTCGAAAATTTCTCAAATGTTTTTTAAAATTCATTTTTTTGATTCATTAGTTCCGCCCCTAAAGATAATATTAATCCTGGTTATCCAAATGACCCACACAACCACGACCCAAATCATGTATCTCATCTTTCCTTTCCTTTTTCTCGAAAATTTCTCAAATGTTGGGCTCTTTTAAAATTAATTGGTCAACTTAAAGGATGTTGTGTAACAATTTTAAATGACGTGACATACCAAATATTTACTCAAAATCCATTTTGACAAATCATGCCACTATTTTATTTAGAAATAATTTATATATTAAGATTACCTAGAACCACTCATGTTCAACCCTTACCCTCCTCATCCTCTTCTTCTTCCCAAACCCATAACCCCAATTATTTAATTGAATCATGGGTGTAGTGATTTAAAAAATAGGCGTAGGTTGCTGATCATATGCACATCTTCTAAGTTTTGCAAAATCCCCTTATTATAGACTAATTATAATTTATAGAGACTAACTAGTGGGATTTTACTAACATTAGGAATTAGTTAGCAAAAAAGTTTTTTTAATACCAACAAAGCTTGGTCTGAGAAGTAATTGTGTTCGGATCTCCAAGATCTCGAGTTCGACTCTTGAGTATGGAAATAACTTTATTTGGATGGGAGAACCATAAGGACCCGGACCAGCAAAACTAGTGGATACTTTGGACAAATAAGACAATAACCAAAGAAATTTCAATAACATTTTGCTAATTAAAACTAGATTAAGAAGGCATAGAAGACTTTAACACAATAATTTCTTCTTTTGTTTTTGATAATCCAAACAATATATTAATAAAACTCCAATGTTTACTAACAATATATCAAGACCGTATTAATCAAAAGAAAAATATATATCAAGACCGTAGCCATTCAAATTATAGGAACCCAAAAAAAAAAAGAAAAATGAGAAAAAACTATAGGAAGGACAAAAGCTTATTACCCTCGATCTAAATAATTTTGTCTTTTCTTCAATTTTATAAACTTTATTTTATTTTGTTAATGACCCAAAATTAAAGATGCATTTAATTTGTTATTTTTTTTTATAAGCAATGTTAGTGGGGGTGGGGGAATGTTAATTTCCGGGAGTTGAACCCGGGACCTCCTTCTTGCACTCATTTGGTGCACTCCTTCGGTATCCCTTAGGAGGCCAACTGAGCTACCTACTTGGGTGCACTCATTTAATTTGTTATTTGAATGCTCCCTATAAAAATTTAATTTGTTTGTTATTTGAATGCTTTAATATTTGTTACGGTTCTTGGTCAAAAAAAATATTTGTTACGGTTGTGGGTCAATATCATATATGTATGTCACTATGCTAAAAACTCAATTCTTGATGTGTACTAATTTCTTGTCTGCTGCAATCCTACAATATTTCATCTCATTAAGTGATTCTTCCCATTACAATACCATTAAAATGGATATTTTGTCTTCCCATTTTCAATTTTAGACCTTTTTTAAGTTTGGTAGATGATCCAAATCATAGGTATGCACTCACTTTTTGGATTTTTTCATTAAAATGCTGACTATCACTCTAATTTCCTTATAAAATAAACATATACAAGCAAGCTGGTTTACTATTTTTACATGCATTAGTATCAACTACTCACATGCTAGTAGCACTCAAAACTACTATAATCCATTTACTAGTACTGCAGATTCAGAAAACCATGTGCCTCAAATCATATCAATAGTTCAGATCGGAGCAAGACTTAATGCATTAGTTAATAGTGTGATACCGACTATTAGCTAGGGATATTAAGGATTGAAGTTTAGAGAACGACTAATATATATATATATATATATATATATATATATATATATATATATATATCCCATCAAATTGAAATTCATCTACATAGCAATACAAGGCATTAGCATATGTTGATATTTTTTGATGGAATATTTGTTTCTTCTGGTTTGTACCGATCGATCAATTTAATTAAACAACCTCAACATCATCAGCTTCATTCTCAATGACACATGCATTCTCAACATTTAAAATATCTAATTTACTAAAAATGAATCCTCTATATTTATTCCTACACATAATATAGTATTTAATTTGTGTATCTCTTTTTTTACTTACACACACATATATTGTTATTCCAGGCTGGTTTGTCACTGTCACTTTTTTGTGCAGAAAATGAATATCAATGATGGAGGAAATTGTTATGCTTGTTACAGGGAGTAGCAGTAACTAAATGCAAGTAAACAACAAGATGAACATCACATGCATCATTCTAATAAGTTTGGTTTCTTGATGTGACATTCTAATCTAACTCAACAGAAGAGAAGAGGGTGGTATGTGGGATAGTTAAATACACACACTCAATGACAAATTCTTATATCTTTCTCTCACTTCTAATATGCATCGGCATAGAACTTTTATTATTAATAATTTAATTTGCAACTATATTAAAATTTGGGGACCATCACCAGCTATATAATTTCTTTATAAAACATACCTACACAAGCTAGCTAGTTTGCTATTTTTGCATGCATGCAGTTTTGAGTCAATATCACTCGTCTCAGCTCAACTTAATTCTTGAAATGTAGTTTTGAAATGTAGTTTAATTTGATCTGTGAGATACTAATTCTTGAAAAGTGATGTAATAGTTAACAAGATGATGGTGAGGTGTATGAGAGAGAGAATTGGAGGTTCTTATTATTCTTTTTTCCATTGTAATTATTAATTCTCCTCACATCACTTGAAAAACATTAATAAATTAATTTCTACAGTTGTCACACAACCTCCCTACCAATTTACTTAGTCCCAGTTGTATAAAAATCACAAGAAAAGTAATTCCCATCGTTTTGTATGCATGTTATCACAGGCTACCCTCTCCTATATTTTGAGACTACACATTTTAATTTGTTTCTTACTACGTACTGAAACTGAAACCCATGTGCATCTCTTATTTTCGTTTTCATTAATTAAATTAATACACCTTCTGAAGGGGCTGTGTGTGGTGAAGTGGGGGTGTGGAAAGGAACACATATATCTATATAAATAGTAACACTATACTTTTTCTTTCCTGCAATTAACACTGCACTTCTTCTCATCTTCCACTCTCCCTCTCCCTCTCTTAGTACGTTCTAGTTTTTTTCTCCACTTCATAGAGCCTCCCTCTTTCAGCTTCCTCTTCAATTAGCAAAATCAATACCCCCATAGCATCTTCATCTCAGTGACTTTTCCCAACTCTCTACTAAATGGCATTTTCTTTTATCGCTTTTAAAGTCGTTCTCTTCATTCTCTTTTTTAAGGTTGACACTCTTGGTTTCTCTATACAGAATAGAGAATTTCATACGAATGTTGTAGTAGCAAAGGACGGGTCTGGGAATTTTACAAAGGTGATGACTGCTGTCCAGTCAGCTCCCGATAACAACTTACGGCATTTTGTGATTTACGTGAAAGCTGGGACATACATTGAGAGAGTTGTTGTGAGTGAACATAAGAAAAATCTTGTGCTTATTGGAGATGGTATGGACACTACCATTATCACCTATAACGTGGGTGTAGGAAACACTAATATGTCTAGCTATGATACAGCCACCTTTGGTAAGAAAACATAATCCCAAATTCTTTTGTTATTTTTTTAAATAGTGGTATCTAGGAATCTTTTCTCCTCTCCAAAAAACATCTATAGTTTTTATGATATATTAATATTTGACAAGTAGTATCATGTTAAAAAATAAAGAAACTTGTTTGTCAACAAAAAAAATAGAAATTTTATAACTTTCTGAAAGAAATTTCAGTTTCTTAATTTAAAATGATAAACAACTAAATACATTATTTGAGAAAAAATATGACTAAGTTATTAAAAATGTCTTTATTTTGGAATAAGAATAACATTCCTTGAAACTTAATTGTGTTAGTAAATATACTATTTTAGAATGCTTTTGTTGTTTTTGTAATAGCGGAAGCTAGGGATCATTTTTTGCTGTCGTAGAAACTTTTACAAGTTTTATAATATATATTTATGAAGGATCATGTAATAAAATATAGAAATATGTTTGTAAAAAATAGAAATTTCATAATATTCTAAAATACATTTCTGTCTTATAAAATGATAAACAAGTAAATATACTAATATTCTTGAAAAAAATATAACTGATCTATTAACTATGTCTTTATTGGCCCAACGCGCGAGCGCAGATTAGTCCTTCGTTGTCAGCGTTGAGACACTGCGTGGGTAGCCAGCGATGGTCCCAAACCAAAAAAAATGATAAACATCTAAATATACTATTTGAGAAAATATGACTAAGTTATTAACTATGTCTTTATTTTGGAATAAGAATAAAATTCCTAGAAGTTCAATTGTGTTTGTAAATATACTATTTCAAAATGTTTTTATTGTTTGTTGTAGTATAGCGGAAGCAAGGGATCTTTTTTCGCTGTCGTAGAAACTTTTACAAGTTTTAAAATATATATTTGTGAAGTATCATGTAATAAAATATAGAAATAAGTTTGTGAAAAATAGAAATTTGATAAAATTCTAAAATAAGTATCAGTCTTCTAAAATGATAAACAACTAAATAGACTATTATCTCTTGTAAAAAATGACTGAGTTATTAACTATGCTGTCTTTATTGTGAAATAAGAATAAAATTCCAAATTAAATATTATATATATATATAAAATCAACATTTTAATGCTTAATTTTTTTAAAATAAACATTTTAATGCTTAATATATAAATAGGTTGTTGGCAATTTTACAGAAGAAAATAGTGTGGTGTAGCGGCCAAAAGTCCGTTCGTTCATTTGTAAAGTACAATTTTTTTTTTGTTGTTAGAAACTTTTAGATGTTTTAGGATTTTTTTTATATGCAAAAATTATATTATAGGGGTACAAAGGGGAACCCAACTCTTTCATATTCAAGAGTTTTAGGATATATATTAGTGAAGTATCATCGTAATAATACATAGAAATTTGTTTGTAAAAAAAATAGAAATTGATATTTTTAAAAGAATTGCTGTCTTTGCTGTCCAAAAAAAAAAGAATTGCTGTCTTCTTTAATTAAAAGCAACTAAATATACTATTATCTCTTGAGAAAAATATGATAGTTATTAACTATATCTTTACAGGTTTCATAACATATATTTGTGCAGCATGTAAAAAATATAAAAATTTGTTTGTCATAAAAATGAAGAAATTTGATAATTTTCTAAAATAAATTTCAGTCTTTTAAAATAATAACAACTAAATATACTATTATATATCTGTTGAAGAAAATATGACTAAGTTATAACTAAACATATTTTTATTGTGAAATAAAAATAATATTCCTAGAAATTCAGTTTAACTAAATATAGTATTTTTTAAAGTTTATATTTATCTAATCTATTTATATTTATTGAATATACAACTTAACTATTTATCCACCACAGCAAAATATCTGAAGCTCAACCCCAGCCAACTTAGGAAACCAAAAGACTTAACTGATTTATGACCGAAGATGTTCTATTATCTTTTTTTTGGCTTAATTTGTACCATTTTACAGAATTATAACACTTCACCTTCTTTTGATATGTTATGTTATTTTATATTTTTAAATAAGTTTTTGCTCTAGTTTTATGAAGTTCAAATTTCATGACTCAATTTTCATTACTTTTTTCATTTATGAAGCTGTTTTTGGCAACGGGTTCATTGCGAAGAACATTTCCTTCCGCAACACTGCAGGACCCAGAAAAAATCAGGCTGTAGCATTATATTCGAACTCTGACCGCTCCGTTTTCTACCGATGTGGGATTTTCGGGTACCAAGACAGTTTACTTGCAAACGACAACCTACAGTTTTACAGAGAGTGCAAAATAAGTGGGACGGTAGACTTCATATTTGGATATGCTGCGGTTGTATTCCAAAACTGTCATATACTTGTGAGAAAAGGGTTATGGTATCAAAAGAATGCCATAACAGCACACGGAGGACAAATAGGAAAACCCTATGGTTTTTCCTTTCAGTTTTGCACCATCACTGCTGGTTCAGACCTTATTCCTTTCGTGAATTCCACCCAAACATTCCTTGGAAGGCCATGGAAGCCGCACTCACGTGTCATTTTCATGCAGACTTACTTAAGCGATGTCCTAAGTCTTGAAGGGTGGCTGAAGTGGAATGGGACCGAAAATTTGGATACATTATACTATGCGGAATACCACAACTATGGACGAGGAGCTACTCTTAAGAATAGAGTTAAATGGTCAGGGTACCATATTCTAAACGAATCAAGCCAAGCTATTGAGTTCACAGTGGCGAAACTAACTCTTGGGGAAGAATGGCTACCTTTAACCGGTGTACCATTCACTCTTGGATTTGGTAGGGGTGGACGCCACTGATCCGCACCAACCCATTAAATCTGAAAAAAAAAAAAAGTGGGGAGATTTAATTGTTAGGTGAGTACGCTTGTAAAAAGCTTCAAGCTAGGTTGTAGATTTATATATGAGTGGATTCAAATTTATTATCGAGTCTTTTGAAGATTAATGTAAACTTAAACTGACTGCGACATTTACTATTTGTTGAAATAAATAGTCATCTTTCTCCTCAATACATTATTTATTTGAAAAAAATATTACCCCAACACATATAAAAATTGCTGAAACAAACAACTCTTTAACAATAACTTAAAAATCTCAGAAAAATATATTGAATCATAATTGCCGACGCCTGATTAAATATCTAACTTTACATCTTCTTAATTTAGTTTTTTTCGGTTGCATCCTTAATTTAGTTTTTAATAAAGCCCGCCTTCTTCATTTTTTTAGTTGTTTTTGTTTAGAATGTCTCCACGATTTAAGTATTTTTTTAATATCTGAAAATATAATTTTTGTTGTGAATTTAATTAAATCTTGTAATTGTTACAAAAATAAAAGATTCTTTTTATCAAATCTATATTTAAGAGAAAAATGATTGAATTAAGATTAATAATACTTTTATTTAATTGATGGGATTTTGTCGACTTCACGTGAGCTCTAAGCTAATGTTAAGTAATGTAATATCCTTTTCTACGAGTGTGTGGACCCTTTGGAATGCTATGAGTAATGGGTATTGTGGTTATACTATTCCTTCCACCGGGTGAGTTGTACTTCCCGTGTGGGAGGAGATAATGTTTCTTTTTTTTAACCACAATGTTATATATATATATAAAACAAAACACGCAAAAAACCATAAAAACAAAGTGACAATCCAAGGCAGACTCAGTCCACCCTTTGGGGGCTAGTAGCACCACAAAAACATATTACTATTTCGTAGAAATACACTCCAATAGGTCTACACACCACTTATAGAAAAGACAAAGACTAGACTTAGTCTTCACCAAAAACTAATTCCACGAGTAAAGTTTTGTCTCAAGAAAAGAAATACATCCCAAGAGATCCACAAACCACTTTTTTTTTATTAACAAGAAAGGATCCACACACAATTTGATTACCCGGTTATCCCACCGCTGTTTATTTTTTCCACGCCTAAAGAAAGAAACTAAACTGAGTGCCACACTATGCAGATAAATAAATAACTGAATGAGTGAACCATTCCTTGAAATATATGAATCATGCATGATTCATTATTATTGGGGCTTCTTGAGTTGTAGAGGAAAAGGAAGATTGAAGAGGAGACGATATGTGGGACTTTATCACTTGGTATCCAAAATTGTATAAAACAAAAGTAGATAAAATGTACTCCTTATCCTCCAAACTAAATTTCAAAGGCTGAACAAATGACAACTTAGAAAAAAACAAATAAAACCCAAGAACATTATTCCTTTTACAATTAGCCATCGCTCATCCACTACAAAAAACTCGGCGATTAGCCACGGTCAAAACCGTGGCAAACAGCCCACAGACCCGTGGCAAACGATATTAGCCACGGTTACCGTAACAGTGGGAACCAAGGGCGTCGCCAAATTTTAGCCACGGTTAAAATAGCTTTAGCCACGCCTAGACAAACCGTGGTAACATTCACTTAGCTACGGTTTTGGTTTGGTTTACCACGGCCAAACCGTGGCTAAATCCTCGTTCCAAGCTTTTAATATGCACATATTAGCCACGGTTTCAACAGTGGCTAGATTGGAGGGAAGCGCGCGGGAATTTAGTCACTATTTACCCACGGTTTAACCGTGGCTAACTCAAATCTTTTTTTTTTAATAAATTTATTCTTCCTACTAAACCGATAATTATTCTTCCTGCTAAAACAAAGCTTATTTGTTAATGGCAACTTAGTCTTCCATTGACCATATGTAATAAGTAAATAAAAAAGCAAAATTAATAAAGATGTGGTGGAATAAACTTTTGCATATATAGCTAATTAATTACTTAAGATGAAATTCTAACATCCATTAAAAAGTAATATTCAACATATAGTTACCAAAAAACCACAACTACAAAAATACCCAATCACAAGTAATTAGAGATTCTAAATATCTAGACTAAGATGAGGATGAACCTAGGTTGAACATCGATAATTCATCTCCAAATTTATGTTGCAAGAAGTTGTGAAGACCTTCCAATTTATTTGTTGCTTGTGTAAGCTTCTCCTTGGTTTGTGTGTGCTCCTCCTTGGTTTTAGCAAGTTCTTCTTTGGTTTTAGCAAGTTCTTTTTCGACATTCGCTTGGTCAGAGTTACCAACTTGGATAAAATCAGGGAAATGCCTACGATTTCCAAAAACAACAGTTGGACAAACACCTGGACCTAAAACACGAACTCGGCCAGAGTGTTCAGCTCCACATGCTTTTCCAATGGCATCATTAGAATAAGCATTAATCTTTGACGGAACACCTATAGTAGCTGCACGTTCTTGATCTTCAGATAAGCTCTCTGAAATCTTCTCCTATTGGGAAAAATAATCATTAATATTTAGCGAAATCTCCCACATAAAAACTAAGATTCATCATAAACTAAAATATTATATCAGCACACTACATTTTAGTATAAAGCACCCTGTATAAAGCACCAAATCAAACAAATCAGCCCACCAAGGTACTCATATCAATTACTGCTACCGTTTAATTTCTGCTAAACATTGCCACCAACAAGAAATTACTTGTCAACACACAAACACCAAGGTATTGATAAACATTGTCAAGATCCAATTCAGCACCAATTCAGCACAAACACCATGCAGATTCAAGACTATCAATATAATCCAGACATAGAGATCTACATATTTTCAATAAGGTGACCATAGTACTGAAAGCAACTTGTCAAATACAGACACAGAGATCTACATATCACAATTTGATACAATCCAATCCATGTTATATATAGAACCCTGCGCAGCATTAAAATTAGCAAAGGTACATAAAGCTAAACAGCAAAGGTATGAAGAGAAATCACAAATGAACTTTTTTCACCGAGAAACGACCACAACTTGAATACTGGAGGTCAGAGACAAACAATCAATATGTTAAGAAACATGCAGCTACTGGTAAATGGCTTAGAAACTTCTTGACAGGGAAGAAGGACAAGGTTTTGGAGCAGCTACTAGTAGCTATATATAGTTAATTGATGTCATCATTTTCACTGCTCCATTATAATGGTCCTACACATACATGCTCCATTATACTGGAACAGTTAAACTATCATTATTGAAATGAAAAATGAAAAATAGAAATAATGTATGAATAGAAAGAAACTCCAATATTGTCAAAAAGAAAACCCAATAATTGATTCTAGCATGTGAGAACTGTTTTGAAAGGCTGGCTTAGATGTGTCTTTGTGTGGGGATGAGAGATAGGGAAAGAGAGATAGAAAGAGTCAAGGAATATTATTCTCTAACATTAAATTCCAATCTCTGGTATCAAATCTGAAATTGATTTTATCAGATTTGTGCTATTCAGAATGGGCAGAAGCAGCATGCTATGGTTGTCGCTGCTGCTACAGGTGCACCAGCTGATTGGGTTAAGGTGTGATATATTATTGTTAATGTTTCTGTGACAGGCAAGAAAGGCATTGTGTGCTTTAAGAGGATTAGTGACAAAATTTAATCGTAAGTATTTTCATTCTGTTAATCAATTTTCCTGTTCAATTTTCATACTGTTAATCAATTTTCCTGTTCAATTTTCATTCTGTTAATCAATTTTCATTCTGTTAATCAATTTTCCTGTTCAATTTTCATTCTGTTAATCAATTTTCATTCTGTTAATCAATTTTCCTGTTCAATTTCCTGCCTCTTATGCACTCTTCAAAAAATTGTCAAACCTAAAAAAAGGTCAAACAAACTAAAAAGATTAATTTGTGAATTTTTGTGTTAAAGTTTCTTATGCTGTCTGTGATTGATTGATTGATTATTTGTCTCGTGCATTCATTCAGAAAACGACAATAATATTACCAAGTCGAGTTTGAATTACAAATATGAAACTCTTGAGAAGGCAACAGATTACTTCAATTCTTTAACAAAAATAGGCGAAGGAGGATCTGGTTCAGTTTTCAAAGGTATTCTCCCTAATGGAAATGTTGTTGCAGTGAAGAGATTGGTCTACAATAACAGGCAATGGGTAGATGAGTTCTTCAATGAAGTCAATTTGATTAGTGGAATTGAACACAAGAATCTTGTTAAACTATTGGGTTGTAGCATTGAAGGCCCTGAGAGCCTCCTTGTGTATGAATACATACCCAACAATAGTTTAGATAAATTTATCTTTGGTAAGCTCTCTCTCTCTCTGGTCTCTACATCTCTTTCTCTTTATGAAACTACACAATCCGCTTTTTATTTCTCTTTGATTAACAGAATGAAAATACATGGAAGAGCATGTGATAGAAAACGTGGGACCATGTGAGAACTGTTTTGAAAGGCTGGCTTAGAAGTGTCTTTGTGTGGGGATGAGAGATAGGGAAAGAGAGATAGAAAGAGTCAATGAATATTATTCTCTAACATTAAATTCCAATCTCTGGTATCAAATCTGAAATTGATTTTATGAGATTTGTGCTATTCAGAATGGGCAGAAGCAGCATGCTATGGTTGCCGCTACTGCTACAGCTGCACCAGCTGATTGGGTTAAGGTGTGATATATTATATGTTAATGTTTCTGTGACAGGCAAGAAAGGCATTGTGTGCTTTAAGAGGATTAGTGACAAAATTTAATCTATCAGAGTAACAAAAACAAATTCATTGTGTAAGATATAAGATGTACTTACAACCATGGCTTTTCCTTCTCCATTCACATAGCTTCCATCCTTCTTTAGTAATGTTGCCAATTTAACTTCGCTTCGACATACAGGTCTTCCTAATTTTAGCTCCTAACATCATAAATAAAATACAACTAGTTATCATATACTAAAACTTATTTTACTATAAGATAGAAATTCTTTAAAACAACATACCATCTGACGAGCCCTTCTTGCATTGCTCTTACTACCACCAGCATGTGAGACTTTAAGCTTCCCACGATTTGTTGTATTTTGCTGACTTAGTTTCTACAATTTTTAACTAAGATAGTCAATATGTCTCCAAAGTTCTCACTTTATTTCAAACAAGAATAGAAAATAATAAGATAAGTTTATATAGAATACTTATACCTTCATCTCGTCAGTTTGATAGTAATGCACAAATGCAGCCCACTCAACGGGATTAACACCTGGAGGAGGATTGGCAAGTATTTCGGCCTTACTTTTGTTCGGGTAGAAGTATTGACACCTTATCTTATATTTATGGGCCTTCCATCTATCTCCTAATGTGCTCATCACCCATTTAATACCAGCAGCATAATCAAACTCAAAATGATCCTTGAAATGTTATATTTATAGGTCAATATTCAATTATAAAAGTCACAATAAAAGAATAAAAGTGTTAAGAGTTTAGATAGTAACCTCAATACACTTCCATTGCTGCATGCTATTGTCCTCTGACATCAAATCCCATCTTGTAACTGATAAAGGACAGAAGGCGGACCTTTCAGCGACTTGGCCAAGAAACCTCACTAGTAAGTTTGACCCACTATCATTTCCTTGTCCATTACCATTGATTTCCACAAGTACTTTTTTGGTTTTTTCCAAATGCCAAACCTGACTTGCTACCATTTTTCGAGTAATAGTTTCTCCGGTACAAGTATCTACCATTACATAGAAAAACTATAGTTACGTAATATTTTTCTACTAAAAAAATCAGTGAATAAGATTATCAATGATATGTTATTTTTACCTTTGACTATGACAAGTAGAGGGCCCTCCTCTTTCTGTTGTGGTTGAACCTCATTTGGACTTAAGGAAGCGTCAAATGAATCATCATAAGATGGACTATTAGTTATGTCTACATTTTGAAATTGATCATCAAATTGGTTGTTGATACTCTGTTGATGCTGATCTTGAAGGGTCTCCACATCATTTTGATTTTTTTGTCCACGTACCCTTCGCAACACATCTTCTCCCGAAAGCTTTTGTTTTTGCCTCATCTCAAATAAAATATCTGCATGATTTGCAAAAAGCTAACATGTTAGGAACTGAATATTCGAAAACTGAAGAAAGGGACGATGTGTCACAAAGGAGAATACTCCTTTCACAAAAGAAAAACTTCCGGTCACTAACTATTGAAACCTACATGTCTCACCTATACATAGATATCTTCCTTATTACAAGTCCTAGCATACACCATAGATAAAAAAAATGTGTCTTAAATAAATCATAAAGTGGTCATGTCATTACAAAAAGCTGAAAAAGGATAAAGTTCTTAAACAACAAATGAATTGTGGCTGAATTACAAAGCTCATAATCAAACTAATCTAACATCATGTTATCATCTTCTTCACTAGAGCTATTGTGATCTTCATCAAAATTTGATTCATCGCGTTCTTGTCCTTGTTCTTGTTCATTGTCATCATCTTGCACTAATTGTAATTCTTCAATGTTCTGCACATTTTGCTCGCAAAAAGGTATGTCTTCCATTATGATCTCTTCTGAATCCATCAAGTTCACATCTCCCATGTCATATATGTCTCTAGGCTTCATATGACATACACAAGACCAGCCTTCATCAAATGGATCATCAACATAATATACCATTCTAGCATCGGTTGCAAGGATGAAAGGTTCATCTACTTCATTCACACCAGTATGCATCAAGCGAGAAAAATTCACACTTGTTATCCCAAATTGATCTATCTTGATTCCCTTGTTAGGTCTATTGTCTACCCAAATACATTTGAATACTACAACTCTTAGCTTACCAAAGTAATCAAGCTCTATGATGTCAACCAATTTCCCATAGTACCTGTCATCGGTTGATTTTTCAAAATGTTCCTTTCCGGTTGAAAATCTCTTTGTAATAGCAGACATAACGATACCACTATTTTGGGTTTTCAATCCTTGTTCCTTCTTTTGTGTACGAAACTTAAATCCATGAATGTTATACCCATTAAATCTCCTTGCAATGTCATTTGGCCCTTTTGCGAGCCAATCAATTTCAGCTGTAATATGTGGATCATCCTTTCTTGCAACCTAGTATATTTTGGGAATCATTAGGACAATTATATATATATATATATATATATATATATATATATATATATATATATATATATATATATATATATAGATCACAATACTTTGAGATGAAAAAATTAAGTGAAACTCAATATATGTCCTTACATATTCACTGAACCATTCGTGAAAATGTTTGTGAACATATTCTTCCACAATTTTAGAGGAGTTTCTCTTGCCACGATGCATCCTAGAAACCTCAACTCTACACTTGCTGGATGAAAATTTTCTTAGTTAATAAAAATGTTATTGAAATGGATAATTTAAAATTTTACTTTATATAAAAGCACAAAACTTACTCACGAAATGGATCAACTAATTCACAATTAGTTAACACATAGCGATGAGCTTGTATCTTCTCAAATGGTGAAAGTGAAAATGTCTTGATAGCTCCAATAGGCCTACCTGATGTAGGAAACAAATTTGATAGAATAGCAGACTCACTACTAGAATTGACTCCATTATCATCGTCATTGCGTCTTGGACGATTGAACCTTGTTTCAATCTCACCATCCTCTAAATATCTTGAACAAAACGTAAGACATTCATCCATAATGTATCCTTCAGCTATACATCCTTCTGGTGTAGCCTTGTTACGAACATAGGATTTTAAATGGCCAAGGGTCCTAAAATAAGAGAAAGTGAGCCTAGTAAAAATTAAACCATATAGTTTATCATAAACTTAATGATAAATACAATATACCTTTCAACAGGGTACATCCATCTATAATGCACGGGACCAGCAATCATTGCTTCCTCTCCAAGATGAATAACTAAATGAACCATAACAGTGAAAAAAGAAGGAGGGAATATCATTTCCATATGGCAAAGGGTGAGAGCAATTCGCTGTTGTAGTTTCTCTATATTCTTAACGTCTAGAACCTTGCATGATATTTCTCTAAAGTAGTTACATAACTCAATCAACACTGAAGCAACTTCTTTAGGAAGAGTTTTTCTAAAAGCAATTGGAAAAAGGCGTTCCATTAGGATATGTGAATCATGACTCTTCAGACCAAAGACCTTGCGTTTCTTAGTATCAACACATCTAGAAATATTTGATGCATAACTCTCAGGGAAAACCACATTTTTGAGAATTTTTAGGAACATATCTTTCTCCATATTTTTCATTTTAAAACACGACTGAGGAAACTTAGAGGAATTGGGATATGGGTGAAGTCTTTCTCTGATTCCCATTTCCTGCAGGTCTTTGCGAGCTTGAAGATTGTCTTTTGATCGTTTTTTATCGTCAAGCACTGTGAACAATACATTGTCACAAACATTCTTCTCTATGTGCATCATATCAAGGCAATGGCGAATAAGATTATGCTCCCAATAAGGCAAATCCCAGAAGATACTCTTTTTTTTCCATTGTTGTGGGCCAACCGCACTCGTACCCTCATCATGTGGCGTTTTGAGATTGTCATCAATTTGTCTCAATATGTCTGAGCCTGTCATTGGAACAGGGGAAGGTCTAAGCTCTGTTGAGCCATCAAATGACTTTTTATTGTATCTATACTTGTGATCAAGCGGTAAATATCGACGATGTCCCATGAAACAATTTTTCCTACCAAATTTCAGCCTTTTAGATTCTGTATCAAACTTACATGACGGACATGAAAACAATGTATGCGTATTCCACCCAGATAGGTTGTCAAGGCTAGGAAAGTCACTAATTGTACAAAACAATGCAGCTCTCATTCGAAACGTTTCTTTAGCAGAGGAATCATAAGCATCAACACCATTCCACAAGTTTTTTAACTCTGCAACTAGAGGCTGTAAGTAAACATCAATATTATTGCCAGGCATCTTAGGACCAGGAATTATCATTGACATGATAAGAGAAGTTTGCTTCATGCAACACCATGGAGGATAGTTGTAAACATACAACATCACAGGCCAAACACTATTAGAAGAACTTAAAGTCCCAAATGGGTTGAAACCATCCGTAGCTAATGCGAGTCGCACATTACGAGGATCTAAAGCAAAATCGGGATACAACGAATCAAAGTTCTTCCATGCTTTAGTGTCTCTAGGATGCCTTAACAACCCATCTGGATTTGCCTTTGTAGCATGCCATTTCAATAGCTCTGCAGTTTTAGAGGATGTGTACAACCTTTGCAACCTTGGTATAAGTGGGAAGTATCGCAATACTTTTGCTGGTTGGGGCTTCTTTTTCTTTTTGTCGTCCATCACATCGTGTGCCGCACCATCATTTTCATGTGATTTCCATCTAGATTCATTACAAATCTTGCATTTATCTCTCTTCTCATCCTCTAGTGATCCCCAATACAACATGCAGTGTTTCGGGCAAGCATGAATCTTATCATAACTTAAACATAACGTCTTAATCATCTTTTTTGCTTGATAGAAAGATGAAGGTAGTTTAGCATGGGGAAAAGCATCAGATAGAAGCTCAATGATCATTGAAAATGTTTTATCTGTTGCGCCACACAAAACTTTTATGTGGTAGAGACGAACGATGAAGGATAGTTTGCTATATTTGGTGCAACCCTGATAGAGCTCTTGATTTCCGTCTTCCATTAATTCTTTAATTGTTTTCAGTTCCTTATTATTGACGTCATTGATGTCCATTACGTTGTCGGTGTTAGGAATACTTGATGGACCAGAATCTTGATTTCCTTGGTCACCAAAGACGCCAAAGACATCATTTAACATATCTTGCATTGGATGTTGTCTAGCAGACGCTTCTTTTACTTGGCTCACTGATTCAACATTTGGTTGAACATGCTTTTCCCCATGCATGTTCCAAAATGTGTACTTGCTTGGAAAACCCTTTTCAAGGAGATGACTGAACACTTCAACTCTATTACGAGGAAAAAATCGACATGTATTACAAGGACATAATATTTGTCCATTGATTGATGCATTTGAAAAGGCAAAGTCCAAAAATTGGACTACCCCATCTAAGAAGTCTTTTGATTTTATTGGCTTATCAATCCAACTCTTATCAATCATAATTGCATAATCTGTTTGCAAATTGAAATGAAATTATTCAAGCATTTGAGATAGCAAATGACAATAATATAACATAAAAGATAAACGCATAAAAGATAAGTTACAAAATGCATATGCAAGTTCAAATCAATAACAGACACAAACTTTCTTATGAGAGTTTCAGTTTCTAGCTGAAGACAACTTTCCATTAGCCAAACAAACAAGACTACAAGATAAACATCTAAAAGATAAGTTACAAAATGCAGCAAGCAAGGGACAACCTGCCCAAACTGATAATGATGCGGTGAGCATTATATTGCTACTTTTATTAATTGATTACATTTTGACACAATACATCAAACTAATTAAGCTGATCCTATTATTTGAGATTGAATTTACTTAGTTTTATCATTTAGCAACATGTTGCCTTGATAGCAGAAAAATGTTAAATGATTAATAAAAAGCATATTAGCAACATGCTCTTCTAGTCTTTTATTTCATTCGCAATTTATTATACGACTACATACAACAATAGGAACAATACATAATTAATTCGGGAGAAAAAACACCATATATAGTTAATTAACCGGATGCATTAGAATGTATCAAGGACCTCAAAGAAGTGAAGGAAATTGGAACTTGAAGAGCCAAACCTCAAAGACGATGCTCGTAATTAGAGAAATCGATGAAACCGCCACTGCGTTTGAAATAGACCTTGACGAGAACCACACTTTCGTCCTCGCCGCAACTGAGATCAACGAAACCGCCGCGAGCCAACAAGATGACGCAACTATGAATGCAGCAATCAAGACAACAACAAGAAAGAATGAAAAAAATAAGGAAAACATAATCAAGAAAGAAGGAAAAGACACAACTAAAGAAAAATAAAGAAATTGATGTTTCACCTTGAGAGAGGAACTGATGAAGCAGTTTGCACCTGGAGGGGAACGAAGGGACCAAACAGTGAGGAGCAAATATAATAGAGTATATCAATACAGTAACTTTGTGTGCCTCACTTATGTTCTAAATGTGCCTTTTGATTAATATGTATTTTTTTATGTCCAGCAGCAATTAGTGAGGACCCATATGGTAGAGTATATCAATACAGTCACTTTATTATCGTTTTGGTGCCTTGATAACCCTGTTTGTTTTATTACTGCAAGTTGGTGACTTTGTGTATTTAGTTTTTACTTTTAGCTCTAATATAGCATAAATAGAAGCTCTCTGGTTGAACAATGAGTTAGCAGGTTTGTGGATGGCAGAAGGAGGAAAGGAAAAGGAGCTCAAATCAATGCATTCATGATTTTCCATCATCATAAGGAATCATGCCTAAAGGGTATCCATTAATATATGAAGAAAGATTACATGGACTAATTGATGTCATCAGTGAAAAGCCAGCTGTATCTCTACCTTTTTACTTGAAAAGCTGTATCTCCGACTGAGAGGTGTGGTGGCTTATTTGAATGACAAATATAAGATTATTTATTTGTTACAAGCAAAAACCCAAGATCCATGGCCATTGGTCTCTATTGTGTTGCATGAATTCTACAGTGATATGATCTACATTATTCATCAATATGTATTTAGTTTTTATTAGCAGCATGGGTTTCATTTCAAGAAATATTGATCTGCGCTATGAGTTGATGTGGCATGGCCTTCAGAGTGCACTGTTCTTGGATATGATGCAGATTTAGGAAGAATAGAACTTGGTCCAACCAAGTTATGATGTGTGTGTGTTTTTATTTTCCTACCTTTTCCCTGAGTAAGTTGCACTTCCATGTTGATACAGATTAGCATTTCGATTAATATATCCTTTTGATGAATATTAAGGGGGTCATAGACACTTGAGCTTGTAAGAGCTCACCTACACCTAGCTGTAGGAGATAATTCCCCATAACCCTTTGTAACTAACTAACTGACTTGGTCTCTTAGTAAGATCACTATCAACTCTTTCGCTTCTTTGTGACTGATTGTAACAGAACCAACTAATCATTCTAACATACCCAATGAAAAGAATATCATTTCATCTTCTTTGATTCTCTCTAGCTCTAGATTGGTGACTAGAGAGAATTAGAGAAGATGAAAGCATATTCTTCTCAATAATTTTGTTAGAACAATGAGTTGGTTCTGCTACTAACAGTTAAAAGTATTTAACCAGAGGGCTATGGGAATGATCTCATAAATCTAATTGAATGCAGCAAAAATCAAATTGAAAGCAGCAAAAATCAAATTGAAAGTGTTGTAACTTTATGTAGCTGAAACAATAATAATGCAACAAACCCAGCCAGAACCATATGAACTTTATGTAGCTGAAATTGAAATTGAACCAAATGAACCAAACCCAGCAAAAATTGAAATTGAAAGTTTGATTGTAACTTTATGTAGCTGAAATACAGCAGAATGTCAACTTCCTTATTCACACACACATTGAGAATGCGAATTAGAAATTACTCAAACTGAATTGCAAGAAATTAAACCCAAACCGAAATTACTCAAACCGAATTGCAAGAAATTAAACCCAAACCGAATTAGAAATTACTCAAACCTTATGAACAGAAATTGAAAAGCGAAATATCAGAGAACTCAGAAATTACTCAAACCGAATTGCAAGAAATTAAACCCAGAAACATTCAAACCGAAACAGCAAATGCAAGAAAGCATTAAAATCAAGAAAGAAGAAAGAAGAAAACATAAAGAAAGAAATAAACTAATCGGTACCTACGATGAGAAGGAAGTTGCGAGAGAGAGCTTTTACCTTCTGGTTTCCCTTCTGGTTTCACCGAGAGAAAGGAAGTTACTAACGAAAGAAGGGGACGAACTGGTCGCTGGTTGCGATTGAAGGGGAAGGGAGGAACCGGTCACTGTTGCGATTGAAGTGGAAGGGACGAAGTGGGTTGGAATGGACGAAGTGGACGAACTGGTCGCTGGTTGCGATTGAAGGGGAAGGGAGGAACCG
The DNA here is from genome assembly GCA_039519185.1 of Astragalus membranaceus. Taxonomy (NCBI): domain Eukaryota; kingdom Viridiplantae; phylum Streptophyta; class Magnoliopsida; order Fabales; family Fabaceae; genus Astragalus; species Astragalus membranaceus. The sequence goes on from CM076846.1 coordinate 41,050,732, forward strand.
GTCACTGTTGCGATTGAAGTGGAAGGGACGAAGTGGGTTGGAATCGACGAAGTGGAAGGAAGCGACGAAGTGTGGGTTGGAATCGACGAAGTGGAAGGAAGTGAAGCGACGAAGTGGGTTGGAATCGTGAAGAGAGGGAGACCGAGCGAAGTGGAGCGAATCGCGTGAAGAGAGTCAGCGAAATTAATTAATTTCGCGGTTAATTAGCTACGTGAGTGAGCGTGGCTCATCTAAATATTAGCCACGTGTAAACAAATTGTGCCTAAATTAGTGTGGCAAACAGCCGCTATTTTGGTAGTGATCACTTCTAAATTAGTTTTGTGCCCATTCATTGATCTCCACCTCTATGATGCCACCAAACCTGGGAAGTTCTTTAAGTCAATGTATATCAAATATCAACACGGAAAACATAGTCGAGAAGTAGATTCAAATTCAATATATATCAACCGACTAAATTTCAAATATAGATGACCTGATTTATAATGCACATAAAAAGTCAACAAAGACTTAATAATAACAGCAAAATAGAATCTGTGCGGACCCAGACCCTGGGGTTAGGGGTGTCAAATTTTTTAAAGCCGGTGTCAAATGTGTGCAAAACTTGGTCTACCAGTACAGTTTCAAATTTTCAGGGGTGTCAAAATTAAAATTTCAGGAGATTTAGGCTATTTATATAGGGTGTTTAGTGCAAAAAAAAAAACTCCAAGGGGTTCAGTCCGCCACTGAATAGAATAGACCCGCATAGACTAATTAGAGCATAAATGTGTTAGTAACAGAATCATACAGTTAAGTGTTGTCCCTCTACCAAGACCAGTGAAACAGGTTAAAAAACTTCTTAAAATATAGATAGTAAGCACATTAGTTTGTTACTAAGACTCATTAAATAGTGAGTCTATTAGATAGTAAGGTCCATTAGTTGGTTAGTATATAAAATAGATGGTAGAGTCATTTGTAATCAAAATACTCTCTTCTCATTTTATAATATTTCACCACTTTCAATATAATAGATTTTAAGGGTTTTCTCCTTTCTTCCATGAATGCCATGATTTTTAAGATTTTATCAGAGTCTTTGAACACTAATTTTGCGTTCTTTTTTTTTACTTTGTTAGTTTCCTTTTCCATTCATTCTTTTTTTTTTTTTGCTACGAGAAAAACCCTTTCTATGTTAACCTTCACCTTCTGGTTACTCTACTCCACTCTAGTAGGTCTTCAATGGCTACTACTTTCGCTCTTCGAAATTCTTCTTCTACTTGCAAACGTCTTTCCCCTTTTCTCGTTTCCTCTCAATTCCATTCCTCCATCTGTCGTTCCCCTCAATTTTCATTTCTCAATGACACTGCTACTTCTCCCCCTTCTTCTTCCAATCCTTGGTGGAGATCCATGGCTACTTTCACCAGAACAAAACCTCATGTTAACGTTGGAACTATTGGACACACAGATTATGTTAAAAATATGATTACAGGAGCTGCTTTTTCAATCCATGAGTTCTTCTTTGATTTCTGGTTGAGCTCGAAAAATGGTATGTTTCGTGCCTTTTATCTCGGACTGTTGATGGAATTGATCTGCTTGTTACCTCTGATTGTTGTTTTACAAGTTCAGTTTGGTGATCTGTGTTGTGCTCAACATGTGTTTGATGAAATTCCCCAACCAAATAAATTCATGCACGCCAGATGTTTGATGAATTGTGTAGTCAAGGGTTTCATGATTTGGCTTCTTGGAATTCTACTGTGTCTGCTTATTACCATGCTTTCTGTTCCAAACACTGCCGTTGAGTCGTATGATGTTTCCAGATGCCGTTAGTCTTGTTAATATGCTTCCTGTTTGTGGATTAAGGTGTGGTGTTTAATGGGGTTTTATTGTTCCCCTGTGCCTGTTGGGAATCATAATTGGATGGATGGTTCTCTTTTTTGCTGGGATTTGTTTGCCTATTGATGTGGCATTCCTGATCTTCCTTGTAATGATGTGGGGTTTATTAATAGATTGATTTTTGGTGAAGATCATATGTGCCAGCATCCGGTCTATAGAAGAAGTATGGAGTGCAGCATCAATTCCCTCAATTATGGTCTCTTGCCTCCAGACTCACCTGGATGGTTCCTTGCACCATTTGAACCAATGCTTCAACTTGCTTTCACTGAGGACCAAATTATAGGAACAAATGATTATATAAGTTCAGGTGCTATGATTTTTGGTGATTTTTACATGGCTGAAAGGTTTGATGTTGATATTGGTGAAGACTTGTTTGAAGTTAATAAAACTGGAGATGAGTATTTGGTTTCTATTGTTGATTGCAAGAATGTTTGGCATGATAATTGCATCTTTATCAGCATGTTGATAAACCTTGACATGCACCTAGTAGTTGTTCACGCCCTCAATCATTCATTAGCTAAAATGAATGTCAATGAAATTGGCTCTGTTGAAAAGGCCCCTAGTCAATGTGTTACTATTTTTTTCCTCTTGCAAAGGGAAGCTTTGATGAGGTTGTAAAAGGCTATAATGGTGTTTTGGTATTGGCCGATTGTGCTAAAGTTTGTTTAACAAGGGGTTTCATGGTAGTTTTGATAATTAGTGGTTCTGCATTTTTTTTGGGACGTATACCTATTCATCACTTTGTAAATGAGGTTTCGTTGAAGACTCTATGATTTGCAATATTGTGGTTTAGAAGACCTTGTTTTGGGAATTAAGCAATACATTGAGAATCTCATTGAAATTAGAATTACTTTGTTGAAATGAGAATTCAGATACGTGTTGAGTGATCCAGTTATCATGCTCCTCAAACATGTGCTGTGGTGGAGAGTTGTTTTTCTTTTCAGCAGCTGATTGTTTGGTCAAGAATGTTGTATTGATAATTGGGATGCATTGAGAAATTGCAATAGAGATTATTTGGTGCTTTTCCCAGTTTGGGAATGTTCTCAGGGAAAGAGCTAGTTTGGAATTTGTTATCTTTGTTTACTTCCTCGGGGATTTTGTTATCTCGGTACTGTCTTTGCTTTTGGATTCAAGGTGCTTCTATTGGATCCTTGATTTATTTGGTTACTTTGATGATTTTTAGTCTTAATTGACTTGTTTTTTAGCTTTTGTTTATGGTGGTTAAGCATGATGCATCTACTATAAATGGTTAAGCATTAGATTGTTGTGCTTCTGCCAAGTGGTTAAACTTTGAGGTATAGTTTTTGCTTGGTGGTTAATCCTTTGGCCCTATGGCCCTGTTGATGTTTGCTTCTGCCCAATGGTGGTTAAGCGTTTTGCTTCCTTCAAGTGATTAGGCCTTGAGTTGTGGCTTTTGCTTGATGGTTAAGCGTTGGATTGTTGCTTCTTCCGAGTGGTTAAACCTTGAGTTGTGGTTTCTCGTTGTTAAGATTTTGTTGACATCTTTGGCACTTGGATGGTTATGGCAAAGAGTGGGGTTTGTTGATTCTTTTTGGAGTAAATGTTGTGGAGATGCTAGAAGAAGATTGAAGGGCCCCAAAAGTTGGTCGAAGACTTCTAGGAGCTATGCACCTCAACTGCTACCAATTTGGATTGTGCTTTATTTTCCTTACTTTGCTAGTATCTTTGTATTGTTTATCCCAAGCTGGAAGTGTTGTGAACACCGTCCAGCTTGCGGGAGGCTGTTAAAATATAGATAGTAAGCCCATTAATTTGTTAGTAAGGCCCATTAGATAGTGAGTCCATTAGATAGTAATGTCCATTAGTTGGTTAGTATATAAGATAGATGGTAGAGTCATTTGTAATCAAAAAAATCTCTTCTCATTTTGTAATATTTCACCACTTTCACTATAATAGATTTTAAGGGTTTTCTCCCTTTTTTCCATGGATGCCATGATTTTTAAGAAAACTCAAATAATTTAACCTTTGAGATTGAGACGTACCTATAATCTCAACACATTAAACATCATAGAAAATATTAAAAAAGAAAATATGCAAATAATTAACCTTCTAGAGATGCTGGAACAACTCGCAAGTGGCCACTTTCCACACTATTATAGCAATATTGATAGCCTTGGAGCCATCTTGCACGTAAGGATGGGAATGGGAGCTCTAAGCAAAACTTCAACATAAAATTCTCCCTGTTGATTGATGATTAGTGAAAATTTGCTAAACATGCTCCAAATCCGAAAGGAATCCTATTATGATCTTAAATAATACAAAACTAATTGCATGAGGGCATCATCCACTTGAAATAGCTTTCTCAATTTCATGATATTCAAAAACAAATCCAATCAAAAGCAGCGCACTACGTATTACCCTTTTTAACACATATTACCCTTGAAACGACAATATGCTAATACTTAATAAGGAACTTGTGGATACTATCTTAGATCCATAAGAGAAGACACCAAAGCCTTTGATTTTAAATCTACGATCCAAAAGTGGAATTTTAGAGTTTGATGTAGACTTGATCGCTATTCAAACACAATATAGAAAAATTACATCTTTGTTTCAGCTTAAACATCCCTAATTATTTTCATCATTCGATTCTTATCTGAAGCTCGCCTAGCAATGGACCTGGCTCGCCATAAGGAAGTTGTTGTCAGTGTCGATTCTTACCTGAATCTCACCAGGCGATGAGGAAGTAGTTTTTAGTGTTGGTTCTTACCTAAAGCTCATCAAGCGATGGGGCAGTTTCACTAGGCAATGATGAAGCAGTTTTCAGCGATTTTATTGCAGCTCGCCAGGTGATAGGACAGTCTCGCCAGCCATTGCCTCATTGATTCAACACGTATTTAATCCACACACTACAAAAAAATTGGTTATTAGCGACGGAAATTCCCCTCGCAAAATGAACCAAATCCGTCACTAATGACCGTTAGCGAGGGAATTAGCGAGGGAATTAGCAAGGGGCGTGTCGCTAAATTGCTCGTCGCTAATGGGATTAGCGAGGGAATCTGAGTCCGTCTCTAATTAGCGACGGATCATTCCCTCGCTAATTCCCTCGCTAATTCCCTCGCTAATGCCTAGCCACGCGTCCAATTTCCTTTGCTAATGCCTAGCCACGTGTCCAATTTCCCTCGCTAATTCCCTCGCTAATGCCTAGCCACGTGTCCAATTTCCCTCGCTAATTCACTCGCTAATGCCTAGCCACGTGTCCAATTCCCCTCGCTAATTCCCTCTAATGCCTAGCCACGTGTCTAATTTCCCTCGCTAATTCCCTCGCTAATGCCTATCTGATTGTATTTTTTTTATTAATCTGCTTTTATACCTGTTTATTTTATTAATAAATAATAAAATCTAAAAAATACATAAAACAGTTTAAAATTAAAATTCTTCAATAAATAAAAATTGCGAGAATAAAATTCTTCTATAACATAAAATTTGAATCCACAACACTTAATCTGAAATGTTATAACAAAAACATTAATCAACAACACTAAAAGCTGCCACCATCAGACTCCTCAGCTTGCTCCTCATCTTGCTCATCATCTTCCTCCTCATCTTGCTCATCATCTTCCTCCTCATCTTTCTCATCATCTTCCTCCTGATCTTGCTGCTGATTTAGCTGATTTTGCTGCATATTCTTAAAATACTTTAACATCATCGCCTGCCTACGGATCACCTTCTCAAAGTTTTGCTGCATCTTTTTCATCGCCTCAGAAGAGGCCCTGACCTCCTGTCGAGTATCGTGCAGCTCCTGTCGAGTAGACTGCAGCTCCTGCTCCATCTGCCTCATATGCTCTGTATCTGCAGGAGTAGAAGTTGGTCGACTGCGTCTTCTGCTGCTCCCGACGCCAGACTGGCCCATACATGGAGCCAAGGGCCCCGTACCATACAGGCGACCCTTAGACCAACCAACTGTCTTCTCCCAATGTTGGTTTGCCAGATCTATCATCTCAGGAGTAAGTTGTCCAAGTGATTCAGGGTCCCAGCTCCCCTGAGTTAGCTGAGTCATGAACTCATTTACTTGCTCCTGTTTTGAATAACAACAAATTAGCGCTCCATTCTGACAAAGCAACATTATATAATACAAATCAATTTGTATATTTACCTGAGTCATCTTGGAGCGCTCATCAACATACTCGCCAGTGCCTTTCCTCACATGGGTGGCTCTATGCAGCTCAGGAGCAGTGATAGGGCGTCCTGCCTTCTTACTCTGTAAAATGAAACACATTTTCAAAAATTGCTAACCAATTAAATAATGTAAAAAAAACACACAGATTTGTAAAATAATTTACCAATCTAGCAGCATGTTGAGCCTGGTTGATGGACCCGCCGCAGTGAAGCGAGCCACCCTTTTTTGAGTTTCTATTATTTTTGGCGCTTGCAGCATTTTTCTTGAAAGTTTCGGTAGCCCAATGGCTCTTGAAGGCATTCCAAATATCATCACCCATGTAGTCAGGCTTTTTATCTTTACAGCGGAGCTTATCAAGCAAATCTGAAATCTGAGCGCCCATCCTTTTGAAAAAAAGTCTCCGCACATTGTCATCTTCTTCTATGTCCCATGTTACCTTGGTCTATATTAAGTAAAATGAAAATATCTATTAGTAATTATATTAAACTTTATTAAACATAAAATTTAAACAAACAATATAAGTAATGACAAAATAATTGACATTTACCCTAAAGAAGTCAAGCAGATCCTTCCTGTCATCTTCTTCGACTTTGCTCCACTTCTTATGGAACTTTTGAAAATATTTTTTCCGGATGACATAGGTGATGCTTGATGAAGCTACCTTTGCAGGAAGAAGCCTGCATAATGAAAGATATACCGAACAATCAAATATATATAAGTCGTTGCATAATTAACTTTAAAAAAACAAACAATTTAATACTTACACGTTACCACGGCTATAAATGACTTTGAGTCTAATACCATTAATAACAACCACCTCCACTCTCTCGTCATCGGTGGATGAATCACCTTCAACATTACCACCACCAACATCATGCTGAATATCATCCCGGGGCTCTGGTGTAGGCATAGATAACCCAGCTGATGGGCCCATATGTCCAGATGATGAGCCTATATGCCCAGCTGGTGTGCCATACCCAGCTGGTGGGCCATACCCAGCTGGTGGGGCATACCCAGCTTGTGGGCCATACCCTGCATACGCATCTGCTGGGCTCATATAATGCCCATGTGATGGTAAATGATACCATCCGGGGCCAGATGGAGACGGAGGTTGTGGGGCAGTAGCTGCTGGGCCGACATACATATGACCACTCATATTCCCAATATTAAGTTCCACCTCACGATTACGCCTCCTCCTAGGAGGTTCATCGTTCATAGTCTGCTTCCCTTTATGAGGACGTCTCGGTGGGTCAGAACCTCCTCCTGGATCCATATCTATGAAAAAATAGAAACGAAATATGATACTAACAACATTAATTATATATATTTATAAACAATTTAAATAAAGTAAATTAACAAGAACAATATTGATATATTAATGATTCTAATAAATTTAAAGACAACATAAGGAGTCAACATAAGTATAAATATATATAAGATTAATCAAATACAACATAAGATTAATCAAATTATTCATCTTGATTCTCTTCTTCATCTTGATTCTGTTCTTCATCTTCATTCTCTTCTTCATCTTCATTCTCTTCTTCATCTTCATCAACTTCTTCAACTAGGAGTCGATCATCACATAATGAGTCAATCGGTTCAAATTCAATTACCTCATCTACTCCTGAAATTTCATCCACCTGATAAGGAACCTCATCCTCCGCATCAGTGGCTTCAATGCGACCCCGTGGTTTTGTCTTAATTGCAACACACCATCATCTCTTAGTTGATGGATATGGAACATAATACACCTGCCTCACATTTTCTGCCATGATAAACGGATCATAAAGGTTATGCCTTCCATTCATTCGAATGTCCACAGTATTACATTTTGGATTCAATTTCATTCCTCTAACCGATGAATCAAATCATCTACAAAAAAACAAAACTATTCTCTTTTCATAGTCTAATAGTGGGTATTCAAGTTCATATATGTGTTCGATCACACCGTAGTAGTCATTTTCACCTCCTCCTGTTTCACCTTTAACATACACCCCATTATTAATTGTTTTTTCCCCTCACTCCATGATTGGGTGTCAAATTTGTAACCGTTAACTAGGTACGTGTGCCACTCGGTCACCTCAAGAAAAGGACCATCGGCTAAGTTCCTCAAGTGTCGGATTTGGGGAGTTGGTTCTGCTTCATAAACCTAAGTAAACCACATATGGAAAAATAAGTCATGTCTCATATCTACTTTAAAGAATTATTCAGCGCCTTGGGGATTTGGTTACTTACTCTATCCTTAAACCAGGATGGAAAACTTTCATGTATACGAATAGAAGATTCTTCAGCGCCTATACCCTCAATTCGTAAGAATGCACTGAAAAAGAATTATTATTACTCTTTAGATTGAAAGTTGATCAAAATCTGATTTAACATCATACAGTATAGATTAACAACTGAATTGGAGCATACTTACTCAAGATATGGTTTAACTTCAGTGCAATTGATCAAGACATGAACATGTGCTGATTTATGCTCTTTATCTGATAAGTAGTGGGTTGACTTCTTTCCCGAAGGGCGACCAGGTTTGGTAAACACAGATAAAGTGAGCGGGTGTCTTTCTTCTTCAATCTCCATTTCATTTCTATTATTTGTTGACAAGATAAAGTTGTTGAAATAATGTGAACAAAAATAATTGTTTCACGGTGTAGATAAGCTGTGCAGATCGATCCTTCAACTCTAGCTTTATTCTTCACCGATCGTTTATAATCACCCATTAATCTATTTGTTGAACGAAAAATACTTCATTAAACTAATAATCATACTAATTAAGATAATTTTAATAAAATGTTAAAATAGATAATTACCTCTCAAAAGGATACATCCACCTATAATGAACTGGTCCACCAAGCCTTGCTTCATACGCAAGGTGAACCGGTAGATGCTCCATGGAATCAAAGAAACCGGGAGGAAATATTCTCTCCAACTTACAAATAATGAAAGGAATATTCTGCTCCATCTTAATAAGATCATCCCTTCTCAATGTTGAAGAGCACATATTTTTAAAATATTGACTCACTTCAATAAGTGGTTCCAAAACACACTTTCGTAATGAATTAAAAGCAATTGGAAGCAAACACTCCATGAATACATGACAATCATGACTTTTCATCGCATACATCTTCCCGGTGTTCACATCGGCACATCTTGCAAGGTTAGAAGAATAACCATCTGGCATCCTCAATTCTTTCAACCATCGACAAACATCTTTCGCTTCATCTGGTGTTAGGCAGTATTTGGTTTTGGGTTTTAACATCTTCCCATTAGGCATTTCCACCAAATTCAAATCAGATCGATGTTTGCTACAATAAAGAGCACAATCCAATCTAGCCTTATTATTGTCTTTGGTTTTATCTCTCACATTCATCACAGTGAAAAATATGTTGTCAAAGTAATTCTTCTCGATGTGCATAACATCAAGATTGTGCCTCAACAAATTATCTTTCCAATATGGGAGATTCCGAAATATGCTTTTTTTTTGTCCAATTGTGCACCTGTCCATAACCATCCAGCCGGGTGAGCTCCCCTACCTCTGTGGCTTGTGGAAAATCCATAACTCTGCTTCAGATTTCACCTGATGTCAACATAGGTGGTGGTCCATCTGTTTCAACTGCCCCTTTCTTGAAGGCCTTCTTGTTCTTTCTAAATTTATGATCTTGCGGTAAGAATCTACGATGCGAGTCAAACCAACAACTCTTGCCCCCGTACTTTAGCGTAAACGCCTTTGTGTGTTCCATGCAGTGGGGACATGCCAATTTACCGTGAGTCCCCCAACCAGACAACATACCATAAGCAGAAAAGTCGTTAATTGTCCACATCAATGCGGCTCTCATCATAAAATTTTTCTTTCGTGCTGCATCATATGTCAAAACACCCCCCCACCATCTCTTAAGATCATCAATCAGAGGTTCCAAAAAGATATCAATGTTAGCTTTTGGATTGGATGGACCAGGTATCAGACAAGTCAAAAACATATACGGTTTAGTCATCCACATCTCACGAGGAAGATTGTAAGGGGTAACAATGACTGGCCAACAAGAGTAGGGTGACGCCGATGCTTGGATATATGGAGTAAACCCATTAGAGCACAAGCCAAGCCGAACATTCCGTGGGTTTGAGGCAAAATCTGAATGCACTTGATCAAAGTGCTTCCACGCTTCACCGTCGGATGGGTGGCGTAAAATGTCGTCTGAGGTACGCATATTGTCATAATGCCAAGTCATTTTCTGCGCAATTTCGGTCGATGCAAACATTCTTTGCAACCTTGGAACTATAGGCAAATAGAACATCGACTTTACAGGGATAGGTTTATAATTACGTTTTGCCCCTTTACGATCATGATACCTTGGGTTTCCACAGAATTTGCATTCAAGTAGCTCACCATCATTTTTACCAAATTCGTTGTTGTAAAACAACATGTGCCCTTTCTCACAACAATCAATCTTCTTAAATTTCAATCTCAGCTTCGAAACTAACATCTTTGCTTCATAATAACTTTTTGGCAAATTATCCTTATTAGGTGTCGCTTCCAACATCATTTCAGTCACATAGTCTAAACCCACCTCAGAAATATTACTCATGGACTTGAGAGTTAAAAGTTTCACACACATAGATAATTTTGACTGTGGCGGGCCTTCAAACAACGGTTTGTTTGAATCTCTTAACAAATTATAAAATTTTTGTGCTTCTTCATTTGGAAGTTCATCATGATCGTCATATTGAGGCTCATCAAATGGCACATTCACCTTGAGACCATCACAAATCATGTTTTCCATCGACTCAAAAATTTCATTACGTGGAACACCAACATCAGAACTGCTTGAAGCCCCTACCTCAAAATTTTGACGTCGTTGTTCTCCATGGTCCACCCAAATCCAATAATTAGGCCTAAACCCCCAATGATACAAGTGCTCCCCGATTTCATTATCGGTCCTAATAGGTACACCGTCGCATTTTAAGCATGGACATCTAACCCCCTTTTCCCGTTTAGCCAATTCATGTCGCCACGCTACCACAAGAAACTGTTCAACCCCAATTACAAAAGATTCCTTCAAACTCGCTCTTCTCGGATATAACCGATCATACACCCATTCACGATTAAATTCATACAAAGTCATCTACACGCATTTAAGAAAACGTGTTAGATTCCCTTAACATTCCCAATAATCTATCAAGTTAGTGGCATCGAACGATCACGAAAGACGGAACCCCGATCACTAGCACTAGGATCCCTACTTGAAGTATAATCTCATTGGAGATGATTTCGAGCCGAATATGGGGGTTAAGGACAGATCAGACAAAACCCTTTTCCATATAAGTAGTGAAGGATCGAAGTTATTTCTAACTCCCAACCTTAAAATTGTTAGTATCGCCTCGCAATTATCTCAATGGAGATGATTTCGAGTAAAATATGGGGGTGAGGGACGACATCACCTCACCCTTTTCCATCAACAACACACGTTCATCTAACCTAGGGTTCATGAAAACAACAATTAGTTTATTTTGAAAACTAACCTTTATGAGATTGAGGTCCGGTGAGGTACGTGGTTCGGTGACAATTAAACACTTTTCAATTAAACAACTTCAATTTCAACAAACAATTTCAATTTCAACTTCAAATTTTTATCCTACACAATTTCTATAAATCCTAAACCTAGTCCTAAAACCTAAAACACAATTCCAATTTCTACCCAATTTCAATTTCTAATCCTAAACACAATTTCAATTTCTACCCAAACCTAAAACCCTACCCAAACCACAATCAACAATATCACAAAACCTAATCCTATTTTCTTCTTTCAAAACAACAATATCACAAAACTAAATTCACTAAAATTACTAAACAACAATATCACAAAACTAATTTTATAAATCCTAACAAAACAATATCATAAAAAATAAAAATCGGTAAAAATCAAAACCTCCAAAGGTAGAGCTCCGGTGGTGAAGAGGGAGAACTCCGGTGGTGGTGAAGAGTGTAACGCCCCAAAATAATTTAATTATTTATTTAATTAAATTATTTAAGGCTTACAATATTTATTTAATTTAATTAAATAATTCAAGGTTTAATGTATTTATTTAATTTTAAATTATTAGGAGGTGTTGTCTCGAAATTGATGGTGCACGGAGCCCATGACCCACAAGTGAGCCCATGACCCATGGGATGGTCATAGGATTCGACTCACTATGGGTCTTGTGGCTTAGTGGCATTTTTGTCTCATTTTGTGAAAAGAAAGAAAGTAACGTAAAAGAGAGGAGAAGTGAGAAGAGAAAAGTGCGAATAGAAGAGGAGAAGTAGAGGAGAGGGGCGAAGCTCAAAGAGAAGGAGAGGAGGCTCAATTGTGATTCGCATTCTTCCCTTGAAGCTTGGCTATCAATTCGAATTTCTCAAGGTTAGGGGGTCCTCTTTTTATCTTTAATGGCTTATGCGAATTGTAGTGCCTAGGGTTAGGTTCTAGGATAAATCATATGAATGAATTGTGCTATTGATGAGAATTATCATGTTGCGTTGCTATTGTTGAATTATTATGTGGGGAATTTTATGGTTGATGCTTGAATTGTTGCTAAATACGAATTGAAGACCATATGTTTGATCATATGATTATTTGGTGAAATTGAGAATTTTGGTGACACTCTAGTAGTATTCATGTAATTGAGTGTTTTGGTGAATGTAATTTAGTGAAAGAAGTGAAGAAAAATTCTGTTTGGGAACCACTAGGTGCCTTGGGCGCCATGTGCCTATTGCTGAAAAATTCTGTGTTGCGCCTAGTCATGGGCACCAGGCGCCCAGCAGTGTGCTGCGCCTGTTTCCAAAAATTCTGTTGCCCTGTGTTGCACTGCTGTGTTGCCATTCTGTGTTGCTGTCCCTGTTGCCTGTGTTGCCTACTGTGTTCCCTGTGCTGCCAGTTTTGGCACTTGTTGCTTGAGTCATGGGCGCCAAGGGCCCCAAAGTTCTGGTGATAGTTTTGTGAAAATTGTTTTCAGGTTTTTATACTTGGGTAAAATGGCTCATGAAAACTGATTTTGGTCAAGAAAGGAGTTGAGTTGCGTAATTTCACTAGGTGCCTAGTGCATGGGCGCCAAAATTAAAGTTCAGTTTTTGATAAAATTTTTATTGAGTTTTCATGTCCTGAGCATTTGGCTCGTGTAAAATGAATTTCGAAGCAAAATGAGCTGAGTAGCATGTTGGCCTTGGGCGCCTAGTGCTTGGGCGCCATGTTGATGCTGTTGGCCTTAGGCGCCTAGTGCTTCTGGGCGCCAGCGCCTATGTTGCGCGTGCTGCGCCTGTGCGCGTTGTGGCTTCTGGGCGCCAGCGCCTATGTTGCGCGCCTGTTGCGCTGTTGCGCGTGTTGCTCCTGGGCGCCAAGCGCCTATGCGCCTGTGCGCTGTTGCGTGTTGCCTTTCCTGGGCGCCAAGCGCCCATGCGCCAAGCGCTGTGTTGCCCCTGGGCGCCCAGCGCCCATGCGCCTGTTTCCAGAATGTCTAACATTTTTCCTAAACTGTTTTTAACGTAACTTTTAACTCGGTTATCCAAATTCGACGGTTCAAAATGCGTTTTGAAGCTAATTTCAGTGCCTATCCAATAGCCACAATTTTATGCAAAAATAATTTATTTTTACTGGTGTTTCTGGCTGAGGGTGTTCAAGTGTCCAAATGGCTATTTTTACCCACTTCCCTATGTTGTGTCAATTGTCCTAAGCTGGTCTATTTGAATGGGTGTTGATGTGAGTGGTGAGCTGAATTGGTGAGTGTGATAGGGTGAGATTGGTGAGCAGAGGCTACGGCCTAATTTTAATTTGGTGAGCTGATTATTATACAATGGTGAGATCATGAATTTTAAATGATGAATTGCTTGGACTTGGTGTGTTGTAATGCATTTTCCATAGCATCTCATGGACATATGCATTATTGGTGAGCAGAGGCTACGGCCTAATTTTGATTTGGTGAGCAGAGGCTACGGCCTATTTGTATTGGTGACGGATCCGACATGCATGTACCCGTGGAGTTTGGGTTGCATTACATGCATAAATCATATATTGTGTGGTGCTGTTTGGAAATAAAATATTGATGCGATTGTTCCATTATTGTGAATTGATGTGCCTGACTTCCTTTTTCCTATGCATTGCTTAATTTTCATATGTTATTAATTATGAAAAGAGACTCACCCTACTGCCTTTATGTTGCTTCTTATGTCGGCAACGTGCAGGTAATGATGAGTGAAGGTTTCCTGTATGCCTTCGTCTGGTAGGAAGTGTCACGCTCTGATACGTAGCACCAGGGGGGGGTGTCTTAGGTTTATGCTTTATTTTCTTAAAACTGCTAGACTTTGTTGGTGATGTATTGGTTTTAATTTTTGAATTGATTATTATTCCGCTGCTGATGGTGATTGGATTTAGTTGATGCGAGCTAAGCCTTTTTCTTATGGTGTTATGTATCGTGATTTTTATGAAGTAAATGTAGCACTCGCTTGAATTGTTTTCAAAAAAAAAAAAAAAAAAAAAAAGAGACTCTGATTTTATTAAAAGTAAAGTTATTAGAAAAGGGGTGTTACATTAGTGGTATCAGAGCAGTTCGGTCTGTCCGGCCAAGTTGTCCAGTCGTAGTGTCAACTGACAACGGTGAGTTGTCAGTTATATTTAACTGTTGTTTGTTTGTAGCAAGTGAGCTGAGAGGGCTGGGGGGATCGATGCTGCTGCTGCTGTAGTTGGGCTGCTGCTGCTGTAGTTGGGCTGCTGCTGCTGTAGTTGGGCTGCTGCCGTAGTCGGGCTGCTGCTGTTGTTGGGATGCTGCTGATTGTTGTAGGAGGTTATGTGTGGACTACCGTCAGTTGAATAAGGTAACTATCAAGGATAAGTATTCGCTTCCGAGGATCGACGATCTGATGGACCAGTTGGTAGGTGCTAAAGTGTTTAGCAAAATCGATTTGAGGACGGGTTATCACTAGATCAAGGTAAAGGATGAAGACATTCAGAAAAAAATCGCTTTCAGAACGAGATATGGGCACTATGAGTATTCTGTGATGCCGTTTGGTGTTACCAACGCGCCTGGTGTGTTTATGGAGTACATGAATCGTACTTTCCACAGTTACTTGGAGCGGTTTGTAGTTGTGTTTATTGACGACATTCTGGTGTATTCTAAAACAGAAGAGGAGCATGCAGAACATTTGAGGTTAGTGCTAGAAGTGCTGAAAGAAAAGAAATTGTATGCAAAATTGTCTAAGTGTGAGTTCTGGCTGAATGAAGTAGGTTTCCTTGGTCATATTATCTCTGGTAATGGTATAGCTGTGGACCCAGCCAAGGTTGATGCTGTGTCTCAATGGGAGAGCCCGAAGTCAGTTACTGAAATCAGAAGCTTCTTGGGATTAGCTGGTTATTATAGGAGATTTATTGAAGGTTTCTCGAAGTTGGCACTTCCGTTGACTCAATTGACGTGTAAGGGAAGAGCTTTTGTGTGGGATGCCCGCTGTGAGGAGAGCTTCAATGAGTTGAAGAAGAGGTTGACTACATCGCCCGTTTTGACTTTGCCTGTTCCTGATCGACCGTTTGTAGTATATTGCGATGCTTCCAAGATGGGTTTGGGAGGTGTATTGATGCAAGAGGGTAAGGTAGTAGCTTATGCGTCCAGACAGTTGAGGACCCATGAGAAGAACTACCCTACTCATGATTTGGAGCTGGCTGCAATTGTGTTTGTGCTGAAAATTTGGAGGCATTATCTGTATGGTACCAGATTTGAAGTGTTTAGCGACCATAAGAGTCTGAAATACTTGTTTGATCAGAAGGAGCTAAATATGAGACAGAGACGTTGGTTAGAGTTGCTGAAGGATTATGATTTCGGCTTGAACTATCACCCCGGCAAAGCTAATGTCGTGGCTGATGCTTTAAGTCGGAAGAGTTTGCATATGTCGGCTATGATGGTGAAAGAGTTAGAATTGATTGAGCAGTTTCGGGACATGAGTCTGGTTTGTGAAGTGACACCGCAGAGTGTCAGATTGGGGATGTTGAAGATTGGAAATGAATTTTTGGTTAGTGTCCGAGAAGCACAAAAGTCAGATGTAAAGTTGGTAGACCTGTTGGTTGTGAATGATCAAGATGTGGGTGGAGATTTCAAGTTAGATTCCCAAGGTGTATTGAGATTCAGAGATAGGATCTGCATTCCTGACGATGCTGAGATGAAGAGAATGATTCTTGAGGAGAGCCATAGAAGCAAGTTGAGTATTCATCCCGGGGCTACGAAAATGTACCAAGATTTGAAGAAAATGTTCTGGTGGCCTGGTATGAAGAAGGATGTGGCTCAGTTTGTGTATTCTTGTCTGACTTGTCAGAAGTCTAAGATTGAGCATCAGAAGCCTGCGGGGTTGATGCAACCATTGGAGATTCCGGAATGGAAATGGGATAGCATTTCCATGGATTTTGTAACTGGGTTGCCAAATACAGTGAGAGGGTTTGATGCTATATGGGTAGTTGTGGACAGGTTGTCTAAGTCTGCTCATTTCTTACCAATTAATATGACTTATCCAGTTCCAAAGTTGGCAGAGATCTACATCAAGACTATTGTGAAGTTGCATGGCGTTCCGCTTAGTATTGTATCTGATAGAGATCCGAGATTCACATCTGAATTTTGGAAAAGTTTGCAAGAAGCTTTGGGTTCTAAGTTGAGGTTGAGCTCCGCTTATCATCCGCAGACAGATGGTCAGACGGAGAGGACTATTCAGTCGTTAGAGGACTTGTTGAGGGCATGTGTTCTTGAGCAGGGAGGTTCATGGGATTCTCATCTTTCGTTGATAGAGTTCACCTATAACAACAGTTTTCACTCTAGTATTGGTATGGCACCGTTTGAGGCGTTGTATGGTCGGAGATGTAGGACTCCGTTGTGTTGGTATGAATCTGGGGAGAGTGCAGTGTTGGGGCCTGAGATTGTGCGAGAAACAACTGAGAAGGTAAAATTAATCCGTGAGAAGATGAAAGCGTCGCAGAGTCGACAAAAGAGCTATCATGATAAGAGAAGGAAGGATTTAGAGTTTCAGGCCGGTGATCATGTGTTTCTGAGAGTCACTCCGGTGACTGGTGTTGGGCGTGCCTTGAAATCTAAGAAGTTGACTCCCCGTTTCATTGGTCCGTATCAGATTACGGAGAGGGTGGGAAGTGTTGCCTATAGGGTGGCTTTGCCGCCTAATCTTTCGAACTTGCATGACGTGTTTCACGTGTCACAACTTCGAAAGTATGTTCCGGACCCGTCTCATGTGATTCAGATGGACGAAGTAGAGGTACGGGATAATCTCACGGTTGAGACTATGCCGGTGCGGATTGAAGATAGAGAGGTAAAGATTCTGAGAGGGAAGGAAATTCCGTTGGTGAAGGTGGTGTGGTTGGGAGCTGCTGGTGAGAGTATGACTTGGGAGCTGGAGAGCAGGATGCGGGAAGCATATCCGGAGTTGTTTGATTCAGGTAATTTCGAGGACGAAATATTCTAAGTGGGGGAGAGTTGTAACGCCCCAAAATAATTTAATTATTTATTTAATTAAATTATTTAAGGCTTACAATATTTATTTAATTTAATTAAATAATTCAAGGTTTAATGTATTTATTTAATTTTAAATTATTAGGAGGTGTTGTCTCGAAATTGATGGTGCACGGAGCCCATGACCCACAAGTGAGCCCATGACCCATGGGATGGTCATAGGATTCGACTCACTATGGGTCTTGTGGCTTAGTGGCATTTTTGTCTCATTTTGTGAAAAGAAAGAAAGTAACGTAAAAGAGAGGAGAAGTGAGAAGAGAAAAGTGCGAATAGAAGAGGAGAAGTAGAGGAGAGGGGCGAAGCTCAAAGAGAAGGAGAGGAGGCTCAATTGTGATTCGCATTCTTCCCTTGAAGCTTGGCTATCAATTCGAATTTCTCAAGGTTAGGGGGTCCTCTTTTTATCTTTAATGGCTTATGCGAATTGTAGTGCCTAGGGTTAGGTTCTAGGATAAATCATATGAATGAATTGTGCTATTGATGAGAATTATCATGTTGCGTTGCTATTGTTGAATTATTATGTGGGGAATTTTATGGTTGATGCTTGAATTGTTGCTAAATACGAATTGAAGACCATATGTTTGATCATATGATTATTTGGTGAAATTGAGAATTTTGGTGACACTCTAGTAGTATTCATGTAATTGAGTGTTTTGGTGAATGTAATTTAGTGAAAGAAGTGAAGAAAAATTCTGTTTGGGAACCACTAGGTGCCTTGGGCGCCATGTGCCTATTGCTGAAAAATTCTGTGTTGCGCCTAGTCATGGGCACCAGGCGCCCAGCAGTGTGCTGCGCCTGTTTCCAAAAATTCTGTTGCCCTGTGTTGCACTGCTGTGTTGCCATTCTGTGTTGCTGTCCCTGTTGCCTGTGTTGCCTACTGTGTTCCCTGTGCTGCCAGTTTTGGCACTTGTTGCTTGAGTCATGGGCGCCAAGGGCCCCAAAGTTCTGGTGATAGTTTTGTGAAAATTGTTTTCAGGTTTTTATACTTGGGTAAAATGGCTCATGAAAACTGATTTTGGTCAAGAAAGGAGTTGAGTTGCGTAATTTCACTAGGTGCCTAGTGCATGGGCGCCAAAATTAAAGTTCAGTTTTTGATAAAATTTTTATTGAGTTTTCATGTCCTGAGCATTTGGCTCGTGTAAAATGAATTTCGAAGCAAAATGAGCTGAGTAGCATGTTGGCCTTGGGCGCCTAGTGCTTGGGCGCCATGTTGATGCTGTTGGCCTTAGGCGCCTAGTGCTTCTGGGCGCCAGCGCCTATGTTGCGCGTGCTGCGCCTGTGCGCGTTGTGGCTTCTGGGCGCCAGCGCCTATGTTGCGCGCCTGTTGCGCTGTTGCGCGTGTTGCTCCTGGGCGCCAAGCGCCTATGCGCCTGTGCGCTGTTGCGTGTTGCCTTTCCTGGGCGCCAAGCGCCCATGCGCCAAGCGCTGTGTTGCCCCTGGGCGCCCAGCGCCCATGCGCCTGTTTCCAGAATGTCTAACATTTTTCCTAAACTGTTTTTAACGTAACTTTTAACTCGGTTATCCAAATTCGACGGTTCAAAATGCGTTTTGAAGCTAATTTCAGTGCCTATCCAATAGCCACAATTTTATGCAAAAATAATTTATTTTTACTGGTGTTTCTGGCTGAGGGTGTTCAAGTGTCCAAATGGCTATTTTTACCCACTTCCCTATGTTGTGTCAATTGTCCTAAGCTGGTCTATTTGAATGGGTGTTGATGTGAGTGGTGAGCTGAATTGGTGAGTGTGATAGGGTGAGATTGGTGAGCAGAGGCTACGGCCTAATTTTAATTTGGTGAGCTGATTATTATACAATGGTGAGATCATGAATTTTAAATGATGAATTGCTTGGACTTGGTGTGTTGTAATGCATTTTCCATAGCATCTCATGGACATATGCATTATTGGTGAGCAGAGGCTACGGCCTAATTTTGATTTGGTGAGCAGAGGCTACGGCCTATTTGTATTGGTGACGGATCCGACATGCATGTACCCGTGGAGTTTGGGTTGCATTACATGCATAAATCATATATTGTGTGGTGCTGTTTGGAAATAAAATATTGATGCGATTGTTCCATTATTGTGAATTGATGTGCCTGACTTCCTTTTTCCTATGCATTGCTTAATTTTCATATGTTATTAATTATGAAAAGAGACTCACCCTACTGCCTTTATGTTGCTTCTTATGTCGGCAACGTGCAGGTAATGATGAGTGAAGGTTTCCTGTATGCCTTCGTCTGGTAGGAAGTGTCACGCTCTAATACGTAGCACCAGGGGGGGGGGGGTGTCTTAGGTTTATGCTTTATTTTCTTAAAACTGCTAGACTTTGTTGGTGATGTATTGGTTTTAATTTTTGAATTGATTATTATTCCGCTGCTGATGGTGATTGGATTTAGTTGATGCGAGCTAAGCCTTTTTCTTATGGTGTTATGTATCGTGATTTTTATGAAGTAAATGTAGCACTCGCTTGAATTGTTTTCAAAAAAAAAAAAAAAAAAAAAAAGAGACTCTGATTTTATTAAAAGTAAAGTTATTAGAAAAGGGGTGTTACAAAGAGGGCGAGCTCCGGTGGTGGCAAAAAGGGACAGCTCCGGTGAGAGAGAGAGGTTCGCGTAGGAGAGAGAGAGGTTCGCGTAGGAGAGAGAGAGAGAGGAGAGAGGGCGCGTTCGCGTAGGAGAGAGAGAGAGGAGCGACGACGACAGTTGGTTGTGGTGGTGTGGTGATGGTGGAAATGAGAGAAGGGAGTTTGGGTTCGGGAGAGAGAAGAGTGAGGGAGTGAGGAAGAGCAAACGGAGAGAGAAAAATGAGGGATCTGATGCAATTTAATTGGGGTTAGCGACGGAATTTGCGAGGGACCATTCCGTCGCTAATCCCTTCACGCTAACCAAGGCTGGAACGGTCAAAATAGTTAGCGAGGGACCATTATTTCCGTCGCTAATCCCTTCGGTTTCAGTGCTGTTCTAATTTCAGATTCCCGCCTAACATTTAGCGATGGACTGTTCCGTCGCTAATCCCCACAATTCCGCCGCTAATGCTCAAAACAAACAAGGACCCTTATTCCCTCGCAAATTCCGTCGCTAATGTCAGTTTTAGCGAGGGAACAGTTTTCCCTCGCTAATGTCAGTTTTTTTTGTAGTGACAACTCGAATTTTCAAGTCACTTTAATCATTAGGATTAGTCTTGTTTTTCGCTCTGAAGTCCGTGACGGTAAAGATTCGCACTCCACTAACCTTTGTTGATGATTCAAGCTTGGGAACAAGTCACTAGATCGGAGCATCAATGTTCTTAGCTTCTCCCTCTAGTTTGATCTTTTCCCTTGTTATTTCTATTTCTATGTCTATCTTAACTTCTTATTGTTGGGGATTAGTGACGATTTATGAACCAATTATGTTTTTGAGCTAAACCTTTTTATTTGAATGAATGTTATGAGTTATGTTTCAATCTCTGTCCTTAACGCATTCTATGATTTATAATATGTGATTGTGAATAGAAATTTCAATTACATACACTTGAGAATTTAAATCTGTTTATTTCTAGTCTAGGAATAGTCATTGGTATTCAAAATCAAAGGATAATTGTTAAACTCCAATTTAGTGCGTTTTTAGAGACGTTGTTGAGTCATCTTTTAGAGCAATTATTACTAATTATATAAATTATTTACTTAGTTTGTTATTTATTTTGCAGAGAGGTAGAAACTATAAAATGATAATGAAAACACCATTTGGAGCAATTTAGAGGTTATATATATATATATATATATATATATATATATATATATATATATATATATATATATATATATATATATATTAAGTGGTAGGCAATTAATGTAATGTGATGAATTGAAAGAAATAAGGCTCACGACCTTTACTTGAAAGAGAAAAAGGGTAGGCTGAACATTGTATTATTGAAGTCCAAACCCAACAACAAAAGGCCCACATTTTAATTAAAGGGCCGTTGGTGAGCAACAACAAAGGAACACGTAACTTGAAGAGAAAGGAACACACAACCCTAGGCTTAAGTTTCAAATAAAAAAGGGTATTGCAGCCGTAAAGAGGAAAAGAAGCCGCATAGAACGTAAATTAAAAGAGCATCGACGGCAACAGTAACGCAGACGGTTAGAGAAGGAAGAATTTGGATACCGTTCTTGACATCGAGAGAGCTTTGGAGCAGAAAAATGAGACTAAAAATGAGCAGAAAAAGGAGACGGAAGAATTCAGATCAGAAATTTCTTTATATTCCGGGTTATTTTTATCTCTGTAATTTATGACTCCTAATTTTATTTCATTGTTTTGATAATTATGGATAGCTAAATCATCTTCTAGAGTGTTAGGTGGATCTTGCAAGTTTAGAGACCTTTATGTTATAGTTTATTATTTGAATTCTAGTTTTTATTTCAATTAATATTATCGTATTGCTTTTATCTCATAACTAGGATTGACACCCTATGCATGTTCATAATCAATTAGTTGATCAGTGACCGTATTGCAATTAGTTGGTGGACCTATAGGATAATTGGGGCTATAATTATTGCATGACCGAACCTTAATTTAGTCTTCAAATCATTCAACCTTTTTGCTCTGTATGCTTTTCTGGAATTTAAATTCTTGAGTGACCAAACAAGGGTTAATTTAGGAAAAAAGAATATTAATCCCGAATGACCAAACAGATTAATAGCTTTAGTAAAGAGGTTAGTAATTAAATAAAATAAAGGAATTCAAGTTGGAATTAGACATAGGGGAATCGAAGCTTGCAAGTGAAACCGTGACCTTGATCTCTCTCTATTTATTAAATCTTGTATTTTAAGTACTGTTATTTATTTCTTTTTATTCGTTTTCATTACAACTCAATTATTAGTTCGTCTAAACAATAGACAATCTTGATTAGTTTGGTACTTGTTATAATCTCTGTGGAGACGATAATCTTTTATACTACTTCTGCAAAAGAGTACACTTGCTCTAAGTGTGTTTTTAAAGCAACAAGTTTTTGGCGCCGTTTCCGGGGATTAATTCGTAATATTAAACGAAAAAGATTTTTATTTCTTTAGACATTTATTTATGGTTTAGTTTTAATTTTGTTTTTTTTTATTAAAAAAAATATACAAAAAAAATTGATAACACTTTCCCAAGAATTCGTTGCAGTTCACTTTGTTTTGCAGAGAAAAATCTAAATCATGTTTAAAACTCGTGGAGATTATATTAGGGAGGCATCGACACAATGGAATTTACAGAAGTTATTTTGGTATATGCCTCAATGTCAAATTCCATTTTCTCCTTCTCCTTATGAGCCTTATTCAGACTATTAGGATGACTATGAGCCACCTCCTTATTCCTCCCATTGGGATAATTATGAGCCACTACAAGTGCAGAGGCAAAGGAGGAAAATCCGGATGCCAATGAGGTCTTGGCCACATTATTGGAGCGAACAAGTGAAAGACTTGATAGATTTGAGAAAAATATGGATGAAAGGTTTGACCGCATGGAGGACCGAATTGTAGCCATGAGTGATCAACTGTCAAGTATCATTGTTTTATTATCTCAAGAGGCCCAAGAAACTCCTTATTCACAAACTGAGCAATACAAAGATAATATTCTTAGTAGTGATGAAGAGACTCCTACTGCAGGGAGTCAAATCAAAATGATGACTCCTATTGTAGGGAGTCAAATTGAAACAACAGATTTCATTGATGAGAGCATTTGTAAGGAGAATGAGAAAGATCCATTGGTTCTTGATTTGGAGAATGAGGAGAAAATCCAAATTTTTGGGCAAATTGTTTTAACCATTGGTGATGTTGCAATTGAGGTTCACAGGGGAAATGTAAGTTTAAGGAGTGCTAAAGAAGATGATGTTATTAAAGCTTTAAATTCCAATGAAATTTTCCCTTCTTTAACTTCTCCTTATTTTGATGATGTGGTTGAAACTAACATTTTTAGTGATTTAAAGATGCAGGACCTTTTGGAAAAAAATATTATTTTACAGGATCCTAGCATAGTGGTGGATGAAAATAAAATAAAAATTTCACCATTCTTTGAAGTTCATCCACCACGTGGAAAAAGAAAGAAAAATGTGAACCACATGGTTAGAAAGCTAAGAAGGTGCACAGTGTTAGATGTTAAATTTTCTCTTGGAGAGCCCCCTGATTAAGCACCAATTATCGTCAGACTCAAGACGTTAAACAAGCGCTTCACCGGAGGCAACCTGTGTTTTATTTTTTGTAATTTTTGTTTTGTATTTGTTTTGTTTTGATTTTAGGAAGAAGCTCAGACTGCAAGCTCTCTCAGGGAAATCACTCTTACTCTCTCTTAGTTACTTATTTTGTGTCTATTTAGTCATTTTGCATTAAGGACCATGCTTCATGCTAGTGTGGGGTAGGATATTATATCTTGTCACTTGATCTCTATTAATGCACATACCCACTACATATGTTGATATCAATTTTTCTGGCTTATTTTTTTTTGAATGAGTTTTAAATTATGCTTAAAGAGAAATAGAGATTATGCCTTTTTGGGCCTCCATAATTAATTTATTTGACAGACTTGCTCTTGATTGTAACTGTGAGGTTCTTCTTAGGAAGCTATAATTAGCATTTGTGCCTGTTGAGTACTTTTTGTGAACTAGCTTCTAAATGTGAGATTTGAGCCTTTATAAGGGGATTGATATTAAATCATAAATACTTACCCATTCTCTTTGTATGAGTGTGTTTCTCAATTTGCTACATTCTTGAATTTGTCTTTTGACCATTTCAAGGCGAAAATTGATTTGCATAATGTAAAAAGATTTGGGGACTTAGGTATTTTTTTGACCTCAGAGTTGTTTGTAAAATTATCCATTAGTTGCCCCCTTAGAGCCTATTTGTTATATATTTCTTTTGTACCCTGATATAAGTTTTTTATTTTTGTGTGGTAACCATTTGAAATTAAATGTGGAGCAACTATTGAAAATTACAATTTTGTCCTATATTTTTGTCGTCTATCTTGTTAGGACTGAAAAAAACAGGAGTGACTCATGTAGTTACAAGTATCTTTTCCTACAAAGGAAACAAAATAGGAGTGATTAACATGCTTACCTTTTCCTCCTAAGAAAAAAAAAGTGAAAAAAAAGAGAGAAAATTTGAAAAAAAAAAGGAGAAAGCAAGAAGGAGGAAAAGACAAATCAAAAAATGAAAGAGCCTAGTCAAGAGAAAAGACAAATCAGAATGAGCTGACTCAATAGAAAAAGGTGAAGAAGGAAGTGAAATTAACTTGGAGTTTGGACAAAATTTGTAAAATAGATAGGAGCTCCATATTTCGTTTCAAATGTTACTATTTGTTTCTTATTTTTAGCCCTTTGATTATCCCTTCTTCTTATTTCCTACCTTGCTCGAATTTACCTTGGTCCCATTACAACCCATAACACCCCATCTTTTGCATGCTTGTGAACTATTTAGTGGAGATTTGGTAAAATTACAAACATATGGTAATATGCATTTTCTGGAAACTTGAGTTTATATTTTCCCTAGTCCCTAAACACTTAGAGAGATTGTGAGCGAGAGCCATTGTTCACAGATATGTATTCTTCAGGGACACGAGCCTCTAATTGGGCAGTTTTTTGACACCTCACATGTGCTATAGAGTCTGTCATTGTTGCTTCTGATTGTGAGTCTCTTATTTGGCGGTCTCTATTGCCTATTTTAAAAAAATTATTGAGCGAGAAAATTTGTTTGAGGACAAGCAAAAACTAAGTGTGGGGGAGTTGATAAACTCCAATTTAATGCGTTTTAAGAGACATTGTTGAGTCATCTTTTAGAGTAATTATTACTAATTATATAAATTATTTACTTAGTTTGCTCTTTATTTTGCAGAGGGGTAGAAACTATAAAAAGATAATGAAAACACCATTTGGAGTAATTTAGAGGTTTTATATATATATATATATATATATATATATATATATATATATATATATATTAAGTGGTAGGCAATGTAATGTAATGTGATGAACATTGTAATGAAGTCCAAACCCAACAACAAAAGGCCCACATTTTAATTGAAGGGCCGTTGGGGAGCAACAACAAAGGAACACGTGACTTGAGGAGAAAGGAACACACAACCCTAGGCTTAAGTTTCAAATATAAAAGAGCATCGACGGCAACAGTAACGGAGACGGTGAGAGAGGGAAGAATTTGGATACCGTTCTTGACACCGAGAGAGCTCTGAAGCAGAAAAATGAGACTAAATACTCAGATCAGAAATTTCTCTATATTTCGGGTTATTTTTATCTCTGTAGTTTATGACTCCAAAATTTATTCCATTGTTCTTGATAATTATGGATAGCTAAATCATCTTCTAGGGTCTTATGTTATAGTTTATTATTTGAATTCCAGTTTTTATTTCAATTAATATTATCGTATTGCTTTTATGCCATAATTAGGATTGACACCCTATGCATGTTCATAATCAATTAGTTGATCAGCGACCGTACTGCAATTAGTTGGTGGACCTATCACTACAAGAATAACTGCTTTTTCCTGCCATTTTTTCCGACGAACTCTTATTCGTCGCAATTTCCGACGGATTTCCGACGAAACAGTCGTCGCAAATGTTCAGGAAAAAAGGCGCTTAATTTCCCGCTTACGTTTCCGACAAAAACGTGTTTCGTCGCAAATTTGCGACGGCTATGTCCGTCGGAAAACGCTAAAATGTCGTCGCAAACTAACAGATCCCAAATTAAAGGGAACTCTTCCCTCGATCCATCTCATTTCACGCCTCCACCATCTCATCTCTCTCAGTCGCGCTCCCTCTCTCTCAGTAGACCTCCCTCTCTCAGTCGCCCTCCCTCTTCCTTCGTAGACCTCTGGATCTCAATCCTCCTCCTTCTACATCAAATCTGAATGTTCACTCTTCTCTCACTCTGAAACCTTTCTTTTTCTTTTTCTTTCAAAAACCATCCTTCGTTCTTTCTCTCATCTCTCAAACCATCAAAACCATCTTCTTTCTCATCATATTCCCTCTCCATAATCTCTCTTCTTCTCCACTCACCAAACCCTAAACCCCAAAATCGCTGGGTCACTAAAAAACCAGAGCCCAAAATCGCTGGGTCACTGAAAACACGATTTCGGAATGAATATTCAGGTAATTTGGTCTCGATCTCTTCCTCTTCTTAATCCCGTAGAAAAAAATTCGGTTTCTATGGTTGTTTATACTGAAAATTCGGTTCCTATCTTCTCAGCCTCTTCCTTCTACATCGATGGTCCCGTAATCCAAAGCGAGAAGCAACACTGAGAACAGGATTGGAAACGAAAAAGCAGGTATTTTGGTTTCCATCTCTTCATCTTCTCAATCACTTCAATATGATTTTCCCTCTGTATTGTTGTTTACATAAGTTTTTTGATGTTTTTAAGATTTTTTTTGGAGAAATCGATGAAAACTCTAGAACCATTTTCGTTTTCTATTGTTGTTTATACATTTTATTTTTGTTTTTGAGAACATTTCTGGAGAAATCGATGAAAACCCTAAACCCCTAACCTTTGAATTTTGTGTTTGGTTTGACTTGCAAAGCTTCTCAAAATAGCCATGCTTAACGGTTTAGAATTTCAAGTTGTATACCTCCTCTTTAACTGAATTTTTCTGTTTTAAGAGATTTGAATGAGGAAGGATTTGAATATGTTGTTTGGTATATGTTTATCAAGCTTCTAATATTTCTGTTTTTAGGGATTTGATTATTAGTTTCTAATTATCAGTTTCTGTTTTAAGACATTTATGCTATATTTTTGATTATTAGTTTCTAATTATCAGATACAAATTTGTTATTTCAGCTTCAGGAAACTGCATTTCCTCCTAAGCGAACATTGAGGTATTTGTTTGTCCAGCATTCTTCTAAATAATATTATATGGTTTATCCTCTTTGGGGATAGCTGTCCAAAATTTTAAATTTATCATTAGCTTCTTTTATGTACATGTCTAATGTCTAATGCAGTTTGAGAATTTTTTGACAATTTCTTGTTAGTTGCGTTTGCAATGTACCCACAATTTGCTCTTTTTATTGGCTTTTGCGCTGCTTTGTTTACCTTGTCATGCATTTGCCTAATTGCCTTCAATGTGTTTGATACATTATCTGAAATAGTTGTCTGGGCCTTTCCTTAGTAATTTTTAGTTATATTAAAATGCTAAAATTGAGTTGTTATTTATCCTAAGAATGGGGTTGGAAGAAAACCCAAATGGCTAAAATTGAGTTGTTATGTACACCAGTAAAAGTGTTAATTGGAACTTTCCACATAGATGTAGCTTTTAAATTCAAATCATTTTTATTCTCATTTTGGATCATATGAAGACTTAAATTTCTCGTGTGTTGTGTTTTGTAGTTCTGAAGGTGAATTGTTGAAGAGAAAGTGTAGGGAAGATGAATAATTCAGTTTCAGATAACAGTTTTATTATTGAGAGTGATGAGGATGATGAGTTGAGGGATTTGAATAGAGGTGAAGGTGATGGTAATGATTCTGATTCTTCTAATTACTTAAATGAAAACCCTCCACAGAGAAAACCTAGTTCTTACAATCTCTCATGGCCTCAGAGTTACATGTTAACTAACCCCTTCTCTACTTTGTTTCAATTCCACTCGATTTGTGATTTTCTTGTGTCTGCTTGTTACAACTGTGCTAAGTGTATGCATGGTTAATAATTAGTTTTTTTTTCTTCATTTCTTGACTTTCTATTTTAATTCTTTGTGGAGTAGGAATACTTTCTACACCTTATGCTGGAATCTTGTTCATTTTTGGAATTATTTCCTTTTATACTGGATTGCTCTTGAGATCCTGTTTGGATAGTGAACCTGGGCTTGAGACATATCCTGACATTGGCCAAGCTGCTTTTGGTACTACTGGACGAATTGCCATATCAGTAAGTCTTCATACCAATCTTTACTCTTACTTCAATTCTTTAAAAATCAGTTGTCTCTAATCTCTTTTTTTGTGTGGATGCAGATAATTTTGAACGCACAGGGACACCACTCAATCTTGCAACTCTTCCTGTTGCTATTGGTCTTTATGGTTATTGCTATTCTGGTCATGCTGTCTTCCCAAACATTTATACATCCATGGCTAATCCAAACCAATTCCCTGCAATTCTCTTAGCATGGTAAACCAAGGATAATTCTTCTGAGAAAATTCCTTTTATGAACTATCTAATATAATGAGTATTTAAATCAGAAATTGATCTCTCCCTCTTAAGGGCCTCATCCTATTAGTTCTAATGCTGAGCTTATCATAGCAATATTTGCACTTAGCACCAACAAAGTTGCTGTAGTCAAATATTCTCTCATAGGTTCAATCCTTTCAAATCTTCTTCTAGTTCTTGGAACTTCTCTACTTTGCGGTGCCATTGCAAACATTAGTGTGGAACAAAAATATGATAGAGTAAGATCCTTAAATCCATTTCAAAGTTTTCATTTATGGTGGTATCCAGTGCTTGAATTTTGGATTCTAGAGGCTTCGAGATTTAGCTATATTGGTTCTTCTTTGTGAAGGGGGAGGGGGGAGATGGATGGTGACAAATTTTTTGATCATTCATGATTCATCTGTTAATATGACAAAAGATACACTGGAGGTTTATGCTTTTCGATAATCATTTGATTTTCATTCATTGGCATCAACAACAGAATGAATCACTATTAAGTAAAAGCCATTGTGGATTTGCAATTAGTTTTTGAAACAGACTGCACCAAGAACTAAAACTTTAGTACTGGAATAATGACAAAGGGGATGGAATCTTAAATTTGACATAGGAGGAAACTGAAAACAACATTGAGAGGGAACAAAAAAGTTTATAAAACTTAAAAGGTCTCAAATCAAAACACATGCTAAGGACTAGGGGCTAAAGGATGTGTCAACGAATTCTTGACTAGGAAGGGTGGGGATGCTAGAGACGTGTTTATGTAAGTTTGCGAGAAATGTAACCTGTTTAGGGTTGATCTGCATGAAAATAGTCATCAAATGCATATTTTGTTAGATGGTTTTGTGTGTCCTTGTTTTGTGGTTTCTTTGGATTGGCTTCTTTCATTTAGCTGATATGGTTATTTTTTTCTATCTTAACATGCATTTTGAGGAATCTGAATAGTTTGATATATAGTTTTGCATGCATTTTGCACCGAGTTGATGAAGTATATAATGCAATTGACATACTGAGTAGCTAACCTTGCAAAAGCACTTGCGAAATGTCTGCACTCTGCTCGCATTGGGCATGCATTGCAATTTGGTTGTTTCTTTGTACAGAAAACCTACATATTTGGAGCATGAATTACTTTTAACCTCCTATCTCCAGACCATGAAACATAGCTAGTTCCAAAAATGTGTTATACCCTTTCCTAAATACTAAATGAAATAAAATGTAGAAACAAATCATGCATACCTTTCCAAATGTAATCGTCTGGTAGTGGAGCTCATACCTGCATTCCAGTTGTATATCTGTTAGTTACAAATTCAGCTAGCTAGCATAGTAAAGCAGTTATTTGTATGCAGATTTTGGGGAAGTTATGATATTACAAGGTTCTTTGGTCAAGCTTGCACAATCTGGGCCAGAGAATATTAATATTGATGATAAAAAATTTATGGTTAAGAGGATGCATCAGATTCATGGGGTTTGTCTGTGAGTTTCCTCAGCATAATTTTGCTACCAATAGTGGGGAATGCAGCTGAACATGCAGGAGCAATTATATTTGCTTTCAAGAACAAGCTGGTGAGAATTTAGAGGGTGTTATCATTTTCATGCTTTCTTTCATTTAATTAAATTCATATTGGCTATGCTATAATCAAAATAAGCTGGTGACAATATTTTATGTTGTTCAAATTTGGGTTTGGACACAGATTGCAGACTATTTCCAAAGACCAGGAACTGACCCTGCAGAGTTTGCTGTTGGCTTAAATCATGAGTTTCAACCACTGGAAGGCCATGATATTTGACAATTCCCAGGTTTGGGTTCAGAAGAAAAGATGAATGAAGCCCAAATATACGAACTTGCCAAGTAGGCCATGGTGCTCATAAAGCAGGTCCTCTCCTCTAGCAACAGAAAATTCATTTCATACCATGCAAAGGAAATTGGCCTGAAAGTAACATCAATGGGTCTCAGCAGATAATTCAAAAATCAAACTCTGCGTTGAGGGAAAAAGGGCCTTATATCCTCTTAACAGCCACATGATATGACAAGAGCTGTTAGTTTCTAGGGGCTTTTTCTAAATTATTGTTTTCTACAGGTATGGATCATTGTATAATAGTACAGTATTATGCACAATTCTTGTTTCAGTTGTGTTGTGCCTCTTACTTGATCCAATAATAATAATTACCTATGCTCCATCATATTGTTAAGTGGCTTTATTGATCATTGTATAATAGTATAAGGTAGTGTCTTGTAATGTATTCACTATTCTCTATTATATTCTTTTCTAATAATGTCATCAAAATCTCCTTGAAATTTGCTAATTGATGTACTATTGTTTCCCGTGAAGTGTTAAGTGAAAAGGTTACACTGTGTTAGATGTTTAGCTTGTGGCTTCAAGCCTGCAACAAATATGCTGAAATAAGATCGGTTTTGTATAATTTAATTTTTTTTTTAATTTTTTTTAAAAATTTCCGACGGATTTCCGACGAAAATGTGTCAGTATTTGCGACGACTTTGCCACAGATATTTGCGACGGGTTTCCGACGACTTTGCGACGGAGACATTTGCGACGAAATAATCCGTCGGAAACGATTTGCTACGAGCGATTTTGCGACGATTTTTTGTCCGTCGGAAAGTTCGTCGGAAACGCCAATTTCCGACGAAAATCGCTGCATTTGCAACGAAAATTTCCGTCGGAAATCGTCGATTTTCTTGTAGTGTATTGGATAATTGGGGCTATAATTATTGAATGACAAAACCTTAATTTAGTCTTCCAATCTTTCAACCTTTTTGCTCTTTATTATGCTTTTCTTGAATTTAAATTCTTGCATGACCAAACAATGGTTAATTTAGGAAAAATAATATTAATTGCGAATGACCAAACATATTAATATAGTAAAGGGATTGATAATTAATTAAAATAAACGAATTCAAGTAGGAGTTAGACATAGGGGAATCAAAGCTTGCAAGTGAAACCGTGACCCTAGACCTCTCTCTATTTATTAAAGCTAGTATGTTAATTATTGTTATTTATTTCTTTTTATTTGTTTTCATTGCAACTCAATTATTAGTTCGTCTAAACAATAGACAATCTTGACTAGTTTGGACGATAATCTTTTATACTACTTCTGCGAAAGAGTACACTTGCTCTAAGTGTGTTTTTAACGCAACAATAATTTTTGTTATTGTTGCTTATTTCTTTTTAACGTCACCAAAGGAATTAGGGATTTTTATTAGAAATAAATGTTCTTTTTCCTAAGGAATTAGTATTAGAATAATTATAATAATTTGATCATAGCTCATAAAATGAGTTCGATAACACCTTTGATTGCTTAGATATAAGAGTCACTATAGTGTAGAAAAAACATTTAGCATCAGTTATTTTGGACATTTAGCATCGGTTATTTTGAACATTTAGCATTGCCGATTCTAAATCTCGCAGTTCTAAAAGTAAGACATTTAGCATCGATTAAATAACTGATGCTAAATGTCACTTTTAACATCGAGTGTTTAAAAACCCGATGCTAAAAAGTGTTTTATCACTGTTTTTGCAATCTGAAAAATGACATTTAGCATCAGTTGTTTAAACACTCGATGCTAAATGTCTTTTTTTTATAAAAAAAAATTGGCACTATTATTTATAAAATCCAGATATACAAATTATTTTCAGACAACGAATTATGATAAATTCATAAAAATACTTCAAATGTTAAATACAATCAAATTTAATAAAACATCATACAGTGCAGCCAATTTCCTGATACCTCAATAAATTGAAATCATTCATATCACCATCATGCTATAGTGGAATATCACCATTTTTATTTTTAACAGAGAAGTAACACAACAATTTTGAAACAGCTACGATAACATCACATTTGTAAGACATAAACTAAATTAAGAGCAACTAAGGCAACATCCTTAAAAACAACTAACAGTGCTGATGCAACTTCCACACTCCACATCATTCTTAAGGTAGTCCAAGTAAAGTTCTAGTCACACCATAAACTTCTGAGATGATACAAACTATATTGTTGATACCCGAATGTCGTTCTATATATGCAATTGCAAGTGGAAGGACACTGGTTGTAGAGCTTGAAAAACTGCAAATAAGAAATGCGAATAAAGTGGGATTGTGGAGAAAGCAAACATTGGAAAATAAACAGATAATGCTTCTTTTAAATCATACTTGACTTTTCCTTTTCCATCAAAATTTTTCTCGTGGATCTTGCTGTCAAGCATTGTTGTTGGTTCTATTTCCATCTGTATCCATTATCTGCAACCATAACTTATCACATTCGTCTAGGATAACTAAGTCTAAATCCTTAGTACCAACAATACCAATGCTCCAATGAGTATATTCTGCAAGGAAAAAGGGAAGAATTAACATTGAAATGGTAATAACAAATCCAATCCAATAGGGTACCAAAAACTAAACTCGTATGCCTTTAATCTCATGCCTCCATAAGTGAAACAAATGAATGAATCATGTTTTGAAAATAGAACCCAATTGGTTGTTTAAGCATGTGAGAATTATTCATAAAATGTGACCCGTTTTAGTCCAAGCCTTTGAAAAAGAGTGATTAAAAATCAAATCTATTTGAAATATCTAATCCAATTCTAGTGGTGAATAATATCTTCTCATCACTTTTAGAAATTCGTCACAAAATGCTGAAAAGATGTTAGAGACGGATTTAGGGAGGAAATGTATCTCTCACTAATAGTGAAGAACCTAGAATTAGTCGCTAACCAACAAATTAAGCAAACACCGCGTTGTTTTTTCGCTTCCCTCCCACTAACTTTCACTCTCCCTTTCATTTTTTAATTTTTTTTAATTCCACTAAACTCTAACTCTCTCTCAGTAAATGCCTCATCTCACTCTCGAAGCCTCCTCTCACTCTCGTACTCCATCACCACAACACAAAACCCTCACCACCGCCACTCAAAAAACCCTCACCACCCCCACTAACCATTCGCACAAACCCTACTCTCTTCTTCTTCTTGTCTTACTCTTCTTTGGCGTTCTTCTTCTCACTGAATCTCTCCCTGTATCTTTTCCTTTAAGTAGGTTGCGCCAACCACACATCCCATTCCACTTCTTCTCGCTGCCACCTCTCAGTCGCAAACCCTAAGCGATTCATATAACATCACACCTCCAATACCCATAGCCATGGTTCGCCTACACCACCCCTATTTGCAGTAATAACTCATCCCTCACTATCCTTCAGCTATTTCTGGTTGATAACCTTGAGGTTTGGTTCTTTCCCCTTTTCTTTTTTAGGGATTTTAATTTTAAGAGATAGTGGGTTTGGATAGTTTCCAATCATGAATTGATATTATGTGTTTAGATAATTTCTATTCATTGAAGCTATTTTATGTATTCCATTTGTGCACAGGTTTGGTTCTTGCAAGATTTGGTATTTTCTTTCTTGCACTGAAAACTCTTAGCTCATCTTACTATCGCTGAAACCATCGGTGGTTGATAACCTTCAGGTTCAGGTTCGTAACTTGCCCCTTTCGATTTTTAGGGATTTTAGTTTCCAGAGGTTGTGGGTTTATTGTAGGTTTAGATAATTTCTATTCATGAGTTGGTGGTGTGTGTTTAGATAGAGAAGCTGATTGTTGGATTCCATTTGTTCATAGGTCCGGCTCTAGCAAGATTTGATATTTTCGTTCTTGCACCGATAACTCATGACTTCACTCACCGGTCACTGAAGCAGTTTGTTGTTGATAACCTTCACTGGTTCAATTCATGCTCCTCCTTTTTTATCAGATTTTAGATTTAAGAGATTGTGGATTTAGATGATTTCCATTCATGAATTGATGATGTGTGTTTAGATATTTTCTTTGCAATTGCTCTGTCTGTTTTTGAGCTTTTTCATGTTCTTAATCCAAGATTGGTCTGATATCAAATCTTGAACCCAGTTAAGAAGTGGAAGTTGTTATAGTTCTGGGACATCAATTTTTTTTTGATAAGCAATGTTAGTAGGGGTCGGGGGAATGTTTCCCGGGTTTGAACCCGGGACCTCCTTCTTCCACCACCACTTTGGTGCACTACTTCGATATCCCTTAGCTCGCCAACTCAGCTACCTACTTGGGATTCTGGGACATCAACTTACTGTCAAGAAGATAATTTCCCTTCTAATATACACTACAAGAAAATCGACGATTTCCGACGGCAATTTTTGTCGCAAATGCAGCGATTTTCGTCGGAAATTGACGTTTCCGACGAACTTTCCGACGGACAAAAAGTCGTCGCAGAATCGCTCGTCGCAAATCGTTTCTAACGGATTATTTCGTCGCAAATGTCTCCGTCGCAAAGTCGTCGGAAACCCGTTGCAAATATCCGTGGCAAAG
The DNA here is from genome assembly GCA_039519185.1 of Astragalus membranaceus. Taxonomy (NCBI): domain Eukaryota; kingdom Viridiplantae; phylum Streptophyta; class Magnoliopsida; order Fabales; family Fabaceae; genus Astragalus; species Astragalus membranaceus. The sequence continues at coordinate 41,085,739 of CM076846.1, forward strand.
TCGTCGCAAACGCTGGCATATTTTCGTCAGAAATCCGTCGGAAATTTTTAAAAAAAATTAAATTACATCCAACATACTATTTATTAGTTATACCCTATACATACTAGCCTAATTTCAAGCATTCTATTTCAAGCCCAATTTAATCAAAACTAGAAACTAAAACTTTGCAATTTAGTAATATCCACTCTACAAAATCAGATATTACAAGGACATTCAGCAATGGATCAAATATCACAGGGTTATAATCAAAACAGCAACCAAAAGCAACTAGAAATTGAAATCAACAAAAAAATCATAAGGAATAAAACAAAAATAGGTGTATAATACCTGGACTAAAAAGTTATAAAACAATTGGTACATCAATGGTACAAGTTGTTATCTTTTTATGGTGGCACCAAAGCTGCCAAAAGAATTGAAATCACGCACTAATGTAGTAGGGAGTCGCAAATACAAACATAACTGTTACACAACAATAAATTATTACTTTATTTAATATACACCTTCAAATCCATCTGAGACAGGCACAGATAGAAACGTGTTGCAACATGGTTACAAGTATTACAAATAGCACAATCATTCGGCAAGACAAACAATGATTATAGCAGTGTCTAAGATGAAGCCGTGTCACGATTGTGTCTCAGAGAGTCTTCAAGCCTGGAATGTTTTCTTGCACATTCCAAGATAGTTTTATCAGCTGTATTGAAATATGCTGCAATGGTTGCTGTTCACCAACCAGGGACCAGTGTTAATATACATTCAAATACTTCACAAGAACAGTCAACTTAAAGGAGAAATAATAACTCATGCATTGGTTTCAGAAAGCATTTTCTATTCAGTTTTGATTTCAAAAATGCCACTTTGTTTTCGCTTTATTTCCAATTTCCAAAGATACAGAACTTTGAAAACAAGAAACAAAGTGAAAACAAGGTAACATATTATTAGAGCTCAGAGGCTAAAAGAAATACAGGATTAATAAATATCTATAGCAAATAGTTAAAATGAAAATTACTTACTGTGGGCACAGTACTGGCAACACACGCAATGGAAGCTGCCTTGAATCCAGAACGCACACCTTCTGCATATTAAGAAAATGCTAGCTTAAGGGTATATAATTCATATTTCTCATGATCTCTGGCACCCTTTGACACGATATCACATTAATGTTAAGATAACATGTTACATATATATGCTTTGCTATATTATTGAAACTGAAAATATTGGAAATGAAAAATTTTATCAGATATATGGCCAGGCAAAACATGCATTAGCTCAAACTAGTGCAATAAAGTTTAACATTGAATTTGCCAATTAGCAGACAAGTAAACAAGTGATAGTTCTTTGTTAGATTCCATTGTTCGGATTGTTAAAAATAAGATAAGGTTAAATTGATTCCCTCCATATATCCATTCTATTACTGAATTTTGCAAAGCCTAATATCCATTCTATTACTCAATTTGATTGATTCCTTCCATATATCACTAATAAACCAGCAAGCTCAAACTTCATTGTAGAAGAACATTGAATTCTAGTGCCCCAAATTACTCATACCAATAAACAAGGAACTACTATTATTAGTTGTATAAACAAGGTTCAAAGTTGTTAAACTTCATGAATTGCATCTGCAAATCGAATCTCCAAACTCCAAACAAATGAAGCTCCAATAATCATACATAAGCATAATTCAATGCAGTGCTACTGTAATCAAACTTAGTGTACAAAGGATCACAGCAAAATGAAATGACTTCACCTAATCAAAAGCTAAATTAACCTATTGATAAGTAACAAGTAGCAAGAACACATTCCAACCCATATAATCATGAACTAGAAGCATATACACACCTTGTGGTTTCAGCTCGCACTTCCCACCATGAAATCGAATCTTTACTCAATCAAACAAGCTTCCTGGATGTACAAAGAAACATAACAACAAATCAATTTCGAGAATGAGCAAATCTGGAAAATCAAAAGATAAAAATGGAAGAAGAAATCACGAACCAAAGGAAGTAATGATGAGCATAAATGCTAAAGTCGAACTTGAAACCAAAACCGAAATAAGAGAGATAAGCAAAGGAAGTAATAATGCAGGATTAGCAAAGGAAGTAATGATGAGCATAAATGCTAAAAACATGGTGGAGAAAAAGGAAAAGCTAATATACTCTATAAGCAGATCAATAAAATAATGATCATGCTAAGGCCCATCTTTCTTTTTATATGTCTCCTATAAATCTATATAGTCATGCCACGTCTACGTGACTAGTATTAGTATACTACAATACAAACTCAAAGGTCACCCCACAAGACCAAACATCAGCAACCTATAAGAATATTAGTGTGGCTAATATTAGCTTCAAACTGGGAGGAAGAAGTAAGCAATTTCTGAATTTCTCAAACAACAATTATGTGATGATTTTTGTTCTTCAATTGCTCTCTGTCTTGTTTCTGCATTTACATAACTTTTGTTGTTTATTAGGCAAAGAAAGCTGAAAGCAAGGTTCAGCGCTCAACCATATTGCCACCTACTATCATGTTGCCATTTCAAAAACCTGAACAAATCCCCTAATTTAGTTTATTTCTTATTAGTCTTGTCTTATTAGTCTTGCCTTAAGATCAAATTAGAGAGAGTGATCATATAAGTACCAAATTGAGAGTTTACTGGTTAACTTCTTTTAAGCAATTTATGTGATCCTATCTAACTATAAATTTATTAATAAGAAAACAATCAAACGCAAAAGACATAAACCAAAACCCAAGTAAAAAAGAGAAAAAACAATGAACATGTAAATCTTATATTTACTCTTCTAATGGCAATCGAATCTGTGAAATAGCAATGTTAAGTGTTCAGCAAGTGTACTGAAACGTTGCAAGTAATAAAATTACGGTAAGTACCGGTCGATTCCACATGGATTGCGTGTTGTAACAATAGCAAAATTTATTAATTCTAGATTGTGAAAATTGGTTTGATTTGTAATTGCGTAACGCGAAAGTAAAAACTGTTGTTGAAATGATGAGAAAAAGCGATTAGGGGTCGAATCCTCTCCCTTCACCTATGTTATGAACCTTCAGCTAATTACAGATTAATTGTTTGAACTACCAGATTCAATTCACTATAGTAGGTTAAGGACAATCCCTTGCCTCAGAACCCCTTTTACCTAATTGAGTTACCCTAATTCCTTAGGTGAATCATGCCAACCGGTAAAGCAATAAACTTAAGAAATAGAGAATTCATGCATCCAACCCCATATTCCTATGGTGATCACAAGTACATGATCTAATACCCCATATCCAGCATGCAACCCATATCCCTATGTGATCACATAACCTAGATCATTATAATTATCATATGTAACTATAAAGCATTACAATCAGAGGCATAGACTTATGATAATTCAAACAACTAATTGTATTAACCATAACAAAGTATCCATAACATAGGTTCGGGGAGAATCGTCTCTCCTTAATCTTAGAAAATTAGTTACACATGGTGAATAGAGACATAACTAGAGTAAAAGAAGCAATACAAGTAAAGATAGACATAGGAACCTTCAACCCTCGTTCCCAAGTGGTGAAAAGCTCCAAAATCTCACTTTTCTTTGCTCCAAGACCTCTGGCTGCGCTCCAATGACCAAGCTCCCTTGAAAAAACGCAAAACTGAATTAAAAACCCTAACTTCAGCAAGCCATCGCGTTGCGACACGAGCCCGTCGCGACGCGAAATTGGACAGAATCCAATTTTCTCCTGTTTCATGCTTCCTTCGCGACGCGAACCCTCCTGGTCGCGACGCGAAATTGGACAGAACTGAAATCTTCCCAATTGTGCTGCATCTCCGGGCAAGTGTCTGGTTCGCCGAATGATAACACACAGATTGGAGGTCTTCAAGTACAAAATAACTCCAAAAATACAGGAATGGCTTACAAAAGGATTTCCTACTACAAATTTCTAATACTAAGCTAAATCCCCAGATAACGACTACGATACAATAAAAAACCGCACAATTGGTCCTAAAATTGGACAACTTACATCATATGACAGAGAGTCAACACAACCCCAAACTTAAACTTTTGCTTGTCCTCAAGCAAACATTCAATTCAGGCTGTGGCTACTTTTTTATTTAGCTGTCACACATTCTACACAAACCAATAACTATACAGTATATCAAAAATCATCATCAAACTAATGCAGTAGCAAGACAATTGAATCAGTAAGACACGAGATCATAAGCAGGCAAGCATTCTCAAGTTATCTCTTTTCCACACATCTCACCAGTGTTTCTCTCTTTGAGGTGTTTAGGGTATGCACTCAATTCACAGTACCTGCATCATCGTTTCATAGGCTTGAGCGAGTACTATACAAATCAATACACAAGAAATACACACACACACTTTTTGAGGATTTTCAAAGGTTGTAATGGGGCTTAGGTAAGGGTGGATACATTTGGATGAGTAGGTTACAACTTGGAGTTAGGCCTACTTCTCACTTTGTCAATTTCAACAATCTCACTCACTTACCCATTTTTCCAAAAGCATTCCACAAGAGAAGGAATTATTTACTTATTTATTTATATATAACTTTTTTTTTTGAAATATATATCTGTATATATATTTTTTTTCTTTTTCCTTCTTTTCTTTGTGTGTTCCTTTCTCTTGTATACCACCCCAAACTTAGATTGTTGCTATTCCATGAGCAACCCCAAACTTAGAATATTTCCCCACTCTCGTGCTTTAATCTACCTAACTCCATGTTAAGAAAAATTAGGCTATGATTTGCAGGAAAATTACAAAAATTAAACAATTAGGCTCAGAGGGGCTAACAAGGGATAGCAATTAGAGGGTTGGCTTGAAAGGCTCAGGTTTTCAAAATTTTGCCTCAGTGTGTATATAAATCACATGTAAGATAGTTAAGTACAAGCTCAAGTTCTGCAGACTAATGCAAGCAAGGAATAATCACACAATGAATAGAATAAGTGTTTGGGGGCAAACCTCACAGTTGGGAATTTTAAAAGATGTTACTTGAGAGAATGCCCACAGATGATCTTAGTCTGCCTCAACTTTTGGCATGACCAATAGCAATACCTGATGATAAAATTTGACACACTAGCAATCACAAGGTAAAATGTAAAACATATGAAACTAAATACCACAAATCATCATAATTGAAGCTGCTTCCAAAAAGTTTAAGATAGTGGTGCCTCAATATCACAGGATAAGTTGTAATAATATAGTACAGACCAAAATGCAAAATAAAGTCAAAAGGGGAAAGTAGGACTGAAAATGCAAGATAAAAATGTCTGAAAATAATAGTAAAAGATAAATGAGCCTCCTGCTCAGGGAAAAGAAATGTGATCATCAATGTACTCATCCCCTGAAAGTAGGGGGTCTTGAGAGTCTGGCTGCTGCTCTGCCGGTGGGGCTGATGAAGATGCACCTGCTGCCCTGTTCTCTGCCATATACTCCTGGGCAGCCAGGTGGACTCTAGCTGATGCAAGGTAAGAGGTGTCTATGCCCTGCTGCTGTAGTAGCATCGACGTCCCGCACCAGTTGGCCATATGGAGGTCATACTGGAAGGAAAGGTCGCTGCCATACAGCTGATGATAGGATAGGCCTGCTGGCTGCTGTTGTGCTGGAGATGCTGGCTGAGGTTGTGGTACTGATCCATCCATAGGCCCATCGGGCAACTTCATGATCCAGGCTGCAGTGATGGGCTCCCTGGGATCAACTAGTAAGTCATCAGGGTACTCAGGACAGCCCTGCTGTATACATAAGGCATGGATCACAGAAGCATGCCCCAATCTAGCCCTAGGACATCTGACTATCTCTGCAATGCTCTCAGATATGGCTCTCCCCAGGTTCACCCTCTGGCCTCTCATAATAGCCAATAGCCACATGGCCACCTTGACCTTCACATCAGTGGAATTGGAACAAGAGATGATCTACTGATTGAAAAATGCATTCCGGGCCTTCGGGATTGGCTTCAGTCCAATACTGTAAAAGCGGCGTGGAAGGTTCTGGGATCCGGCCCATTGTGCCCCTAGACGGCACAACTCTCTTAATGTCCCCTCATAATCAATCTTTCTGTGGTTGACTGCAGCGTAGCACATAGCACAGTAGGCCTCTGTAGGTAGCCCAAGCAGGCTGTTGATGCTGTCCGAAGAGTAGGACACAGTCTTGCCTCTGACATAAACTGATGTAGACTTGTCCTTCTCCTCCTCCCAATAGGCATTGGAGTAGAACTCTCTGACCAGGCTCTGGTTCGCCTGCTTAATCATTGCATTGAGTGGAAGACACCCCAACTCCCGCAGTGTGGAAGTGATGATTGGGAACTCATCTGTGGAGAGGTCAAAGGCCCTCTCAGAATTTTTCTTCTTGCCTTTGACCACCTGCTGGTACCGCTCTTCGTGCTCGGGGGATTTGAATCAGTCAACCTCAACTGGTGGTCCCCCTCTCCTTTTCTTGGAGGTGCCTGCATTGCTTGGCCTCATTTTAGTTTACCTGTAAATGTCCTGTAATGAAATAAAACCAGAACGCAGCACAAATTGTTAGTTCTCGGTGGGTCCTTGGTGTGGGCCCCACTCACAGTAGAGAATTTCCCAGAAACAGGCAATAAAATTTTTCTCAGCACTAGTCAACTACCCTAAGGTTCAATGATCATTGACAAAATTAAAGCACAGGCTAACAACCAAAAACAGAATTCACTTAGGCATTTTCACAAACAGTTGGGTTGCTTAGCCAAAACTCACTTGGGCATTTTCACAAACACCTTGGCCACACAAAAATTTTCATTCAAGCATTTCGTCAAACACCTTGGCTACACCCCAAAATCAACTTAGTTCTTACCCCAATTCAGTCCCCAAATTCAGAAATCAACATTAATCATGCAATGTACTACAGTGGGGAACAATTTCCAACTCCTAATTTGTCCTCCAAATCCCAAAATTTGTAACCCCAAGTTCAACTTAACAACCATCAAATCAAATAGAAATTTCTACTCTAATTGAATTAAAACGTTAAAATCAATACCTGGAGATGTTTGGTGATGATGATTTCGTGCAACGTCGCAAGAATCCGGGACCAAATTAGAGCAAAAACGAAATGGGGAAGGGGACTTTGCAGTGTGGGCACAAGAGAGGGAAAAGAGAAATTTTTGAAAAACTTTTGTTTGTGTTCGGTCTGCCTGAAATCAGGCTAAAAAGTCTCGCATCGCGACGCGACGCGTCTCTATCGCGTCGCAAACTCAAACAGAACCGTTTTCCAGTTTAAAATTTTAAACACATCGCGACGCGACACTCTTATTTCGCGACACGAAATAAGACAGAAACATTTTTTTCTTTGAAATCCTTCTCTTTCGCGAAGCGAAATTGACCGAACACAGTTTTTGCATAAAACTAACCCAAAATTAAAATTTAATTGACTACTTAAAATTAAACTAAAATAAATACTTGGTACCTCACAGTGGGTTGCCTCCCACTCAGCGCTTCTTTAACGTCACTAGCTTGACGGTTGTCAGAAGATGACTTAGTTTGGCTCCGGTGGAGCACTCAGCTTTTTCAGTGCCTCTTCCAACACTCCCTTGGCATACTCCACTTCCATCTTACAGTTCTTACCAGATGTACTTGTAGCATCCTTCAGGTCCTTCCAAACAGCAGGTGGCTTCTCACGGTTTGGGTGGTAGATTTTTTTCCCAACCATCTTGGAATTAGTGGTCTCAATGTAGTGACATTCTTCTTTTTCCTTCATCGGGGCTGTGTACTCAAGCACATTAAAGGTCTCAGATTCATCTTGGACCCTCAATTTCACCGTCCCTTCAGCCACATCAATTACTGCCCTACTGGTAGCCAGGAAGGGTCTTCCCAGAATGAACGGAATGTCATTGTCTCCATTCATGGAGCTTTTGACATCCGTATCCCCATCCAGTTGCAAAATTACAAAGTCTACTGGGAAGAGGAATGTACCAACCTTTACCAGGACATCCTCCACAACCCCAAAAGGGTTCCTGATGGACCTGTCAGCAAGACGCAAGGTCATGGTGGTTGGTTTCACTTCTCCTCCGCCCAGTTTCCTCCACATGGCTAGGGGCATTAAGTTTATGCTCGCCCCCAAATCGCAAAGTGCTTTATCAACCTTTTCTTCACCAATTTTGCACGGGAAGGTGAAGCTCCCAGGATCCTTCAACTTTTGAGGAAGCTTGTTTTGGATTATGGCACTACACTCTTCAGATAGAGCCACAATTTCATCATCCTTAAACCTCCTCTTTTTAGTCAACAATTCCTTCATGAACCTTGCATACATGGGCATTTGCTCTAATGCCTCTGCGAAAGGAATGTTGATCTGGAGACGTGAGAAAATTTCCCTAAACTTGGAGAATTGCTCCTCCTTCTCTTTCTTCTTAGGTAATGGGGGATAGGGCAATTTCATGTATGATGGGATCTCCTGGACCTTCTCTCTTGCTTCCCCCTCAATTTTCTCACTTCCTGTTTCTTTTTCTTTTTCTACCACCTCATTCTTTCTTTTCAATTCCTCACTAGGCTTGTGCTTGGTTACCTCAACGGGTGTAAACTCTTTACCACTTCTTAGCGAGATAGCATTGCAGTTCCCATTCTTGGGGTTATCCACAATGTTTGCAGGGAAACTACCATTGGACTTCTCAGCTAATTGCTTTGACAGTTGGGCAATTTGGGTCTCCAAGTTCTTCATGGATGCTTCATGGTTCTTTCCCATGTTTATCATTACCTGTTCTTGGGACTGGAAGGTGTTTTTGGTCATCTGCATAAATGGTGTCAACGCATCTTCTAACCGAGAAGGGGTTTTTGTTGTTGATTAGGTGCCTGAGATTGTTGTTGGGAACCTGAGGCTTCATTGTTTTTCCAAGAAAAGTTGGGATGATTCTTCCACCCAGGATTGTAGGTGTTGGAAAAAGGGTTCCCACCTTGTTTTTGGAAATTTCCCATATAATTGGCCTGTTCCATTGCCTCTCCTTGGGCTGCACAATCCCCTTCACGAGCTTCTCTGCCACAATAAATGCACCCACCTGCTTGCACTGCTTGGGCGGTTGCTTGGCTTATTGTCCCAACCTCACAAGCTGCAGCCAATTGTTTGGTGAGGGCCTCCATCTACATGGACATTAATTTCTGCTGGGCTAACACTGCACTGCTTGAATCTAGTTCCAACACACCCTTTTTACTTACACCTCCCCGATCATTCTGAATTCTGTATTCATTGGAGGCCATGTCTTCTACTAGCTGCTTTGCTTCCTCCCAAGTCTTTGTATTCAAAGATCCTCCAACTGAGGCATCTAGCATCATTCTTGTCTGAGGTCTCAAACCATGACAGAAAGTTTGCAGCTGTAAGAAGTCATCTATACCATGCCCGAGACACTTTTTGAGCAATAGTTTGAATCTCTCCCAAGAATCATACAACGACTCTGACTCCCCTTGAGTAAAGTTAGAGATTTCAGCTCTTTTCCTTATAAACTTGGAGACAGGGAAGAATCGCTCCAAGAACTTATTCTCGAGGTCATTCCAAGTGTTGACGGTCCCTGGGAGAGTGTTCAACCAATCTTTAGCCCGACCCGTTAGAGTGAATGGGAACAACCGAACCTTCTTTGCATTATCAGTCACCCCCTCAGGGTGTGTAGTACCACATATCTCATAAAATTCGAAGAGATGTTGGTTGGGGTCTTCAGCATCAGACCCAGAGAACTGCTCTGATTTAAGGGCAGAGAGGACAGAAGATTTGATGTCAAACTGGCCCACGCCCACTGGTTGAAATGCTAAAGCTTGGGCACCTTGATTTCTTCGCCCGAAGTCACCTAGAGTACGTCTTGGTGGAGGTGGAGGATCAGCCATTTCTTCCTCTTCACTCGAAAAATCTTCCGGTACCGAGGTAGAAGTTGATTGTACCTATGAAAATTCCCTTGCTTGCTGCTTGGCAAGCTTAGGTTTTCTTCGATTTGCTTTTGCTAGTTTTTCAATTTCCGGGTCTAACAAGAGTTCTTGTGGACCCTTTCTCCGCATGCACAAATCTCTGAAACACTTAAGCAAACGTCAACAAGTTCAAGAAAACCAACAAGTAGCAAAATTAAGTAACTATAATTAAAACAAAAACTAAAAATCTAGAATCAACTCGTTTGCCTTGTCGACAACAAAGTCAACAATCCCCGGCAACGGCTCCAAAAACTTGTTAAGTGTTCAGCAAGTGTACTGAAACGTTGCAAGTAATAAAATTACGGTAAGTACCAGTCGATTCCACAGGGATTGCGTGTTGTAACAATAGCAAAATTTATTAATTCTAGATTGTGAAAATTGGTTTCATTTGTAATTGCGTAACGCGAAAGTAAAAACTGATGTTGAAATGATGAGAAAAAGCGATTAGGGGTCGAATCCTCTCCCTTCACCTATGTTATGAACCTTCAGCTAATTACAGATTAATTGTTTGAACTACCAGATTCAATTCACTATAGTAGGTTAAGGACAATCCCTTGCCTCAGAACCCCTTTTACCCAATTGAGTTACCCTAATTCCTTAGGTGAATCATGCCAACCGGTAAAGAAATAAACTTAAGAAATAGAGAATTCATGCATCCAACCCCATATTCCTATGGTGATCACAAGTACATGATATAATACCCCATATCCAGCACGCAACCCATATCCCTATGCGATCACATAACCTAGATCATTATAATTATCATAAGTAACTATAAAGCATTACAACCAGAGGCATAGACTTATGATAATTCAAACAACTAATTGTATTAACCATAACAAAGTATCCATAACATAGGTTCGGGGAGAATCATCTCTCCATAATCTTAGAAAACTAGTTACACATGGTGAATAGAGACATAACTAGAGTAACAGAAGCAATACAAGTAAAGATAGACATAGGAACCTTCAACCCTCGTTCCCAAGTGGTGAAAAGCTCCAAAATCTCACTTTTCTCTGCTCCAAGACCTCCGGCTGCGCTCCAATGACCAAGCTCCCTTGAAAAAACGCAAAACTGAGTTAAAAACCCTAACTTCAGCAAGCCATCGCGTCGCGACACGAGCCCGCCGCGACGAGAAATTGGACAGAATCCAATTTTCTCCTGTTTCATGCTTCCTTCGCGACGCGAACCCTCCTGGTCGCGACGCAAAATTGGACAGAACTGAAATCTTCCCAATTGTGCTGCATCTCCGGGCAAGTGTCTGGTTCGGCGAATGATAACACACAGATTGGAGGTCTTCAAGTACAAAATAACTCCAAAAATGCAGGAATGGCTTACAAAAGGATTTCCTACTACAAATTTCTAATACTAAGCTAAATCCCCAGATAACGACTACGATACAATAAAAAAACCGCACAATTGGTCCTAAAATTGGACAACTTACATCATATGACAGAGAGTCAACAAGCAACATTCTCATTTCCACACCTCTGCAAGCGAAATACTCAACATAATCATAATGGAATAGAGGAGCTGGTGGTGAAGCAATATAGCCCTTAAGTTGAAATTTTAATCCAAACATTCAGATAAAAACCAGGGCAATGAAACAATTCCAAACATAATGCAATCTTTGCAAACTCCACTTATCCAAACATTTTATCCAAAATTCACAATTCTAAAAAAATGGACAAGATTCTCAATCAAAATAACAGGTTACCTTAACGCCAATCTGCAGCTCCGTTACATCGTCGACTATCTTCGAAAAAACTGATACACACACAAAGCAAGAATGTACAAAGTTCATAAATAGCAAATGATTTGAAAAGCACATAAAGATGGTTGCTAATGCTAGGATTCAAGACCTCTATTCCAACAATCATATTTCAAAGAAAACATATTCAAAGCCAGGCTCACAGATGATGCAGTGTAAACGTTATATGATAAACTAACGAGTTACTCTTGTTCCATTTACCTCTTCGTTAGCTTTATTCTTGAAAAGCCCATAAGAATTTGTCACAATCTTGCAAGAATCAGCAATACAAAAAGCCTCGAGATCAGCAACTGTGAGCATCACATTTGAGTTGAGATCCTCACTTTGCTTCCAAGATGAGACCTTACTTTCATTCGATGATTTTAGGAAACTCAATAGCACATGAGCCTGGAAAAATAAGGTTATTTTTATTTTAAGCACTTTTCAAATTAAGAACTTCCCAGCTGTTATATAAGTTGTAAGAAATTCCTGTAAATAAAAGAAGTTGTAAGAAAGGCATATATCTCACATGAAATGCTGCTTTTATAATGTCATCTGACTTTGCCTGATCCTCATAGACCTTACATTTTGAAGGGTTATATGTCACAATATACTTCTCTTTCTGCAGCCAATTAAAGTGAACATGAGAACGTATCACATAGCAATAGCAATGACAAACAAATCAAGAGACAAATTTCTGGGAGAGAGATAAATTCCCATGCTTCCAAAACAGGACATACGTCAAACAGGGGCTCTATGGCAATGTATGCACTAAAGATGTCAGATGCTAGTGAATCTACAGCAGTATTGTGGTACCTGTCTTGAGGAAGGACTCAACTGCCACACTGAATCTTGCGCTGTTCAGTGTGTGCAAAACCACCAATCACCTATTATTACAACAAGCATTAGTGATTAAACCACTAGACATGATGCACAGCTAGATAGGCATCGTCATTAGAAATACAATACCAAACCTTTCTATAAGAGTTCAACATTTGTTTTCATTACAAGGGGTGAAACAAATAAAAGTTTTAAGATAACTAACAGATAAGATTCTAAAAGCAATAAAAAAAAACTACACATTGAGATACATTAGTTAACGATGATCAATAGTTATGCATATACAATATTGTATCAGAACTACAAAAATGCATGTAAATGTTAGTTGCAAAAATCAATAAACAGGTAGCAACTATAACCATGGACATAAATCATATTTAGTTAAGAGATTTAGGGGAAAACGAAGAAAACCAAACCTGTATTTACCGTCCAGTGATGAAGCGAGAATCTGACAGTTGTGAAAAAAGGTGAAAAAAATGAATTTTGAAATCTCACCTTCAGAGGATCTGATAGTGATGAAGATAAAGTGATGAGGTTGAATAGCAAGGAGCGATTCCCACCTTGATAGAATCTGATTAGGGTGGGGAAGTTAGGGTTTTTGATTTCAACCAAAAATTGGGAGTTTTCTATCAAATAGAAGTAATGTGGAAGAAAAACACTTACATTTAAGAAAAAGAGTAGAGGAGAGGCGCTGAGAGATGGAGAATGGCAGAATAGCCGTTGGTTTTGTTGCCGAGAGACTGTCTTCAAGCTGTGGAGCACGTTTAGCGATGGAAGAGGGTGGAGGAGGGTGGTGGAGGGCTGAGAAGGGCGGAGGAGAATGAGGGAGAGAACGAGGGTTTGCTGAAGGAGAGGAGGGTTTGCTGAAGGAGAGGATAGGGGTGAGATTTGCTGAATGAGAGGGTTCGAGGGAAGGGGTTCTCTTTTTAATTGGGTATTTTCGTTTCCGATGGATTTTAAGCGTTTTCCGACGAAAATATCCGTCGGAAATTTACGACGGACAAAAACTTCGTCGCAAACGTAAGCGGGAATTTTAGCGCCTCTTTTGTTGAACATTTGTGACGACTTTGTCGTCGGAAATCCGTCGAAAATTGCGACAGACTAGAGTACGTCGGAAAAAATGGCAGGAAACAGCACTTATTCTTGTAGTGGTATGATGAATTAGCGAACCAGAAACTAATGGAGTTTTCCCCCTCTGCACGTTATTGTTACTTGTCAGTATAAGCTATATAAATCATAGAATGATTAATAGAGAAAAAAGATGCATAGTTCCTAAATTTTTTTAATCAATGTTTTCCTTTTCTTTGTGATTATAAATTAGTATCTGATTCGCTTCTTCTAAGTATACAAGTGGGCTACCACCTTTGAGAGGGACTGAGCACCAGAATGATCTCATCCCAGGGACCTCTTTGCCTAATAGGCTAGCTTACCGAAGCAACCGACAACAAACACAAGAGATACAAAAGCAAGTGATTGAATTGGTATGTAAAGGTTGGGTAAGAGAAAGTTTAAGTCCATGTGTTGTCCTTGTCCTTTTAGTCCCTAAGAAAGATGGTAGTTGAAGAATGTGCACTTATTGTAGGGCTATTAATAATATTACCGTTAAGTATAGGCCGCCAATATTATTGTAGGGTATAACTTGACAACTTCTTACTTCATCTTCAAGCAACTACAAGGAGTGCTGAAGGCAATGCTGCAACTTTACTAGGCTGATTGATGTAGGGACAATTAATTGTGCACTCTACTCTATTTATTGTATTTTTTACTTTTCAGTTATATGAACATGATTTTGATTTCAGTAATGTTAAGCATGAGCTAAATCCATTTGTGGTTGGGATGCTATACTCTTTGTAATGATATTTTAATTAGCTTTGTGTTATCTATTGATGTGGGTAAGTGTTTTAACAAAGGAAACTTTGTAATTCCATGCTCAACCTAGACATAGGCAGCATAGTTCATAGCGTGATACTGTGGGTGCTTCATATACAGGAGCGAACCTATTTAAGGGCGCAGACATGTTGTCCCTTGTAATGAAACTGACGATAGTGACCGAAAGGCACGCAGCAAATGCTACAGCATCCAATGCTCCAGCATCTTATGTAACACAATGCTGTTAAAAGTGATTTACTAGTGGAAAAGCATTCCAACTACTTTCTCATCATATATTTCAACTCAACTTATCTTGCTTGTCTATTTTTTGTCTTCTACATTTTTGCATTCCTAATTTGTGTGATATGTTAATCCCCACTAGTAAATTATCAATATGAACTTAAAAATTAATCCAATCCCCATGGGTACGATCTCAACTTACTATTATATTACTTGTTACGATTGTGTACACTTGCACATACCTTTGTGTATATATATATCAAGCACAACAAATTTTTGGCGCCGCTGCCGGGGATTGCCATTAATTTTATAGTTTAAATTAGTAGTAAATTAGTGATTATTTTACTCTGGTGTTTTTCCTGTCTTTAGCATTTTTATGCACAGGTCCCATACACCAGAATTCCAATTAGACCATGAAATAGAAAGGAGAATTAGAAGGTTGCGAAGCATTCAAAGACAACAACAAAACAAAGGCAGCAGCAGACAAACAATGTCTGATCAAGGTATTGGTAGAGGTTTTGGGAGAAATTCTCCCAGAGGAGGCACTATACAGGGAACTCACAGATCCTCAAGTGATTTAGAAGATGAAGAAAGGTAGTGATTCATCAACATAGGTGTTGCAGGCCAATGATAGACTATGTTGTGTTTGATTCTCATACCATGCAAACCAGCATAGTGAGACCTGAAACCAATGCCTCACATTTTGAATTCAAACCCATGATGTTCCAAATGGTTCAAACAGTAGGCCAGTTTGGTGGTTCTCCTCATGAGGACCCTTATTTGCACTTAAAACAGTTTTTGGAAGTGTGTAGTAATTTCAACATTCCTGGTGTGTAAGTGTTAACACCCAAAGGCGTTACCATTAAAAAAACAGTAAATATCTTTCTGTTTCATCTGTATTACGGAGATTCAAAGGAATTGATCTTTTGAGACGAGACCAATGATACAGATCCTCTCTCTCGAGAGAGAGGTTGCGAACCCTAGAGATGGGTTGTCTTACGCCGTGGCGGCCGCCGTGCCTGCACCGGCCGATCTGCTCCAGTTGACTGGGCGGCTAACCGTTGAAGACCCTTGGTTTCGAGACGAGTGGCTTTTTCCGGAGACGGCAGTCGTCGCCCCTGCGAAGGTGGATCCGAATCTGTCAGTTCCGATTGCAGTCGCTGTAAGATTCAGTGCGTTCTCCCCGGTGTTTGCTCCGCGTGTGGTGGTCGCCCCTGCGAAGGTCGTGGGTTGGGTGGTTCCGTACGCTGTGGCTGGTGTTGATGCTAGCTTCGGTGCGCTCTGGTTCGGATCTGTTATTCGGAGTCGGATCTATTGGGTGCTGTGTGCCTCTCCCCCTGCGGTGGTTGCTCCTGTCCCGCCACCGCCTGAGCCTCCTCCCTGCGTCCGTCTGGTTCGGATCCGGCGCTGGTTGCAGCTCTGGATTGCGTTCGGGTTCGGATCGTGGGTTTCTGGTTTGGGTTCGGTTGCGTTGCTGTTCGGATTGCATTGATGCTGACTGTTTCTCGTTTGGGACTGTTGCGTTGGTTCGTAGATGCTGATTGTTTCTGGTTTTGCATTGGTGGCTGTCGTCACGAAATTTGGACCCGCAGACTCGCCTCCCCCCATTTCGGTGTGGGTCCTTTCCCTGTCGCTCGCCGTTCTGCTTGATTGTGCCTCGGTGTTGGCTGGGGGCGCAATACCGCGGTGGTGGTTGGTGGCTCGACTTCCTCGATCAAGCTAGGTGCTGTCTCGGTGTTGGCCGGTGGCACGACTTCGCGATGATGGCTGGGGTCCCGCCGCCGGTGGTCTGGAGTGTGGTGACTCGATTGTGGTCTAAGGTTGTTTAGTTTAGAGGTCTTTGTTAGACTCTCTTTATTGTCCTTATTTCCAAGGGTTTTGGCTTAGTCCCCCCTTGTGCTTTTTGTATTGTTTTTATTTTTTAATAAATTCGGGCCTCCTGCCTGTTGCTTAAAAAAAAAGTGTTAACACCCAAAAATAAATAAGGTCGTAGGCTGAGGGCTGAAAGTCAGAGTTAAGAGGAGACCAGGGTACCGAGGCAAATCACCTGACAATCTCTAAAAGATATTAGCTGAAGGGACAATCTCAAAGGAGGGGCTCGAGGCAAAGGATAATATTGTGGATATATGCCTTGCCAGGAATAATTTGGGTTTGATGATTGACAAAAGAAGTTCAAAATGTCAAGATTGCAAAAGGCGGAAAAGGAGATCAAACCCACAAGTCAAGAGTTGTTTGGTTTATTGTATGGTTTAAGATATTTGTGTAAGTGGAAATAAAGCTCTCTAAAATAAAATAAATCACACACTCACATTATTTCTCACAAAAATATGTTTTGCATGAAAATATTTTTTAGAACAACTAATAATTGATTTTAAATAATCAAATATGTGGAAGGATTAATTTTTCATATTTATAACTGAAAACATAATTAAGTATTATTTTTTAAATCCTATTATCATGTTTTATGAATAAGCTACACACGTGATTCTTTTTTTAACCATAACATACATCATGCTTTGTAAAATGTGATCCATGCTTTGAATATGAAAACAAATTGGCCATACTTATACATGGTTTTCAACGGACATAACTTTTTGATAATTAAGGCATACATATCCTTTAGTTCCAACGGATATATTTTTATTTTGGAAACCATATGCATGGATGGTTTAATACTTTTCCAACGGACCAATTTGATAATTAAGGAAATCCAATAATTGCATTAATCTCAATTTTACCGTTGGAGCCTATATGGCCTTCATTAGTTGTTCTCTTTCAATCCATCTTCCTTATAAATAATAGACTTTTGGTGTAGCTCTAAAAAAACAACAATTGTAATATTGAAACTATATCAAAATTATCTTCTCATCACTCTCAATCACTTTCCACTAGCTAATATTTTATTTGAGAGCTTTAAACTCCACATAGTTTGAGTTGTATAACTTGTGCTTCAATTTGTTCATTATCTACACTATTGAGTGTATTCTCTTAATCATTTTTATTTCTTAGTTTTTGGGTGTGATCCCAAGTTATTCAAGAGAGGTGATATCTCTTGGTTTTGAGGCTCTTCTACATATGGAGGTGATATCCCAGGTTTGTGTGAAGGGGGTGCTCTTCGGTTGTAAAGGTTTCTAGCTGAACCTGTTTTTAAAGCTAGTAATTGATTAAAATCCCTTGGAGTTTTTCCTTGGGGACTAGACGTAGGCCCTAGGAGTGGCCGAACTAGGATAAATCTCCGCGTGTCTTTTTGTTTCCCTTTATCTCTTTTATTTTCCTTTAGAAGTTATTTTTGTTTCTTTATCGCTGTTATTTTAATTCAAACATTTTCTAAACACTTTATTTTATTTGAGTAATTTTTATTAAAGTGTTCATTTTTAATCACTATTTTTAATTTCACAATTCACCCCCCCTCTTGAGTTTGAAGTCACTTGGTCAACATTGGTAAAGACTAACTGTCTCAAGAGGCAAGATGACTTCAAACAATGACTCCTTAAACACACCCCCATCTTTCAATGGTGAAGGGTATGATTATTGGAAAACAAGAATGAAAATGTTTATTGAGGTAGTAGATTGTGATATTTGGGATGCTGTCATAAATGGTCCGTTTGTTCCCACTCATCTTGTCAATGATGTAATGGTGAACAAACCTAGATCTCTTTGGACCAAAGATGGAAAAGAAAAGGTTCAATACAATTTGAAAGCTAAGAACATCATTACAACTGCTTTAAGCATCGATGAGTTCTATCGCGTATCACATTGTAAAACCGCCAAGGAAATGTGGGACGCCCTTCAAGTGACCCATGAAGGTACTACCGAGGTCAAAAGGGCTAGAATGAACACATTAACCCATGAGTATGAGCTATTTAGGATGAGATCGGGAGAAACCATCCAAGAATTGAACAAAGGATTCATTCATATAGTTAACCATCTCAGAGGCCTTGGACGATCTTTCAAAAATGAGGACTTGATCACTAAAGTTTTGCGATGCTTAAATCTAATATGGCAACCCAAAGTGGCAGCTATCTCAGAATCTAAAGATTTATCCTCTTTGGTTTAACCACTTTATTTGGTAAATTGTAGGAACATGAGCTCGAATTAAATCGAGTTATTGAAAGTGGGGAAGGTGAAAAGAAAAAGAAAGGACTTGCTCTAAAAGCAAGTGCCAAAGAAAGTGACACGGAAGAATATGACAGTTCTAATGAAAGTGATGAAGACATGAGCGTAATGGTTCGAAGGTTCAAAAAGTTCATGAGGCACATGTTGCACCCCGAAAGATCCCGGTTTGGGTTTCTCAATGTACAACGTGGAAAAATTTTGGAGCCGCCACCAATATTTTAATTTTAAGACCAAAACATTGAAAAAAGGTCTTTTGAACAAGGCGGATGGTCTTTTGAAAACAAGAGATATAGGTTCGGGGGTCGATTACGTGCGAGGAAGGTGTTAGCACCGTGCATGTCCTTTCTACCGAAAGGGAACCTCTAATTAAATGTGTGGTTTTAACGTTTGATTTGAGAAATATCTAGATTTGCCTATTTATTTGAAGAATGAATGGGAAAACTTAATAGAAATTTTATTTTTGGCGAAAAAAGGGGGGAAAAAGGGTTTTTAGAAAAAGTGCTTGACGGGACATGGCCCGCTCCTACGTATCTCCCGGTGCGATGGAGAATTCAAAGCTACGTAGTTCTTGGTTTGTTGGTTTTGAAAATGTTTGAAAAGGGGAAGAGCTTTCATAATGATCAAGCAAGAAAAGGCTTTGAGTGATCATTACTAATGACTCTGGATAGTGTTCATGACAATCATACAAGCCAAGGCTTTGAGTGATAGTCACTAATAACAATGGGTTTGAAAATGACTTTTTGGTTTGTTTTGTGAAAATGATTGGTTTAGGGTTGCGAAAAGGATTTTTATTTGTTGCGCTTGACGAGAACGTGACTCGCTCCTACATATCCCAAATGGGAATCAAAGCGACGTAGTTCTAATGAAAATGTTTTTTGAAAAGGGTTTGAAAGGGGAAGAGCTTTCATAATGATCAAGCAAGCAAAGGCTTTGAGTGATCATTACTAATAACCCTTGATGGCGTTCATGACAATCAAACAAGCCAAGGCTTTGAGTGATAGTCACTAATAACTCGCATTAAATGGAAAAGAGTTTGAAAGATTTTTGGAAAAAGGGGGAAGTTATTATCAATGATTGGTTACAAAGTTCAAGCACATTCAATAATCACGGAATCATGCATATGTTGAACATTAATTAAGACTAAACATGCCAATATGATCAAAAGATCCACTTATCAAGGATGCAAGATAAAGTTCTCAAAGCAAATGTGTGCGTGTAGGAAGGGGTGTATTTACCCTAATGACTCTATGCTACAACATGCATGTAGACTTACGTCTTCATTAGGAGGTCATACACATGGATGGAATGGCATATAATTGAATCAAGACTTTTAAAATGCATCAAAAACAAGCAAGCAATTTATCATAGGCATAGAATTGTCTTAATTAAACTAAGGAACATACGAGCAACAATTTCTCAATAACATGAACAAAAGGAGAAATTGCATCAAGGCTAAGGTAGGCCTATCCTTTGCATTCATGAATAAGTACCCAAAGACTAATAACACAATCAAAGAGGGGGGAGCATCAAGGTTTTGGGTAACCTATCCTTTGCAATACCCCATGGACCTTACACCATAAACCTAACTATCTCATCTTTTATTCATTAAGAAGTTAAAAGGGGAAGGTTGAATCATCTAAAACCATCTTCACCACTTAGAATATGATGCACTAGGCATAAGTGGGAATCATATGATTTATCATCAACAATGGACAATAATAAAACTAGAATACAAGAGCAAGTAAATAAACACTAAAGCTAAGTTGAATCACATAGGGCAATCTTCTCACTTTGAGCAAAGTGCACTAGGCACTAGTGAGAATCAACTTGCCTATCATCAACAATGAACAATAAGCAAATTAAAAAATGCAAAGATTAAATAAACACATAACTAAGTTGAATCACATAGAGCAATCCTCTCACTTTGAGAAAAGTGCACTAGGCACTAGTGAGAATCAACTTGCCTATCATCAACCACTAACAATAAGCAAATAAAAATAAAAAAGATTAAATAAACACATAACTAAGTTGAATCACATAGAGCAATCCTCCCACTTTGAGCAAAGTGCACTAGGCACTAGTGGGAATCAACTTGCCTATCATCAACAACGAACAATAAGCAAATTAAAAATGCAAAGATTAAATAAACACATAACTAAGTTGAATCACATAGAGCAATCCTCCCACTTTGAGCAAAGTGCACTAGGCACTAGTGGGAATCAACTTGCCTATCATCAACAATGAACAATAAGCAAATTAAAAATGCAAAGATTAAATAAACACATAACTAAGTTGAATCACATAGAGCAATCCTCTCACTTTGAGAAAAGTGCACTAGGCACTAGTGAGAATCAACTTGCCTATCATCAACCACTAACAATAAGCAAATAAAAATACAAAGATTAAATAAACACATAACTAAGTTGAATCACATAGAGCAATCCTCCCACTTTGAGCAAAGTGCACTAGGAACTAGTGGGAATCAACTTGCCTATCATCAACAATGAACAATAAGCAAATTAAAAATGCAAAGATTAAATAAACACATAACTAAGTTGAATCACATAGAGCAATCCTCCCACTTTGAGCAAAGTGCACTAGGCACTAGTGGGAATCAACTTGCCTATCATCAACAATGAACAATAAGCAAATTAAAAATGCAAAGATTAAATAACCACATAACTAAGTTGAATCACATAGAGCAATCCTCTCACTTTGAGAAAAGTGCACTAGGCACTAGTGAGAATCAACTTTCCTATCATCAACCACTAACAAAAGCAAATAAAAATACAAAGATTAAATAAACACATAACTAAGTTGAATCACATAGAGCAGTCCTCCCACTTTGAGCAAAGTGCACTAGGCACTAGTGGGAATCAACTTGCCTATCATCAACAATGAACAATAAGCAAATTAAAAATGCAAAGATTAAATAAACACATAACTAAGTTGAATCACATAGAGCAATCCTCTCACTTTGAGAAAATTGCACTAGGCACTAGTGAGAATCAACTTGCCTATCATCAACCACTAACAATAAGCAAATAAAAATACAAAGATTAAATAAACACATAACTAAGTTGAATCACATAGAGCAATCCTCTCACTTTGAGCAAAGTGCACTAGACACTAGTGAGAATCAACTTGCCTATCATCAACAATTTACAATAAGTAAACTAAGACACAAGAAATGAATGGACACAAAATAAATTGAGTCATTTCTAGCAATCTT
Source organism: Astragalus membranaceus (assembly GCA_039519185.1). NCBI lineage: Eukaryota > Viridiplantae > Streptophyta > Magnoliopsida > Fabales > Fabaceae > Astragalus > Astragalus membranaceus. The sequence goes on from CM076846.1 coordinate 41,107,702, forward strand.
CACCACTTAGGTCAAGGTGCACTAGGCACTAGTGGGAATCATATTGCTAGATCATCAACCAACAAAAATAACATTTAACACTAAAATGAAATACTAACAACAAGATTAAACATCACCAAACAAAGAACAATAACAAAACCAACTTGGAAATATTTTTAGATCTATAAGCATGTGAACATAGATCTATTTTTTTGCAAGGATTCATATGATTAAGCAAGGAAGTGCAACAAAACCATATCTGTAACATCCCTTAATTAGCTGATTTAATTTATCTAAATTAGCGAAGAGCTTATGATAATTTAGTGGCTAAATCGAATATTTAGCACAAGAAGTTTATCATGAGTTGATTAATTAGCATAAATTATTTAATTATGTGATGTTGGAAATTAATAAATTATGGTTGTGCATAATTGAAATATTATGTCAAGTTAGTGAGTTATGGGATTAGTGTGGTGTTAGGAGTAATTTAAGAGAATATTAGAGAGTAGGGGTATTTTGGTCCTTTCACCTCATTAAATGAGGTTTCAGCTGAACCATAACACCTAAGGCAGCCTTCATTTCCTCAACTTCAGAATTTTCAGAAATCCAAGAGAGAAGAAAGAAAGAAGGGGCGCGAGGGAGAGAAGGAGAGGGAGAGAGAAACCTAAGGCTCTAGTGCATGTGTAATCTGAAACCATCACTCTTCCTCATTTTTCCTCCTCTATCCGTTGATACCATTTTCGTTACCTGTTCTTTCCTCAACTCAGATTTTCACCATAACCTCACCTTCAAGCTCCAAGCATGGAAATGGAGATATAACCCTTGCATGTCCTTGCTGGAGCCCATTATTCAGTACCAAGGCTCACCTCCAAGCCACAGTTGCTGTTTGAAGTTGTTTGGGTAGCTAGGATTCGGAATCAGCTGCTATCCAAGCGATTTAGAGTAGCTGAGTTCGTTGTTGGAGCAAATTCGAGGAGAGTTCGTGGGTTTTCTCTTTGGAGCGGTTGAGTTCTCGGAGTCTCGGTGTTGCGTGATTTTCATCACTTCGGGTGAGTTCTATAACTCGCTTAGGGGATGTGTGCGTTTTTATGAGTCTCTACCTTTTCGAAAACCGTTTTTCTAAAAACAGTGACCTTTAATAACAAGTTATGTGTTTGATTGCTGAAATGTGCCGCATTAAATGGTATATGTCTGTTGTGCTATACTGCTGTAATGTGTGTTTATGTTTGGGTTTCGATCGGGAGGGAAAATGGAAATCAGAATGGAATGGATTAACTCATGAAAAGTCTATTTTCTGGAAAATTGATAGAGACGCACGGATCGTGTGCCTCTGAGCACGGGTCGTGCGCCCCCATCTGATACTACAAGAACTGGATTTTTAAACACGCACGGATCGTACGCCTAGTCGCACGGGTCGTGCGTATGTTTCTGGAACTTTCTACAAATTTCATTGGATAACGCCCGGATCGTGCGCTTAGTCGCACGGGTCGTGCGTATCCTTCTGGAAATCTTCTACAAATTGTTCAACAACGCACGGGTCGTGCGCCTACACGCACGGGTCGTGTGAGACTTTCTGACCTTCAAATTCAAAGTACCTTTTTATCCATTCCAAATGATTCCAATCCTCTTTTAATCCATTCCCCATGGTTCCCCAACAATGTAAAGATTGATATCATTGAGTTAATCATGTTGATAGAAAACTTGTGTGTTATGAATGTGACGAAAACCGTACTTAGAGAACGCGTGAGAACACAAGTCAAGAAATGTTAACGGACCCTGAGTCCAATCATGTTAAGATAACGAACCTAGAGTTCATCATGTCATGTAAGCTAATTGATTGTAAGTCTATAAAGACATAAAACTCTCAATTCATGTAAACACAAATCAAGTTACTTTCCCTCGGGGAAAGGTAGATGGTATACTTTATGTATATCGAGGATGACGATCCTCCAGTTATTAGCATACCTAGTGGAGGGGAGTCATGAATCCAAAGCTAGGACCCTAGCATTATTCGGATAGAATTTCGGATTGGGGTTTCCGTAGATATTGGGCAATCAAGATTGTCTAGCATTATATCTCGGGTTGTGCTAAGTTCAAGTTAAAATATGATCAGTAGTCGCTTATTAGGGCTACATCAGGGAGAATCAGAAATGTAACAAGTAGTCGCTTATTAGGGCTACAAGTTACGAGTAAACATCATGTATTCACGTGGTCGCTTCTTCGGGCCACGAGTTCAGATTCAAGTATAACAAACCGTTAGTGTTGGTCAGGGGTCTCGATAGGACTCACTGAGATAATGTTTATCTCACCCTTCATATTTGTGGTTTTTACAGAGAAACAGGGGAAGGCAAAGGCGACAAAGCATGGATAGCTGGTGTGACTCGAGGAGTCCGAAAGTCTATGTTTCTTGTTTTAGGGCCTTGCCCTTTTGTAGTACCTTTGTTATCGGTTGTATAACTATCATGTATAAGTTATAGATCGTTTCCGCTACCTTATGTTTTGAGTATTGAACACCAGGATTATGTACAAGTCTTAAGTTTTGAAACTTAAGCATTTTCAGGATGTTTATGAGGTTCAGAGAACCATTGATATGTATTATCGAAATTTTTAGATGTGTTCAATATTTCAATAACAGGAAGTACTTTGATGTATGCCATTTAGTGCATTTCGGTGATTCTATATGCTAGAATTTATCGGGGTGTTACATTATGGTATCAGAGCAGTTCGACCTAGTCGGGCTTAGATTAGTTAGGGTGGTTTTGTCCCTTGAGTAACTCTGCCATTATGCTTCTTATGATGCTAAGAGACATTGAGACTGATCAACTTAATACTTGGTGTATCATTTGCAGAATTATGGCAGGAGGATCAAGGAACGCCCCACCAATCGATCCACATGCTGCTTGGATGCAAGGCATGATGGAAAGACAACAAAAGATGTTGGAAGATATGGTAGCATTGCAGCAGAATGCTCAAGTTCAACCTCAGCAGGCCCCAGAGCCGCAAGTTAACCCCATGCAAGTTTATTCAGAATTTCTGAAGATGAAGCCATCTGAGTTTAAAGGAGGACCGGTTGTCATGGAAGCCCAGCATTGGCTGGATGATATAGAAAAGATTTTTCTGACTATGAAAGTTACGGATGAGGACAAGTTAAGGTTGGCATCCCACATGCTGAAAGGGGAGGCTCACAACTGGTGGACTAATGTTAAGGCTATGATGGTGACTATGGGTACTCCCCAGACTTGGGAGCATTTCAGACAAGTGTTTTTGGAGCAGTTCTTTCCAACGGCAATGAGGTTTGAAAAGGAGAATGAGTTTTTAACTCTCACTCAAGGAAGTCTAACGGTGGGTCAGTACTCCGCCAAGTTTGAAGAGTTGTATCAATTCTTCGGTTTGGCTGGTTATGCCCCCAATGACAAGTGGAAGACCGATAGGTACAAGTATGGGTTAAGGGAAGACATTGCTCAAAGTCTAAGTTCCTTTGCATATACCAATTATGCGGCCATGGTTCAGCAAGCTCATATAGCCGAAAGTGATTTGAAGAGGTTGTATGCAAGTAGAAAAGTATTCAATCAGAGTAAGAAGAATGTTGGATCATCCAACAATCAAATGGGTCCTAGGTACAACTCCAACAAGGGGAAGCAGATTCAGTCGTCCAATTCACCAAGGTTCAGTGCATGCTCCAACTGTGGAAGGTACCATCAGGGTAAGCGTGAAGTGGGATCGACTCAGTGCTACTACTGCAAGAAGGAGGGACATTATGCTGCTAATTGCCCAAAGAAGAGAGGTCAAGAAGAAGGTGCCACTACAACCCATGGGAGGGTTTACACTTTGGACGCCCAGAAGGTCACACCGTCAGATAATCTACTAAGGGGTATGGGATCTCTTTTTAATAACTCCGTTAGTATTTTATATGATTCAGGTGCGACCCATTGTTTTATATCTCAAGTTTGTGTCGAACAGTTGGGATTAGCTTTAACTCCTTTGCCTCAACCAATCTCCATTAAGACTGCTGCTGAAGGTAGTGTTCAGGCCCAAGCGATATGTGAAAATTGTCTTCTATCCATTGGAGACAGGAATTTTGTGGTAGACTTCATTTGTTTACCAATGAAGGGCATGGACGTCGTCCTAGGAATGAGTTGGATGACGGCCAACCATGTAACTATAGATTGTTTCCATCGAACTATCGGTTTCGCCTCCGAGTCAGTGGAGCTACAACCGCCAAATTCCGAAGCTGTTATTTCTTTCACTTCGGCCAGTAACTATCTGTTCCAAGGCGCAAAAGCTTATGTCATGATGCTGTCTGCTTCCACTGAGACAGGTCAGGATTTATCTTCTGTGCAAGTTGTTAATGAATTTCTTGATGTGTTTCCCGATGAAGTTCCTTCATTCCCTCCGGATCGTGAGGTGGAATTTTCTATAGAGTTGGTTCCAGGCACTGGACCTATTTCTATAGCCCCGTATAGAATGTCGCCGTTAGAGTTAAGAGAATTGAAAGTTCAACTGGAAGAGCTAATTTCCAAACGGTTCATCCGGCCGAGTGCCTCACCATGGGGTGCTCCAGTGTTGCTTGTCAAGAAGAAGGACGGAAGTATGAGATTGTGTATTGATTATCGCCAGTTGAATAAGGTGACTGTCAAGAACAAGTACCCTCTGCCGAGAATTGATGATTTGCTGGATCAGTTGAGGGGAGCTTCTGTATTTTCGAAAATTGATTTGAGGTCCGGCTATCACCAAATCAGGGTTCGAGCTTTGGACGTCCCGAAGACCGCTTTCCGTACGAGGTATGGACACTATGAATTCGTAGTGATGCCCTTCGGTTTGACCAATGCTCCAGCCGTATTCATGGATTATATGAATCGGATTTTTAATCCCTATCTGGATCAGTTTGTGGTAGTGTTCATTGATGATATCCTGGTGTTCTCTAAAACGATTGAGGAGCATGTGCAACATCTCCGAATTGTTCTGAACGTACTCCGAGAGAAGAAGTTGTATGCTAAGCCGTCCAAATGTGATTTTTGGATGCCCGAAGTTAAGTTTCTGGGCCATGTGATATCTAGGGCAGGTGTTGCAGTGGATCCTAGTAAGATCGAAGCTGTGGTAGATTGGGAGCAGCCGTCTACAGTTACTGAGGTAAGAAGTTTCTTGGGATTAGCTGGGTATTATCGAAGATTCATTCAAGGATTTTCCCAGCTGGTTCTTCCACTCACTCGGTTAACTCGCAAGGGTCAGCCGTTTGTTTGGGACTCAGGCTGTGATAATTGTTTCACGGAATTGAAGGATCGTTTGACTTCTGCACCTATCCTGATTCTTCCAGATCCGTCCGTAGGATTCCAAATCTACTGCGACGCCTCTGGTAAGGGTTTGGGATGTGTCCTGATGCAGAATCAACAAATAGTTGCCTATGCCTCCAGGCAGTTGAAGCCGCATGAAGAGAATTACCCAACTCATGATTTAGAGTTGGCGGCGATCGTGTTTGCTCTGAAGATTTGGAGACATTACCTGTATGGCTCTCGTTTCGAAGTCTTTAGTGACCACAAGAGCCTTAAGTATTTGTTTGACCAAAAGGAGCTGAACAACAGACAGAGGAGATGGGTAGAATTTCTGAAAGATTATGATTTTGAATTGAAGTACCATCCTGGTAAGGCTAATGTTGTGGCCGATGCTTTATGCAGAAAGTCTATCCATACTGCAGAGTTGATGATGCACGAGATGTCTTTGTTGGAATCGTTCAGAGACCTCAACTTGAGAGTTAAGTCAAGAAGGAACAAGTTGGTGTTGAACCATATTCAGATTTCAAGTTCATTGAGAAATCTGATTCGCTCAGCCCAAGAAGGTGATGTAAAACTGCAAGCGCAGAAGAGGTTGCCGAACTACACCGAAGACGGTGATGGCGTAATTTGTTTTGATGGTAGAATCTGTGTGCCAAATAATGAGGATGTGAAGAGGCAAGTTTTAGATGAGGCTCATAAGAGTCAGTTCTCAATACATCCTGGGTCCACCAAGATGTATCGAGATTTGAAGCAATTGTACTGGTGGCCAGGTATGAAAGTAGATATTGCAGAGTTTGTGTCTCGATGCTTGACTTGTCAAAGGGTTAAGATAGAGCACCAGAAGCCAGGTGGCCAGTTACAACCGTTGAATGTACCTGAATGGAAATGGGAAAGCATATCTATGGATTTTGTCATGGGATTGCCACGGTCCCAAGCCGGAAATGATTCCATTTGGGTAGTGGTGGATCGCCTGACCAAGTCCGCTCATTTTATTCCAGGGCGTTCGAATCACAAGGTTGCTAAGTTAGCAGATGAATATCTCAAGAATATTGTGAAGTTGCATGGAATCCCTACAAGTATCATCTGTGATCGAGATCCCAAGTTCACATCTCGATTTTGGAGAGCATTGAACATGGCGTTGGGAACAACGGTGTGTGTTAGCACCGCTTACCATCCACAGACAGACGGGCAGACTGAGAGGACAATCCAAACGTTAGAGGATATGTTGAGGGCTTGTGTACTCGATAGTGGAGGCAGATGGGAGGATCATCTTCCATTGGTGGAGTTTTCATACAACAACAGTTACCATTCTAGCATCGGAATGGCTCCATATGAAGCATTGTATGGAAGGAAGTGCAGAACACCATTGTGTTGGTGGGATGTAGGTGAGCAGAGATTGTTGGGACCGGATTTGGTCCGTGAGACTACGGAGAAGATCTGTCAGATAAGAGAAAGGATGAAAGCCGCGCAGAGTCGACAAAAGAGTTATGCGGATAAGAGAAGAAGGCCGTTAGAATTCGAAGAAGGAGACCATGTCTTTTTGAGACTTTCTCCAACTATCGGGACCGGTATCGCTTTGCGAGCGAAGAAACTCAGTCCTCGGTATGTCGGACCCTTCCAGATTATCGAGCGAGTTGGGCCGGGTAGCGTATCGCATTGCATTACCTCCAGAATTGTCCAGATTACATGATGTGTTTCATGTATCGCAGTTAAGGAAGTATATTCATGACCCGAATCAACCATTAAGTTATGAAGCGATTGACATCAGACCGGATTTATCTTATCAGCCTACCCCAATCAGGATCATCGAACGTGGCGAGAAAACGCTCCGAACGAGATCAATTCCTATTGTCAAGGTGCTTTGGGACGGTGCCTCACCCGACGAAGCAACATGGGAAGTAGAGGAGAACATGCGGGTGAAATATCCCTATCTGTTCGACTGAGGTACGTTTTGTCAATTTTGAGGACAAAATTTTAAAAGTTGGGGTGATTGTAACATCCCTTAATTAGCTGATTTAATTTATCTAAATTAGCGAAGAGGTTATGATAATTTAGTGGCTAAATCGAATATTTAGCACAAGAAGTTTATCATGAGTTGATTAATTAGCATAAATTATTTAATTATGAGAAGTTGGAAATTAATAAATTATGGTTGTGCATAATTGAAATATTATGTCAAGTTAGTGAGTTATGGGATTAGTGTGGTGTTAGGAGTAATTTAAGAGAATATTAGAGAGTAGGGGTATTTTGGTCCTTTCACCTCATTAAATGAGGTTTCAGCTGAACCATAACACCTAAGGCAGCCTTCATTTCCTCAACTTCAGAATTTTCAGAAATCCAAGAGAGAAGAAAGAAAGAAGGGGCGCGAGGGAGAGAAGGAGAGGGAGAGAGAAACCTAAGGCTCTAGTGCATGTGTAATCTGAAACCATCACTCTTCCTCATTTTTCCTCCTCTATCCGTTGATACCATTTTCGTTACCTGTTCTTTCCTCAACTCAGATTTTCACCATAACCTCACCTTCAAGCTCCAAGCATGGAAATGGAGATATAACCCTTGCATGTCCTTGCTGGAGCCCATTATTCAGTACCAAGGCTCACCTCCAAGCCACAGTTGCTGTTTGAAGTTGTTTGGGTAGCTAGGATTCGGAATCAGCTGCTGTCCAAGCGATTTAGAGTAGCTGAGTTCGTTGTTGGAGCAAATTCGAGGAGAGTTCGTGGGTTTTCTCTTTGGAGCGGTTGAGTTCTCGGAGTCTCGGTGTTGCGTGATTTTCATCACTTCGGGTGAGTTCTATAACTCGCTTAGGGGATGTGTGCGTTTTTATGAGTCTCTACCTTTTCGAAAACCGTTTTTCTAAAAACAGTGACCTTTAATAACAAGTTATGTGTTTGATTGCTGAAATGTGCCGCATTAAATGGTATATGTCTGTTGTGCTATACTGCTGTAATGTGTGTTTATGTTTGGGTTTCGATCGGGAGGGAAAATGGAAATCGGAATGGAATGGATTAACTCATGAAAAGTCTATTTTCTGGAAAACTGATAGAGACGCACGGATCGTGTGCCTCTGAGCACGGGTCGTGCGCCCCCATCTGATACTACAAGAACTGGATTTTTAAACACGCACGGATCGTACGCCTAGTCGCACGGGTCGTGCGTATGTTTCTGGAACTTTCTACAAATTTCACTGGATAACGCCCGGATCGTGCGCTTAGTCGCACGGGTCGTGCGTATCCTTCTGGAAATCTTCTACAGATTGTTCAACAACGCACGGGTCGTGCGCCTACACGCACGGGTCGTGTGAGACTTTCTGACCTTCAAATTCAAAGTACCTTTTTATCCATTCCAAATGATTCCAATCCTCTTCTAATCCATTCCCCATGGTTCCCCAACAATGTAAAGATTGATATCATTGAGTTAATCATGTTGATAGAAAACTTGTGTGTTATGAATGTGACGAAAACCGTACTTAGAGAACGCGTGAGAACACAAGTCAAGAAATGTTAACGGACCCTGAGTCCAATCATGTTAAGATAACGAACCTAGAGTTCATCATGTCATGTAAGCTAATTGATTGTAAGTCTATAAAGACATAAAACTCTCAATTCATGTAAACACAAATCAAGTTACTTTCCCTCGGGGAAAGGTAGATGGTATACTTTGTGTATATCGAGGATGACGATCCTCCAGTTATTAGCATACCTAGTGGAGGGGAGTCATGAATCCAAAGCTAGGACCCTAGCATTATTCGGATAGAATTTCGGATTGGGGTTTCCGTAGATATTGGGCAATCAAGATTGTCTAGCATTATATCTCGGGTTGTGCTAAGTTCAAGTTAAAATATGATCAGTAGTCGCTTATTAGGGCTACATCAGGGAGAATCAGAAATGTAACAAGTAGTCGCTTATTAGGGCTACAAGTTACGAGTAAACATCATGTATTCACGTGGTCGCTTCTTCGGGCCACGAGTTCAGATTCAAGTATAACAAACCGTTAGTGTTGGTCAGGGGTCTCGATAGGACTCACTGAGATAATGTTTATCTCACCCTTCATATTTGTGGTTTTTACAGAGAAACAGGGGAAGGCAAAGGCGACAAAGCATGGATAGCTGGTGTGACTCGAGGAGTCCGAAAGTCTATGTTTCTTGTTTTAAGGCCTTGCCCTTTTGTAGTACTTTTGTTATCGGTTGTATAACTATCATCTATAAGTTATAGATCGTTTCCGCTACCTTATGTTTTGAGTATTGAACACCAGGATTATGTACAAGTCTTAAGTTTTGAAACTTAAGCATTTTCAGGATGTTTATGAGGTTCAGAGAACCATTGATATGTATTATCGAAAGTTTTAGATGTGTTCAATATTTCAATAACAGGAAGTACTCTGATGTATGCCATTTAGTGCATTTCGGTGATTCTATATGCTAGAATTTATCGGGGTGTTACAATATCAACCCTAATTTTTTTTCATGATATGCGAAATGCTAAAGCCCATAAACAACAATTTTATTTATGAAATCTAGTGCATAATATGTAAAGATGCAAGGGAAATTATTCAAGTAGAAGAATAACTCCTTCAAGGCCAAGGACCCATCTCAAACACCCAAAGCTCCCTAAGTCTTTGTCAAAATGTTTGAAATGGATCCTCAAAGCAAACAACAATCAAGAAGGAGTTTGGAGTAGAGGAGAGATTATGCAAGAAAATTAAATATGAGGTGCAAAGCTTCAAGGATTACCTCAAAACTACAATGAAATGAAGAAGGAGGTGATAAGCTCAAAAATTACTAGCTCTTAGCAATTTGATGATGCAACCTTGAAGAGAATGGAAGGAAAGATGGTGATCTAACAAGAAATGGAGGATTTGATGGTTGATTTTTTGAAGAAAAATGGGGGAGGGAGAAGAGGGTGGTTTCGCAAAAAGGGAGGAGAAGGGAGAAGCTTTGGTGTGCTAGGGTTTTGTGTAGGAGAATGAGAGGCAAATGAGAAGCAAAAAGAGAGGATCCTTAAGTGTGGGAATGAGGGAGGTATTTATAGGATGAAACTAGGTCTAAGGGTAATTTAGTCTTTGTGCTTTTAATGTGCTCTAGGATTGAGCTTTGATTTTGAATGGAGGGTTGAGATCACTTATCACAAGGATTGAGGGTGGAGAGAAAACACAAAATGTGAGAGTGAGAGAGTGGGGGGCGAAAGTTAGAGGGAAAAAAAAGAAAAGAAAAAAAGAATTTCTTATTTTGGAAGAGATATTTTTTGTGAGGTAGGGTTAAGGGCATAGGGAAACTTGGGTTTTCTTATGAATGGGTTAGTGTAAGTGAGTGAGGTATTTTACCAAAGAGGGTATAATGATTACAAAATGGAAGAGTGGAAGAAATTGGAGAGAGAGAGAAGGAGGATTTCGAAATTGAGGGGAGGAGAGAGGAAAAAAACTTGTTTTTGGTCTTTTGTCTTATTTAGGACACTTCCTCATTTTGTTTTTTGAATTTGAAATTTTTGGGCATGTGAAATAATGGGAATGCAACTATTGAAAATGTGTTACATGTTTTTTTGGGCACCATAAAATATTCCCTCTAGTCACCCATGACAATAAAAATTGTCACTTAAGAATTGAGGAATATTTAATGGTCCTTTCTTATTTTTCTATGCACTAAAAATGGAAAAATACATTTTTAATTTTTTTTGACTAGGGTTTTCCTTCTAAAAAATTGTACAAAAATTATCCTTGATAGAATAAAAATGTACTTTTGTGGATGTGCATTTTTGGCGAGAAAATCATCTTTTTGCGAAAAATGACCAAAATGCCCTTTTTGACCCTAAAACCCTAATTTGCCTAAAAAGTGCATTTCAACCCTAAAAATGATTTTAAAGACCTTGGAATGACTTCTAGGACCCAAAATGCAACGCATGATGCTCTTCATTCTTCAATTTATTTATTTTTTGTGGGAAATTAGGGTTTTGACCTAAGCCGGACAAAATTGGGGTATGACAGCACAAAGGCAAACCAAAACCATTTTCTAATCCTCAAAAGAAAAATGGGGAAGGAACTTCCTTCAATCCAACATGTTATAAATGTGGTAAGAAGGGGCACATAAAGCCGGATTGTCCTCAAAATCAAAAATATGAGAAACCGGATAGAAATCCCCGAAAGGAGTCAAAAGGAAGAAGGGCATATATCACTTGGGATGAAAACGATATGGAATCATCCGATGAATCTGAAAATGAGGAAGCAAAACTGTGTTCATGGCAAAGCATGAGGAAGACGAGGTAAACTCCTTTGAAACCGAACCTGATTTAACTTATGATGAGTTGCTTAGTATTTGTGAAGAATTAAATAATGAGTCAACTATACTTAGAAAAATTGTTTCCACTTCTAAGAAAACTATTTTCACGCTTCAATCTAAAATCAAAACTTTAAACAAGGAAATAGAAGTTCTGAAAGAGAAACAAAGTTTTTTAAGTGAAGTCTTGTAACGCCCAAATATTTAATTAAATTATTTAATTAAATATATAGGTATCCGTTTATTCATTTATTTATTTCAGTTGGTGTAATTATATTAGCATTTGATTAAGAGGCGTGTAATTGGATATTAGGAGGTGGTGTTAGTGATCAGGCTTAAGCTGGAGGAAAGCCCGTGATCCAAGAGGCCACAAGCTAGGCGCATAGGTGAAGCGCCTAGGCTAGGGTTTTTGCTCATTTTGCGAATTGTGTGAGAAAGGAGGGAGAGGAGTCGCGAATAGAGAGACAGAGAGAATAAGGGACGTCGCACAAGGGAGAAGAGAAGAGGCGCCATTGTTGCTGAGGTTATTGTTAGTGACTTGATCAAGAGGATTAGTGCTCTCCTACTATAAGGTAAGGGTGGGTTTCTTCCTTATAATAGGGTTTTATGATGGGGTTATGTGGGAATAGGTCCTATGATGCCTAGTGTTTGATTTTTGATGTTGATTTGATAATAGTTATATCATGATTGTGTTAATTGAAATGTTTGTTTGTTGGTGATTGTTGTAACTCTAGAAAAATTGGTGTTCATTGTTGTTATAACGAATTGCATGCTAAGTGTTCGTTAAATTGTTGTATGATGTTGTGATTGGCAATTCATGATAGTTGATATTGGTGGTTAAGAATTGGTGATTTGAATTGGTGAAATAACGAAAATATTGACCCTAGGGCGCCATGGGCGCCATTGTCCTAGTTGCTGTTTTTGGGGCCCTGGCGCTGGGCGCCATTGCTGGGCGCAAGTGTTGCTGTTTCTGGCGCCGTGTGCCATGTTCTAGTCGTGTTGCGTTTTGGTGTCTCTGCTGCAGAAAACGGCGCCCTATGCCTGGGCGCCACATCCTGGGTGTGTTGCGTTTTCTGCTGTGTTGCTGTTTTAGGCACCCTGTGCCTGGACGCCGTGTCTGAGCGTGTTCCTGTTTGTGTTGCGTTTTGTGCTGCTGCTGTCTGGGCGCCAAGGGCGCCAATTCCTGTGCCATGTTGCGTTTCTGTTGTGTTCTGGGCTGTCTGGGCGCCAAGGGCGCCATATCCTGCCGTGTTGCCTGCTGGGCGCCTCCCTGGGCGCCAATTCCTGCGATGTGTTTCCTATGGGCGCCATGGGCGCCGTGTGCCAGTTTCTGCGTGTTGCCTGCTAGGCGCCCTGTGCCTGGGCGCCATTTTCAGGATGTCTCTCAATGTTTCCCCTGTTTTGTTTTCGACATATCTTTTGACTCGGGAGTCCGATTGAGACGTTTTAAAATGTTTTGGAAAGCTTATTCAGAGGCCTAGATGAATATTCTAATTTGAGGCAAAGTGATCTATTTTTCTGGAAATTGTTAGCCGTTGGCTTAGCCGTTAAATGTTGCCGTTTTGAAAAAGAAAATTGTCACGTCTCAAATATTTTGGAAAAATTGTCGTTGTCCCAAATATTTTTGAAAGTTGTTGTTGTCTCCGGTGTTGGGAAAAATCATCGCGTCTCAAATGTTTTGGAAAATTGTTTTCATCTCGGTGTCTTGGTGCTGTTTGAGCTAGGTGTGAAGGCTCAAGTATTGGTGTTTTTGGAGCTAGGTGTGAAGGCTCCAAATCTTGGTGTTCCGTTGTCTCTGGTAGTTGGGTGTTTCGGTGTCGTTGGGCTAGGTGTGAAATCCCAACTTTGGTGATATTCGGTGATTGGTGTTTGGTGTGTCACATTGTGACTAATTTATGATGATTGTCTGTGTAACACCCCAATTCTACCCGTTCGTTTTATTACATATCAGAGTGCGGAATTAAACTTAAAACAGGCAATGGAGCGTCACATGCAACATTTCAAAAGCCAACAACGTATAATAAAGTAAAAACGTGGAAGAACAACATCAACTTAGTTTACAACCCCGAATATTTGTTCAAATACTTCAAACCACCTATCCATGTTTCAAAAACAACTAATGCAACAAGCAATTGAAAACAGTGTTCTTCCCCTCCCCGAGTGCTGTAACAGCCCAGGTCCACCGCAGCGGCCACCCCAGTCCCACTGTTACCTCACGGTCTTCTCTACCCCTCTTGTAGAGTTTTTGCCTTCCGTGGGAATCGAACCTTGCACCTGAGGCATAAGTGCAAGTTAAACCCCCTTCCCACTACCAATTAAGGGGTCGGTAACTACCTCTCTAGTGTGTTCTCAGTGTCCCTTGTCGATCTTCGACAGAGATTTTGTTGTGGGTTTTGTTTGCTTGCCGTTGAGCGGATTGGATGTAATTTTGGGAATGAACTGGTTAGAGCATAACCATGTTCATATTAATTGTCGTAGCAAGTCGGTATGTTTTGAAAAGGAGGAGTCTGGTCTGTTATCCGCTAGTCAGTTGCGGAAGTTGATGAAGGAAGGAGTTGAGTTATTCTCGCTGATGGCATCGCTGTCTGTTGAGAATCAAGCTATCATTGAAGAGTTGCAGGTGGTGCGCGAATTTCCCGATGTTTTCCCTGATGAGATTCCAAGTGTGCCGCCAGAGAGAGAAGTTGAGTTCTCTATTGATCTTGTACCTGGTACCAAACCTGTTTCTATGGCACCGTACAGGATGTCTGCATCCGAATTGTCTGAGTTGAAGAAGCAACTTGAGGATCTGCTCGAGAAGAAGTTTGTGAGGCCAAGTGCATCGTCGTGGGGAGCTCCTGTATTGTTAGTAAAGAAGAAGGATGGTAGTATGAGACTCTGTGTGGACTATCGGCAGTTGAATAAGGTGACAATTAAGAACAGGTATCCACTTCCGAGGATAGACGATTTGATGGATCAGTTGGTGGGTGCTCGAGTGTTCAGCAAGATTGATTTGAGATCAGGTTATCATCAGATCAAGGTGAAGGACGAAGATATTCAGAAGACGGCTTTCAGAACCCGTTATGGTCATTATGAGTATTCGGTGATGCCGTTCGGTGTTACCAACGCACCAGGAGTATTTATGGAATATATGAATCGTATATTTCATGCTTACTTGGATCGGTTTGTGATGGTGTTCATCGACGACATTCTAGTTTACTCTAAATCGGAGGAAGAACATGCAGAGCATCTGAGGTTAGTATTGGAAGTATTGAAGGAAAAAAAGCTGTATGCGAAGTTGTCAAAGTGTGAATTCTGGTTGCAGGAAGTGAGTTTTCTCAGTCATGTCATTTCTGGTAATGGTATTGCAGTGGATCCGTCGAAAGTAGAAGCAGTGTTGAATTGGGAGGCTCCGAAGTCGGCAACTGAAATTAGAAGCTTTTTGGGGTTGGCCGGCTATATTAGAAGGTTCATTGAAGGTTTTTCTAAGTTAGCACTTCCGTTAACTCAGTTAACCTGCAAAGGGAAGACTTTTGTTTGGGACGCCCGATGTGAAGAAAGTTTCGTGGAATTGAAGAAGAGATTGACAACGTCTCCTGTCTTGACGTTGCCCAATCTGGAAGGGTCGTTTGTGGTGTATTGTGATGCGTCAAAAATGGGTTTAGGTGGTGTGCTTATGCAAGAGGGGAAGGTTATCGCGTATGCATCGAGGCAGTTAAGGGTTCATGAGAAGAATTATCCCACGCATGATTTGGAGTTGGCTGCAGTAGTCTTTGTGTTGAAGATTTGGAGGCACTATTTGTATGGTTCCAGATTTGAGGTGTTCAGCGATCATAAGAGTTTGAAATATTTGATTGACCAGAAGGAGTTGAATATGAGGCAGCGTCGATGGTTGGAGTTGTTGAAGGACTATGATTTCGGTTTGAACTATCATCCAGGCAAAGCTAATGTCGTGGCTGATGCTTTGAGCCGGAAGACTTTGCATATGTCGGCAATGATGGTCAAGGAGTTAGAGCTGATTGAGGAGTTCAGAGATATGAGTCTGGTTTGTGAAGTGACACCTCAGAGCGTTAAGTTAGGAATGTTGAAGATTGGTAATGAGTTTCTGAACCGCATTAGAGAAGCCCAGAAATCAGATGTTGAGCTAGTAGACTTGATGGGTGAGAGTGATCAATCAAAGAATGAGGATTACAGATTGGATTCCCAAGATGTGTTGAGGTTCCGTGGTAGGATTTGTGTTCCTGATGACACGGAGATGAAGAAAGCAATTCTTGAAGAGAGTCACAGAAGTAAGTTGAGTAGTCATCCGGGAGCTACAAAGATGTATCAAGACCTGAAGAGGTTGTTTTGGTGGTCTGGTATGAAGCGAGATGTGGCGCAGTTCGTTTATGTATGTTTGACTTGCCAGAAGTCAAAGGTCGAGCATCAGAAGCCTGTTGGGTTGATGCAACCGTTGGAAATTCCAGAGTGGAAATGGGATGGTATCTCGATGGATTTTGTAACGGGATTGCCTAATACTGCGAAAGGGTATGATGCAATTTGGGTGATTGTTGACAGGTTAACGAAATCGTCTCATTTTGTTCCTATCAGCATCACGTATCCGGTGTCGATGTTGGCAGAGATTTATATCCGGGAGATTGTGAAGCTTCATGGAGTTCCTAAGAGTATTGTTTCGGATAGAGATCCGAGGTTCACTTCAGATTTCTGGAAGAGTTTGCAAGAAAAGTTGGGGTCTAAGTTGAGGTTGAGTTCGGCATATCATCCTCAGACAGATGGTCAGTCAGAAAGGACAATTTAGTCATTAGAAGATTTGTTGAGGGCTTGTGTCTTGGAACAAGGAGGTTCGTGGGATTCCTACCTTCCACTGATAGAGTTCACGTATAACAACAGCTACCATTCTAGAATTGGGATGGCACCTTTTGAGGCATTATATGGTCGGAAGTGTAGAACCCCGCTGTGTTGGTATGAGTCCGAAGAGAGTGTGGTGCTTGGACCAGAGATTGTTCGAGAGACAACTGAGAAGGTGAAGTTGATTCGTGAGAAGATGAAGGCGTCGCAGAGTCGACAAAAGAGTTATTGTAACACCCCGGAAATAATTTAATTAATTTATTTAATTGAATTATTAAATTTATTAGAGGTGTGATTAAATCAAGAGAAATAATATGTGTTATACAGGAGGTGAAACGAGTAAAGGGAGTGGTGTTGGCGTGGAGGGCCCAGTGTTCACTGAGCCCACAGCTTAAACCCTAGGAGTCTAAGCCAAACTCTCTCACTTGCGCAAAATTGAGAGAGCTGCGAATTGAGAGAGTGAGAAGAGAGCCACGGCGCGCTGAGAAGAGGAAAAAGAAGGAGAAGTCGCGAGTTCCAAGAGAAGCTGAGATCGTGGGTTGCTGTGGTTTTGTACGTGTTTCCATTCGTCTTCTACGGAGCCTACGTTTAAGAGGTAAGGGTGAGCATTTCGATTCAATATAATTGGGTATGTGATTGGGGTTTTGGGTGTTGCTGTGAAATTGAGACGAATTGACGTTAGTATTTGATGAAGAATCGAACGAATTGTTGATGTTTCTTGATGAATTTTTGATGATTTTCTTTGATGAATTTTGATGATTACTTTGATGAACTTTTGACGATTTGTGTGACGTACAAATCGTGTCTTGATGTTGGTGATGATTGGAAAAGAATTCATGATGTGAACATGGTTGAGTAAAATTTCAAATTCTCGACAATTCTGCATGATTGAGACGTTGCTGCCCAATCGCGCTTCGTTAGCGCTGCTGTCACGCTCCAAGCGCAAGCGCGCTGCGCTGTGACATGATTTTCCTGCCAAACCGCGCGGCTCTCGCGCCTCGCTCACGCTTCAAGCGCGAGTTGCTGTTCCTCACTGTTTTAGTGCTGTTTTCTCACTGTTTTACTGTTGTTTCCCACTTCGAAAATGTGATGTTTCCCAAACTAAAATGTGGTGTTTTCTAAATGAAGAGGTGATGTTTTCTAAATTATAATGTGATGTTTTTCCTCAAATAAAATGTGATGTTTACTCCAATTTTAAAGGTGTTGTCCCTCCAATTTTAAAGGCGTTGTTACCCAAATTTTAAAGGTTTTGTTACGTGAAAATGTAATATCCCCTATTTTCACTATTTTAATTATTTGATATGAAATAATTATTGGTGATTTAATTAAATTGTTGGAAATAAAATGTTGTGAAAATAAATTTGCTTGAGTGACTTATTATAAATATTGTGTGTGATTTATTAGTAATTGGTCATGGTTAAGTTAATTAGGGCTGATGGGAGTATTTGGGTAAGAAATGTTTAAGTGAGGGGTATAATCGTATTTGCGCATTCCCATGTATATATGTACACCTTCAGCTGAAATCCAAAAGAGAAACACTTCATTCTTCATTTTACAAATTCTGGAACAGCAAAAATAGAGAGGGAGAGGAGAGGAGAGCGCGAGGGAGAGGGAAAGGAAGAGAGGGGAGTTTTTCCCAGATCCAAATGCATGTGCAATCCCTTGCCACCATAGTGTTCAGCTCATCTTCCCCTTCCCATTGATCCTAATTTCGACATCATCCTCCTCCTCCTCCATAAATCACCATTGAAGGCATATCCAAGCTTCACCAAGCCAAACACAAAAACATGAACCTTGCATGTTATGTTGGAGAGTTGTAGAACCAGTCCCTGTACCTGAAACACAAATTGGAGCAACCTAGAGAGTAGTTCAGTGGCTGGGTTTTCGGTTGGAAGCTAATTAGAGCGGTTTGGGAGAATTTGGAGTTACCGTGTGATCGTGGTCGTGAAGTCTCGGTGTGATTTGTTGTCATCATCAAAAGGTGAGTTCTATACTCACTAGGGAAATTATCATGGGTTCGGGTTGAGTCTCGCGTTTTGAAAACAGAAACATTGGCGACAAGCCGCTTTGCCAAAACCCGTTTTAAATACCGAGTTATGTTGTTGTTTGATTGAGATCATAAATGATGAGTGATATATGGAGTGTTTGGCTGGATGATATTCTGTTATTAAAGGTTGATAAGTTAGGTTTCGATCGGGAAAAGATTTGGACACGAGACAGAGTCAAAAACAGCACGAAATGGCCATTTTACAGGACTGTGCATCAGGCACGGATCGTGTGCCCTGGCACACGGATCGTGCGGATCCTTCTGATGCTTTCTGGAAAATTTCCATTTCGCGCACGGATCGTGCGCCATTAAGCACGGGTCGTGCGTATCTGTCTGACCCAGATTTTTTAAAGGTGTCCAAACGCTTCCTAATTGATTTCAAACCTATCCTAATCCCTTCCCAATGTTATGAAATGATAAAATAACCGTAATTCGTTGGAATTGCTTAAGTTTAATGATAACAACCTCATGTCATGATTGAATGATTATTGACGGCCCAATGCGGGTATACGGAATGTGTTATGGATTTGATTGTCATGCTATGATTGTGATTGATATATTGTGTTGGACTGCTTGGATTAGCATCGTGATCATTTAGGTTAGTAAACCTTAGTAAGCCATGTGAGATCACCTAATAATAAGATCACGTTAATACAAGACTAAGTTAAGTATAATTTCACTGTTAAGCATAAGCTCATGGTTTGATCAAGTTTATTGTTCATCGTTCACTGTTCACTGCTCATTGTTCATGGTATATATTATATACATCATTGCTGGGGTGACGACCCTGTTCATGGATTAGCGTACTAGTGGGAGAGGAAGTCATGAGCCTTATCCCCTAGGCCTGTTACATTGTTGTCCCTAAGGTAGTAGAAATGGCCGGGGACTGGGTTTGCCGGAATCTTTAAAATAAGACCCGGTGATATGCTAAGAATCATTGTTATTGTGTGTGCTTGTGTGTCGCTTAGAAGGGCCACGAGTACACGTTGTATGTTCCCCGTAGTCGACTTAAGGGCTACGATTCATGAAATCAAGCATAATTGAACCGAGAGAGTTAGTAAGGGGTCTCGATAGAACTCACTGAGACAAGTTGTCTCACCCAATCCATTGTTGTTGTTTTTCAGTTAAGTAGGGAAAGTTGAAGACCGTGAGGCACGGCTATGGAGACGCTTGAAGAGTTGCTGACGACATTTCTTTTGTCATGTTATGTATCTTTGTATTTCAGTTTCCTTGTATCTCTGTATATTTGTATTCGGTACCTTAGATGTACGATGGTACGACTTATGTCATGAAGTTGTAAATCGCTTCCGCAGACTTTCGGTTTTGAGTATTGAACACTAGTTTGAGTTATGTGAGGACCGACTTTGATTATATTATGTTCAGATATGTAAGTGCGTTTGATGAGTTTCATCGAAGTGTAGAATGTGTTCAATATTTTAAAAGGAAGTCACTCTGATGTATGCCAGTAGTACATTTCGGTAGCTTCTACAAGTTAGAATTTATCGGGGTGTTACAATTGGTATCAGAGAAGTTCGACCTAGTCGGGCTTAGAATCATGAGTCTCTTAAGTCCTCTAAGTGTGATTCCTCTTTATATGCTATTAGACGTTTAGCCTGATCAACTAAACACTTTGTGCATATTTTGCAGAATCATGGCTGGTGGAAGTAGGAGAAGCGTCCCCGTTGATCCGAACACCGAATGGATGCAGAATGTGATCGAGAGGCAACAGAAGATGATGGAAGATATGTTGCTAATGCAGCAGAATGCTCAAGCTCAGCCTCAGCAAGTTCCTGAGCCTCAAGTTGACCCAAGGAGGGTTTTCTCTGAATTCCTGAAAATGAAGCCGTCCGAGTTCCGAGGAGGACCAGATGTCATGGAAGCCCAGCATTGGATGGATGACATAGAGAAGATTTTCGTGGCTATGCAAGTCCCTGATGAGGACAAGCTGAGATTGGCAGCACATATGCGTAAGGGAGAAGCTAACAACTGGTGGACTAACGCCAAAGCCATGATGGCAACTATGGGTACTCCCCAGACTTGGGAACATTTCAAGTAGGTATTTTTGGAGCAGTTCTTTCCGACAGCTATGAGGTTTAACAAGGAGAATGAGTTTCTGACTCTCACTCAGGGAAGTTCAACTGTGGGTCAGTACGCGGCTAAGTTTGAAGAGTTATATCAATTCTTCGGTTTGGCCGGGTATGCTCCCAATGACAAGTAGAAAACCGAAAGGTTCAAGTATGGATTAAGGGAGGACATTGCTCAAAGTCTAAGTTCTTTTTCTTATACCAATTATGCGGCCATGGTTCAGCAATTTCATATAGCTGAAAGTGATTTGAAGAGGTTGTATGCTAGTAGAAAGGTATCCAATCAGAATAAGAGGAAGGAGGTCGAATGGGCAGACCGGGATGATGAGTCAAGGGGTAACTTCGGCAAGGATAAGCAAGTGCGGACATCCGAGTTCTCAAAGCCTGAAAATTGTTCAAAGTGTGGAAAACCTCATAGGGGAGAATGTCGCATGGGCTCAGATCATTGTTTCTTTTGCAAGGAGGAAGGACACTACTCTAGGGATTGTCCCGTGAAGAAGAGGAATAGAGAGGGGGCGGCTGCTCCGAGAGTATTTGTGTTGGACGCTCAAAAAGGAAAAGCCGACGATGATTCGACGAAAGGTATATTGTGTGCTAAATTAATTGATTAGGTCCAATTTTGTGGACAAAATTTTTAAAAGTTGGGGTGATTGTAATATCCCCTATTTTCACTATTTTAATTATTTGACATGAAATAATTATTGGTGATTTAATTAAATTGTTGGAAATAAAATGTTGTGAAAATAAATTTGCTTGAGTGACTTATTATAAATATTGTGTGTGATTTATTAGTAATTGGTCATGGTTAAGTTAATTAGGGCTGATGGGAGTATTTGGGTAAGAAATGTTTAAGTGAGGGGTATAATCGTATTTGCGCATTCCCATGTATATATGTACACCTTCAGCTGAAATCCAAAAGAGAAACACTTCATTCTTCATTTTACAAATTCTGGAACAGCAAAAATAGAGAGGAAGAGGAGAGGAGAGCGCAAGGGAGAGGGAAAGGAAGAGAGGGGAGTTTTTCCCAGATCCAAATGCATGTGCAATCCCTTGCCACCATAGTGTTCAGCTCATCTTCCCCTTCCCATTGATCCTAATTTCGACATCATCCTCCTCCTCCTCCATAAATCACCATTGAAGGCATATCCAAGCTTCACCAAGCCAAACACAAAAACATGAACCTTGCATGTTATGTTGGAGAGTTGTAGAACCAGTCCCTGTACCTGAAACACAAATTGGAGCAACCTAGAGAGTAGTTCAGTGGCTGGGTTTTCGGTTGGAAGCTAATTAGAGCGGTTTGGGAGAATTTGGAGTTACCGTGTGATCGTGGTCGTGAAGTCTCGGTGTGATTTGTTGTCATCATCAAAAGGTGAGTTCTATACTCACTAGGGAAATTACCATGGGTTCGGGTTGAGTCTCGCGTTTTGAAAACAGAAACATTGGCGACAAGCCGCTTTGCGAAAACCCGTTTTAAATACCGAGTTATGTTGTTGTTTGATTGAGATCGTGTTTGATATTTATGGTTGTTGTGATGAGTGATATATGGAGTGTTTGGCTGGATGATATTCTGTTATTAAAGGTTGATAAGTTAGGTTTCGATCGGGAAAAATTTGGACACGAGACAGAGTCAAAAACAGCACGAAATGGCCATTTTACAGGACTGTGCATGAGGCACGGATCGTGTGCCCTGGCACACGGATCGTGCGGATCCTTCTGATGCTTTCTGGAAAATTTCCATTTCGCGCACGGATCGTGCGCCATTAAGCACGGGTCGTGCGTATCTGTCTGACCCAGATTTTTTAAAGGTGTCCAAACGCTTCCTAATTGATTTCAAACCTATCCTAATCCCTTCCCAATGTTATGAAATGATAAAATAACCGTAATTCGTTGGAATTGCTTAAGTTTAATGATAACAACCTCATGTCATGATTGAATGATTATTGACGGCCCAATGCGGGTATACGGAATGTGTTATGGATTTGATTGTCATGCTATGATTGTGATTGATATATTGTGCTGGACTGCTTGGATTAGCATCGTGATCATTTAGGTTAGTAAACCTTAGTAAGCCATGTGAGATCACCTAATAATAAGATCACGTTAATACAAGACTAAGTTAAGTATAATTTCACTGTTAAGCATAAGCTCATGGTTTGATCAAGTTTATAGTTCATCGTTCACTGTTCACTGCTCATTGTTCATGGTATATATTATATACATCATTGCTGGGGTGACGACCCTGTTCATGGATTAGCGTACTAGTGGGAGAGGAAGTCATGAGCCTTATCCCCTAGGCCTGTTACATTGTTGTCCCTAAGGTAGTAGAAATGGCCGGGGACTGGGTTTGCCGGAATCTTTAAAATAAGACCCGGTGATATGCTAAGAATCATTGTTATTGTGTGTGCTTGTGTGTCGCTTAGAAGGGCCACGAGTACACGTTGTATGTTCCCCGTAGTCGACTTAAGGGCTACGATTCATGAAATCAAGCATAATTGAACCGAGAGAGTTAGTAAGGGGTCTCGATAGAACTCACTGAGACAAGTTGTCTCACCCAATCCATTGTTGTTGTTTTTCAGTTAAGCAGGGAAAGTTGAAGACCGTGAGGCACGGCTATGGAGACGCTTGAAGAGTTGCTGACGACATTTCTTTTGTCATGTTATGTATCTTTGTATTTCAGTTTCCTTGTATCTCTGTATATTTGTATTCGGTACCTTAGATGTACGATGGTACGACTTATGTCATGAAGTTGTAAATCGCTTCCGCAGACTTTCGGTTTTGAGTATTGAACACTAGTTTGAGTTATGTGAGGACCGACTTTGATTATATTATGTTCAGATATGTAAGTGTGTTTGATGAGTTTCATCGAAGTGTAGAATGTGTTCAATATTTTAAAAGGAAGTCACTCTGATGTATGCCAGTAGTACATTTCGGTAGCTTCTACAAGTTAGAATTTATCGGGGTGTTACAATTGGTATCAGAGAAGTTCGACCTAGTCGGGCTTAGAATCATGAGTCTCTTAAGTCCTCTAAGTGTGATTCCTCTTTATATGCTATTAGACGTTTAGCCTGATCAACTAAACACTTTGTGCATATTTTGCAGAATCATGGCTGGTGGAAGTAGGAGAAGCGTCCCCGTTGATCCGAACACCGAATGGATGCAGAATGTGATCGAGAGGCAACAGAAGATGATGGAAGATATGTTGCTAATGCAGCAGAATGCTCAAGCTCAGCCTCAGCAAGTTCCTGAGCCTCAAGTTGACCCAAGGAGGGTTTTCTCTGAATTCCTGAAAATGAAGCCGTCCGAGTTCCGAGGAGGACCAGATGTCATGGAAGCCCAGCATTGGATGGATGACATAGAGAAGATTTTCGTGGCTATGCAAGTCCCTGATGAGGACAAGCTGAGATTGGCAGCACATATGCGTAAGGGAGAAGCTAACAACTGGTGGACTAACGCCAAAGCCATGATGGCAACTATGGGTACTCCCCAGACTTGGGAACATTTCAAGCAGGTATTTTTGGAGCAGTTCTTTCCGACAGCTATGAGGTTTAACAAGGAGAATGAGTTTCTGACTCTCACTCAGGGAAGTTCAACTGTGGGTCAGTACGCGGCTAAGTTTGAAGAGTTATATCAATTCTTCGGTTTGGCCGGGTATGCTCCCAATGACAAGTAGAAAACCGAAAGGTTCAAGTATGGAATAAGGGAGGACATTGCTCAAAGTCTAAGTTCTTTTTCTTATACCAATTATGCGGCCATGGTTCAGCAAGCTCATATAGCTGAAAGTGATTTGAAGAGGTTGTATGCTAGTAGAAAGGTATCCAATCAGAATAAGAGGAAGGAGGTCGAATGGGCAGACCGGGATGATGAGTCAAGGGGTAACTTCGGCAAGGATAAGCAAGTGCGGACATCCGAGTTCTCAAAGCCTGAAAATTGTTCAAAGTGTGGAAAACCTCATAGGGGAGAATGTCGCATGGGCTCAGATCATTGTTTCTTTTGCAAGGAGGAAGGACACTACTCTAGGGATTGTCCCGTGAAGAAGAGGAATAGAGAGGGGGCGGCTGCTCCGAGAGTATTTGTGTTGGACGCTCAAAAAGGAAAAGCCGACGATGATTCGACGAAAGGTATATTGTGTGCTAAATTAATTGATTAGGTCCAATTTTGTGGACAAAATTTTTAAAAGTTGGGGTGATTGTAATATCCCCTATTTTCACTATTTTAATTATTTGACATGAAATAATTATTGGTGATTTAATTAAATTGTTGGAAATAAAATGTTGTGAAAATAAATTTGCTTGAGTGACTTATTATAAATATTGTGTGTGATTTATTAGTAATTGGTCATGGTTAAGTTAATTAGGGCTGATGGGAGTATTTGGGTAAGAAATGTTTAAGTGAGGGGTATAATCGTATTTGCGCATTCCCATGTATATATGTACACCTTCAGCTGAAATCCAAAAGAGAAACACTTCATTCTTCATTTTACAAATTCTGGAACAGCAAAAATAGAGAGGGAGAGGAGAGGAGAGCGCAAGGGAGAGGGAAAGGAAGAGAGGGGAGTTTTTCCCAGATCCAAATGCATGTGCAATCCCTTGCCACCATAGTGTTCAGCTCATCTTCCCCTTCCCATTGATCCTAATTTCGACATCATCCTCCTCCTCCTCCATAAATCACCATTGAAGGCATATCCAAGCTTCACCAAGCCAAACACAAAAACATGAACCTTGCATGTTATGTTGGAGAGTTGTAGAACCAGTCCCTGTACCTGAAACACAAATTGGAGCAACCTAGAGAGTAGTTCAGTGGCTGGGTTTTCGGTTGGAAGCTAATTAGAGCGGTTTGGGAGAATTTGGAGTTACCGTGTGATCGTGGTCGTGAAGTCTCGGTGTGATTTGTTGTCATCATCAAAAGGTGAGTTCTATACTCACTAGGGAAATTACCATGGGTTCGGGTTGAGTCTCGCGTTTTGAAAACAGAAACATTGGCGACAAGCCGCTTTGCGAAAACCCGTTTTAAATACCGAGTTATGTTGTTGTTTGATTGAGATCGTGTTTGATATTTATGGTTGTTGTGATGAGTGATATATGGAGTGTTTGGCTGGATGATATTCTGTTATTAAAGGTTGATAAGTTAGGTTTCGATCGGGAAAAATTTGGACACGAGACAGAGTCAAAAACAGCACGAAATGGCCATTTTACAGGACTGTGCATGAGGCACGGATCGTGTGCCCTGGCACACGGATCGTGCGGATCCTTCTGATGCTTTCTGGAAAATTTCCATTTCGCGCACGGATCGTGCGCCATTAAGCACGGGTCGTGCGTATCTGTCTGACCCAGATTTTTTAAAGGTGTCCAAACGCTTCCTAATTGATTTCAAACCTATCCTAATCCCTTCCCAATGTTATGAAATGATAAAATAACCGTAATTCGTTGGAATTGCTTAAGTTTAATGATAACAACCTCATGTCATGATTGAATGATTATTGACGGCCCAATGCGGGTATACGGAATGTGTTATGGATTTGATTGTCATGCTATGATTGTGATTGATATATTGTGCTGGACTGCTTGGATTAGCATCGTGATCATTTAGGTTAGTAAACCTTAGTAAGCCATGTGAGATCACCTAATAATAAGATCACGTTAATACAAGACTAAGTTAAGTATAATTTCACTGTTTAGCATAAGCTCATGGTTTATCAAGTTTATTGTTCATCGTTCACTGTTCACTGCTCATTGTTCATGGTATATATTATATACATCATTGCTGGGGTGACGACCCTGTTCATGGATTAGCGTACTAGTGGGAGAGGAAGTCATGAGCCTTATCCCCTAGGCCTGTTACATTGTTGTCCCTAAGGTAGTAGAAATGGCCGGGGACTGGGTTTGCCGGAATCTTTAAAATAAGACCCGGTGATATGCTAAGAATCATTGTTATTGTGTGTGCTTGTGTGTCGCTTAGAAGGGCCACGAGTACACGTTGTATGTTCCCCGTAGTCGACTTAAGGGCTACGATTCATGAAATCAAGCATAATTGAACCGAGAGAGTTAGTAAGGGGTCTCGATAGAACTCACTGAGACAAGTTGTCTCACCCAATCCATTGTTGTTGTTTTTCAGTTAAGCAGGGAAAGTTGAAGACCGTGAGGCACGGCTATGGAGACGCTTGAAGAGTTGCTGACGACATTTCTTTTGTCATGTTATGTATCTTTGTATTTCAGTTTCCTTGTATCTCTGTATATTTGTATTCGGTACCTTAGATGTACGATGGTACGACTTATGTCATGAAGTTGTAAATCGCTTCCGCAGACTTTCGGTTTTGAGTATTGAACACTAGTTTGAGTTATGTGAGGACCGACTTTGATTATATTATGTTCAGATATGTAAGTGCGTTTGATGAGTTTCATCGAAGTGTAGAATGTGTTCAATATTTTAAAAGGAAGTCACTCTGATGTATGCCAATAGTACATTTCGGTAGCTTCTACAAGTTAGAATTTATCGGGGTGTTACAGAAAATGTTTGAAAGATGGACCCATGAGGGTGTATAGGTTTTGGTATGCGGAAATGTTTTATTTTATTTACTTCGATACTTATGTGGACATTAATTCAAAGAATTTCACTCTAAGTGTTATACTACTAGTGTACTCTTTGACTATGGCTAGCCTTTGTTCAGGCCAGTTTACTGGTGTAATTTCAAGGACATCTCTGAGAGCCTCACAAACGTTCTGTTGGGAGCAGTACCAGATATCTGAGAAATCCCATAGTCAATTAGTCTACTATTTTATAACCCACGAATACATGAAGGGCAATTGTGTGTTGTCATATATTTTTAAATGTTGTTGTGAGAGATTAGGTGGATATTGATTTTATAACTAAATATGCTGAATTTCTGGGGGTTTTATATGTATATGATGTTGATGATGATGATGTGTGGTGCTTCAATTATGACGTTTATGATGATGATGTGATATATTATGATGATTATGACGAGTACACTCTATGAGTGTTTTTATGACGATGATGACGAGTACTCCATGTGAGTGATTTGGTGTTTGCACATGTGTCCATAGTGTCTCATAGCATGTGCATATTATGACGAATAGGCTTCGGCCTCTTATGACGAATAGGCTTCGGCCTCTTTTTGATGAGAACAGTGACGGTGTGCCCTTAGTGGCTTATTATGACGAGTATGGTACCATCATGCATATACCCAGGTGTGGGTTGCATTCCATGCACATTCATGATTATGGCTTGTGTTAATAATTGTGGTTTGAGTTGGTGTTTGTGACGATGATGTGATGATGAATGACGATGTTGTATGATTGCTTGTTCACATTACTCTATTATGTACTTGATTATGTTTTGTTGAAATTCTCACCCCTTCTGCTTGGAATGTTGCTCTATCGTGGCAACGCTGCAGGTAACCGCGAGTGAAGGTCCTGCTGCCTTCTTTATTAGCTGTTGGGATGTTGTCGAGTCGCTCTCTGATAGTGTAGCACCTAGGGGGTGTGGTTGGATTTGGTTAATCAATTAATTAACTGTATAATGTTTATGTTGATGATTGTGAGACGTGTTTGAGTGGTACCAGTGAGTTACTGTTTATTTCCGCTGTGATGAGATTATTTTGAAGTTTAAATTTCATGACGATTGCGTTGTTGCACAAACTTTGATGGTGCAAATGATGAGTTTTTATTAATGACGATGTGGCATGTCTTTTCTAGTAATTAAATAATATTTTTGAAAAATAGATTACTCTGATAATGACGTGTAAATTGAGGGGTAGAAAAGGGGTGTTACAGTTATCATAACAAGCGGACGAAAAATTTGGAATTTCAGGCGGGTGAGCATGTATTTTTGAGAGTCACTCCGGTGACCGGTGTTGGACGTGCCTTGAAGTCGAAGAAGCTCACTCCTCGTTTTATTGGTCCTTATCAGATTTCAGAAAGAGTCGGGAATGTTGCTTATAGGGTGGCTTTACCGCCTAACCTTTCGAATTTGCATGACGTGTTCCATGTGTCGCAACTTCGGAAGTATATTTCAGATCCATCTCATGTGATCCGCATGGACGAGGTGGAGGTACGGGATAATCTCACCGTGGA
Source organism: Astragalus membranaceus (assembly GCA_039519185.1). Lineage (NCBI taxonomy): Eukaryota > Viridiplantae > Streptophyta > Magnoliopsida > Fabales > Fabaceae > Astragalus > Astragalus membranaceus. The sequence goes on from CM076846.1 coordinate 41,136,261, forward strand.
GACGATGCCTGTACGGATTGAAGGTCATGAAGTGAAAGTTTTAAGAGGCAAGGAGATTGCGTTGGTGAAAGTAGTCTGGCTAGGAGCTGCTGGGGAGAGCATGACATGGGAGTTGGAGAGCAAGATGCGGGAGTCCTATCCCGAGCTGTTTGAATCAGGTAAATTTCGAGGACAAAATATTCTAAGTGGGGGAGAGTTGTAACGCCCAAATATTTAATTAAATTATTTAATTAAATATTTGGGTATCCATTTATTCATTTATTTATTTCAGTTGGTGTAATTATATTAGCATTTGATTAAGAGGCGTGTAATTGGATATTAGGAGGTGGTGTTAGTGATCGGGCTTAAGCTGGAGGAAAGCCCGTGATCCAAGAGCCCACTAGCTAGGCGCATAGGTGAAGTGCCTAGGCTAGGGTTTTTGCTCATTTTGCGAATTGTGTGAGAAAGGAGGGAGAGGAGTCGCGAATAGAGAGAAAGAGAGAAGAAGGGACGGCGCACAAGGGAGAAGAGAAGAGGCGCCATTGTTGCTGAGGTTATTGTTGGTGACTTGATCAAGAGGATTAGTGCTCTCCTACTATAAGGTAAGGGTGGGGTTCATCCTTATAATAGGGTTTTATGATGGGGTTATGTGGGAATAGGTCCTACGATGCCTAGTGTTTGATTTCTGATGTTGATTTGATAATAGTTATATCATGATTGTGTTAATTGAAATGTTGGCTTGTTGGTGATTGTTGTAACTCTAGAAAAATTGGTGTTCATTGTTGTTATCACGAATTGCATGCTAAGTGTTCGTTAAATTGTTGTATGATGTTGTGATTGGCAATTCATGATAGTTGATATTGGTGGTTAAGAATTGGTGATTTGAATTGGTGAAATAACGAAAATATTGACCCTAGGGCGCCATGGGCGCCATTGTCCTAGTTGCTGTTTTTGGGGCCCTGGCGCTGGGCGCCATTGCTGGGCGCAAGTGTTGTTGTTTCTGGCGTCGTGTGCCATGTTCTAGTCGTGTTGCGTTTTGGTGTCTCTGCTGCAGAAAACGGCGCCCTGTGCCTGGGCGCCACATCCTGGGTGTGTTGCGTTTTCTGCTGTGTTGCTGTTTTAGGCACCCTGTGCCTGGGCGCCGTGTCTGGGCGTGTTCCTGTTTGTGTTGCGTTTTGTGCTGCTGCTGTCTGGGCGCCAAGGGCGCCAATTCCTGTGCCATGTTGCGTTTCTGTTGTGTTCTGGGCTGGCTGGGCGCCAAGGGCGCCATATCCTGCCGTGTTGCCTGCTGGGCGCCTCCCTGGGCGCCAATTCCTGCGCTGTGTTGCCTATGGGCGCCATGGGCGCCGTGTGCCAGTTTCTGCGTGTTGCCTGCTAGGCGCCCTGTGCCTGGGCGCCATTTTCAGTATGTCTCTCAATTTTTCCCCTGTTTTGTTTTCGACATATCTTTTGACTCGGGAGTCCGATTGAGACGTTTCAAAATGTTTTGGAAAGCTTATTCAGAGGCTTAGCTGAATATTCTAATTTGAGGCAAAGTGATCTATTTTTCAGGAAATTGTTAGCCATTGGCTTAGCCGTTAAATGTTGCCGTTTTGAAAAAGAAAATTGTCACGTCTCAAATATTTTGGAAAAATTGTCGTTGTCCCAAATATTTTGGAAAATTGTTGTTGTCTCCGGTGTTGGGAAAAATCATCGCGTCTCAAATGTTTTGGAAAATTGTTGTCATCTCGGTGTCTTGGTGCTGTTTGAGCTAGGTGTGAAGGCTCAAGTATTGGTGTTGTTGGAGCTAGGTGTGAAGGCTCCAAATCTTGGTGTTCCGTTGTCTCTGGTAGTTGGGTGTTTCGGTGTCGTTGGGCTAGGTGTGAAATCCCAACTTTGGTGATATTCGGTGATTGGTGTGTCACATTGTGACTAATTTATGATGATTGTCTGTGTGCATTCATGGTTTCGCATACAGCATACGCATTTATTTTGGTGAAGGCCTTTGGTCTTGGAGCTGGGTGTGAAAGCTCCATTTTTTCTAAAACTAGTGAGCCGGGTGTGAAAGATCAATTTTTGGTGAATTGGTGAGCCGGGTGTGAAAGCTCTCAATTTTGGTGACGCCTCTATTTACAGGCAAAACTTTCGGTGATTTGGTATCACATGCATATGCCCGTTGGTGTGGGTTGCATTCTCGCATTATCATGACACTTGGTGACTGATTGTGGTGTTTATAGTTTGACGTGTATTTATAATTTGATGTGTGTTGTGAAGTGGTAGATATAGTTGTCATATTCTAGCATATTTCCTATCATTTACGCTATTATATTGAAGATATCTCACCCCTTATGTTTGAATGTTACCTCTATGCGGTAACGTGCAGGTGATCCCGAGTGAAGGCTTAGCTACCTTCGCTATTCTGAGTCGGTGTCCTTTGCTTTGATATGTAATACTCAAGGGGGGATGAACGCTAGACTTTGGTTGTTGCATTTTTATTTGTTTGGAGTCCATTCAGGACGTTATGATTTTATGTATATCGTATGCTTGACAAAGTGTTATATATATCGTATGTGACTTTTTGGTTATCGATGAATGTGTGACATCTCTTTTCGAAGTATGAAATAATTTTTTTGTAACTCTGATTTTATTAAATAATTGCCGGGTAGAAAATGGGTGTTACAAGTCTCCTCTTGCAACTCTTATAAAAATCAAAAGGAGCATATTCTCAAGTGTGAAGAATGCATTGTTTTGAAAAATAAAGTTGATGATTTGAACAACACTCTTGCAAAATTCACCATGGGAAAAGATAATCTAGATATCATTTTGGGATATCAAAGGGGAACTTATGATAAAGCTGGTTTGGGCTATCAACCAAAAATTCATGAAAAATCTTTCAAAAAGTTTTTTAGTCCCAACAACACATCTAGTAGCCCTTTTGTGAAATGTTTTTATTGTGGTAGAGAAGGTCATACATCCTCTATTTGCAATGCAAGGAAAATAAAATTATGGTCGGTAAAATGGTATGGGGTTCCAAAGGACAATTTGTCCAAAGCTAAAATACATGGACCCAAAATGGTTTGGGTACCAAAAGCCAAAAATTGATTTTGTGTTGTAGGTGTGCTTGAAGGCCAAGAACTCAAATTGGCATCTTTAGGGGGGAGCATTTTTTTAATGCTTGCATATTGAAAGGGGGAGTATAATTTGCGCTTATCTCTGATATATACATTGTTACTAAATATTTCTATCCTAACCCTTTCATTGAGAAAATCCCTTCTAATGATGTTTGTCATCATCAAAAAGGGGGAGAATGTGAATATATGCCTTAATAGGAATAATTTGGTTTTGATGATTGACAAAAGAAGTTCAAAACGTCAAGATTGCAAAAAGCGGAAAAGGAGATCAAACCCACAAGTCAAGAGTTGTTTGGTTTATTGTATGGTTTAGGATATTTGTGTAGGTGGAAAGAAACCTCTCTAAAATAAAATAAATCACACACTCACATTATTTCTCACAAAAATATGTTTTGCATGAAAATATTTTTTAGAACAATTAATATTTGATTATAATTAATCAAATATGTGGAAGGATTATTTTTTCATATTTATAATTGAAAACATAATTAAGTATTATTTTTTAAGCTTATCAAAAAAAAGTATTATTTTTTAAATCCTATTATCATGTTTTATGAATAAGCTACACACGTGATTCATTTTTTAACCATAACCTATTATACATCATGCTTTGTAAAATGTGATCCATGCTTTGAATATGAAAACAAATTGGCCATACTTATACGTGGTTTCCAACGGACATAACTTTTTGATAATTAAGGCATACATATCCTTTAGTTCCAACGGATATATTTTTATTTTGGAAACCATATGCATGGATGGTTTAATACTTTTCCAACGGACCAATTTGATAATTAACGAAATCCAATAATTGCATTAATCTCAATTTTACCGTTGGAGCCTATATGGCCTTCATTAGTTGTTCTCTTTCAATCCATCTTCCTTATAAATAGTAGACTTTTGGTGTAGCTCTAAAAAAACAACAATTGTAACATTGAAACTATATCAAAATTATCTTCTCATCACTCTCAATCACTTTCTACTTGTTAATATTTTATTTGAGAGCTTTAAACTCCACATAGTTTGAGTTGTATAACTTGTGCTTCAATTTGTTCATTATCTACACTATTGAGTGTATTCTCTTAATCATTTTTATTTCTTAGTTTTTGGGTGTGATCCCAAGTTATTCAAGAGAGGTGATATCTCTTGGTTTTGAAGCTTCTACATAGGGAGGTGATATCACAGGTTTGTGTGAAGGGGGTGCTCTTCGGTTGTAAAGGTTTCTAGCTGAACCTGTTTTTAAAGCTAGTGATTGATTAAAATCCCTTGAAGTTTTTCCTTGGGGACTAGACGTAGGCCCTAGGAGTGGCCGAACTAGGATAAATCTCCCCGTGTCTTTTTGTTTCCCTTTATCTCTTTTATTTTCCTTTGCAAGTTATTTTTGTTTCTTTATCGCTCTTATTTTAATTCAAACATTTTCTAAACACTTTATTTTATTTGAGTAATTTTTATTGAAGTGTTCATTATTAATCGCTATTTTTAATTTCACAATTCACCCCCCCCCTCTTGTGTTTGAAGTCACTTGGTCAACAAGTGGCATCAGAGTTAGACTCTTGGTAAAGACTAACTGTCTCAAGAGGCAAGATGACTTCAAACAATGACTCCTTAAACACACCCCCATCTTTCAATGGTGAAGGGTATGATTATTGGAAAACAAGAATGAAAATGTTTATTGAGGTAGTAGATTGTGATATTTGGGATGCTGTCATAAATGGTCCGTTTGTTCCTACTCATCTTGTCAATGATGTAATGGTGAACAAACCTAGATCTCTTTGGACCAAAGATGAAAAAGAAAAGGTTCAATACAATTTGAAAGCTAAAAACATCATTACAACTGCTTTAAGCATCGATGAGTTCTATCGCGTATCACATTGTAAAACCGCCAAGGAAATGTGAGACGCCCTTCAAGTGACCCATGAAGGTACTACCGAGGTCAAAAGGGCTAGAATGAACACATTAACCCATGAGTATGAGCTATTTAGGATGAGATCGGGAGAAACCATCCAACAATTGAACAAAGGATTCATTCAAATAGTTAACCATCTCAGAGGCCTTGGAAGATCTTTCAAATATGAGGACTTGATCAATAAAGTTTTGCGATGCTTAAATCTAATCTGGCAACCCAAAGTGGCAGCTATCTCAGAATCTAATGATTTATCTTCTTTGGTTTAACCACTTTATTTGGTAAATTGTAGGAACATGAGCTCGAATTAAATCGACTTATTGAAAGTGAGGAAGGTGAAAAGAAAGAGAAAGGACTTGCTCTAAAAGCAAGTGCCAAAGAAAGTGACGCGGAAGAATATGACAGTTCTAATGAAAGTGATGAAGACATGAGCGTAATGGGTCGAAGGTTCAAAAAGTTCATGAGGCACAAAGGCAAACCAAAACCATTTTCTAATCCTCAAAAGAAAAATGAGGAAGGAGCTTCCTTCAATCCAACTTGTTATAAATGTGGTAAGAAGGGGCACATAAAGCCGGATTGTCCTCAAAATCAAAAATATGAGAAACCGGATAGAAATCCCTGAAAGGAGTCAAAAGGAAGCAAAACTGTGTTCATCACTACAAGAAAATCGACGATTTCCGACGACAAAATCCGTCGGAAACGCACTGATTTTCGTCGGAAATTGACGTTTCCGACTAACTTTCCGACGGACAAAAAGTCGTCGCAAAATCGCTCGTCACAAATCGTTTCCGACGGATTTTTTCGTCGCAAATGTCTCCGTCGCAAAGTCGTCGGAAAGTCGTCGCAAAGTTTCGTCGCAAATTCCGTCGGAAAAAAAAACCATTTGCGACGGAAATTTCCGTCGGAAATCCGTCGGTAATTTTAAAAAATAAATAAAAAAAATAAAATCATACATCCAAAAAGGCTATACTAGTTATGGTTTTTTTCTTTCACACAACAAAATCTTTTTCAAATTTAAATACCACACAAAAATAATATATATGACTAACAAAATTTACATTATCCATCATAAGTAGTCTTAATTAATCAAAATAACATGAACAATATAGTTTCACGACAATTGTAGTTTTGTTGACCATGATCCTTACTAGAGCCTCTTGCACCATTAAGTGCACTTGTAGCTTCATCTAGAAATAGAATTGTTGGATTCTTCAAAATCGCTCTTGCAATGGCACTGCGCAGCTTCTGTCCACCAGACAGTTGAGTTCCAAGGTCACCAACCATTGTGCCCAATCCCTAGATACAAAGGAAAACAACTCAAGGTTACTTATCCAAGATTGGGAGAATCTGCACCAAAAAACTGTCAGTTAATCACCAGTTCTGCTGGTAACCTTCACTGCTAAAGATTGGAGAACATTGAAGGGAAGCAGCCAACCTTCATCACATGTGTCATAATTGCTAAAAAACCTTAGGTATTTACAGTAGCATATCACGTATATAGGGTGAATCAATTAGGAGAAAACTTAGTTTTAGGATAGCGTGTGTATATAAGACTAAGACCATGTTTGGACAGGCCAGTAACCAAAGTCACTGAATACAGTACAGTACTATGAAGACAATATTCTAAGTGATGCTATTATGAAAATGCTGTTTCCTAAGATAAGTTGTCAACAGATAATATGCAAGCACAATTAAGGCACACTGTGATAAGGGAAGTAAAACCAAAAAATAACTGATCAATACCTATGCAACAAATACTTCCAGCGGGATTTTTCTATTAAAAAATAAAGCAAATCCAAATGAGCATCACCATTTTAGTATCCCCAAATGTGACAAGTAACATAATTATAATTATATAACTACAAAGCACACTAGAGAGCCAAAACAAAATAAGCAACATACTTGAAGGCGTTGGACAATAAAATCAACCTCAGAGCTACTGTCAATCAAATTCATCAAATAGCTATATAAAATAATTCGCTGACAACTACAAGTTCATCATCAAATTTTTAGTCCAAGTTTCTCAATTAACATGCAGAAAAGAGAATTAATATAAAGTACCTGTGATGCATAAGGGGCATCTGATGAGATTGTGGCATGGAAAACAACATATTGCATATCAGTAAGAGTGCAAACAGTGTCAAACATGAGTTTCGCCCTATCTTTGCATCTTACCCCAAATAAGAACATTTTCTAATTCAGTGTTGGTGAAGCACTGATGAAAATTTATGGCCAATTTATGGACAATGTATTTTCTTTGTCTAGCCTTCTAGGACATGATAGTGAGTGCTCCTCTTAGAAGGTGAGGCAGCGTGGTGCCCTCTTTGATGTTGTAGCTGGACCTATTTCAATGAAATCTTAGTAATATAAAAATAAATCTATCCTATTATTTACAACAGATTATTTCAAATACCTCAGTAATAACATAAATTTGGAATTGGGCATGTTATAATGAATACCAAAAGCAAAATTAAATGCGGATAATCACTCCAACCTTTCAACAAACTTTTTCATTAAGGCTTTAACAAGAGAAATTATATACCTATTTCAATGAAATTTAGATATATTGTATCTCAACTATAGTTAAAAACATGTTTGTGTAAGTAAATATAGTTACCTCTTGAAACTGAAGGTAGATATTACGAGCTGATACAAGAGTAAACTTGGCAGATACAACCAATGTAGCACCTTCTTGTTCCTGCATGATGTAGGCCAAACAATTTTAAAAATTAGGGACCAAAGAGTGAGAGCACCAAAGCACAAGTGTTCCACAATTTTGTTTTTCCAATTTTGTTTTTCATTATCATATATACTAATTAGCTAGGAAAACTATAGGTTGGATATAATAAAATTCATTTGAAATACCTCTGTGTTAACAAGTATGCAAAAAACATAAATCAAAGTGAGAGAGAAGGTAGAGAAAAAACATAAAACAACCAGAATTGCTATACCTGTGTTAGTAGTCCAAAGGACAACCCACCCTGTCCACCTTTCCCATATCTTGAATCCGAGTGCTCCCCTTAACAGATGGGAGATGGGCACACTTATTTGCCTCTTTGTAAGTGTGCATAACTTGAATCTGCGACCCATTGTGCAGCATAGTCCAACACCTATTTTCTGTGACAACCTATCAGCAAAAGTGCAAGTACTTTCAAACAAGAACAAAAAAATTACTGAACAAAAATGAAAGTAACTTTATTCTGCCCTTCATCAGGAACAGTAGAATTTTTAACAACAAAAGAACTGAGCACACATCTGAACCATTAGTCCATAATTTAAATCTTGCAAAAGTGGCCAAGACTCTAACAAAGCTCGTGATTCAAGGCAAGTGAAGAAGGCATCTCAGAGAATTCATTACAAGCATTAATATTAAGAAGCAATGACAAAGAAAGTATAAACTTAACTTTCCTAGTTCGTTCCCCTTACATCAGTGGAACAGAGAAACAAAGGTTTCAAAGAATCATGGAGACAAGATGAGCACTTTTTTGTCAAACGGGAACACGAGTGTCAGTCTGCATAATCATGATAGTGGTTCTCCAACTAGAGATGTGCCATTAAAAAGCAAAACAACAATGAGTTACATGCATTAACCAACTGACAAAATGATAAGTAATAATGGTGTTTCCATAAGTGTAGACCCAAATTTGAGGGTCTTCTAGAGGTGAAGTTTAACACCAACAAAACAACAACAACAAAACAACAACAATAATGATGATAATAATGATAGCAACAACAAAACTGCAATTTAGGACTTCCTATCGCCTAAATCATGTTCTCGTCTAATGCTATATTTTTATAAGAATCCTCTTTAACAACCAACAAATAGAACCTAAGAATCCTTATAAATCTATAATGCATTTTGAATTCTAAAACAAGTACACAACATCTTGAACAATATCTACATTGCAAGCAATAACACAACTCAAACAAATAAAGATTGATCTATGAACTAGAAACAAACAGATATATCAACAAAAAAACAATTACCTGTTTCCCTTAATCTTGAACCATGCCTCAGCACAATGACTGTGAGCAATGCCTAGCTCATCTTTACCCTTTCCATTTATGGTTCCACCACCATTAACTAACAGTTTCTGAACATGGTGGTTAGTATGATAGGAGAGCTCATCTTCACTGTAATCTGATATATGGGTCATCTGATGCTTCAAGAGTTCCAGATATCTGTCAAATTTGTATACATCAAATAGTTTCTTTTTAGTATAGTTATAATTTGCTTAAAAGATGGGAAACTAAATAATAACCAGCTTTTGATCAGTGTAGAATAACTGACCTGGACAGCAATGTTAGATTTACAAGGACCGGAGAATCTGATTGGTTTGAGTAGATAACTATCTTGAGGCACCACAAAAACTGCTTCTCCAGAAGAACATACTGCTTTCCATGCCTTCTTGAATGCCTGAAAATACCCCACATGGAAAATAATTTCATCTTTCCAATCATGTTAAAACCAAGGTTTTAAAGAAGATCTGTATATGCAAGAGAATACCATCTAATACAAAAAGAAGTAGAAGATTCCATGACTACCAATATCATCGAAAACAATTTCATTTCCCGTAGTTCAAACCTACCAAAGAATATTAAAGCCTTATAGTATTGAAGTGTTTTATAAAAACATATAATAGGCTACATAATTGTAGCTCTAAAATGTAAATTCAGCTTTGAGATACAGGGGTCTGTTAGATGACAAATCAATCAGAGTATAAAAAATACAGACCCCTTGAAAGTAAGGCACGTCACTAAAAGAAGCTTCTGCTAGATGACAAATCAGAGTGTAAAATACAGACTCCTTGGGAGTAAAGCACCCCAAAACCATGTCATTAATGATCCTTGAACCAAAGCATTTGTATAAAGTACAATTTCAGATAATAAGCATTGTTATCCAATCAAAACCAAAACTCAGAACAACAATAGCAGGGGATTTAGATTACATAACTAACTTGATGTTGATGGAAGCTAACACCACATTATTCATAAAAACACTAGTAACTGATATATGTTTCTCTAACTGCGGATTCTAACTCACCCTTTCAGATTATGCTCTTGTAATTCAGCTTGAAGCTGATTGTCAGCTAACACCCCTGATGAACCCAAGGCTTAAAGCTTTTCCTTTAAAACAGATGCTGCATAGGACCTTTACTATAAGAAAATCTGAATAACAAGATAGATGGAACAGAAGAAATGTGTGCAAATATAGCTAACCTGCTGGCTCAAAAAATTTAGCTTGCGTAGGAGGTCTATTAGGATTAACTGTAACACGTGTTTCCCAAACTTGATTACGCTTTTTTGCTTCTTGCTGCTAAGGAAACAAAGCAAGGAGCTTAAGTTTTCTTCAAATAAATAAACTAACTGAAGCTATAAACATGATATATTTCATCCTTTCCCATCTTGGCTCTCAACTCCATCCTCTTTTTCTGTCTTGAGGAGAGTTTAGGGTAGGCTCCATCCATGTTCTCTACAGCAGGCTGATCAGGGTCACTATCAGAATCTTCTTCAGGTTTGGGTCCGTCGTCGTGTGTTCCCTCATCGGGATATGATTCATCTGGGATGGCTTGCTCCCGGCTACTTCCACCACTTGCTTGTGCAACTTCTGATAGATGCAAAAAAACATAAACGTTAGTTCTAATTCTAATCACAATTAAACAAATCAATTCAATAACCCAATCACTAGAAAAAACTACAAAACTTGCATTATTAAACAGACTTGCAACTAGTAGAAGATATTGCAATTAGGTGACTAACCAGATTCCTGTTGCTGCATCCTAATTATGGCTTCAGCTATTACTCTAAAGTAGTAATCACTACATTCATGATAAGGATTGCTGGCATTCTGCAATCCGGATGCACTGCTCGTTCCTCAGACATATTGTGCAACAACCGGGATGTACTGCATAGCAAACAAGTTATTAGATTTTATGCCTACAACAAAATTTTCGGTAACCAAAAAGGAAATGCACCAAAACCCTAATTTATCAAGCTCTGGTGGACAATTATTTCGGTTTATTTTACATTTCTGAAAACTGAAAGGAAACACGACCTAGGAAAAATGAAATTGAAAGAACAGAGATTACAGCTGAAATAAAAGTGTTTTAGGGCAGGGAAACATTCACAGAGGATAGAAACAAAGCTAGAAAGCGTAATTAGATAATTTAGGTTAGAGAAGAGAAAAAGGGGGAAAATAGGAACCTGCAGTAGCTTTAACTTCTTCTCTCACTCTCAGAAAGACAAACACATCCCTAAACCCCTTTCAACTCATCGCCTTCGTTAAAACCGTTAAGAAGTTCACTTCTCCCTATAAATTCAAAATCAAAACTTTAAAACATATTCAGATCGAGTAGAAGAAACAGAAATGAAAAGCTTACCCGGGTATTCGAGATTGGGAAGGGGAAACAGTGGAAGCATGGTTGTCAGCTCCTTCGTTGGTACCGAAGCAAACAAATTTGGCGGAGAATCGTTCAAATCGATGAATGGCAAAGAGAGGCTCCAATAGGACTGGATTTTGCCCTAGGATTTCAATAGAAAGGGGAAACGGGGTTAGAGGGCGGAGGAGGGTGGTGGAGGGCTGAGAAGGGCGGAGGAGAATGAGGGAGAGAACGAGGGAGAGAATGGCGTTTCGCGAAGGAGAGGAGGGTTTGCTTTTTTTTTTTTGATAAACATGAGGTTTGCTGAATGAGAGGGTTCGAGGGAAGGGGTTCTCTTTTAAATGGGTATTTTCGTTTCCGACGGATTTTAAGCATTTTCCGACGACAATATTCGTCGGAAATTTGCGAGGGAAAAAAACTTTGTCGCAAACGTAAGCAGGAATTTTAGCGCCTCTTTTGCTGAACGTTTGCGACGAATTTTTCGTCGGAAATTGCGACGGACTAGAGTTCGTCGGAAAAAATGGCAAGAAACAGCACTTATTCTTGTAGTGCATGGCAAAGCATGAGGAAGACGAGGTATACTCCTTTGAAACCGAACCTGATTTAACTTACGATGAGTTGCTTAGTATTTGTGAAGAATTAAATAATGAGTCAACTAAAACTTAGAAAAATTGTTTCCACTTCAAAGAAAACTATTTTCACTCTTCAATCTAAAATAAAAACTTTAAACAAGGAAATAGATGTTCTGAAAGAGAAACAAAGTTTTTTAAGTGAAGTCTCCTCTTGCAACTCTTATAAAAATCAAAAGGAGCATATTCTCGAGTGTGAAGAATGCATTGTTTTGAAAAATAAAGTTGATGATTTGAACAACACTCTTGCAAAATTCACAATGGGAAGAGACAATCTAGATATCATTTTGGGATATCAAATGGGAACTTATGATAAAGCTGGTTTGGGCTATCAACCAAAAATTCATGAAAAATCTTTCAAAAAGTTTTTTAGTCCCAACAACACATCTAGTAGCCCTTTTGTGAAATGTTTTAATTGTGGTAGAGAAGGTCATACATCCTCTATTTGCAATGCAAGGAAAAATAAAATTATGGTCGGTAAAATGGTATGGGGTTCCAAAGGACAATTTGTCCAAAGCTAACATACAAGGACCCAAAATGGTTTGGGTACCAAAAGCCAAAAATTGATTTTGTGTTGTAGTTGTGATTGAAGGCCAAGAACTCAATTTGGCATCTTTAGGGGGGAGCATTTTTTTAAAGCTTGCATATTGAAAGGGGGAGTATAATTTGCGCTTATTTCTGATATATACATTGTTACTAAATATTTCTATCCTAACCCTTTTATTGAGCAAATCCCTTCTAATGATGTTTGTCATCATCAAAAAGGGGGAGAATGTGAATATATTCCTTAATAGGAATAATTTGGTTTTGATGATTGACAAAAGAAGTTCAAAACGTCAAGATTGCAAAAAGCGGAAAAGGAGATCAAACCCACAAGTCAAGAGTTGTTTGGTTTATTGTATGATTTAGGATATTTGTGTAAGTGGAAATAAACCTCTCTAAAATAAAATAAATCACACACTCACATTATTTCTCACAAAAATATGTTTTGCATGAAAATATTTTTTAGAAAATTTAATATTTGATTATAATTAATCAAATATGTGGAAGGATTATTTTTTCATATTTATAATTGAAAACATAATTAAGTATTATTTTTTAAGCTTATAAAAAAAAGTATTATTTTTTAAATCCTATTATCATGTTTTATGAATAAGCTACACACGTGATTCCTTTTTTAACCATAACCTATTATACATCATGCTTTGTAAAATGTGATCCATGCTTTGAATATGAAAACAAATTGGCCATACTTATACGTGGTTTCCAACGGACATAACTTTTTGATAATTAAGGCATACATATCCTTTAGTTCCAACGGATATATTTTTATTTTGGAAACCATATGCATGGACGGTTTAATACTTTTCCAACGGACCAATTTGATAATTAAGGAAATCCAATAATTGCATTAATCTCAATTTTACCGTTAGAGCCTATATGGCCTTCATTAGTTGTTCTCTTTCAATCCATCTTCCCTATAAATAGAAGACTTTTGGTGTAGCTCTTAAAAAACAACAATTCTAACATTGAAACTATATCAAAATTATCTTCTCATCACTGTCAATCACTTTCCACTTGCTAATATTTTATTTGAGAGCTTTATACTCCACATAGTTTGAGTTGTATAACTTGTGCTTCAATTTGTTCATTATCTACACTATTGAGTGTATTCTCTTAATCATTTTTATTTCTTAGTTTTTGGGGGTGATCCCAAGTTATTCAAGAGAGGCGATATCTCTTGGTTTTGAGGCTCTTCTACATAGAGAGGTGATGTCCCAGTTTTGTGTGAAGGGGGTGCTCTTCGGTTGTAAAGGTTTTTAGCTGAACCTGTTTTAAAAGCTAGTGATTGATTAAAATCCCTTGGAGTTTTTCCTTGGGGATTAGACGTAGGCCTCAGGAGTGGCCGAACTAGGATAAATCTCCGTATGTCTTTTTCTTTCCCTTTATCTCTTTTATTTTTCTATGCAAGTTATTTTTGTTTCTTTATCGCACTTATTTTAATTCAAACATTTTCTAAACACTTTATTTTATGTGAGTAATTTTTATTGAAGTGTTCATTTTTAATCACTATTTTTAATTTCACAATTCACCCCCCTCTTGTGTTTGAAGTCACTAGGTCAACAAGTATGAACGGCCCGAGGAGGGAGTGAGCTCGAGCAATAACAGATAAGACAGAGGCAAAGCAAACCTTAACCTATAGAGTGCCTCGGCCATAATAGCTTGGTTAGACTAAGTTTGATGGCTGCAGGCCGAGGATAAGGATCAGCCGAGGGTGTGTATGGCCGAGGTAAAGAAGACTTGCTTGGGAAGTAAGGAAAAGGCACGTAGACAGAACTTGGGAGCAGTTGAAGGTCAAACGAAGAGGAGAAGCCCTGAGGAGTGGAGCGAAGAAGTTTTGGCACCACACTAATCAGGTTAATGGGATCGTAAGTAATGGCTCCGGTTTCTTAGGGTTAGGAGCGAGATTAGACATTGATCTTCAATTGATCCAACGGTAGGCAAGTGTAGGCTCGCATAGTGGCCGACGAGGGCCTATGTATATATATAGAGAAGAATACTTGTACAAAAACACACATCAATCAATACACAATCTATTTTTCTCTCACAAATTTATCTTTATCGCATCTTTACTTGATTTTTATGCATTAGGCCAGTAGATAATCAAATTCTCGCATCCCCTCTACCCAACCTAACAATCTTTGGAGGAGTTAGGAAACCCACAGTTGAGGAAAAAGTTCCTTCCTCAATGCAAATGCTTGAAGAACAGGGGAATCAAAGACTGTCCAAACCCCTGACCGATCCCACAGCTATGATATAAGAGTTTGAGGAGAACAAAAATTGGTATGCCCAGTGGGACAGGCACGAGTGACAAACTATCACGTTTGATTCGCCTGGACTGGATTATTGTTGGCGTATGCACTTGCGCTCCGGCAGAAACCTAAGTTTGGAGCCACATTCGGCGTCAAAAAAGGGAACAGTCTCCAAGGCTAAGATCACAGAGCCAGTAAGTGTTTCGGGGACTACCACCCTAGCGGTTACTGGTGATTCGAATGAACAACCCCATCAAAATGAGCAGCCCGTGGTTATGACCACATTATTCATTCGGCAACAAATCGACATGGGGATACATGACATCATGTACCAAGTGTCCCAACAATTGGCTAACATAGTGAAACCCATGCACAATGAGGTGCAACAGGCAAAGGAATTAGAACAGAGGCGTGTCACGCAAGCTAGTAGCACAATGAGCCCTGGTTTCCCCGGCCGATCACAGGGAGGACAACCTAATTCTCTGGGAGGCACGCATCATACCCTATCGTACACCAACCCGGTTGGACCTCAGCAGGCATCTTCCTTTACTCAAATGGGAAACATGCAACAGTGTCCACCAAGTGGGAGCATGGTTGGGCCTCAGCAGGTGTTCTCTCATCAGGTAAATCCTACTCGTGTAATTCCTCAGCCTGGTACTTTTGCCACTGCCAACACTGGGGGACAGTTTATGGCGAATGTATCTAACACGGCTTCTCTTCAGTAGGGACAAGTGCAATTGGCCAGAAGACCGCCCAATGTGACACCCTTTTCCCCGAAAGTAATAATAAGAGAAAAGTACGAAAAATGAGTAAATTTGTTTTTCAAAATAATATTCGCAATTCATTTTCGAAATACCTTTCGTAAGTAAAAGATGTCATCAACTCCTTAAATCATATAAACATTATTTATATGAACATTAAAGCCTAAGACGATAAAACATTTCTTTTAATACAGTAACTAGAATGATCTGAAATATAATATTGAAAATACAACCCAAATCCCGATGTCACATGATCAGAGCAATAAACCTTTAATCAATTAAATAAAAAGAAAGTAACATCAACGTGTAGTATCATTCCACAAGTTGGTGGGTGATCCATAGTGATCACATCCCAACGGTTGCACAATCGTAGAAGCTCACATCAACGACACTTGGAACTCAATCTAAAAAAAAGGTGCACGGGTGAGAAAGAGCGCCCAAACCATATAGGCAACATAAGACCGAGACTAAAACAGCAAAGACAACCACAATCCATCAAATCAATATCAAACAGTCACTCTCAAAAGAGTGACAAACACAACATGTCCATACAGCAAGATGTCACAAAGTGAAGGCACAAAGGGCTCGTACGTAAAAAAGTGATTAGGTCACATCACACTGTAAAAATCACTACAGTATATACGACAAACATAACCTGTATACTCGATTAATCATCATCAACAACAACAACAACAACAACAACAATAACAATAGGACTGGGATACCTTGCCCGATAATGCCCCACGACAAACAACAACAATAGGACCGGGATACCTTACCAGAACGGGATACCTTGCCCGATAATTTCCTACAAAGAACAACAACAATAGGACCGGGATACCTTGCCTGATAACGCCTTACGAAGAACATCTGGAAGAGGACTATGAGAAGTGAGATACCTTGCCCCATAATGCCCTACAAGAACAACAAGACCGAGACACTCGAATGGGATACATTGCCCGATAATGCCCTGAAGAACACCCAGGAGAGGACTATGAGGACCGGGATACCCTGCCCGAACGGGACACCTTGCCCGCGATAATGCCCAACTAATTACAACAACAACAACAACGGTGGCAACGAGAACGACGATGACAACAACAACACCATCTATTACCATCACCATCCTTTGAGGTACGGCTCGCCCATACTGCGACGAGTCATTGCCCATACTGCGACAAGGTTCCTCCAATACAATTTCAACTATTGATGTACGACTCGCCCATACTGCGACAAGTCCTTGCCCATACTGCAACAAGGTTCCTCTTACAGTCATCAATTTTTAAGGTACGGCTCACTCATGCTGCGACGAGTCCCTGCCCATGCTGCGACAAGGTTCCTTCAACAAGTCTCGATCACGAAGATACAACTCGTCCATACTGCAACGAGTTCTTGCCCATGCTGCGACAAGATTCTTCAACACGAACCAGCATGCTAATCATCGATGAAGGATAACTTGCCCCTTGTGCGACAAGTTTCTGATGACAATACCCATAAAACCAGCCATCACGTCACTTAATGACTTAACAATTCCGAGTCGATCTTGGCTACGTTAACAAATATTAAGATATCGATCGGTTACTGTCATCCAAATCAAATAGTTTACAGACACTTAAATCATTTGCAGTCATCCATAATAATTACAGTTATCCAAATTGAATTATATTTACAGTCATGCATAACAATTACAGTTATCCAAGTTGAATAAATTGAATAATTGAATAAATTAAATAAATACAAACAAAAATAGGAATAGCGATAATCAATACTATTGTAGTCCTATCCCCTATTCCCCATATAGAATAGAAATCCTTTCCTCCCGTACCTGATATTCAATCTTTATCGTTCTTTTGACACAACGCAAGGATGGACAATGAGCTCTCGAGCGTGGTCTAAATCTGACGACGTGACTATTGACTCGAACACATATAATGAGGCAACAATAACAATCAATTAATTACCCAATAAATATTAGAGATAATTAATCATGTTTTTAAAAAGGCACCTATCGAAAAGTACCCGAACTAGACGATGGTTGGAAGTCGAAAACCGAAGGACTCAAAATCTAGTTCTGAACATTTATGGTGGTCTCAAGGGAGGAATCTAAAGTTTCTCAAGCAAACTCATTGTGGAAATGTGTGATGAAGTTGATGTAACAGTCGTCGTAGCGAGTTAGACGTCACCGCAAGCAAGTTTTGGCCATGGGTGAGAAGCTCGAGCAATACGAGGGAGGAAGAGAGTGTTCTGGTGCGGTGGGTGCTGAACCGAAGTGGAAATCGCGCCATGACTGGAGTCACGAGCAGGGACGAAAATGAGATAGAAGGGAAAGGCTCTGGTGGTGGCTTTACGGAGAACGAATCCGATTGGTGAGGGAAAGGTATGGTTCATGGTGGAGGAAAGGGAAGCTCGCAAACTGAGATGTAGGCCAGCGAAGAGGGCAGTGGTGGAGCTTCTATGGCGGCGGCCATGGAGTTTCATGCTTGAAAAGGAAGATTAAAGTGCAAGATTGAGGCTCCAATTGATTGAAATAATGCGAGAATCGGGTTTGGAGGGCGATTTCGAGTTGGGGGACGAGTTTTGGGGTCTTGCCGTGGTGTAGGGAGGAGGAACGCGTGAGAGAATGAAAGGCTGCCTAGGTTTTCTGGTTTCATGCAGCTGAGGGAAGGAGAAGAAGATAGAACCGGGTCGGGTTGGGGTTATGGGCTCGAGTTGTGGGCAGAGCGCTGGACTGGTTTGGTTCGCAGGGACTTGTTTGAGTAATGGACAGGGGGTGCAGGAAGTAGAAAACAGGGTGCTGTATACTTAAAAAACATGTCTCTCTTTAAAAAGACCCAAAATCCATTTTAATTCATTTTTAAAGCTCAATTTCACTACAACTATTATTTTAACACCTCGATAGCCCAAAATAATTTTCAAAATAAGTAACATCAAAAATACTAATATTTATAAAAATAAAATAATTATATAGTGACAACCATATACTACCAATAGCATATAAAAATACATTTAAATGTAATTTTCAACTAATTTTAATAACTCAAACATACAATAAATTAAAATAATTTGATCTTAACAATTCAAAATAATTCATAAAATAAGCACATATTAAACGATTCACAATGCACGAGGGTGTTACAATTCAACCCTCCTTAAAAGAAATTTCGTCCGCGAAATTTCATAAGCTCAAGGACAAAATAAAAGGACAGATACTTTGAAAGCTCAAACATATGGGAGAATAATCTAGACTCGTGTCAGAGTAACAAGAGAGGATGAGTCAACAACATCAAGGCAAGAAATGGAAGGCGCTATCGAGAGACAGACACAGTGAAAATTTTATGACCAGGAATAGTTAATGTACAAAATATATTCCGGATTGTAAACAATGTGTCGGCCTAACACATCCTTACAAACAAGACTCTATCGAAGTATATTATTCCACGTAAATATCCACGAGTGTCACAACCGAAGAAAAATAGTCATGACATATTTTGAAGCAAGGAATTTTCGAACCAAGGATGAACAAACGAACCTTGCTCACTCGATCGTCTAATACAATTTCAAGTAATACAAGAGTTAAAGAAATGTACATTTAAATTGCAAGGAAAAGAAAGCTAGGATATCAACAAAAATAACTTAGAGACTTCAGAAAGGAGGGCTACATGATCGAGTCTTGACCAATTTTTTTTGGTGAAAAGGTCTAGTGAAAGAATTGAGAATGGAGTTTGAGACTTTAGGGCCTTAAGTCCCTGAAAAACCATGACACATTAGTCGCTATAAGAGTAACTAATAAACTCATGTCGTAACATATAATATTATAGAATCTTAAACTAAGCATTCCACTAACAAGCATATAACTTGATCCCAATAATATTAATTTGCAAAACTCACAAAATATAGCACACATATAATTTAATGACCTAGGCATAATAACCAACGCAGAATGATAAAAAGCATAAAAATAAAAATAACAAGCAAGTTGTTCATTTAGACATAAGGTATAATTACATTATAACATAAACATAAAGATAGTACAAGACTCAAACAATAGAATAGTCACGAATTGACATATCTAAAATGTAAGGGTCAATCAATGTAGAGCACACACAAACTCAATACCTAAGTGATGATAAAAATAAAAGTAAAATAACAAGAAGGTAGAAGTCAATCAAGTGGCCTTACAGAGTCCTTATTAATAATCGATTAAATTAAGTAAAGATACACATAAGCATGAAGTAATAAAATAAACAAGTTAAGAGAAATAAAATCAAAGCCACTTCAATAACATTTTTCTTCGGATTCTAAAGAAATTAACACATTAGTTAGCGAAGTTTCAAAGGAATTAGACACAATAAGTAATTCTTTTTTTTTATATATCCACCGAACATATAATTCTATCCGGTTCAATTAGTTTCACATCACAAAAAGTACAATTAAATACATGCACCAAACACTTTTTTTTGAAAGTACAAACATCACAGATAGTATATTTGTGCAACTAACCTTTCTTACTTTATTACCTCATTAAAAACATATTCACACAATTAATCAAAAAACTAGTTTCATTAGGACGTACCTACTATAATCTGTATTAAAGTGATAAAATAAAATTTGGAAGCTTTACATGTGCAATACATGCCATTTCATATACAATTGGACTCACACATCACATATCGAGAAAATCCAGAACTTGGAGCGAAAAAATATAAAGTAAATGAGGATAATAATAATAACATATAAATATATTCAACAGTTCCAAAATCGTTACAACTAACTTTAGGTATCATGAAAATAAAATAAATAAATATATATATATATATATATATATATATATATATATATGTATATATATATAGGCATCATAAAAAGCCCAAAAAAGAGAAAACAGATTTGCCAAAAATCACAACAATAGTGGTTGTGCCTCTTTTTTCCCTCCTTGCCGAGGAAGTTTGCTCAGCCAACCCAAATCCTTGCTAAGGAAGTTATGTGCAGCTAGCCCTAATCTGAAATTGGAAAGCAAATTTTTGATCACCATAACTGCTTGATTAAGTTTTTTACCTATAGAAAGAGAGCAAATCAGACACAAAAATACAGACAGACATTCTCATTAAAAAACCAACTTAGAGTCTCGAGTTTTAGGAACCGAACAGTAAAAGGGGGTCGAAGGGTGTAGATTGCAGCAGTTTGACGAGATGAGACAGCGAGAGTGAACAGAAGTTGGATTAAACACATTTTTTTCCAGAAATTCAGATTTAAGATTGGTCAGCTTATCCTTTATTTTTATGAAATAGTCTGAATCTATTTTAGTAAACCAAAAAGCAACTCGAGATAATACTTACAGAATCATTCCTTTAAGAAAATAGAAATATTGCCGTGGGTTCGGCCATTCCAGAGAACGAAATTCGTAAATAGTAAAAGACTGGAATATTGAAGAGAAATAAAGAAAATATAGAAACAAGTTTATTTGCACATCTGAAATAGTAACTGAAGTAAGCTAAGTTTTCATGAGAATAAATTACAAACAATGACAGTAAATAAAAAAAATATAAAACACAAGTTGAGCAGGAAGGTACTTTTCCAGAAAACATTTCAGCAACACTAAAAGACCCATAAGCTGTAAACCACAAGAGAGGTGAGTATTAATACATATGATATGATGCACACAAAGCTATCAACTGAATGTAACAATGGCAAAACAGCCCTTCCAAGTTAGCAAACTTAAACGATAGAAAAGCGTAGTTAACTAGCTAAAGTTCTTCAAACATGTTCAATAAATTTCAGAAGCAATTACATAAGTCACAACATAATCTCAGTCTCACCAATTACAAAAGCATCAAAAGAGTTACAAAACAAAAGAAAATGACTTACTGGCAAGGAAGAACCAAGTTGAACAACTCCTTGAGGAAGCCAAGAATTTTATTTTCCGTCCACCAAGTTTTTGATAGTATGATATCTAACATAAACTACAAGACTGTTAATTATATGATAGTAGGCACTTCACACAGAATCTAGAAGATATATAGGGTCTAATAAGCACCACTGTTCACCTGATTATCAAGCACACATTGAATGAAATAGTCTTAACAAAGGACCAACTAAGAAAATAATTGTTAACAATGTATTTCGGGTAAGATAACATAGTTTTTACCTGCAATTGAGCAGAATATCCCTGAAAAGTTTAACCTTTTAGCAACTAACATTGATTCGCCGAAACTTGGATTTACATGCAACACTCAAAGAAAATGGATCATTGTAATTGTGACTTTTGAAAGGAATAAGAAATTATACGCATCATCCTCATCTGATTGAATAACTAAAAGATACAGATACAATTTCAATGCCAAATTAAAAGTAGCAAATATGACATTCACAAGGTATGATACATAAGCCATCAAAATCAAAAGTAGAAAACATGCAGAACATTCAATAAGATCACAGTAATCTAACTGGTTATGAAGGATACCTGTTGAGATCACAGTCTGTTAAAAAGATCTTCAATAAGATAAACGAATCTAGAAGTTCTATCTCCCACCTAAGGTTATATTTTCCACTGATTCACTGTGAAAAAACAGACCAAAAGAAAATAGCTATGAACAAAATCGAACACATTTGGAAAGAGGTTACATTACAATAGCATTCCCGCACTACGGTAATAATGTCAAAGAATTGAACTACCAATAACTTCAATAATCGGAAAGATTTTCTGAACCAAAACCCTAAATTGTTCACATCACTGATAGAACCAGAATTCCATAATTCCCGGTCATTGCGGAGAAGAAATTGAAACTCTCCGATTATTGCAAAGAAGAAATTGAAATTGAAGCATATATATTCAGAATTTAGAATCAATGCGGAGAATAAATTGAAACTCTAATTACCGTCGTTCATGAGGAGAATCCAAACCAGTATCCGATCCTAATCGTCACGAGAGCACCGGAATAAGATTAGGATTTCAAAAACCTAATTGTTACCTCATCTTGAAGATTTTGTGAAGAACAACAATGGAGAAAGAAGATAGAAAATGACACAGAGAGAAAGAGAGCGTGACGGCAGAGAGAATGAAAAATTTTCGCGATGTTTGAAATGAGAGCGTGAAGCCGAGAATGAAAAATTGTAGTGAAGTTGGAAATGAGAGAGCGTGAGCGTGAAGGTGGGAGAGTAAATTTTTGTTGTAACCCGTAGAATAAATTTCTATGGTAGGTAACTCAGTTGGCGAGCTAAGCGATATCGAAGGAGTGCATCAAAAGAGTGCAAGAAGGAGGTCCCGGGTTCAAACCCCGGAAACTAACATTCCCTCACCCCTACTAACATTGTTTATCAAAAAAGTGGCAATAAGAATATAGCCACTATATATTTGTCGGCAAATGAGTTTTTTGTTGTAGTGTTAGAGCATTGATGATGCAATTTGTTTTCCTTAACAACCATGTGTCTTTAAAGCTGTTGAGTGATGTTCTCCTTTTAAAGTCATTGGTTCTTTGTGCTATGACTCGTCTTTGAATCTTCATCATTCAAAGTTTGATTGCCAATGGCCATTATTGATTTTACAGCAGTTCAAAAGATCCAAGTCGCATGGAATATATGACATTGGGTTTTGAAGTCTATCAGATATTGGGAAGGAGAAAACTAGTGTTAAAATATAAAGAAAAAGATTAATAAAAAAACACTTCGTTTAAAAAGTTTAACTTATTACAGTCTATTATAAAGAATATTATAAGAATGTTATGAATATTATTATTAATAGATGTCCACTAGAGCCGCTAAAACGGACTACCTGGTCCTTGTTGGGCCGGCCCACATCAGACTCAGGCTTTTGTGGGCCGAACTAAAAAACCCAACTTCAAATGTGGGCTCAATTAATATTTGTGGCCCAAGCCCGGTCTTATGTGGGCTATGGGTTTTTTGAGTTAGCCCGTATTTTATGCAATTTTAGTTAAAAAATGTTTTTCAGAAAAACTAAAATCAAAATATGCTAATTATTTGTCAAAAAAAATATGTTCATTATTTATATTTTAGGAGTAATGTATATTAAAAAAAGGACAAAAATAATAAAACTCAAAACAGATCTGACTGGAATTTATGTTTGTTGCTTAGAATTTAGAATTGGTCATTGATAATCAACATGTATAAAATAAATAATGAAAACATAGCAGGTACATGCATGTTGTTTTTAACAAAACAGATACATACATGTTAAAATGTCAAAAAAAAAATGTACGTAAATGTTAACCTGTGAATATTAGGTGCGTACATATTATAAACAACAAGTTATCTTTGTTTTTGAAGCATCAACGAGTTATCGATAATCATGTTATAGATAATCAACATATATTTGACGGTGCTTTCCTTTATATTAGGTACGTGGACAGTGTTTGTCAAAAAAAGGTACGCAGACAGTGTACTGTAGTGACATATAGCATCAACGTGCGGGACTAAATCTTCAGTATGTTGAGTTTGGTTTAATCCAAACTGATCAACAGCCTAGGCTTTGTAGACGGCCCTATAAAACAATCAGAGAGCAGTCTACACCGGAAGTTTTAATAAGCAAAAATAAACTCTCAACAATTTTATAAAAACAGTTTGGTTTTACAAAAATATTAGTTGAAAGTTTGTTAAAGTTTGTTACAACTGAAACCTGGTGGTTTATTCAGTTGGAAGTTGTTAACTCTACCTAACAATCTCCCAACTGACATGTCCACTATGTGCCTAAAGTGTATATAAAACACTTAGCAGTTTACAGATTATGTACAGAGAAAAATTTACAATTCAAAGTTTGTGAATAAAAAATAAGTTTTTACATTTGTTCCTTTTCCTCTTCTCCGTGTGTGTGCCTTTTTTCCTTCCGCTATCTGCATTTCCTTTCCTGAGTGTGTGAGTTCTGGTTTCTTGACAAGTGGTTGAGAAACACCTCACAACAAGAGAGAAAAGTGAGTGAGTGTTATTTCAGTGACTGAAATACGCAAAGTAAAAAAGAAAATTTACAAAAAAAGGTGAAGAGAAAGGTTACCTTTGTGATCTCAGGTGGAGATCCTCTGAGTTGATGCTGAGCCTGTTTCTTTAAGGAATACAGGTACAGTTTTCATACAGCAGAAAAGCAAAACACTGATTAGGGTTTTGAGTCATCACAGACAAAAACAGGTAAACTGAAAAGGCAAGGGAACAACAGTCTCAAATACCTTGTGTTTGTCGTCGTGGTGCAATCCGCAGCAAAACCTAGCCAAGAAACAGCAAGAAAGATCAAGTCAGTGACTGGAGATTTCTAGGGTTTCAAGAACAGTCAAGATAAAGAAAGAATTTGAAGAAAATACCAAGGGATTTACCTTCGTGGTGGTGTCCGCTGCAAAACCTCAAAAGAAGAGAGCCATTGAAGCATCTTTAGAAGAAGGGTTTCTGGAGAAAAGCTTCAATCCGTTAACAAGAAGAGGGGTTTGTTTGCGCAGGTGATCAGCTACATTTTTTGTGAAGGTCTGAAGCAAGTTTGCTTCAGAACTGAGCAAGATCAGAGGAAGAAGAGAGGTTGAAGACGAAGCAGCTAGGGTTCAGAAGAGAGAATTCAAGAAACAGAAGAAGGGTTCTTGGAACAGTGCCTGTAGTTTCTGAGAAAGAAGCTTTTAAGGTGATCCACTTAGCTGACCCGTATCCAGCTGAGACCCGCGTGTTGCTACAGTGAGCAACCCGCTGGGTTCCGCAAGAACCACTTCAGTGGAGTGGGCTTTCTTCTCTTTGCACCCCTGTTTTTTCTTATACACCCTGCAAAAAATAAGAAAAAAATTAGTAAACTTTAACACAGTATTCCACCTTCCGTCCTACATATTAACTCGAGATCATACTGACAGAAACATTCCAAATTAAATTTCAACTGTACAGTAACCCTTGAAGAAGCAAACCTGACACGGGTTTTAATACTGCTGTTCTCATGAGCAAGGTTAGTAATTGCATCTGTAGCCCTACGAATGAGACTATTACAGGCACGAGATGTCAAGCCATTTTTACTTCTCTTCAAAAGATCAACAAGATGTTTTAAGGCACCGCTATCAACAATGAGCTGTTGATGTTC